>OV884017.1:625000-1250000 GCA_930367235.1 Sarcophaga rosellei | reverse complement strand
ATGTTTGTACTGCAAAAGCGACAATACCCATAATTCGGTTTGTCTGTTGGTTCAATCCACGAAAAACGTTTCTTCAATTCTATTATAGTCGACCTATAATTGGAGTATTTCGGGGACTCATTGATTTCAGGTGGTGTTGCATTCGAAAGATTTGTTTTATTTAATGCAGCATCGTTTATCTGATCGGGTGACGTTGGTGATTCTGTTTTTGGCCCCCTACCGTTGACTGTCGCTGAAAACTTATCCTCTTGGTCTTGTTCCTGTTTTTGTT
This sequence comes from Sarcophaga rosellei, assembly GCA_930367235.1. NCBI lineage: Eukaryota > Metazoa > Arthropoda > Insecta > Diptera > Sarcophagidae > Sarcophaga > Sarcophaga rosellei. The sequence continues at coordinate 1,249,729 of OV884017.1, read as the reverse complement.
TATTCTTCATTTTAGTTAATCGCACATGTCGCCCCGAACGTACGTGTCTTAAAACGTGCTTAAACGACCGCAAGTACAGCGAACAGTCACATATTTTGCAATAACCGTAATTAGATCGCAATTCATTGCGTTTATAGGTCAACCACGGAAACTTCTTCTGCCATTGTTTAATTAGTGTCAATGTCGAGGGTACTTTTATTACGACTTTAGCAAAACTTTGTCCTTTTTTCGATGTTGGTTGAGTAGAAAGGTTTAATGTTTGCATAGGTTTACAATTATCTTCGTCTTTACGGAAGGATTTTTGCCTTCAGAATTGTGCATGGAAAAAAAAAAACTTTCGTTATACTTTTCGTAATAAAAACTTAGTAAAAACAAATAAGTACCCAGCAGATTTGTAAATGCTTTCATTAATTTGATGAATTCTACTAGCTGCATGATTTTTTTTACTATAATGCTTTGGTATTCGTACTCGGCAGTACTTGCATGAGTACATATTGAAATTGCCCTTCAAAGGTACAGCCCACAAAAATGTTGCATCATCATTCTCATTACTTTGTTTTCTCTCCAAGACCGTTTGTCTAAAAATTATAAAAATTATTTTCTAATCACAATGTTGAGACCAAGATTTTTAAAGTGGAAAACATACTTATTTTCTTGCCTTTTTAAGTACTCTTCTTCGGCTGCAATATGCGCTGCTGATGTTTGATGTTTTGGCCTAGAACTTGCAGCTCTCAGTGGTATCTTGCAATAAATGCAAAAGAAAAAATTTGTGGGATCTTTGTTGTATCTCTTGCACCATGTATACTGCCTAAGCCACTCCTCTGTTAATCTATATACACGCTTTCTAAAAATTATCGGAAGTTGAATTAAAAATGTGACATACTTTTTTATATATTTACTTGGAATCGATTTCATCCTCACTTTCTCCATGTTTGTCATTTTTACTGTCTCCTTCTGAGTTACCATCATCATCATCATCACCATCATCACCTTCTACATCCTTTTCACTTAAATCTTCACCCACATTATCCGCATTCTCCTCTTCTTCACTGGTCTCTTCATTTCTTCCCTTCTCATTATCATCTTCTTCTTCTTCTTCTTCAACATCATATTCGTCGTCATTTTGCTCTGCAACACTTTCATCTTCTTCCTCGCCTTGACGAGATTTAAACTCATTTTCATTATATTTATGTTGTGAACTATTTTCATGTGTAGATCTTTTAGCTGCTGAACTACCATAAATAACGCGCTTCTCACAATATTTGCAGTAGGCGTATTTCGGATCGATTGGATCCGATATTAACCAAGGATGTTGTTTCGCATATATTTTCCAATTATATTGGCCACCATGATCAACATTTTTTTGATCCGATGATGTCCGCTTTTCTTGGTAAATTTTTTCATTGTTTAAATGTAGATTAGTTCGCAAGTGTCGCAAAAAATTATTCTTAGTCATCTTTGTCTGACATAATTTACATTGAACCATTTGTGTAAAATGGGACTCACTTTCTACCATTTCCAACCATCTTTCACTAAAACAAGAAACAATTTTTGGTGTTAAAAGCTAATGTGTTCATTCATAGTTCATTGAACTTACTTTTTTGACTGACTGTCATCATCACCATTGGCTTCACTTATTTTTCCATCACTCAGTTTCGATTGTTTATTTTTTTTACAAAGTTCTTCGTGTTGCTTTTCAGCATCCTTGTGTTTAGCACTTTCTTGATGACGGTCTCGTAAATACGAAAATTCTACATTTAAATGCATAAGACAGTATTTACAAAATCCAACTGTACCCTCAGTCGTGTCACGTTCCAACCAGGAATAGTCTCGCAACCATCTACGCCAGTTAAAGTTGGTAAAAGCCTCGTTCTGAGATTTTCGTTTAAGTTTTAATGCTTGAACATAACTATCTGTACCGAATTCTTGCTTAACTTCAACTAATCCAGTGCTAAAAGCAAAGTAAATATGTTTAGTATAGAAATTTTAATTTTACCAATATCGATAAAATCATATAGAAATGAAAATGATTTTAGGTAGTGTCACCATACAAGTCTATAAAACATTACTAATAAACAGTTCCATATGGATTTAATTACTTTTATGTTGGGTTTTATACAACAATATGTAGTTTGAAATATGTAATGTTTTAAATGAAATGCCCGTTTAAACTGACACAAACCTTCTCTCTAGTTATTTACTGCTTACCTACCTGAAGCCATTTTTTTCTTCCTCCTCCCGAAAGGCCAAATAATTTTCACACCGCTCCTTATGATATAGAGATAGTCCATGCTGTTTGACTGTTTTCTGCGATTTCATATTAATTTTCGCATCACAATATAAGCAATAACCATTGTCATTGCATTCTTCATATAACAGCCAAGGGTATTCCTTAATCCAATTGAGGACACTTAACGAGGAACTTGAGCCCGTTTGAACAGATGACGTACTCACGTCGTCGCAATAGTCCTCTATATCCTCCTGCGACCTCGTGCTACTGGTGCTTTCACTGCGATCATTTAATTCAAGCAAGTCCATTGGATCGTTCTCTAGAACATCATTTGAACTCATATCTGCTGTAATATTTTCGGCCAGTTCATCTTTAATCTGGATATCTTCCGTGGGGCACCTACTAACAATTTCGACATCATTGCCTGCTGCATCAATCAATGAAATATTACCAGTGTTAACAACAACGAACTCAGTAGCCTTAGTGTTATTATTTAGCGTTTCACTTGCAAGAGCAGAAGGTTCTACTACCATTTCGATTTCATCATTTGAATCTTCTTCGTCCACTTCTATTGCTTTATTCTGAATTTCTTCAGTAACAATTAGTTCGTGATCGTCTTCCTCAACTTCATGTACTACCATTTTATCTTCTGCGCCTTTGTTAGGCGTGTCATTCTTGTCACTATCCTGTGGCTTACAATTTACTGCATTCTCACTGTTACATTCTCCATCTGTGGATATATCTTTCTCCTGTCTGTCGTTGTCTTTATGCACAACAATAGCGACTTGAGGCATTGAGCTGTTCATGACCTCCCTTTAGTAAAATATTGCAAATAAATCTTAAGCATTTACTTCTTCTGATTTTAACTTCTTAACGCACACTTACATCTCGGTATAAACAAATTTTTTTAATTTTAAAAGTTAATTGATGAAAACGAAATATGCAACAAAAACATCTAACCTGAACTTTTTAATTTACAAATGTTACTAGAAATATTTCGCTTTATCGTTGAGAGAAAATGCCGCTATTTAACTACTATATTTACATATCGCTGTCAAACAGTGCTGCCAGACTGTAATGAAATTAGATATCAGAAGGAAGGCATTACTTTCAGAAAGTTCAGATTTTTTACCCAACTGCCAGCATTCTGCGTTAAAATTGGTCACAACTTAATCAAAACATTCAACCGTCAGCCTTTCGTAGTAGCCTCATAACATATAAAATGTTTGCCATTAATTAGATTGAGCATTTTTCTTTCAATTTGGGCTTACTTTTCTCTATGTTTTCATAAACTCTATTCAAATTTCCTATTCAGTTTTCTTTGCAATGGCATTACAGGTCGTTCTTTTTATCATTTTCTATTGATATTTGTTATTACATGTGCTAAGTATGCAACTATACAAATAAGGGGCTAATCGACAAGTTAATGGTATTTACTGATAGACACGGTGTTTAAAGTTATCAACATTCACTGCCTTGAGCGTAATAAAAGTCTGTCTGTTTAATTATTTGCGTTAAAGATTTTCTTACAACACATTATAGAATAATTAGGATTTGAAATATTTTATATGTATAGTGGTTCTTATAAAAAAATATATAAAGGCCAAAATATATAATTACCATTTTTAAATAACTGCTAAGTATATACATATAGTCACCTACAATATCTTGGATTTTTTTTAAATTTTGCAATAGAGAAAATAACAATTATTTTAAACTTTTACTCGGTACTTTAAATTTTTTAATAGTATTGTCGCATTTGCTACTATGATAGGTATGGAGTTTTCCAAAAAAAAATAAAAAATATTCATGAAATTGTTAACTAAGACACAATTATAAAGTTAAATTAAATAGTAGATTTCAAATGACTGTCGTTTTAATAAAAATACGGTAATTTAAAAATATTGAATAGAATTAAATGTTTCTTTTAATCTTTAATAAAAATGAATTTGTATATTTTAATTAAAGAATATATGTATGTATATATACATATGTACTGCAGACATACATATAAATATAGCACACTATAATACGCAAATGTACTATAAGACGTACGAACCAGCTCGCACTAATTTATTTCCTTTTTTTGTTGGTACGAATATACATACTGAGTAACTGTAGATTGGGCTGTTTCTGTTTGTTGGGTCGCAACATTTGTATTACCTACATTAGATTCCGTTGTGATGACTGGATCTAATGTAACTACATTTGCCACTTGTGTTGGTATTGCGATTACCGATTGTTGTTGGGCTTTCTCCTGAGCCTCTTTCTCGCAAATGGCTCTCAATTCAAATTCGACTATAACTTGGGATACTCGACTTTTAACTTCAGCCGCTAATTTTGGTGGCAAACTTTTGACTGTGGCACTAATCGCTTCGAAAAACATATCAAAGCTGTCCTTCTTGGGTTGTGGTAGCGGTAGATGTTGATGATGATGATGTTGCTGTGGTGGAGGTGGTTGGTGTGAATGCTGCGAATGCGATGACGGTGGCGGTGGTGCGTAATAGTAATCACTCATATCATGACATTCACGCTTCGTAAACATATAAGGAGAATCACGTTCCTCTTTCTCTATCGTCGTTTTAAATTTTTTCGGAATTATGTTCTTCTTCTTAAAGGGAAGTTCTGTCTCAAATTTTGTTATATGTTCTATATCCCGTGTACTCGTTTTAGCGGGGCTCACCTTTTTAGCTACAAAAGCAAAGCTGTTCTTTATGGAAACAATTAACTCAAGTATACATTAAACCTATAAGACTTACGCCGCTTTATGCTTTTATTGAGACACATGCGAACTGCTTCCTCGCCTTCGTTTAGCAAGATTTCTTGATTTCGTGCATGTTTGGCTGTCCTTTCATGCCTTTGTAGTCGAAATCTATTGTTGTCCAATGGTCGTTGACATGCTCTACAAAACGGTCTGTTAGGATCATCCTCACTTCTCGTTAGCCACGGGGAGAAGATACTTAACCATTTTTCACAAAAGTTTCTATTCTCCTTTGTCTTAGTTGTCAACTTTTTTACATCTCCATCGCTGCTGTCCTTCTCCTTCTTCATAGGAGTTATATTCCTATAAAATTGAACAAAACAATGTTTTAAAATGTACTGTCCCATGCACTAAAATCCAAAACTATTATCGTATAGCATTTTTATAAATGTACACACGCAAAAATATAAGCGGACTTTCAGGTCTTGCTCTGCGCTGCCGCAAGTTTACTTCATATTATTCTTGCTGCTTACCAATCAGATTCGTTAGAATTTTCATTAAAATTCATATTAATTGCAAATTATTATTTACTTTTTAATGTTTTTGTTTATAGCTCATAAAAAAAAACTCACAAAAACAACTTTTTTCAATAGTACTAAAAGTACTTGGATTTTTTTCTAATGAAAGTACTTATCAACAACTATTACGAAGATAAAGACGTTTAACAGTAAGGTTGCCAGATTCGCAATTGATGGAGACAGTGTTGTTGATGATGTCAATTTCATTCATCGCCAACAACAACTTATTATGCATTTGAGATAGAATATTTTTAAAGAACTTAAAAAATACATTAGTTTTAATTCCATCACAATTAAAATAATTTGCAACGACGTGTTTGTGCATTGTTAAAAAACGTTGTTTATTTTATGCTAGTTGTCACCACTACTTTGTGTTTATTTATTTTTAGACGAACTGGTAACACTAAAAATTGTGTTTGTGTACTCTGCATAAATTTTACACAAAGGCCTTATTTTTAGCCTTTTCCCTTAAATAATTTTGACTTTGTGCAGGAAATAATCTTCAAATCGTACGATACATACCATGACTGATGAAGAGCAAGAAATGTCGTACGATGATCAAGAATTGATCGAGGAACTGGAACAGAACATAAGGTTTGTGCTTAAATAACATCTATACTATATTCGTCATTAGCAGACCAAATATTTTTTTCTGTTTAGCACCAACCCCATTAATAATAACAATGGAAACACTACCGATGAACAAAAAACGCTTAGAAAAAGGGCCCCCAAAAGTTCAAGTCATCTTCGTCAACCGCGGCAAAAATTTTGCGCTCGATGGCAGCTTGAATTTCCTTGGTTGAGACCGAATAAAGTCAATGAATCCGTTGGATATTGCACTATTTGCAGAAGAGAGTTGGTTTGCAAAAAAAGTCATTTGGAAAGACATCAGAGATCGTTTAAACACATGAGACTGCAAGGTTTTGAAAATGTTTTTACCGTTAATGAACCGGAAGCGGAACTTATTGAAGCTCATACTTCTGGATACCTAGACAACGATCACGATTTGTAAGTAATTAATAATATTGAGCTTTAACGCTTGTCTTTTCATGAATATAATATTTATTCTTGTGTATAATAATGTTTAGTCAAGTCGATGAAGTATTGGAAGATGTGGATGACGAGTATACAACAATTAAAGTGGAACCTACTAGGGCATCATCGTCTAATAGTCCGGTAGATATAAATGCAAAATATGACATGAAATGTACTTCGAAAAGAAAAACGTCAATTAGAACTAACCATAGAAAGATACCATCGCCTAGAACATTATACGGAGTAGGGCCAACCACGCAGAATATTCATGCACTTTATAAAAACATTGAACAAGAAAACGGGCTGTCAGAGTGCTACTATAGCACGCCTTCATATATTTCTCCCGTCAGGAAAGATAGTTTCGATTTATTTTTCGAATCAATAAGTGCATCTGTAAAGAACCTGCCTCCCAAACTTGCTGCCGAAGTTAAAAGTAAGGTCTCACAGGTAATAGCGGAATTCGAACTGCGTGCCATATGCGAGAAAGAAGCAGAAGAAAAATCTCAACAGTCTATTGGTGGTAACGGGACTTCTCAAGTTGCAAATTTACTTACAATAGATTCAACAATGAACAGTAACAGCCAACACCAAACCATTGATGGGGAAGTAACGCATTATGTTTATACATATCAGCCAAAAATATAATAAAAAATACGCAGCATTAACTTAACGCAAACTACCCTATCAACATTAAAAAAATCGTATGTTGTGATTTTGGTCTTTTATGTTCTAAGAAAAAAGCTTTTTTGTTGGAAACTTTTTATGTTTCGGACAAAAAGAAATAGTATGATATAGTTTTAAAGATATTTTTTAAAAAGGATTTAGTTGTAGAAAAATATATAAATGTGCATTAAATGTAAACACTGCTGCAAAACTTCTTATTAGGTGATAACGCATTGACAAAGTTAAGGAGTTTGTTAGTATTCTTACCATTATTGTGGATAATGTTTGATAGAACATTATCCTAGTAATAAAGGACTTCTTTAAAAGTGGATTATTGAAGAATTCTTGAAAAAATAAAAATTATTAAGAACAGAGTGATGTAATGGAAATTACTAACTTTATCAGTTCGATGAGTATTTGAAATAAATTCAAATTTCATAGAAATGAAAAAAAAATAATGGTATAATTTTATTAATGAAAAACTCCCTTTGATTGAAAAAATCGTTTGTACATAAAATTGTTAATGTACATATCGCAATTGTTGTATTGTGGTACATATTTATACATATCAAAAAGCCCTTTTGTTAACAATTATTTGTACTTTTTACTGGAATATTAGCGTACCCATATAGTATTTTTTTGTTTTTTGTATAAAGTGAATTAACACCATCTGGCAATATCATAATGTCATTTGACAGCGTTGGCTTCGTTTAGTCGATAACTACTTTACGACGAATTTAATACTATTTGTAAACACGAAAAGTTGTCTAAAGATATTGTTCTTTAGGCCAATATAAAAATACTGAATATATCCAAAGCGTCACTATTCGGAGAGGGAATAAAATGAATTATCACGATGATCCTAGTGATCCAGATTGGTAAGATTTAGTAATGTAGTCAAAATGGCGCGAGACTTAGTTAAAGGTATTGAAATGAAATAGAAACAACAGCTTTGTATTCGGGCCATTATCCTACTACTACTTTTCTGGCATATTTATGTTATTAAGAAAACCTACTATTTTTGGGCATAATTTTATTACTATTCGTGTAGGAAAGTAACGAAATTGAAAACTGAACCTGGGGCCGTTAAAGATCATCAAAGCTCATCATCTAATAAGGTGAAATATTCGCAAAAGTTTTGTGAAAAATGGTTGAGTATATTTTCGCCGTGGCTGGCACGTTGCGAAGATGCACCGAATAAACCATTTTGTCGAGCTTGCCAGTGTAGGCTCGATTGCAATAGATGCCACTTGCAGAGACATGAGAGAACAAGTAAACATGCTCGAAACCTTGAAATACTGATAAACAAGGGCGAAGGTGCTGCACGTCAAAATCTCAGTATACGTCAGGAGCGTAGTAAGTACTACCAACAGCGTAAAAAATTTAATACGTCAGTTGGATCTCAAGAGGACTCTGAAATGGGAATGGAGGATTACATTGACGAGTAAGTCATTTAATAAATATGTATGTATTATTTTTTCGATTAAAAATTTTTCACCTTTATTTCCGTTTTTTTTCTGTAGAGCGGATCAAGAAACTGAGTTTGGTTATGAACAAACGGATTTAAACTCCGAGGACCAATACGCAAACGAAGATAATCTTTGTAAACAAGAAATGTTATCGATAGATGAAATAGATCAACATGTGATTGTAAGCCAACAACGTCCAATGCCAAAAACCAGCGTTGGGCGACCACGTAAAATAACTAAAACTATGGAGACCCATAGTGTCAGTAATATAGAAATTGATAACGAAAGAAAGGATTCTATGAAACGTTTAATGCAAATTCAAAAGGATAAAAGTGAACTAATGGATTCGTTCAAAGAACTAATGGGTGGGTCAGCACAACAGCTTTCTCCGCCTAGGGAAAAGAACCACGTTGATTTGTTCTTTGAAAGCGTAAGCTCAAGTGTTAAAGCTCTTTCGCCTAAACTTATTGCTGAAACGAAGATGAGAGTTTCTCAACTGATATGTGAACTAGAACTACGAGCATTAACGGAAAGCGAACAGACAAATAATACTCCCACGTCGGCGATGGTTGTGTCGTCTGAAAGTGGAGGTGGATCCTATATAATTAACCAGTCGGTTACCCATGTAACCTCAAATCATCAGCATCAAACGGAAACACACCAAGTTGATGATGTCGAACATTATGAGGCATTAAGCTAAAGAATATCCTCTTCGTCATTACTCAGTTTGTTTTTTTTTTGTCTATTTTTATTAACAACTATTTAGGATACAACATATAAACATGGATGTATTGTATTAAGTTAATATACATTGACTTTATTCAAATATAAACAAAACATACAGATAATTTAAATGCTATATTAAACGGGAAGAGTTTTAGTTAATTTGCGATCCGTTTTGAGCATGCAATCGAAGTCTTCTTGTTCAAAGAATGCATAAATTAAACGCATTGTGTTAGTAAATCCTCCGCCATCTTTCCAAGGTGAGACAATAACCACAGTGTCACCAGTTTTTATAATTTTCATGCGTTTAGCAATATTCAAACCAAATTGCACTCTAGCATCGACATCGTCTAACCAGTTTTTATTTGCAATATCTATAGAATACATCGGGAAAATAATTGTGTATTTCAAAAGTTTTTATGTACAAATTTACCTGTATACATTATGGGTATTACTCCACGATAAAGGTGAGATTGCCTAAACGTTGTAGAGCACCTAGTTACAGCAAGTATTGGACATTTGGGTCGGTATTTTGCCAAGAGGTAGGCCGACCTGCCTGACGTCGTTAAAACAATTATTGCACCAGCCAATGCTTTTTTAGCAACGTCAACAGAAGATATCGCTACAGAATGTGCCGCGTCTATAGTTGCTGGATTTCTGGCCAAAAGATCTTCGTATAAATGCCGGTACCATAGTGCCAACTCAGCTTCGCGACAAATAGATGCTGTACATTTAATAGTCTCTATAGGATATTGCCCTATTGCAGTCTCGCTAGCCAACATAACACAGTCGGCTCCATCTAAAACAGCGTTTCCTAAATCTGAAACTTCTGCTTTTGTTGGGAAAATGAAATTTCGCATTGACTCTAGTAGTTTTGTTGCTACTATTACTGGTTTGCCCGCTCTATTGCAACGCGCCATTACCGCCTTTTGTGCTAAAAATACTTTAGCAGAAGGTATTTCAATAGCCACATCTGCGGTTGCAAATAAAATGCCATCTGAAACCGCTAAGATTTCATCCACATTATGCAAGGCCTGTTCACAGTCTATTTTTGCTATAATTTTTATATCTTTGCCTTGATTTCCCAACAGTGACCGTAGCTCTTGGACAGCGGATGCACTGCGCATTGAAGATGCAAAAATAATGTCGATATTTTGCTCAAGTCCAAACTTCAAGTCGCTAATATCTTGCTTTGACACAGCCGGCAAATCGACGAGTGCACCAGGAAGATTAATTTTCTTCCTCGATCCTAACATTCCACCACGTTCAACTTGACAAGTTATGCAATCTACTCCTAAATCTTTTACAATTAGTTTGATTGCTCCATCGTTTATAAAAACTACCGAACCCGGCTGAACGACATTTATTATATCTTCGTAATCCACATAGATGCATTCGCGATTTCCTTTGTCCATTAAATCTCTATTAATCGATAAACGTATATTATCATTGACTTTTAATTCTACTTGAGAGTTTTGACCACCTTCTAATAGACCAGTTCTTACTTCGGGTCCTTTCGTATCTAAAGCTATCGCTACTTGAACTAAATAGGACAACTCTTTGGAGCATTCTTCCTCCGCACTACGTATCAGTCTAATTGATTCACCATGTAGCTCATGAGTTTCATGGGAAAAATTCAAACGCGCAATAGTCATTCCCGATAAAATCATTTTCTTTAGCACTTCTTTTGAGCGCGACACTTTCGAAATTGTGCCGACTATTCCAGTTAAAAGGTGATGAGATGCTGGTTCTCTAAAGTTTAGTTTGCATGTGTGCTCCAGTAATGTATTTTCTTCACCCACAGTTCCCATCTCTTCTAACACGATAAATTTAGAATATATTCAAATATTTGTATTGATTTTTGTCAACGATTTAAATTTACAATTTTTTTATTATTATTTGATATATGTATGTACACACTCTTTAATTTTAAGGTGTCAAAACTCAATTCTCAGTGTCAAAGTACAAAATGTTTTCCGACCGTTCCAAAGGCAACTCTTTAAAGTCTTTAAATTGAAAATTCCAAACCATTTTGTTATTTCGAATACATCCATACATACAATAAATATAATAATTTGTAAAATTGGTATACACATTGTACGTTCCAACAAAAACTAATTTTTCATAATATTTATGCATTTTCATATTAACCCATATCATATCCTCAGTAGTAATAAATAATTATAAATAACGATAAGTGAATTTTACTAAAATTATAGCTATAGCTATACACGTTGACAAAAATATAGGCTTTAAAAGCAATTGATTCGAAAAGGAACTCGAAGTTAATAAAGGTTAAGCTTACACTTAGGTTTTTTTTTTTTGGAATTTTGTTGATAAATACGATGTTTTCATCGTCATCCCTACGTGGTAAGTTGAAATTTTTCCAGTACTATTAGCGAGCTTATGCGGTGTATTGCCATCAATCCCACCAAGACGGAAATGATCTTGGAGGAGAAAGTTCATAAAAAAGGTGTAAAAAGAAATCAACGGATATACTATGTAGTTTGAACCATGGGTAGGAGAACTATGGCTCTATAGTCTTCCCGATTCTCAAGTATGACAGCAATGTACGGTGGAAATGGAAAGTCGGTTTCAACTACTGAGTGCGGTGCAAAGATAGATCACTCTTAACATACCAGATGTCTCTTGGAGCACTACTCAGTTATCTTTGAAAATTGTCCTGTGTTTACTTTCCATAGAAGGGTTAGTGAATAGCCTGGCGGTAACGATGGAATAAATGAGTTTGCGCCAGGGCGTTCTGCACGAATGGCTCGTAAATTGTAGTTGGAACCAGCGCAGAGATCAATTTTGTGAACAGTGAAGCAAAGCTATCTTGAAAGATTTCTTGAAAATTGCAATGCCTTCCAAGCTAGTGTGTTTCTATCAATTTGCCAATTTGTAAACAGATTATACCAGGTAACAGCGTGGTCATTCATGTGAACAATAAAGCTATTCTGAAAGAACTGACTCGTAGTTTCCTCAACTACAGTTTATGTTGAAAATGCGGCATTCTATCAATGTAAGGTCTGTAACCAATATTACTAGCCAAGCACGTCACCATCAAATATAATTAATTTACATACCGCCAAATTAATTATTTTAACCTGAAGAAGAATTGATGAAATGATGAATATAGTTTAAACAGAACTTTTATTAACACATTAATAATTTTATTCTACAAATACATGAGAGGGGGAGTTCAATAATTTAGTTATGAATTAAATAATTGTGCCGATGACTGATGTCTTTCTTGTAATCAATCGTGCATAATATTTATATTACTTTTTGTATGTGTTTAAGGTACAAATCAACGATGTTCGACTGTAATTATATGAGTTAAAAGCTTCCAGAGCTAAAAGTAAACTGTCTTCGAACTTATTCGACAGGGCTAGAAAAGAGAAAAAGAGTTTATAATCATTTTTAAATTAAGATTAAATATAAATTTGTATACTTACACAATACGCATAGTGTTGGTAAAACCAGCACCTTGTTTCCATCCTGTTACAATAACGACTTGATCGCCGGATTTGATGAAACCATTCTTCTTTCCAACTTGTACACCGAATTGTACACGTACATCGACATCCTTAAGCCAGTCAGCTAGTGGAGGTTCTGAAAAACAAACACGGTAATATAGAAAAAAATATATAAAAAAAAAAAAAAAAACATTCGATAGTTACCTTTGTACACTAAGGGAACGAGTCCGCGATACAAATGAGCTTGCCTAGCTGTTTGGGAATAACGAGTGACAGCAATAATAGGGCATCTTGGACGATACTTGCTAATGAGGTAGGCAGATTTGCCAGTTGTAGTTATTACGACAATGGCGGAGGCCAATGATTTGTTGGCAGCTTCAACTGCAGCAATTGCAACAGCATGTGCAGCATCGACAGTTGTCAATTTATTGGCTGCTATCAAATCAGCGAAAAGATTTCTGTGCCAAATGGCAGCTTCGGCTTCTTTACAAGTTTTAGCCATGGTCAATACACACTCCAATGGATATTCGCCCTTGGCAGTTTCACCAGACAACATGACACAATCAGCGCCATCTAAAACAGCATTGGCAACATCAGAAATTTCGGCACGAGTGGGGCGTGGTTTCTTAATCATTGACTCTAACATTTGAGTGGCACAGATTACTGGTTTGCCAGCTCTATTGCAACGGGCAATTATGGCTTTTTGAGCTAAGAATACTTTTTCGGGAGGAATTTCAATACCCAAATCACCACGAGCAACCATGATACCATCGCCAATGGCAATAATTTCATCCAGGTTGTGCATGCCTTGTTGATTTTCAATTTTTGAAATGATTTTGATATTCTTGCCCTTCTCACCCAAAACACCGCGAATTTCAGTAATAGCGGCAGCGTTACGAATGAAAGACGCAAAAATCATATCAACTTCTTGTTCTACACCAAACTTCAAATCGGACTTATCCTTCTCAGAAACAGCGGGCAAATCAACAGGTACACCTGGCAAGTTAACACCCTTTCTGGAGCCCAACGAACCTCCATTCTCAATTGTGCAAGTCAGAGTATCACCGGATATTTCTTTAACAACTAACGAAATTAAACCGTCATCAACAAAAACACGGTTACCAGGTTTGACAACCTTCACAATGTTCTCATAGTCGACGTATATAACGTCTTTGCTACACTTGTCGGCGTATTCTTTATTGGTTGACAATTTTATAGTGTCGTTCTTTTTCAGTTCAATTTCAGCTGTACCACTGCCGGCAATCAAACCGGTACGGATTTCAGGGCCCTTGGTATCCAATGCAATGGCGACAGGATATTCGTAACCGACTTTTTCAGAATAGTTTTTAGCAGCTTGACGAACATTTTTAACAGTCTCTGCATGATATTCATGAGAACCATGGGAGAAGTTCATGCGTGCAATATTCATGCCAGTTGCCATCATTTTCTCAAGCATTTCAACACTTACGGAAGCAGGGCCAATAGTACAGATAATGCCCGACAAACGTATTTGCGAAACAGGGGCATCAAATTCCAATCGACACATATGGTCCAATTGAGATTCAGCTTGAGCGGCCATCATTTGTGGAACTTCGTCTCTCTATAAAAAAAAAAGAATGGAGGAATCTTGAGATAAATATAAATGTCCAGCTATTTAAAAAATAAAACAGCATAAACTTATATACCTACATACATATATACATACATACATATGCATTTATGTATTACATACTTTAATGTATAAAACAAATACATAGATTCAATAATTTACCAGGGAGGGTCATTTAATTACAATTCACTTACATACATATGTATTTATAATTGAATTAAATATCAAAATAAAATTATGATTGAATAGCATACTAATATATACTAACATCGAAAGTTCCTCATGCCAAACTATTTATTCCTATTTTGATTCGCTACGTGAAAAAAAATTTGACCTTTGCTTTATTCCTTTCGTCTTTTTCGAAAATAATGATTTAATTTCCTTCGTAAATGTGTAAGCACTCGTTTAGAATTCCTTTTTAATTTTTCTGTATACGTGTAAGAACGTGTTTAGTATGAACCCACAAATAAATTAAATTTTTACAAATCGTTATTCAGAAAAATTTTGGAGAACAGCGCAATAAACTAAAATTTGTTCGGTATTCTTTTTTTTTTTTTTTTCTTTTTTAACTGATTGTTATTTTCAGTCCATCTTATTTTTTATTAGATTTTTGGAAATCACCAGGCAATTCTACATTTTCCTCTTTCCGATTTCCTTCAATAAACTCAAAATAAAAGCTTCAGTATAGGTATGAGGGGTTTATAACTTTTAGAACAGAGAAAAAACTTCATTACAATAGTTAACACAATTTTCTCGATTAATACCGAAATTATGTTGTACAAATTAAATAAGATATTTCATTAAGAAAAACGTGAATATACAATTCTGCAACGCGAAAAACAAAAAAATAAATAAAAAGACCATCTAAATGAAATAATTGCAAACTAGAGCTATATACATACATATTTACTTTCCCGATATCTTAGTACATACATTCATACATATATGATATACTTTAACGGTCTGTAAGATTAAAAAATAAAGACGAGATCGTATTGCAAATTATTTTCATAGTGTGTGTGTAGTTTTGTTTTCTTTTTAAGAGAATCTTTTAGGTAAATATAAAATACAAGAAACAAAAATACGTAATTCCTTATAAATGATCTGTTTTGTTTAAATTTTTTTTCAGGATTTCATTTATTCGTTTTCCTTTCAAAAAAGATTTGTTAAAAGGGGGAATTCAAAATACCTACGAATACATTTGAAGGTTAATAAATATATATGTGAATGTATGTAATATTAGCAATATTTGCGCTTTTCTTTATTTTTTCTTTCTCTCTCTCTCTCTCTATTATAAAGAATTTTAACACAAATAAATGAATAACGTAAAAATTGCATAATTTTATGCATTAAAAGAAAGAAAGAAAAAATATTACATTTTAAACTTGACCTTCATTCTTATTAATATTATAATGGACCAATGTAAGCCATTTCAAACTGTCACTTTGACAATTATGCATAGATTTTGAACTGGGAAAAATAAAATCAATATTATCAATCAGTATTACGCGTCTGTGTGTATATATAAGTTGATTGTGTAACGATACTTTTTTAAGTAACATTTTCTATTGTTTAAGGACTTTTCCGTGTAAATCAGTACCTTTAATTTTGAGGGTTCATCGTAAATAGTTGTATTCACCATTCTGCCCAACCGTATGGCAAGAGTCCCCTGTTGAATTAATGAATTACCGGGTGTAAAGGTAAAGGGTGCAGATGATATCGATGTATGAACCGCTGACGAACGATAACTGTCACCGCAAACAAAACTGGCAAGCTTTGTTGCCCTTCGAAGGACGTAAGAAGTACGACACCCAGACAAAATTTTAAAACTGATTATTTGTCTGGGTTAAATGTATAAATTCTATTTGCCTTTTTTAACCCGTTATTATAGTTACGAGAAACCGTTCAGAGCAGTATTCACTTTTATATATCTAATTTACATAAATAGTATAAACTTTTTTTTTTTTCTGTTTTTTCAAAGTTGATACAATTTTTCTATGGCAACTTTTTTCTCTGAAAAGAATTTAAAAGAGTAGAGACGCAACGAGTATCCGCAATGTAAACGGCGAGAAAGCTCAATGGCAATTGAAACGGCTTTTTATTTTTGCAACCAGTCATCAGCCAACCTACCACCAATAGATCTAAAGCGCATGAAAATGGCTCAACATTCATTAGACGACTTTTTTTTCTTTCGTTTCTGTTTGGCTCATTACAGTGAGAGCAAGAAACGTTCCTGATTACAAAAAAATTACAACGGACTCAAAATTATTTCTATTATTTTACGAAATGTATTTTTCATTTACAGCGAAAGACTCTTAATGTTTGTATCTATGGTTGTATGTACTTATGTTTGCGGTTACTCGTAAATTTATTTTAAAGGTGGCGTTTTTTTTGTCATTCGGTATTGTGTACACAAAAGCATATGATGGGTATTAATAAACAGTTGTTGATTTAATGCGATTATTGCTCTGTTTTTATATGAATTGGTTAAAGCTTTTACAATTGAAGGGAAAGGAAAAAGCTTTAGGTGAACCAACACACACATTACGACGTTTTGCTTTTTTGCAGCGGTGATAATAACGTTTCTGATATAAACAGAAATTTCAACTTGCCTAAATAAATCATCGGTTTTTAAATATTTACATAGATGTATCAGTCAATATATTAAAAAATCATACAGTGGTATGTCACACACAGTTTTCATGGTAAAAAAATAAATACTACAAAGCAATTTGGTTTTTTTTGTTTCTGTTTAGTAGTAATTGGAGAATGAATTTATTTTTTTAGTAAAGCTCAAAACTGTACAGTATGCATTTTCTGCCTCTCTAAGCCTATTAAAATGCACTAAGATCAATAAAAGCTTAGTTTACATTACTGCTGGGCATATGTACATCTGTTTGGTTCACGCAGAGCAATTCTAGTTGTATAACTTTTTCCTAATCTGAACTTCTAATACACGAACATTTTCATTCAATCGCTCAAGCATTTTCATTACTAATTTGAAAGTTACTAATGATAAGACATTTATTTTATTGTTTCCCTTCTATTTCTCTTACCTCTCTCTCAATAAACTTACGAGTTGAGCACATAATTATGTATTACACAAAAAAAAAAAGTGATAAATGCAAGTTATTTTTACAAAAAAATTGTGTGTACACTTGTTTAAACTGTAATATTACTTTCTTATATTTAATCACGCACAGTAAAACTTCCCTTACCATCGCTATAAAACATACTACGAACCAGACTTTAGTATGATCATGAATCAATTTAATAATTAATTAATTAAATACATATGTATGTAGTAAGTCAGAAAACTGGTCTTAATTAAACACAGAACATATTTGATTCCATTTAGGCAAAATTTTAATTAAAAACATAATGGACTCAATTGACACACATGCATAGATATATAAATGTCCATAAGTAAATACATAATTAATTTCACAATTAATTCATCTTTCTCCATTATAATAAATATTAATTTTTAAAACTTCATGAATTGTGTAAAAAAAAATTCTGATTAGAAATTTTGCATGATCATGACGTCAGCGCATGATCACTGAACTGAACACAGCTGTTCAAAAACAAAAAATTAGTACGAACAAGAATTATGTACCCGAAGAAAGCTTCTCAGTGAACTAAGGGATAGTCAGAAATTTTGACGGTGATGCGTGAGAACGTAAACGTCTACGTCATTAATTCAAAAATACTCTTTAGGGAAATTCCTTTCCAAAAAAATGTATATATGTATATGACCTTGAACTTATATTGTAAGGGCATACGTGCAAAACATATACACGTTTTATATGAATTATAAAGATATGAGTGAAATATGTACATGCATATAAAGCTCGCGCTGTAGAACTAAAGCACAGGTTTTTCGAATTTCTATCTGACATGTCAACCAGGGAAAACTACTGGATATTACTTTAATAGAGGACGAAGACGCTCATAAATAAAAATTTAAAACATTCTTATCTCCACCTCCATTTAATTTTCATTGCTGGTTTATCTATCCTCTCTCAGCCCTCTAATTGTTTTGAAGAATAAAAAAAGAAAGAAAACTAACGCACAACCAATGACTTTGATTTCACCTTTGCATTTACTAGGCGGCAGTAATTTACCCTGCTTCGTATTTTGGAATGTTTTTCGGTTTCCAGTGGATGTTTTAACCAACTGTATTATTTACTTATTAATGTTATTCACTATGGGATGGGGATTTTTTTACCTTTTTTAATATTTTTGTTGGTGCAAAAAACTTTATTTAATACAGGAATGCAATCTGGAGTTAAATATCACACACACTAACGTCTTCGCGGTTAAATGCTTTCGAAATGTTTTATTTAAGCTGGACCGACAAAATAGTCTATTTCCAACGAGAGTTTTTTAAAAACTAAACGAAGTGGAGGTAAAAGTATTTGTAAAAGTACTTTTTTCCAGTGCTCCCAGATCTTTCTTTTTCCACTAAATTGAAACCTAAACGAAACAATATCATTTGCAGTGTTGAAAAATGCAGTACTTTTGTACTTTTTAGTACTTTTTCATTTCAAAAATACCGCAGTAATCCTTCTACGCTTTCAGTACTTTTTTATTATTACATATTTTATATGTCTTGCGCTTTTCAACTATTAATGCATTAGCAACACGTTTCGGTATATGATATAAAATTGCCACGATAAGTTTTCTCAAAAATCTGTCGTTCGGAGTGGACTTTAAACAGTAGATCCCGCCACTCTTGGTTAAAATTAAGGCACAAAAAATAAGTGGTGTGAGAAGTTAGGCCGTAATTCTGGTTATAAATGACCAATTATGTATGTATGTATCTTTAACAAAAGTACTATTTGATGCAAAAAAGTACTTTTGCAGTTTTGCAACACTGGTCATCAGACAGTTTTTTGTAATATTTTTCTTTCCTGGAAAAGTAGTTGAGGTTACCAAATTTTTTTTTCCTGGCAACAATGGTGAAAAATTCGTTTTGTTCGTTCTTTTTCTGTTTCCTGTTTATATAAATAAGTAAAATTAAGCCCCTGTTTGTTTTAATAGGAATTTTTATGGGGTGTGTGGTGTGGATGGAATGGATTTGTTGTGTGTATTGCTGCTGGGAATTTTACTGTGTTGTGATAGGGGGTGAAGGGGAAATGAGCCAAAGGGAAAAGAAGGCGTGATTGTTGTAATTCACCCGCTCTTCGTTGTTGTTGGCGTTTGGGTCCAAAATTAATTAATTAAATTTTTTTGGAAGTGTGATGAATTTTGTTGTGGCGAGTTTCCAGTGTGGTGAGTTTTTACAAAGTGTGGTGAATTTATTCGGTGTGGTGAATAAAACCGAAACTCACCAAAGTGCTGTTGTGCGAAATAGTACTGTATCACCATAGAACAATGTACTGTATATTGTGAATTTGGACGGTGTATGTTAGAATAAGTAGTTTTTACCTATGTTAGCGGAGCCATTCACCGACATGTCTGGTTACTATTTTATACTGCATTACCAACGGTGTGGGTTGTGTTTGGATTGAGGATAATTAATCTCGATTAGCTAAACACTGAAGTGCACTCAACGAACAAAGAATTTTCAAACGCAGCAAGCACAGATGGTAAAGAAAGACAGTATTACACTCAGGTCTCGTTTTATGCGATAGATGCGTTCCAAAAAAATCGCATAAATTGAATTCGCATAAAACGATACTCTAGCTTCATATAAAAATTAATGATTCGTTCAAAAATCCTGAAAAACCGCATAAATTCAAATTTTAATTGAAAAATCAAAGCAAAATCGCATAAAAATAACAACAAAAATATATTTATTTCATTTTCTTAAACAATAAAAACAAAATCTTCTAAAACAATAAACAAAAATAAAATATTAATTCATTATTTACAGAAAAACAAAAACAAAATGATTTAAAAAATAATAAATAAATAATAAACTGAAGTCTATAATTATGAATGTACGATCAATCATTCTGCATCGTTTTGGAATTGGTTCGACGTCACTTTTATCATTACATGCCTATCAACTGTGCATACATAGTTATGGGATTAGATCAACGAGTTTTTGGAGAGTTTAATTGTTTCTTTTATTACAGGATATGTAGTCACTTATTAAACTTTTTGACTTTGAGTTTTTAAGTTGCCTATGCAACTCATGATATCCGGACAACAGATCAGTCGATCTGCAAAATGAATCACACCGCAAACACAAAATGAAACACACCATAATAATTAAACCAGTGGTGCAAACTTGGTTTAATTTAAAAATGATGCAAGAGTATAAAAAGTACCATAACATTTTGAAATCTATAAAAAATCTAAAGAAACAAATTCTCATTTAAAATCGCATAAATTCGTATTCGTATAAAAAAAATCCGCATAAAACGAGACCCGAATGTATTATTATATTTGATTGTTTTTATCATTTCTCTTCTATATTAATTAATTTTACAGCAAATTCTTAAGTTTAATATACAAACCTTTCCGTTTTCATTCCCTATAAATTTTAATATCCACAAACTCTGTCTTTGAATAAATTTAAGTACGAGTAAGAAAAATTATTAAAAAAATTCATTTAGAAATACATAATTTAAAGTTTATTTTTTTATGCATTATACAATTTTTTTATTTATATTTTTTAAATGCGAATAAATGGAATAGTAAATTTCATAATAATGGCTTAATGACAATACCGCGTTCGTTGATTATACTTATTTTTTATTCAGTGTTTGTGGCTTTACTTATTGAGATTTATTATCCTTAATGCAGCCTAACACACAGTTGGTAGTGCAGTGAAAAATGGCTTTACATAAATATCGGTAGTGCCATGCATTTTTTTGGGTAACGGTATATTGGTGAATTTCATTGTTATTCACCACACAATAGAAAGTCGCCACACACGAAACTCACCATACCAGAAGCTCACCACAATAAAAAATCCAGGGTTTGATCCGTTCCCTCCTCTAGACAGACTTCACAAGACTTCGAGTACCCAAAGTAAGTAGCTAAATAACAACACAACAACTAACTTACTAAGAGACAACTCTGCTTACGTGTATATATATAAACAACATAAGACTGAATCCAAGGCAAATTCAATACGGTAACCGCAACTCTAAAACAAGTACAACAATGCAAAAACAACACGCATTTTGTTTTTGTTAAACCTCCATTTGGATGTCAAAATAGGAAGAAAAAAAATGGAAAGGAAAAAAAATGAACAACAACACGCACACGCACAACAAATACACACAAAAACAACAAAATTTTGACATTAACAAAGTGCTCAGCTGTTTAGATGATCCCACCGGTTACATGAATTCGCCATGACTGAATCACTACTCTTGCAGAATGTCAGAAATGAAAAGTTGTATTTTTCCTTTCTTTTTACTTCTTTTCTGGAACATTTTATATTAATGTAATACCAAAAAATACAACCCTGTTATATTATATGCATCAGCTGTATTTATACCGGTATACCCTACATCTGTTATTAATATATTGTTTATTTAAAAACTTGCAAAATTTTTTCTTATTACTTGTATTTTTTCTTTAAATTTTCTAAAAATTACAACTAATGGCTCCTTCTGGCAGATTTATGGAGTGCTTACAATTTGCCGCTTATAAACACCGAAATCAAAGGCGGAAGGATACAAATCAAACGCCGTACATAAATCATCCCATAAATGTTGCAACCATTTTGTCCACTGAAGGTCATATTGACGATGAGTCTGTGTTAATGTCAGCTCTATTGCACGACACTGTCGAAGACACAGATACCACTTTTGAAGAAATTGAGGTACATAACTTATTATTCGCCAATACTGTGACGTGGTCTAGGATAATTGTCTTTAAATTTTTAGAAACAGTTTGGGACAGAAGTGTGCAATATTGTACGTGAAGTTACAGATGACAAAACTTTGGAAAAACATGTACGTAAGCAGTTACAAATAGATAATGCTTCTAAAGCTACTTATAAAGCTAAGTTAGTCAAATTAGCTGACAAACTAGACAATTTAAGGGATCTACAGAATACACTACCAGGTGGATGGACTGAGGTAAAATTTCTTTCTCTTACATTGTTAATGTAATAACTTACTATATTTTCCGGGGCGGCAGTATGAAAAAGCCCGGTCAAAAGCAATAAACTGAAGGATAGCAATGCTTCTCAAGCATTGGAAGTTATAAAGCAGATTTTAAAAGCGAAAAAAAACGTGGGATAAAAATTACCAGTTAAAGATTTAAATTTTAATTTCTAATCGAAGCCCAACTGGCTCATGTTTATCACTGATTTCAACCCATAAACATTTGCTTAAAAAATAAACTTTTATGAGATCAAACAACGCAATCCTCATACTCTTGCAAAAACCATTCTACGTAGATATGAGTACTCTAGCAAGACAGGTCACCAGTGGAGAACCCAGTGAATGTGTTTTACTTACAACATTCCATTTTGTCTAAGCACGTGACTGCTTAACAACTTCCATCATTAAATCTTGTATTGAGCGGTGCTTTGAATCTCATGACACATACATATTACAAAATAATTTTTTATTAAACATTAAAATTATTTATATTACTTCTGTAAATGAAAGCAAATACTTTTACGGTTTTTGTCATTTTTAACGATTTTTTATACTGCCCCCAGAGAGAAATGTAGATCAGATATTTTCTCTGTCAATAGTCAATTGAACATTTTTTTAATTACGTTTTCAGGAACGTCGAGATGAATACTTTATATGGGCTAAAAAGGTTGTCGACAATCTATGTGGTACAAATATGGAAATAGAAAATGAAATATATCGAATTTTTAAAAATAGGCGTTTATTGTAGAGTGTACATGAAGAATAGAAAAATGAATGAAAATATTTTTATGATTTATTTTTGATTATTTTCGTAGAATTCCTTCATGAGGTTAGCCAATTTTTGTGTTTCTTCTATAGTAACAGCGTTATAAAGTGATGCTCTAATACCTCCGACGGAACGATGGCCTTTCAGTTGAATCATACCCTCACTTTCAGCCTTGAGTAAGAATGACTTTTCAAGTTTATCATCACCCTGAGGGCTGCCAATTCTGAATGGCACATTCATCCGAGATCGTACATTTTTTTCCACCGGACAATAGTAAAACCCATTGGACTGGTCAATTATATCATAAATAAGTTTCGATTTGACTTCTGATTTCTTGTACATGCCTTCTATGCCGCCATTCTGTTTTATCCACTGAAAAACTAAGCCCATTACGTAAATGCTGTAAATGTAATAAATGCACATAATCAGAATTTCAATGACTAAATAGAAGATACTAAATCATTTAAAGATACTAACCCAAAAGTTGGTGGAGTATTTAGGAGTGAATCGTTTTTCTGCATTAACGAAAAGTTTAGTATAGAGGGAGTTTCCTTAATTTGATGACCAAGCAAATCCTCACGTATTATAATTACTGTCGTTCCTGAAGGTCCAATATTTTTTTGAGCTCCAGCAAATATTACGCCAAATCGTTTTATATCGATTTTTCGAGAGAGAAAATTGGATGACATGTCACAAACCAACGGTACACCATTAGGAATATCGGGAACAAAATCAAATTCAACACCGTCTACAGTTTCATTATCACAATAGTATACATATGAAGCTTTTGGATCTAAATTCCAGGTCTCCAACCGTGGTACGGTAGTATATTTATTAAATTTTGGTAAAACCAAATTTACTTTACCGTACTGGGTGGCTTCTTTAGCTGCTTTCGAAGACCAAGAGCCAGTTACCACGTAATCAGCTGTTCCGGTGCGTCCAATAAGATTCATACAAACTGCAGCAAATTGACCAGTACCACCACCTTGCATAAATAAGACTTTGTAATTGTCTGGTAGGTCTAAAAGTTCTCTTAATGTTTTAATGGCATCCTTTTGAATTTTATCGTACGTTGAGGAACGATGGGACATTTCCATAACAGATATGCCACTGCCATTGCAATTTAGCAAATTTTGCTGCACCTCTTTGAGAACCTGCGAATAAAAATAAATATTTTATAACAATTATTTGAATATAAAAATACAATTATTACACACATACTTCTTCGGGTAATTTAGCTGGTCCGGCAGCGAAATTGATAACCATATTTATATCACGTTTTAATCAATAATCTTTACCACCCAATCAACTCAAGTATTTTACGACTTCTCGTCTGTATTTCACTTTTGTAACTAAGCGATCCATGTTCTTATATATTGAACGTAAACATGAGCCGGTTAATTCTGGACATTGGAAAATTGTTGATTAATTGAGATACACAAACAAGTTCAATAATAAGCTCAAGTCAACAACAAGTCAACAATAACAACATGCGATTTCATTGAAAAATAAAAGAGTATCACTGGAAAATATATAGACATTGAGAGGTAAAGTGTAATTTGAGAGAGCGAGAGTAAGAGTGATCTCTTTCCAAACAGAAATAACCGGTTATAATGTTCAAGTCTCTGCCTTCAGAATATGCACAGATATGCACTTCATTTCTCCGTTGTCTTATAAATAAACGACAAATAATGTAAAAATATTCCCCCCATACATACAAAAGCGTGAGTACGAAGGTTGTTTTACAATTTTACTTTCAAACATTAACAAAACAGCAATCAGTTAAAATAACATCTCAGCAACAGATGTACAGTCATATCTTAGAAATAAATTTAAAAGACTAACAACCAATTATCCTTTTAATTTTAGTTCACAAAACTACATTGTGGAATATCATTTGATTTTGGCTAATTTTCCAAAATTTTTTATGAATTTTTAAAAGATTTCTTAAAGTACAAAGAAATTAAAGCGTTTATTGCAATAGTCGGAATATTTTGCGACGAACTTCGTACAATATGAACAAAAGAAATTAAATTACGTTTAATTTGAAAATGCCGTTTCTTCTTATCAGTTCAGAATTAATGCACAAGCCTATTAAATTTGTTATAAAATATTATTGAAAATTGTTGTTTTTAATGGAATATTTCCTATGTGTTGTAAACACCTTTATTAGTATCAGTCGTCCAGTATAAAAATAGAAAGGGCTTCAAATTCATGTGTTAATATAATTACATGCATGCTTATGTTTTAATGTTAAATAGAAAATAAAGCCATATTGGCATGAGTTTCTATTCATATTTATGTATAAATATCATAATTTTTCTATTGTATACAATATGAACAAACAAATTAAAAACTATACTTATTTATATCATTATAGAAATGAAATTAAAAGGGGTCACCTGTAACGTGAAAAATAATGAAATATTTTAGCGATAAACTCGTAATCGTTAGAATAATTTACGATAGATTTCATTAAATTATATTTTGAAAACAAGTACGTTCGTAAAGAAAAAGTAAATTAAACACTATTGCAGACATTTTCCATATGTATGTATGTACATATGTATGTATGGATATGTACCACATGTTAACAAATTCCCATTAATGCGAATAAAATACTACTACATACATACTCTAGATAAGTTCTTTCATATTCTTTTTCAATAGTGCGTTACTAGTGTTTCTTTTTAAAAATGTTCCTTATGTGCTTTATTCAGGCAGGTAGAAAAGTAGAAAGTATAAACTTTATGAGAATGACTTCAATATCATATGAGATCCGTATAAATGCAATTAAAATTTATCAGCAATCTGGTGAATTTGACTGGAGAATCACAGTGAATTGTTTATCTATTTATATATACAGCATTTCATTTTAAAATAGATTTGTACGTACTTTGAATGAATTTATTTTGAATGATAACTTAAGGAATTTTTCTTAATAAAGCTTTAAAGAACTCTTCAAAATTTTTATAAATAATGTATGTACTATATCTTTAATTGTATAATACCGAATATCATTACTTGGTTTAGAAATTTAAGCGGTACGACCGTCAATGACATCGTCATTTCATTATTTTGGTTGACGCTCCCAGGATAAGCTCATTTCCATTTGAAAGTGTACCCAAAGCAATTTGTCGAATCATATGTATTTCATGATACGAAATCCATGGAATGAATAATGTTACGAAATCGTTAAAATCGCCAGATTTTATATTTTAAACAATTTTCCTTGTAGTTATCGCAAAGACCGAGATTTTTAAAATAGTTCAGTAAAATCAAAGCGTTGTTTTTGTGCGGTGACCCGCACTAGACTGCCACATCGGGTGACGTGTATTGCCGGTGGTACGCATTTGATTATGCTATTAGACGGTACGTAATACCAAATATTTAGATCTTTAATACTTCTACTGCCCGAAAAGAATATTTCACAGTCAGGCTCTATTAAAGCATTTATTTTTAATAACAATTATAATTACTTACGTAATAATTGAGTTCTGTATTATCACGGTAATATTTACGGAATATTTAGTGAGGATGAGACGAATTCACGAAGAATTCGTACAAAATTCACACAAAACTTTACATTATGCCGTAGCATTGTTGGATTATCTATGCTGCATAATAGATAGAGCGAAAAGCACTAAGTGCAGGGCCGGCGTGAACATGTTAAATTTGTCAAAATATGCCTACAATTATGACGAAATGTCCTTTAAAATTATAACAGATTTTATTGTTTAGATCGCTAATCGGTCTTAAAAAATTGATGCACGCAGCAAAATTTTATGTTGGAGTAATAACTCATTTTCAATTTTAATTGTTTAAACGGAAAGAACATTTATTTAGAAATAAAGTGTTCGATATTTCTTAATAAATCCACATTGACTCCTGTAGAACTAGGATATTATTTATAATAAGGAGATCATCTCTAATTTTTAATTCATGTGACAATTTTTATGTCTCACTGGTTTACTGGTTAGAAACGAAAAAAATAATTTTTGATGGATGTTTTTCTAAGGTTTATATGTAATTTTATTTTTGAATATTTCTGAATAAATTCATGGCTGCAGAGTATGTTTGAAAAAATATTGTACAATTCAACAGTTATAACAATTAATTCGTATTAATTTAATACAGTAATACATACATATGTAGCATACATGTCTATAAATGTTGATATTTTCACTGATGTCTTTGAACTTTTCCAATAATATCACTCCAAAACATTCCATAACTTTTCAAAACTGTGCCCCTGTAGGAATGATAAAAGAAAAGGACAATCAATTATTAGAAATGAATTAATAAATTTTCACAAGCATTTTAAAATTTGTAAATTCATAATATTAATTTGATAATTCATCACTTTTAGAGGTACTGAATTGATAACATGTTTAAATAAAGATTGATCGCAAAGCAGTAAAAGAGGTTGCGTAAAAGAAATTCATCAAGGAAAAAAATTTTATTTCTTCGCTGACTTAAGAGTGTATATTTAGTATATTTAGTCCCTAAATTGATTGTATTTGCTAAAATCCTTATAAAAGTCAAAGTAAAATCAAAAAGCCATTATACATACAATACATGCATACATACATACAATATTTCGATGTTCGTTCCAAAATTCTGTACAGACATACATTTGTTTGAAAAGAAAATTTCAATTTGCCTGTGGATCTATAATAAGGAAATTTCTAATTCCCGTTTTTTACTTCTTTTTTCAGTTGAACATTTCTATTAAAAATTAAGACAAACAGTAGAAAGTTTAATAAGAACTGATTTAGTTGAAATTAAAGATGCCCTGATAGTCTAGTGGGTAGTGTGCTAGACTATATATTAGCGTGAGGGTAGTGGGTTCGGTTACCATCAGACACTCTGGCCAGTTATACTATACCGAGCAAATGGTCAAAGTTGCTCATCTCGTAGATAATTAAATATAATTTGTAATTTTATTGTAGTTAATAAATAAAAATTAGTTGCAATTGATAAAATTGAAGTTTTAAAAGCGTTGTATTACCACGAGCACTCAAATGTACATACATATGTGTATAATGACTTTGCTATGTGATTTAATGCTCGATCATAATGTACAAGCTTCATACATAATATTTTTCATTTTGCCAAAAGGCTCTTTTAAAACTGAACCCAGTATTAAGAAATTGCAATGCATTAATGGAAAACTGGACAAAACAAATCATTTAAATAAAATCATTGTAAATAACAAAATATTTCCGGATGTAGAGGTGTCGTAGTAATTATGAAATAGGAAAATAACTTACGTAAAGTAAACCCGTCCACGCTTGTTTTGTGGCGCTTTCCATATAAATTTTGCTGCACGTTTATCACGATTGTCTCCATGCGTTATTGCTGAGCATTCTGGTATGGTATTTGTATTTTCACTGCGTTGCCATTCACCAATCCATTCGTTGGAATCTGCATCTCGAGCTTGCAGAAAGAAACCCCGAAACAATGCCTGTTGGCTATGAGGATAGATTACCACTACAGTATGGTGAATAAATTAAAAATTTATGCTTTAGTTATCCTTACTGTAATGCTATACTTTAAATTACAGACCTGTGACTTCTTGACCAGGATGGAATGTATCTGAACTGGCTACCACTTCGTATGGATTCGTGTCGAGCGACTGGGATCGAGCCTGACCATGATTGGGTTGGTTTGGTCGTTTTTTAACACACGTATCGGCAGGAGCACCATCTGGAAACGTTTTCACCACTATTATTAATGCAAATATTGTTATGATTTGTATGACACTGGAGAAATTCATTATAAAGGCTATTTTTTCTTTCTATTTTTTTCTTTTTCTTTTTATTTTTTTTTTGTTTGTTGATTTAGATTAGATGATTAGAAAAATATTGATGCGTTTTAACTGAAATCTGTATTGAAAATCTTTTTGCTTGGCTATAAGACTTGCGTTTTTATTAAATGGCATTTGCGCTTTATTTAGAAGCTTTTATTATTTCTATTGTTGGCAGGTTGGCTTGGTCTTTGGTTATTATTAGATAAAGCTTACCTTTTAAAATTTTACAAAATTTTTTGTATATGTAGGTGTGCGTGTGTGTGTGTGTAAAACTGTATTACAAAGCTTTGATTTTTTACCTTTTTCTGCATTCTGCATTCAGCATTCAGAAAAACTTGCCTCGTTAAGAAATGGTTCTGTTTTTTATTACTTTGATTTTTTTTAGGAAATTCATATTTACCAAGAAAATCTTGTCTGTTACAAATCTAATGGTGAATTTCAAAGTTTTGGTCATTTGTTTTGATTTTTCTAAAAATGTAACCAGTTTTTAATTAATAAATTTTGTACCCCTACGGAAATTATTTTGAGCAACATTAGCAGTTTTAAACTAAATTTGAACGAGAGAATTATAGAAAGACACCAAATGTGACTATTTCGTGTGATTTTAACTGGGTCATACATTTATGTACGCCGGTCAACCAACCAACTAACCAGCCAGCCAGTGTGTCAGCCAACTAATACTGAGAGCAAGAAAAAAACAAATTTAAAAGAAAAAATACGCGATAACACAAAAGTCGTTTCTGCTATTGTGCAATTATAGGCTGTTTTACAAATTCCTTACAAATGAATGAATGTCTTGAACATACAAAGTGAAACTGCAGCACTATTTGTTTCTTTTTTTTTTTTTTTTATTTAAAAATTATACGAATAGAATATAAAAATGTGAAATTGTGATTTTAGATTTAATTTGTGCTCTACGATTATTAGATTGCTACACAAATTATTTCTCCTATCTATCTATGAAAGGATGAGTGATTAAGGCACCATTATACTGAACTAAGAGCTTAAAGAGAGAGAGAGAGAGAGATAAAGGAAGAGGAAGCAAAAAACAACATTTCATTTACAATTCTAGGAGAAACATATTGATCTTGTCTGAAATGATCGTCAGACACTGTCTATTGTGTCAATTGGAAAGAATAAAGGAAACGGCAAAAGTTTTAATTTCGTAATTTCTATTTCGTAATTTTTTAATAGATATACACAATGAAGTGGGGAGTTTTACGCAATTTTTGTTCTTTTCACGATGAGTCTAGATGCGGCATATATGTGCATACATACATAAGTATGTATACGCATTATAAACTTTTGACAAAACTACATACATTTTGTAATTGGAAAATCCCTAACATGAAAAGAAAATTTTGACACATGAAATGTAGTTTAACCTTAAATTTGAAAATTCGGTAAAAAAAAAAATCAAATTTCTGCAATTTTTTTTTTATAATTTATCATTGAATTAGATGACAGTAAACTAAACAAATTATAGCATAATAAAAAATAATATGTATGCATTTTGTAAATCGAAATTGACATTTAAAACATTTTCTTTCAACATAACTATGTAATAATAAATAGTCTTTTTGCTATTCCATATTAATTACATATTCATAAATTATTGGCTCAACTACACATGTATGTACATATGTATATGTATGTATGTATGTATGTACATACGAGTACATAGTAAATATACAGCCGATAATGCAAAATAAAGTACCACAGGTGTTCTGATTTAATATCTTATTGAGTTGTTTTACCTATGCTTTTACCTGTGATTTTGTGTCAATAAGATCGTAGCAATATTGACAAGGAACGTGTTTACATCATCGTGCGTATGAGTATGTGCACGACAATATATCCAAAGTGATAATATTTTGGTTTTCATTTAAACAAAAACGATAGTTTAACCCCAACGCTAGCAAGAAATAATGTTGTGATAAAGCAGGGTATTCATAAATAAAATAGAATAATACGTGAAACACCTCAATGTATGCAATATAACATGACTTTTTTCAATAACATTTCGTGGATTTAATTGACGGTACTGGCCGAGGGGAAGAGTTAAAATGAAACGAAAGAATTAAACAAATAAATGGAAAAACTGTGTCAAACTGCACGCTTTTATAAGTAAAGCAATCTATATTATGGGTTGAATGTGTGAGTGAGAGAATTTAAGGAGTACGCATGCGTTGAATTTGTTTTAAAACACGAGATTTAACTTTTTTTAATTGGAGAGCAAAAAATTGGCAGTATTATATGCGGAAACAGGACACAAGTTTGCATTTTCATTTAGTAAAGGAAAATTCACATCATACGCTGCCGTCACCATTCAGATGTAAGTGAGCTGTTACAACGAGTTAACGTTTGGTCATAGAAAGCGGTTAAAATATTTAATAAATAAAAACCATTTAATAAATAAAGAACTGCAAATAATAATAAAAAAAAACAAAGGAAAAAAGAAAATATATATTTTTCATTAATTCAGTGGCCTAATTTTAAAGGCAAATTTTTAAATTAGATGAAACAAATAAGAAATTACTAACACCTTACTATATAAAAGGATTATATACTTGCTAACAACGGTATTTAAAAAAGGAAAAAGTAAAAAGAAAAGAATAATATACATACATATATACATATGTATGTATGCATATTGTATACCTATCATGCACATACATATACATACTTATTTATATGTATTAAAATGTATAATATATGTAAATATATACATACATATGTATATGTATATTTTATTGATAAGTGTGTGTGTAGAGTGTATTGATAAAATAACACGACAATTTTATAACAAAATTATAATGGAAAATAGTTTTTGAGAAAAATGTTTTGTTGTGATTTTGTAGATGTGTAATTGTGCAAAAATCTTGTATCAATATGATATTACAAGGAATTTTTGAAGTGAAACATCGTTGTGAAAATTCAACTCAAATAATTTAAGTAAAGGAACGAAACAGAAGTTCCAGCAAGAAAAACTTGAATTTTTCACGTGACGACAACATTTCTTATTGCCTGTTTTTTGCTTTTTCAGTTAGCTATTTAGAGCCATCCATCCATACAAAAGCAACAACATATTTGGGTGCCATGTCATGTCATGCCACGCCATGCCACGGCATGGATTACAAGCTCCCATTGAATTATAGTATTCGCATTCTCAAAACAAAACAATGATTGCCGTTTGTTACTGCACACCGCTACACTTCTGTTCCTTGCAGATGAAAAAAATAAAGCAATAAATGCTGCTTTTTATTTCATACATTTTTTATTTACTGGCTCCATTGCCCGAACCACTCACTGCTAGCGGTATTACCGTGTTTATATTTTTCCTATCATTGCTATTGTATGAGGAATAAAAATAAGATTGTGTATGAGAGAAAACGAGAGAAAGAAAGGAACGATTGTGTGTGAACGCTTTTTAGTTTTATTATTGTTTGTATTTGCAAGTCTAAGAGCATGTACATACTGAATGTCTGTATGAAGTAGAATGTGTGTGTTCGAGGGTTTTTTCCAACGAATGATTCATAAAAACGCAATAATTTACATACACATGCACGTTAAAATCAAGTATAATATTGAGGGAAAAAAACAATAAAATAAACTACCAACCAAAACAAAACGTAAACATATGTCCTGCTTCAAAGAAACCATTCACTCGGACACACACTCATAGAGGGGCATTAATAATAACAGTAAAAATAGTGTCAACATAATATGATGGGAAGTTATGGAAAAAATTGTTTATTTGTATTAATAGGCGACAAAAATAATGAAATTTTTTAATTATTATGTATGTAATTATTTACATTGTTTTAAAAACTTGCTCTCTCTCTCTCTCTCTCTCTTTCTCTCTATTTGTCAATCGCCAAGATTTAAACGAAAATTATAAAAGTGTCATACCTTATCAAATGCGTTATTGCTTAATAAATTCGTTGTGAAAACGTTATTTGAAATTACATACTCTGGTTTGTATTACTTGTGTAATAGAGTATCCGACTAATTGTGAGATTCATTTTCTTCAGTGAAAGTGTCAATTACTTATGTATATAGATTATTGCTATTATAATAACTTGTTTTACTATTTTGTTTATACGTAATGAAGGGTTGAAGTCGCCGCATTCTAGTAGGTAGAGTGTTGTCTTACTATACATGAGGCTGTGGTTAAAACTCCATGTCAGACATCTCCAACAAAATGAAATATGAAAGAATACTTATTCGGTTACTGCCTCGCAGCAAATTTCTTGCAAAAACTCTGAAATTAAATAAAATTGCCATGAAAAGTTTCTCAAATATCTGGTGTGAGAAACCAGGTCGTAATCCTGGCTGAAGGGTTGTAATGACCAATTAAGTAAGTTAGTAAGTAATCTCGGTTCACAAACTTAACAAAACATTATGAGTTGTCCTAACATTTTTGGACATTGAAACTTTAATACATTTTTCAATGATATATGTATATACATATAACATGAATTAAAAATTATATATGTTAATATGCACTTTATCACATATCTTATAATTAAATCAAATAATAAATAAATTAAAATTATATAAGGTATGTTGACGCTAAGGCTCTAAATAACAACGAGAGATGATACAAATGATCTTGGATACTACGTATAGATAAGTATGTATATTGTGCAATTTAGAAAAGATCGAAAAATAATTAGCTCTAGTTTTTTCGGAATTAAATTATGTTTTATTATGTTTTTGGTATGTCTTTAGCATCGTTATTGAACGGATATGAGCTATGTACATACACGTACCTATGTATGTACGAATATGTAAATGTTGTTTGGTGTGTTTTTCCTCCCTTTTCCATATGAATAAATTCCTCTTTTTTATATTTTCATTAAATTTCATCCCCGAACCTCTTTATATTATTTAGTCTGGGGATGTTGCTTAAATGTTTCCTACTCAATTATTTTCTTCTTTTCTGTCGAATGGAAGTGTGGTCCTCTTTCTCAGTTTCGATTCAGGATTCGTTAATAATTTATACTATTATAAATTAATAATTTAGCTGCTCAATGCAGCATTACAGAGCACAATAAACTGTTATCACGGTTCAGTTTCTTTCAAATTTTATGTACGTGTGTGAGCCAATTCACACAAGCACAATTGTGCTGGCGTAAAATGATAGTTTATAGGCAAGAGCGGTGAAGAGAACCTTTTTTTCGGTGGCGTAAAGTTTCCACCAGCTACAACCCCGCATCATCAGCACAAAACTAATACATGCACATTTTTAAAAATCAGCCAAACATCAAATGATTGCAAAAACACTAATACATACAAAGCTCTGTATACGTATACATTTGTTGCCAAACGAATATCCATCCCGTGTAAATTGAAAAGAACAAAAATTGTGCGACTAAAAAATGTGCTCGTCTGAATTGGCTCTGTAAGTGTAAATACCCAAAGCAAAGCTGCCAGATAATGCTAGCGTGAAGCAAATGCACAAACGTATGTAATATAATTAAATGAGATTTTTTATAAGATTTAAAATAAAACCACACAACGAATTATTTCCAGGATATTTGAACTGTTGCAAAAAATCATCAGTTAAAACAAAAAAATAAAAATCTTGAAATTAACATTCTAGAAAGGAGCACTACCCCAAACACAAAGCCTGCTTCTGTCATATAAAATAAGTGTGTTAGCAGTTGGACGACTTTGAAGCCACTGAAAATTTATAAATTTCATTCCATTCTCATTTTATTCACTCATTTGCACACAAAATTCACATGCTCATAAATAGTATAAGTGTTACCATTGTGGTAATATTACAAAGTGAATACGAATGAAGTGTGTGTAAGTGTGCGTGGTGGTAGTATCAACCATGAACTCATTGAATACCTTTTGCCCTTTTCATTATAAGTTAGGTTTGTACGTTCTTTGCTTATTTTTGTGTCATAAAACGAAACAAGAACAAGTACTATTAAAATAGAGTATGAGTTGTAATGCATCGCAATTTGTTTTCTTTTATTTTTTGTATTATTTTTTGCAATTGTATTTTCTCTTCTTATTTTCCTATATTTATTCGCCCTTTTTATTATATTTTCTATGTCTTAATTTACATATACAAATACATGCTCGTCGAATAGCACGCAAAACTAGAACACACGTACACTCATATATACATACATACATATATACATTAACACATATGTATGTATATGCACTTACACAAATTCTGTTCCCCTTTGCCCCATACTGTCAAGTATCAAATACTTAGAAAGTAGTAGTAGGATACTATTTAAAGCAAAACTAAGAACACTTTTGAAGACCTAAAAGCCACGACAACAAAATGAGTGCTAGTTCAGAATATGTACAGGGTCGATATAAACATTTTTTTTTATTTGATTTTTTGTTTTTACATTGTAATTCTAGTAAGTTTTTAACAGTAGATTTAACCCTTTTCTTAACGCAATTTCCAGTCTGCTTCATATATTACATATTTTATTTTTTAATGTTTATTTCGTCGGTCTTTTTCGCAAATTTTGTGGGGTATCTGGGCGATAACGAATAGCGGAAGGGATGTTAGATATTAAATGTTGTTCCCACATTAGCGAATTAACCGTGTGGAACACGACCTTTGGCGTAGCCACACAAAAATTTGATGGCCAAACGTTACCAAAACATAACCAATTACTATTTCTGGGAACTTCTCATGCCATAGATCCGAAATCGATTATATTGCTTGACTCGTGGCAGCATCGTGTTGCCCCCACATACAGTATATTTTAAAGTTTTCAATTTCAATAGCCCTCTGTATTTAACAGTCAAATCATTCTTTCAGAGTCGTTTTCGAGAAAATGCGGCTCAATGACCAAACAAACAGCCACCTCTTCCTTACATAAACATTTAACATAACCAGCAAGTGAGATATAGATTTCATAGCTGACGAAAATTTTGTTCTAAAAATCAGCATAAAGAGTGTATTGCTCTACCACCCGATCAAAGTATTTATGGCGTTCTGAATGGCATGAGTTGCACTTTAATTAATAAGTGCATAAACATAACAAATTAGGCTTTCATTATCGTTTTTGATCTCAGGCTTTCTCGTATACATACATAATTGGCCATTACAACCCGTCAATCAGGATTGCGACCTAGCTTCTCACACCACTCATGTTGTGTGTGTTAATTTTATACATGAGTGGCGGGACCTACAGTTTAAAGTCGACTCCAAACGACAGATTTTTGAGAAACTTTTCATGGCAATTTTATTTACTCCCAGAGTTTTTGCCAGAAATCTGCTGAGAGGAAGTCGCCGAATAAATATTGATTTTTTTCTAATGCACTTTCTAAATTTTTTCAGAAATGCTTCTGTATATAAAAAGAAATTTTTCTCGAAAGTATCTTTATCGACTTTATCGACTGTTTTTGCTCGATACCACAGATGTAATGATTTTACCATTTAATAACCTTTTTGTTTGTAACGAAGTTGAATATCTCTATATTTCTGGCAGGATTTCCTTAATGCATGTACATTTTTTATTAACATCTACGAATCCGTAGGTGTTTATATGGTGTGTATATAAATGCCTCCTTAAATTGTTAGAGCGGAATCAATTATTTGAATTATATAGAAAACAGATTAACATTTTAAACCAGTTTTCTGGAAAATATGTGCTTATCACAGTAATTACATTCCCTCAGCAGCTGAACCTAACTGGGTTCAGAGTTTATTTACTTAAGCTTTTGTAGAAGAATTAACACAGTCACAGCCTAAAAGTCAACATAATGAATACTCACTAATACGTTTTGTAAAAACGAAATTTAAAACTGTTGTTTTGATTGTCGCCGATGCTATATGAGAAATTATGCATATTCTAGCAAATGATTTTATTAAATTGACAAATTCTTTTGAAGTTAATTGAAATTTGAGAAAAAATATACAAATGTACTAGAAGACGTTTCTTTTAATTTGTGCTTAAAATTATTTTTAAACTATTCAAAAATATAAAAATTGTTAAAAATAAATGAAATTAATATAGTCCCGGGAGTGTCACTGTCCTTATAGACATAGGCAAATAGAGGAGAAGTTAAAAAATGGGAAAGTGTAGAGTTAATTTATAAAGATTTTTTTATTTATTTTATAATAACAACATTTATTATAATATTAAAGTATGTAATCACATTCTTACAAACTGCCTACATACATATGTATGTATGTACATACATACATATATACTTAGATTTTTAATTAGATGCACTCGTCGTGCACAATATTGCGTCTTATTTGTTAAACCAAAAAATGATTAAAAAAAAAAAATACAAAAGTTTAATAATCAAAGAACGCATTTGTTTATTAATATAATTTGAATATGTTATCAGTGATGATGACAATGATGACTTAAACGTACAGTGCGAGACAAATACGTGGGAAGCAGAATTTATTTTTATCAAAAATGTTTAAATATACATAATATTGAATCAAAAATTTGTTGTTTTGTTAATCGCATTAGATATGGATTTTATTCAAAATGAAAGAAATTATCATACTTTTATTTTTAAATCAAGTATGTATGTATAAGACAAAGTTGATTTATAATCAGTTGTTTTACGTTTCACTAAAATGAGATTAAATTCAAATTTTGGTTAATTTAATAAGATTGATGAAATCATAAAAATCCAAATTTACGATTGCAACAGAAGATTCGTTTTTAATGCTCGCTTTTAGTCAAATAAACACCGCTAATGAATATTATCGTGAATAGTAAAAATACATTTTCTTTTTTTTTTTGGCACGTACTGTATATGGCAATATTGAAAGCAACTAGAAGATTTAATTATTAAAAGCAGCTTCAGTCAGCTACCAACCTTCCTTAAGTGTTGGCCAATAATTTTCCCACTATATTCTCGTATTCAGTTAAACAATTAATACAACTGATTCAATTTGTCATTTTAAAGAAAATTTTCTTATTTATTTAGTACTTTACTTTCCACTCGTTGGGTGCTCCCATCTTCGTCTCAGGAATCCATTCGAACTAAATGAAAGAAAGAAAATAAAAATAAAACAGATAAGAACTTCAGCATAAAACATACACATACATTTCAAAAACTTGAATAATATTAACACAACGCAGTAGATTAAGGGGAGAAAAAAAATCAAAATAATACGCCCTACATATGTTATAAATTGTTCGGGTAAGTTTCGAATTTGATTTTATTTTCAAACGGATAGAATGAAAATGACTACAAAAATATTATCCAATACATATGTATGTATACTATATTTGCAATAGTATGTTATTACAATATTAAAATATTTTGACTTGAACTTGCAATTTAGATAAACTGTATCTATTATTGTATATGTATGAATGTATGTAATTCATTTCCTTCAAATTGATAGTTGTGTATTATTTTTAATATCATGTAATTTTTCTCTTGCTCTTTATGTTAAAATATTATTTAAATCTTTTGTGACATTAAGAGATTGCAATTAAAGAGAACATCGTAAATATTAAAGCCATTTAAACCAAAGCAATATTTGTTCGTAATTCAAACAATTTTAGACGATTGAGAGATAGCGATTTTTAAATAGCGATTTTTTAAATTCCAATTATAAAATAGTGCATATTTATGTATAAATGAATATATACGAGCGTATTTTGTATGATTAAACTACAATACAATTTTGTTAATTGTATCTTTTAACACATAGACTTGTGCGATTTTAAGTCTCTCTATGAAAAATGATGATGGTCACAAAATTTGCAAAAAAAAAAAAAAAAAAAATGTTTGAATTAAATTTAAATTCATACAAATACACTAGGTATTATCTTTTCTATTTAATATTTTTTTAATTTTATTATATCTTATTAACTTTGTATAGTAAGAGAGCCAGAGAGAGAAATTGCATTAGTTATAAAATTATGTAGAATAATATATTCTTTCGCATTAGGCTTAACTTAAATTCACATCTTTCTTTGAATTATTAATTTTAAAATCGAAGAACGAAAAACTTTTTCCTTTTCAATCTTCCATTTTGGTTACATAACTTATAACTTTTCACTCCTCTTATTTAATTAAAATTTTGTTATATCCTTCCATTTACATTTTGTTTTTAAACTAAAAATAAAAAAAAAATATGTATGGCAACAATAACAATAATAATAAAATATATTTTAAATTATAACAATTTAATATCCTTCAGCAATTTATTTTTTTATGTATAACTCAATTGGCAAATAAATATTCTCTAGCCTACACAGTTGTCTCCATTCATAATGTTCCTTCAGTTTTATTACTCCATTTTTGCATCCATGGATGTGCGTGGTTGTGTCCGATAGTCCGCAGAGGAATTTTTAATAATATAAAACAAATATGTAAGTTTGTCTACATCTATATATCTGTGTACGTATGCAGTTAGTACATATGTACATTGTATAATGCGGCTTCTTTTTAATTATTACTTACTCATATAAAATAAATATTACAATTACGAGTCAAGTCATGCGATGTGATAGGGCTTCAAATATAATTTAATAATTTTATTTTCTCCATTAAAGGCCAGAATAGCAAAAGAGAGACAAGTTGCAGACGACGAGTTTCTCGTTAACATCAGCATTTTTAATTTAAAAAATTATTGATACATACGTATGTACATAATTGGCCATTACAACCCTTCAGTCAGGATT
Source organism: Sarcophaga rosellei (assembly GCA_930367235.1). Classification (NCBI taxonomy): domain Eukaryota; kingdom Metazoa; phylum Arthropoda; class Insecta; order Diptera; family Sarcophagidae; genus Sarcophaga; species Sarcophaga rosellei. The sequence continues at coordinate 1,209,934 of OV884017.1, read as the reverse complement.
ACGGCCTAGCTTCTTACACCACTCATGTTGTGTGCCTTAATTTTTATACTTGAGTGGCGGGACCTACAGTTTAACGTCAACTACGAACGACAGATTTTTGAGAAACTTTTCAATGGCAGGTTTATTAACTCTCAGAGTTTTTGTCACAAATTTGCTGAGAGGAAGTCGCCGAAGAAATATTTTTTTTTTTCATATTTCGTTTTGATGTCTGACCTGGGGCTCGAACCCGGGCTTTTCGTCTAATAAGCGAACACACTACCTACTAGACTATGGCGATTTCATTATTGACATTGTGTTCAAATGTGACATTATAATAGAGTTGCAAGTATAAGACTTTAACAGTGGTGTAGTCTAAAGTTGATTTTAAAAGAATCTGTACACCATTAAAGGAGGGAAGGAGATAGAAGATAAGGAATTCAGTTCTTACATTGCAGATAATATCTGAATATATATATATATATATATATATATACATATATACATGTATGTTTCAATTTGAATATGACTTACATACATTGATTTTTATAGTATGTATTTCACTATATTTGTCCATTGATATTGTATTATAATAATCTTGAATTTCGTATGCTAATAACTGGCTATTGTTCAAACAGACAATATTACTCATATAAATTCAGACTTACAAACATTAGATGAAAAGTCCAATAATTTCGATGACGATGATCATTTTACAAACATTTAAAACCAAAGAGCAAAATTTCACCGTGTGGCCCCTACTGTTAACTTAGCAATATAAGGATCAATCAACGAAATCTTATACATTTTCCGAAATAATTATTTAAAATTTTTAATGAACCTAATTCATTAGTCGTACTAATATAGACAAAAAAAAATTATTATTATTTGCATAATAATCAGCATTACTCTGTGTATGTGTGTTGCACATATTCTGAAAAATAAAAAGAAATGTTTAGTACGAAAATGGCATTAATAGCTTTCTACATACTTACATACATATGTACATACATATGTTTGAAGAAATTGAACTAAATTTCATTTTGAATTTCCTTTACAAATGGCATACAATTGTATTGTCTGTATCGTCTATATTGTTTGTTTGTTCAAAGGCTTTAAATAAAATCAAACCATTTAGAATCTAAAATGATACTCATGTTCACAGCATTTGTAATGCTATTAAATTCAAATGATTAAGGTATGTATGTGTTTTAACATGGACACTTAAAGTATAATTTAAATTGAAATAACAACAACTGTATTAATAACCCATTTTAATAAGCCAACCACTGACTATTCTAGAAAGTAAATTTCGTTAGTGTTTTTGTTTTTAATTTAATAAAAACTTATGCCTTGTTTTTACTGTTTCCCCTTTCGCAATTGCCAAATCCCAAATGATTTGTTCCTTTGTTACGAAGTGTGCTCTACTAACATACACGGTATACGGTTCTGAAAAATATTTAAATTATAATTTTTTTAATTATTATAATTCGTTCAAAAGGTATGGGAATTTATCAACCAGTAATAGGTGACAATTAAATTATACGTTTACGCCTTATATGTGTGACATAGATGCCAAGGGGAATAATATAAGGTCAAGCCCAAGGGTCCCGACTAATCATTTAGGTTCATTTCACTATGTTCTCAGTAAACCATTATGTGCTACACATGTTACGAAAAAAAATTACGACATACGATCGTCATTATAATTACGATGTTAATGAGAATAATGAAAATTATGACACAATCCCTTTTCGCTAATTCTGCAATTCATTGTTTTCTTACAGCCAAACGAAGAAGGAAAATTATTTGTACACATAAAGATTAATTGTCTTTTCGAGTTCTCTCACATTTTTCACAGCTTTAGTTGATTTTCTCTTTAAGCTGTAAAGACTTGGTTAATAAAATATATGTTTATTCTATGGAGACTATATTATATTTATTTACTTGCATATTAATATGCTTCTACACACATACAAATAGATATAAACACACATATGTGTACATAGCTCACACTTACTTTATTTCCGTTTCCTATTTATAACTTGAGAGCACTTTATTTACAATTTCAATGAACTCTATATAAATTTATATGTATGTATGTACATTACGTATTATTTACATTACTTACATATATGGTAAATGTATGTGCTTGTACATATGTGTGATTGTTGTATAAAATACAGCCATAATAAAATGTTAGTAAAAATTCAAAATATTCTTATGCGGTGCAAAAAAAAAAAAGCGTAGAAGTGTTTAATTATTATCAATTAAATATATTAGTATGCATGTATATCTATTTGACTGAAAAAGGGACAAAGTGCAAAAATTAAGCTAGAACGTAAAACGATTTCTAAATCAAGCTTGCAATGAGGGCTTAAACGATCATTATATGTAAGGATTCATTAAAAGGTATCAGTTTTCTAAAACAAAATTTTGGTTCTCATGAATTATTGTATAATAATATTCCTAATTAAGATTAAAGAACATAGTATTTTTCAAGCAGAATCTGTGATCCATAACAACAAGGTGCTGCTATAATACATATACATATGTATATTTATAATAAGATGTGGAAATGCTTGCTGATATCACTATGTCCGGTAAGGGAACGAATAACGAACGGAATAACTATAGATCTTATGATTGGCAAAGTGTAGAAGACTAGAGGCTAGAGGGGGAATTGATCGCCCACTCTCCATACTGACTACCTACTGCACTAGTTGTCAAGGCTTTCAAGTTTTGGTTGATAATAAAAGTGCTCTTAACGAAAACTGCATTTAAAGAATCTTTAGAATACATTTGGTGCCACATTATTGTATTTTAATCAGGCAAACACTAGATCATAGTGTTGTCAAAATTTTTTAAAAAGAATTGTACGATTTTTATAGTGAAGCACTCATTGTTAAAATTTATTTTATTCTATTTGACATTTAGACCAGTTTACGAGCTCAATATTTTATAACGTACGGCTTATTGATTCAATTTCAATATCAATTTTTATTTCAATTTTAATATTGATCATATTTTTTTTTCTTAATATTCAGTGATTCCGTCTTTATTGCCATTTAATATAATCGATAAATCAAGTCGGTATACATTTGTCAATTATGTATGCATTGTTTAAAAAGAGTAAGTCAATAAAGCTAAACTATAAATAGAACAATAAATATGTGCATACATGTTTTGTATTATTTTATACATATGTATGTATATTTGAAGTCGCCGTGGTCTAGTAGGTAGTGTGTTGACTTATTAGACGAAAGACCCGAGTTCGAATCCCAGGTCAGACATCAAAATGAAATATGAAAAATATTTCTTCGGCGACTTCCTCTCAGCAGATTTCTGGCAAAAACTCTGAGAGTAAAAATTGCCATGAAAAAGCTTCTCAAAAAAATCTGTCGTTCGGAGTCGACTTTAAACTGTAGGTCCCGCCATTCATGTATAAAATTAACGCACACAACATGAGTGGTGTTGAGAAGCTAGGCCGTAATCCTGACTGAAGGGTTGTAATGGCCAATTATGTATGTATGTATGTATGTATATTTAAAGAATTTTTAAGAAGAAGCTTTTCTTTTTTATCATATAATCAAAAATGAGCAATTACAACAATATTTTTCTTTTAGCGTAGGTAGTACATATTTATTTTATTCAAATGTATTTACACTGTATTAATGTTTGGATGTGTGCCAAATAACACCCATTTCAATACACAGATGAAATTATGTTATTTAAAATTCATTCCATGAATCGACTGACCATTGATTATTATTTGAGTGTCTTTAATTGTTTAATGATAGGTGAAAAGAGAAAAACTAAAATACAGTTAAACCTCGATTAACCGGGCCTCCATTAACCGGTCACATCTATTAACCGGCATGCAGATTTTTTTGAATTTTTACCCCTATTATCCGTGCAGCATTCATATGATTTTTTATTATGTTACGTGATAGTACAATATATTCCTCCGAATTGCACGTCTTTGATTCAGCCCATGAATCAAGGAGTGATTCAAAGTTTTAAATGCAATTAGCGTAAGTCAGTTGTGCAGAAACTCTTATGTACAAACAGTAGACATGAATTCGTAAAATCATTAAATATAAGAACAGCAATATGGACAGCAGCCGTTTCTTGGGATGCAGTATCCACACAGGTTTTGCTTATTGTTTGGTCTACATAATTTTTCTTGCTTTTGAAAATGAACTATTTGACCGTCCAGAAATACAATCAGACATAGAAGTACCGGCTAATTGTTCCATTCATGATTTAACAGAGTGGGTGGAGAGCGATGCTGATGTCATGCCGTTTGCTATTTTATCTGACATTGACATCATTGACATGGTCAATCAAGCGCAGCAAAGTGATCATAGCTCAAATTCCGAAAATGAAGGGACTGAAATTGAAACTCCAACTTTATTACAGGCAATAGAGGCCTCTAATGTTTTGTTAAAGTTCGTAGAAAATTCTCCAGCTATATCGGAAACAGATAAAATTCAGATGCATCGTATTCAAAACCATTTATTTAAAGAACAATTAAAAACAACGATGCAAATTGAATTCTTGAATAAAAATGAATTAAAAAAAATAAAATCTTGTATGTTTTAATACAACCTCTATTAACCGTGTATTTCGATTATCCGTGCTAAGTCCGGCCCCGAGCGAGCCGGATAATCGAGGTTCAACTGTACATAAATATATGTATGTATATAAGTATGTATGTATGTGTGTATGACTAGGAATTATTTGCAAATTACAATCGTGGTAACGTATTAGAAATTTCTTAATTATGAAAGTTTTAATAGAACGTTATTTGATTGAGAATAAATCATTAAAACCTTTTCGTCTGCTTTTTAGATTTAATAATTGTGTTCTATGCCATTTTGGTTACAGCAGAAACAGTCCAATTAGAATGAAATAAACATCACTGCAATAATTAAGTGTATATATACACGTAAGTCTGAATAAATAAAATAAAAACGAATTTTAATTTTTTCCTAGCATTCTTATTTCGCATGAAATTCTAATTTCCATTTTATTGTATTTTTTTTTTCTGAATAATAAGCAAAGAGAAAAACAGGAATGTAAGAAACCAATAAATCAAGAAATTTGCTTTTATCTACTTTCCGAATATTGTCTTGGGCTAGGAAACCAGACACGCAGACTTGATTTACCATTTGGACTGATGGTCGGCGGAAATGGTTTTCAATGATGAATTTTAGAGAAAATACACTGCGTAGCTAGACTGGCTGTATATAATCAGAATATTTAAATCACCGGAACCAGCATACAATTCGATTTTCAGTTTTGTTTGCCTTTATTCCTAATTCAACTATCAGTATAATTTTCAATTTTGCGTACTTTTTTGGAGAATTATATAAAATAAAAAATAGGATATCAATATATTTTTAAATAAAAAAAAGTTATAACATTGAAATGTGACAAACATTATGATAACTTTAATACGATCCATGGCACAATGTGCGGATGTGCTATTCAAATGCTGAAGAAAATTTTCTTTTTTAAAAAGTGTTTTCAAGTAGCGTAACAAATTGCTTAAGAAATTTGCTTCAAACATATTTACTAAGCAGATACGTATAAATAAATACGTATAATAATTATTCATAAAAGCAGTCGAATTTATTTTTTAAATATTTATGACTATTTTCTTATGATTATTGACATTTGTCAAATGTAGTTGAGATTATAAAGAAAAATATGGAATGTGTTGCAAGTTTTTATTTATAAAAGGTGAGTTTTTAACCGTTTACTAGAAAACTCAAAAAATTTTTACAATTAAACGAAATATTTATTCAGAGCGATAAGTGAATGCCTAAATCTTAAGGCCAAGAATTAATTACTTAATATTAACTTTATCCAGTTTAACGCCGTCTCCGAACGATTAACAAACTCTCGTTTAATAAGACAACACAAAATCTACGTTTTAGTTCTTTAAAGGAATGATTATCATTTGTTCAATCAGTTGCTTCTATTTCTACCTTCCTAGGCAATTAATTACCATACGTAATTAATTTAATACCGGATGACGACTTTTCAAGAATTACTTTATGTGAATGTGACCAGAAGCTACCCAGTAAATATAATGCATAGGTTTTCGTCATACGTAGAAACTTCATTTATAAAATAAACTCAATAAAAATTAAATTATAATATTAAATTATGAGCCCTTGAAGAGTATTTTTTATAGAATCTTAATCGGTATTTAATCTAATAAATTGAAAATAGTACCTTATTTTTCACTCTTTTAAGGTTCTGCACTTACAAAAAAGGCGTCAATTACCAGCTCAAACTTGATCTATCGCTAAAATAAACATTGGCATTTCTTTCATTTACCAAATTTTCTTGTTTAATGTCTATTACCAAAACCATAGTAAAACGAAAATCAAGAGTCTTTTGGTTTGGTTCGTGTTCATGCACTAGAATAATAAAAGAGAAAAAAAAAGTACGTGACGGTTGGGGAAATGTGAAACCACTGTGTGTAAAATAAATAAATCATAATAATAAAAATAATATGGTTAGACCCTATTGAGAAGGGCACTACTCTACAGTTCTAATTTACAAACTCGAAGGAAGTCTGTAAAGTGGAATGAGTTGACATTTTAACGTGTAAATAATTTAACCACCAACCCAATTCCCCATAATTTTTCGTGCTAATACCATACAATCATACATACAATCTTTTATATTGCAGTCAACTCTGACACATCAATTACTCCTGAATTGGTCTCTAATTAAAGTCTCTTTTGGTTTTGGCGGTACAATGAATAAAAATTGCTGAAAATATAAATCATCTTTTATTTGAAATTGACAATAACACAATTTAGAGTGTTTAAGACCATTTCATTTATTGTAATGTATAATGTTGCAAATAGATTTTAAAAATTGTAATAACAAATCAATCGAGATTTTATACATGAGTGGCGGGACCTACAGTTTAAAGTCGACTCCGAACGACAGATTTTTGAGAGGCTCTTTACATGGCAATTTTATTTACTCTCAGAGTTTTTACAAATATCTGCTGAGAGGCAGTCGCCGAAGAAATGTTTTTTTTCATAATTTCGCTTTGAACTGTGGCCTTACGTCTAATAAGTCGACACTCTACCTACTAGGCTACGGCGATTCATTAGGATTATAATAAATATTATTTATATGAGTTACTTACTAGATTCGCTGCTAATAAAAAAGCAAGCTAATAATTTAAAATATGTATTATATCCTTCACTTACGGTTTCAAAAAAAAAAAAAAAATGAATCATTCGTTCATTCATTCATTCACAAGTTAGATTCTAGACAATTTCTTTTAAACTTTTAGATTGCGTGCTGTTGATGCCATTTATAAACACTTCCACTGCAGTGTTTGGTATTTATCTTTATTTCAAAAATACGATTTATTACGACAATTATTATTTTCCATTTTCGTATTTACTTTTCTATGAACTGCTTCAAATCGTGTAAATAAATCAATTGGCAAGTAATTGATTGTTTATTTAAAACTGGATTTATCTATGCTTTACAATTATTATACAATTTAACTTATATGACGCAAAAGCAATCCTTTATATTGTAGCTACCCTCTGGTCCACTATATGTCTTGCTTATCACTTAATTAAGACGATCTACATCATTATCTCTACATCACATACAATGCAGTCATGGAGAAAAATCTCTTTTTATATTAGAATTGTAAAAGTGAATTAGAAAAAATTTATTGTAAAATTAAAGATACTTTTACGGTAAAATCTCATTTAAGTAAATATAAAGTTTTATTAGTTATTTTGCTTGGGATCAACGTTTTATGGCATCAGCGCACAGGGTTCTCATTGGAATTAATTTAAAATAAATTATTTCCAGATCTGAAAATACTCTTTAAATAGATTTTCATTAATTTACAAAATGGTTTAATAGTTACATTCCTTATTTGTTGTGCATACATACATATGTATGTATGTACAATGTAGTTCACAGTCAATTAAATACTATACGCGTTAGATATAAACTTTCGAGAATTTAACGATTTACTACATAAATACATACTTATGTATAGTACTAAATATGTATATATATATGTATGTATGTACATTTAAACTAATATACGCAGTATAATACTTACATTCAAAAGTATTGGCCTATTTTCAAGAAGCCCCTTAATAAATAATCTTTAAATTTTACTGCTGATGGTACTGGGATGGCGACGAGAAAGAAAGAAGGAAAGAAAGAAAGAAAGAAAGTACATATATTTAAATAAAATTTACTTAAACTTACATTTTGAGAATACGAATTTTTCATCGTCATCGTCATCATCCACGTCACCATCATCCTCAAATAAAATATGAAATGCAGTGGAAATAAAAACGTTAAGGATGGGTGCTTTCACACTAGAAGCCATAGGAAAATGTTTGTAGGTACCTATATATGTATATACGTATAAAATATGTGTGTATATTTCAAATTAAACACACATACATATATATACATGTGTAAATGTATTTTTATATTAAGGAGCCTATTGGCGCACAGCCAAGACAGAACAGTAAAAAAATAAAAGGAAATATGTATAACAAAAGCAAGAGGAAAATCGTTGTGTCTTAACAGTACATCACATTAAATGCAGAAAATAAAGATGCTTGAAATGCTGGGTCGTGCACACATTTTCACTTTATAAGATAATCAGAGATTCCCAAGCTATCAAATGCCTATTATAACCGATTATAGAAAAACACAGAATATTTTCAAAACGGAATGGAATTATTTATGTGGTGCGATAAATGAATGCCTGCTATTAATTTTTGAAAGATTATTTCACGTAAATGTTGTCCCGTTCTACGTCGTAGGTGGACCATTCCTGAGATCCGAATTGTTATTCTTTTTCGAGCGTTTCGGGCGGTATATCACCAATGTATCAGCACACTTTATGATCCACTGAAAAAATAGTCTAGTGATGTCACGTCTCATAATCTCTGCCGCCAATAGATTGCCCCAACTTCGGGAATTTTGTTTGTTGACATACTAATTATCACTGAAGATAATTTCTTCATGAAAACACATTTCACACAGAGAACGAATTTTGAAAACAAAATCCAAACATCAGTGATGATGTCAATTATAATAAATAAATAAATAAATAAATAAATAAATAAATAAAAAATAAATAAAATAAAACATTATCTGGAAATACCGGATACTAAAAATATAACCCTTTACTTATGTTAAGAAATTTTGCAATTAGTCTAAAGCGTGTTTAATTGTGAATTCATTAAAAAATTGCTTAAACGTGTTATACGATATAAAGCTCCCTTATTTATCCCAATTTAATATGTGTTAGAATAATAAAAAGTGGAAATATTGAATGCAATTATATAGAATTGATTTTGAGGAAATATCATTTATAATATCAAGTACAGCAACGGATTTCTTAAACCATTCGCACAATTTTAATTCCTCTATGTCCCAAAGTCCAGCATTTATTTTAATGTTAATGTTAATGATCGTGTTAATTATCAAACAAACCTGTGCAGGGTTGTGTTTTCATATGCATAAGTACCAATCAAAAAAAAGAAAAAAAATTAAGAATTTCATACTCTATATTTTATTTTATTTATTATTTTTTTAATGTGTAATGTAACAGACCAGAGTCTCTGGTGGAAATCGAGTTCACAACCTAATAGTCATGATCTGTGTTGTAGAAATTCTTAAGACAAAAAAAAAATATTTGAAAGTTTACATACATATACATATGTACATATGTATGTATTTTGAAGAAAATCTAATTATGTATTATAGTAGTTCTCAAGAGAAACTTTTGCGTCTGTTTTGTGAGGATATCAGTGGTTTTATCTAAAAAAGCTTTACTAAAAAGGTGGTATATCAAAAATAAATGATTTGAGATTAGTATTTACTTTAATGGTATCTCTTGTATCTAATCCAGTGTAAACATGCACGTATACCTATGTACATATACTCACGTACATACATGTAAACAATGATATGTTTAAATAGTTACAGTAAAGTCTTGATAAAATCATTCTCACTGGCAAACATATAATTTTCATACACAACCGTTGCTGTTGGCAATCTTGATAGTTTTGAGCAAAATTTATCTGTGAATTGTATGCAATAAATTTGTCTTATTTTTCAAGTGGAAACCGATACTTGCAACCTTTTCATATACATACTATGTATGTATGTATTCCTTTCATGACCTTCGACGTCATTAAATACATTTTTATTTCAAGAACCAAAAACAAAAAGAGAACGCATTATTCGAGTATGTCTCGGTTTCAGTGCCGAAATATGTATGAGATAGCGCGAGAAAGGGAGACAAATAGAAAAACAAATTTTATCACCGTAAGAAAAATTATGGTAAAAGTAAAAAGGAAACTATAAAACTTGTAGTAATAAAAAAGGATTTAAAAATTATTGATACCAATTACAACCGTTTTTTGTGTATTATTATAGCGACATCACAGAATACAAAAACTACAACCATTGTGTGCAACAACAAAAGAAACAATTAAAATGCAAAATAATGTAAAAAGAAAGAAATAAAGAAAATTATCAGAATCTAAAAAACAAAAATCCAGTGCTTGTATTTCTCTGTGCTTTTTGTTTTTTTTTTTTTCTTTTCTTTTCTTTTCTTTTCTAGACATTTTGTTTATTCATCACCGTGACTTCAAGGGCTACTTAAGATGATGGGTCATCTGATTTTAACAAAAGGTTAAACAACGAGAACAGTGCAGTGTAATGAATGGAATTAAAATAAATTTAATTAATATTACCGCTTTCCGTATATGTTTACGTTATTACTGGGGAGAAAAGGATCTTTAGGAAATACATACAATATATACAATGTTGCCTTACACACACACACACACTCACACAAACAGTGCATGTTTAAGCTGTAGGAGAATGAAATCAAAGATTTTGCATAAAAATTTTACGAAAAGCCAATAAGGCTTCTAATTTTGCGTTTCAGTTTCTACTACACCGACCACAAGAATTACATATTTTGTTGACACCAAGTTGAATTACTGTTTTTAACTTTTTACTCGTTACGTTGTACTACAGCGACAATTCTGTTCCCCTTTTAAATTCAGATAAAATAAATAGAAGGAACTATGTTTTTGGATGTAAACATAAAATAAGTTTAAAAAACAAATTTAGAAAAAATGTATTCCTGTTTTACAATTTTCTTTAAAAACTTTGTGCAGTTAAGGCAGAAACCAAATGAGATACAATTTTTACGTTTGTTGTTGTTTGTTTAAATAAACCTAAAAGCAATAATGCTGATGTCATTTGTAATACAACACTTAAGGCCTGAGGAGACGTTAATTTATTATTATTTTTGGTGCTATTCATTACATCATATTAAAAAAATATTTCCGTTGCGTTGAGTTAAGCTTCTCAAGTTCCGTTTGTCTGGCTGACTGTCATTGACTTGTAATTAGTTGCTAATTATGAAGGAACAAAGTATATTCTACTAATATGCACAAACCGTGACAGCAAATACTATTACGCTGGTAATGTCACTTATGTATGTGTCGTATCATAATGTGTTTGCGTTAGCTTTCACGTATGGTACATACATATATTATTTAAAGATAACAGAAAGATATTCATAACAAACTTTACATTGGCCTCAGCTAAATGTATATAGTATGTATGCATATGGTATGTAAGTTTGTGTTATAAGTGTTTAAATTCAAAGTACATATTCAATGTGTGTTAGAAGTGAAAAAAAGAACGAATATATTAATGAAGCGTTAAAGGTTTATTGTTACGTTTTATTATTCGGATAACTGAACCGGATAAGACTTTTACATATAAAAATACAATATTAATCAAAGACAACAAATATTTCTCTTCTAAAGTTTATTTTAATTATAGAAGTACATATATTTAAAGCCATTCTCTGCTAATAGTTTAACATTAGAAATGACGGACGCAAAATAATTGATATTAATTAATTAAATTGAAAAGAAGAAAAACTCTTGCTCTCATAATTATCGATGTATATTTAAATATAATATTTAGAAAAATTTGAAACCAGACGTACATTCAGCTAATAAATAAATCACTTTATAATACTATGCTTTAAAACTGATCTTACTTTTTAAACACATTAAATGTGTTTGAATTAATAAACCTACTTACTTACATACTTACTTAAGTGGTCATCACAGCTATTTAGTCAGGATCATTGCAGGAAACTAGCTTATCACATCACCCATGTTGTTGCGTTAATTTTATCCATGAGTGGCGATACATGTAGTTTAAAGTCGGGTCCGAACGACAGATTTGAGAAAGTATGTATGCTAATTTTATCTACTCTCGGAGATTTTGTCAGAAATCTGCTGAGAGGAAGTCGCCAAAAGGAATATTTTTTCATACTTCGTTTTATTCGAGATGCCTGAACTGAATCACAGGTTTTCGTCTAGTAAGCCAACAGTCCTTAAATATCGATCACACAATTAAAAATTATCGAATTTTAAAACCTCAAAATAATAAATTTGTATATTACGGTTCAACAATTTCTTGTATTTACTGATTATTGTTAAACAAAAAAAAATCAGTTAGATTTTCTTTGAATACACATGCATGTCATTCTAATACAAACATTCTTTTGTTATGCTTTTATAGAAATTTCTAAATACACTTCCAAGCTATAAAATAATTTGTCAGAGTGCATAGTACATAATAAAGAATATTAAAAGAATAACAAACGTTCAAAAGCAACAGAATGGATGAGGAACACGACGACGAAAGAATATGAAATTAAATGGGGCTTTTAAGCCCCGCCAAGGAGCCTCCAAACAAGGATGCTCCCCTGGTGTTGTCCTAAGAAAATATCGCGGCAAGCGATATAATAAATTGAGTGAAAATGTAGCATGCGGTCTGCCATTCTGTGAATGTGGTCCGAATAATACAGGACAAGAACAAAATACAATCAAAAATAGTCAAAATAACAAAAATATTAATAGACAACCACAACAGACACCTAAACGACAAGAAAAGGAATGTGACGAAAAATCTAAAACCAACGGCAACGCCAGCAACTATAACAATAGCAACGACAGCGATAGCGATAGCGGCATCAGCAGCTTACATCGTGATTTAATAAATACGTTTATTAACAAAGCAACAGGACATAGAGTAACGACAGTTGCAAGAACAATACGAAAAAAATACTTCTCTCCTTTTCATATCAATAGTAACAGAGAGAACAGTGATAAAATACTGCCTTCCGAAGCAGTAGCAGAACAGTTCGCAAGAATATCACCTGAAGAAGAAAACCAAAAGAATAGAAACAACATCACAACACGTCAAGTTAAGAACACTAAAAGGAACAACTATTATAACAATAACAATAACAATAACAATACCAAGTATAATAGTAATAGTGACGTAAATAAAAACGAAAAGGAAAAAACCGAAATAAAAGAAGTTCAGCTCGTTAAGACGGCAACAAATTTTTCAAAACATCACGAAACTGTTAATAAGACCTACATTAACAACAGCAACAACAATAATAATAATAATAATAATTTGAATAACGCTAGCAACACTATTTATTATAAAGAACAACAACAACAACAACGACAACAACAACAAGTGGTCAACAAGTTCTTATCAATTCGAAAACTTTATGAAAATCCCATTTTGTTTGCATTAATATTTTCGGCCGCCATAATTTTGCGGTCCTTTACACAGTTCAAATTGTTGCTTTTCTTTATGTATTCGCACGCAATTAAACAATTGACCCGCGGTTGTGTAATCGATCGCTCTGGTCGTAATGGTGTTACCAACTGTAGCAGCGGTAAAGATTTTTGTGTTCCTGTTTTATTTTATAAAAGTTTCGTGAAAGCAACGTGTGGTCATAGATTGGAGAATATGATGCGTGTCCCAAAATCGTTAAAGGAACCATTTGAACGCATTTGTTTTAAAAATGTAAACAAAGCACGTCTAAAGCCTTCAATTGCCTTATGGATAACGGTGTGTGCAGCAATTGCCATTTCGTTGCCGCAACCCGCAGCTGGCGATGATGGTGATAATTTCTTTCCAATTAATGGTATTGAAACAACAACACCTGAGTTCGGTAAGGGAATAAACCATTATTATTATTGCTATTATTTTTTTCTTCATTTCATTCTTTTCCTTTCAAGTTTATTTAAATTTACATAAACATAAATAATTTCGAATTTGTAGCATTAAATGTGTTTATGTAAATTTCTTATATACTATAATATCTATATACACCCATACATACATATATATGCATATAATGAGATTCATGTATGTATGTAACATTTTAAAAGTTAATTATCGTATGAGCATAGCTCTCTGAACTAAGTGTAACGGTTCTTCCGAGGCTGCTTTCAGTAAGAATCCGGCTTAATGAAAACATAATCTGTTCCACCAATTTTTTTCCACATTTAATACCTTTTCGACAATATTTCTGGTTTTTTCGAGACCCATATGCGTTAATTTCTCTCGTTGACATTACTACTACTCTAGTACCTTACATTTCTTTATACATAATTTTTTCTACTCCGTACATATGTAGTAAGTAGATTATGACGATCATGATTACTCCCCATAATGCTCACAAAGTAGTCGCCAATTTTGTAGGAAATTTAAAACATTTTTACGCGTTGTTCGGTTGTTAGGCGATCTATCTTTAACTACATATCGACGCCTCCGTTCCATAACATTCTAAGTCGAAAAAGTGTGTTTTGAGTTATGAGCTCTCAAAGTTTTCATGCGCCATAAGACTATATGTGTATTCTAAGTAGATTTTTCCCTATAACTTCGGAACGGATCGGCGCATCTTAATCAAATTTTGACAGTATTTAAGTTAGAGAGCGTAGAATTTAAAAATGCAAGAACATTAAAAACATTCTAAGTACACTTAGAACGTTATAGAATGGAGGCGTCGATATGTAAATAACATTTCATATGAGAGATATTTAACAGCTGATAACTTTGCTAAATTGACGGTTTAGCCATTGAAACGATAACCCGATAGTTAAGTTAAACAAGTAAATACGTACATATGTATATTATATTGTAGAACAATAAGTCGAGCAAACCGAAAGATATTATAAGATATTACTTAGACACGATTATCCCTTAATACACTGACATATAGATTGCGTTACATCACCATTGCTGCTGTTAACAAAATAACCAGTAAAGAGTGTTAGACATTTGTTTTTACCTTGCTGCAACGATTGTTAAATTAGTGATTTTGTTAAATTTCTGTTTGATATGCCATAAGTAGCATCATTTTTTTTCTAAAGGCTTACTGCTTTAACAAAATTACCATAATACGATATTTTATACCTGAAATCAAAACAACTGTTGTAATTTAACCCATAATGGGTTAAAGTTTTGTAATTGAATTAAATAATTGTATTAAATACAAGCTGAAACTTATAACTAGTAGACAACAATTACATAATTTTTGTTCTTTATTTTTGACAAAGCAAAGGCACCCCAGCACCAATAATATTACGCATACGCAGCATTAAAAATTTAAACCATAAACAACAACTTTAATTTTTATTTACATATTTATGTAGCATTTTATTTATTATAGATTATGCCAGCCGTGGCCAAAAAAAATTCGGTGATAAATGTGAAAACACTTTGGAATGTGGCTTTCCTGGTTCCATATGTGATCCCAAGAAAAAATCCTGCCAATGTACGGAGGACTTACCGGTAACGAATCACATCGATAAATGTGGCAAAGGTAAGTTAAAAGTTTCGTTACCACACAACAGTAAACTCTAAACGGCATTAAAGAAATTATAAACAACAATTAAAGAGTGGCATACTGAATATGTTTGTATGTAGGGAAAAAGTTATACTCCAACCACATACATACATATGTATGTGCACATACATATTCGAGTACTTTACCAACACTCACCTAAAAATCACCTTTCAAAAAACGATTAAGAAAGGATTTTTGTTTACGTTTTTGCTTTTATTCTTTTAAATTGTATTCATACCCAGCAAACATATTGGACGATGTTTATCATCATCGTTACAAATCATTGAACAATTTGAAAACCTATTTTAGTTAAAATTACTAAATCTGTTTAAAAATGTTTAATGTGTACATAGAAATGTATGTACGAGTATATTGTAATTGTATTGCTACATTTGACACATTTGGTGTTCTTCTGTATAAGCTTATTCGTATTATATTGTATGTTTGTTTGTATGAAATTCACCCTGTTGTTTTAAATTAAAAGCACTTTATAAACTTACAATACTTTGGCCACCAACTATTGTGTACACCGCAAAATTATGATCCATTCTTACTAGATTTCAATTTCCTATAAATAAGTATACATATATGACTTCTTGTTTCACATCATATTTCGCATATACATAGAAAATAATATTATTTTCAAGATATAAGAAAAATCAATTTGTTTGGCTGCTTATGTTTATGGACATTTTGTTGAGTACAACAAATTAAAAGCTAAAACGTGAACAGAAAGAAATACACACGTTACTTGTTCACAAGCACACATGGTATGACTTTAGATATGGTATGCGTTTAATTGATTTCATATACATATATACATACATATGTATATACAGGCTAAATACCTGGCTATATTAACAATTTTTATTTTTTTACTACCTATTCTTACTTAATACACGTTGTATTAAGTATTTATGTATATCAGAGCTATAACCTCTAACTTAGCCGCCATTGGCTTCAACATTAGTTTGCCAGTATGAGATTGTAAATACTTTAAGTATTTGATTTATAAATTCAAACCAAACTTTATCCTCATAGATTTATTTATTTCGAAAAAAGAGAGTATTTGGCATTCTATTGAACTACATACTTTTTTAATTTAAATTTTTTTTGTTTTATATTGATTTATTTATGAATTTTATTTAAGAACAGGTAAGGAATAATTGACAAAGGATCATATTTTAAAGGAATATTATTTACCATTAAGTTTGAAAATAATATTAAAGGCTTACATTTTAAAAAACTCAAAATAAATGTTGATGCATGTGCTTTTAATTTTATGTTCTTTTTTTTTTTAATGCCATTAAGTCTCTGCATATGTATTTAGCTACTAAAGACTGTGCGATTGATGAATAACGACCCTATACATAATCGTTAGCATGAAGTCATTTCAACCCAATAATTATGGATCTTACGCTGCCAATTTAAATCATATATTCTCATTAAGGACTTCCGTAATTTTTGTTTTATTTTTATAGAATTCCCCAACTTTATTTTTTCCCAGTATTTTCGTTTTCAACATATTGACTGTTTTTCGGATATTTCGAGCTACTGAAAAACAAACAAAAAAATAATGGCAACATCAAACATCACCATCAGCCCAAAATCCATACCAAAAACTATTTAGAATTTAACAAATGTCATTGACAAATTTTAATTTAAACATACCAATTTACTTACTTACTTATTATCTTTGTTGCAGAACTCAAATTCGTTTAGTTACATATGTTTTCCCCAATATGTACTACAGGAATGAATAATATGTAGTTATTTTGAATTATTATTATTTTGGTTTTTTTTTTTTTTTAATTTTATAATATGCCAAGTGTTTATACGTTTAAGTAGATAGGAGATAGTCGTTTTATTTTCTATCGATATTGCGTATATGTATTTCTGTAAAATTTATAATAAATAATTGCGGGCTCATTATCGTATATGTACATACGTACATATCGGATGACAATGTACTCTGTACTGTATATCCTTTACTATTGTTTTGCTTGAATGGTTTAATAATTTTTTTATTTCCCCTTTATTTCTCACAGAGGCCGCCGTAAACGAATCGTGCTTTTTCAATGAACAATGTGAAGTGAAATATTTTCAAACTGAATGTCGAGATCAACGGTGCGTATGTCGTTTCGACATGACACCCGTTTGGTTGAAAGATGGCTCAGTTGAATGCAAAGGTAAATGAATTGCAACAATTTTCACACAGACAATGTTGGACTATGAGAAAAATTATTTATTTAAAACAATACACGAAGACACTCGTAAGGTGGTATAAATCACTGACATTCCATAAAAACCAAATAAAACAAATTGTAAAAAATAGTTGAAAATGTCAACACTACGTATTGATACTTTCATACGTGCTGATATGATGTTGTAAAAGTATGTATATGTATATGTATATAGATTTATGTGTTTATCTCTTTAAAGGACGTGGTGATAAAAAAGGACCCGAAACTTATATTGATCCAGCAATGATTGGCGTTCTAATTGGTATGGCATTAATGTTCATCATTATATGTGTGGTATTGCGATTGTTCAGTCAGTATGTATCTACAAATATCTGCAAATATACTTATACTAATACATATTATTAAATACGTTTAATTCGTCTAATATGCAATGATCTTTTTAGGGCACGCTGGCGTGAAAATCGAACAATTTTTAATACGCCAAATCCACGTTTGATGAACGTTTCACTCTTACGTGAAAGTAAATTATTGCATGGGCAAGAGAGGCGAGGATCTCGCATGTCGGTAAGAGTACCATCTCGTCAACCAAGTATGGCTTCATTACGTCCACATTCGCCCAATCCGTCGTTAGGTAAGACAGGTTCGTATTTCTGCACCTTTATTGCACTCAAATTTATTCTATTTTTTTCCCCTCCGTAATAAATTATTTTCACTTTTTAAGCATATTTTAACGGAAACCAATAATTTATTAAATAATTATTTGCCAAAAATTGTACATAATACTTGTGTATAAATAGGAAAAACAAAAATAATCACTCAACCCTTTTCAAAATCATAAGGATATTTAATTATTTATTTACTACTCATGAAATGAGGACAAAGAGACTTAAATTTTAAAATGTGCCATTAAACTTACAACACTTTTAATTATGATTGTCGTTTTTCTTACTGTTGCGCATTAAATTATGTTTTGCAATCAAATTTCCCTTCAAGAGTTTTATGAAATTGATAAAGTAAGAAAACTATTATTTGACATACGCTTCAAGATTTTGTATTTTACATATAAACAATTTTTATAATAAATAAAGTGATTGAAAAACTTGTAATCATAAATTCTTTTTACAATTTGACTTGTGTGAACCAATTTCTGGCTGTTTGCTGTTAGTTAACTTTGGGGTTAAAGCTGGATTCATCCACGTTCGAACAAAATATTTATCCGAACTAAATTAGTTATATAAAAATGTGTTTACTTTCTTGTTTAAACCAAATATACATTAGAGTCACAGTGTTATTGCAGTTAAATCATAAATAAAATAAAATAGACTTTCATTCAAAATTATTTCATGAGTTGAAAGTGTATAATTATTTACTATATTGAACTATATTGAAACATTATTCAATACCCTCCCTCTTTGCTATGCAACGGACGAATAAAAAGTGTTCGAGTGTTTGCTTTCACTTTAGTGAATTTATTTTTTTTTTTTTTTTTTTTTTTTTTTTTGGAAAACAAAAACAAACTTAAAGTACTATGTGTTACCTAACATATGGAACAAAAATGGCTATTGTATTCATATCTGTGTATGTGTGCATACTATATACATACATACATACATTGTACATAAGTATATATTTGCATAGTTTTTCGTTGCATTGAATTTTTGTAACAATAGTAGAAATAGAGGAAATGAAACAATTCATATGAAATCAGTTAATTCCACGATTATAATGTGTAACCATTATCATGCTACATATTTCCAAAATCGTTTATCTTGACGTGAATATCCACTATCAAATTGAAAATATTGTATCAATAGTTGTTTTAAACGAAAAATTTATATTTATCAATAATGAATGAAATGTTCGACTAAGTATGTATTATTAATTTATATGGAAGAGTTTTTGTGTTTCCAGAAACGTTTAGGAATACATTTGTAGTGCTAGACAAAATGGCAACGATATCATTATTATGTGGATTATTAAAAATAATAAAAAAAAAATTTCAATCACTTTGATTGGCAGATTTGACAATAAAATACCATTATTTGCTTTTATTTATATTTTGTTTATTTGTTTGCATACATGTAGAATTGATTTCGCATAATATTTGTGAAATGATGTCTTAATAAGTTGTGATTCACAAAGGGAGGTGATCGCAAAGGATGGAAGAAATTGAATATAAATATTACAGATTTATTTATAGACTTAAATACTTTTTGATATGCATATAAACATACATACATATATCTAGTACAAGTGGATCTTATTCAATTGTGGCCTTAAAATGGGGCCTTTTTATTACTGCTTTTCATTTATTTCAGGGCGTATGACTCGTTCTAAAAGTAATACACGTTCCAGTGATTCACGCGTTAGTGATGCATCAAATTGCTCACGTTTGCTTGAGCATCATAATACAGCCAATGTACACCATGCCTCGCACACGCATGCGAATGCAACCACAAATTCACATACCACTCACGGTCCGTATGCAAGTGCTAGTGTGTCACCATTATCGATAAATGCTCCAACCACAACAATATCATATGCGAGCCAAACACCAGTGGCTGGTACTACTACTGCCTGCAGCACAAATTTGTCAACTCCACCGCCAATGGGTACCAATAAATTAAATAAATTTTAATTAAAAATTTAAGAAGACGTACATATCATCATTAAACGAAGAAATCTTTACATGTATAATTAATATTGTACCAAATAACCTAAATCTTTATACCAAAATATTGGTAATTCAATTCAAATCCCATTTACCGAGGTATGGTGTCAACAATTTGTAAACATGTAGTCTCGGTATTATAGTTTTGAACAAAATATGTATTTCTCTATCTTTCTCTCTCTCTCTCTCTCTCTCTCTTCCTCTCATCTTTCTAACACTCATTCAAATACACACAACCACACGTACCACCTTACAAACATAATACATCCTAACCTAAGCCGTATCCATCTCTGTATCTATTGTAAAACTTAATTAAAGTCATTTGTGCATCAGTGATATATTAATAAAGTACTTTGGTTCGTAATTCCAACTACTGTCTGCCGAAATATGTGGGCATTTGTATTTAGTGAGTAGTGATTATTGTCCTTATCATTTTTGTTTTCTTAGTCTTCGAAAGAGTACAATGCAGTAGTTAATTGTAGTAAATAAATAATTATGTTGTCAATTTTCTAACTACATATGTATATGTATAACGTCAATACATTTCAATAACAACAACACTTTTATGAACTGTAGGACACACTCTATTCAATTTCTATTTTCTATTTCTTGTTAGACTCTAGCTTTATAAAGTTTATAAAATATACTTTTCATTTATTCACCTGCTTATTATTAATTTTAAAACAATTTTTTATTTGCCATTTCATTGCATATGTATGTATGTATGTACGTATGTATGTATGCGAATATTGTCTTTATATGGATTTACAAAAGGAAAACATAAACCGGAAACAATTTTTAAATTGGATTTTAGAAATTATTCCCGCAATTGTATATACAATATGTATTAATATATGTATGTACATATATATATATATATATATAACTTTAGTAATGCACTCTGCACATTTGTGTTAATATTGTAAATGTTTGTTCATTTAGTTTTAAAATGAAATTTAATAGCTTGAAAGTGTGCACCGAAAACCATAAAAAATATCTACATAATATATATTTACAGGCTCCCGTTCAAATTCACATGGTAGTAATGCCTCAGCTACATCATTAAGATCAACGCGTAGTAATTCTGTTTCTCCAGCAGGTATCGCAGTAAATAATACTCATCATGAGAGAAAAGGTTCAACATACCAGCCCCACCACCATCATCATACTCCGCAACCAACAACACAACTCCAACAGCAGGAACAACAGCCTCTAACACAAACAAATATTATATCAAATCCGGTGGCTGAAACTGTAACTGTGGAAATTATAGAACCAGAAAAATAAATCATAATAAAATGAACATATAACGGTCGAATAAACGAATGAGTGAATAAAACTATGTATTACACTTCAATTATACACAAACAAAAAATACTTAAAGAATATTTAATTAAATTTAATTTAATGCAAATAATTAAATGACACTTTCTTACATTTATAGTTCACAACAGTCGCTGGAACAAATTGTACCAAGAACAACAACTAAATACAATACAACATTTAAAGATAATTTACACTTCTAAAACGAAGTAATTATTCAATTTTAATAAATATGCTTTAAATAAAACAAGAACAACAACAACAAATAAATAAATAAAAAAAAAAAAAAAAAAACAAACAAATCAATTTTATAATAATACTAAAATACTTACGTTAAAAATTTATCAAAAACAAAACAATTATGCACAGTCTTAACAGAATTAAAGAAATGATATGACAAAATGATAAATGAATGTACGAATATTAAAAACTATAGCTACTTAACTAACAACAAAAGCAAAAACTTGAAACAAAAAAAAACGAAAAAAAAAATATTTTTTAAATTTTAATTCAAAACTTTTTAAATACAATTTTAAAATAATGCCTTTAATACACCAATAAATACAAAACGCTAGAATATTATTATTAAAAAAAAATGAAAAGAAAAACCTTGCATAACAAATTCATTAAAAACAAAGAATAGTAAAAGTTAAAGAAATTTAAATTTATAAATAATATTGAAAATTTTCTTTAAAATTGTTTCAAACTCATAATACACTGTTTGGAAATAAAGAAACAACAACTTTATAATTAAATATAAAAAAAAAAAAAAAACGAAGATTAACACAATCATTATTATTTCATAATAATTCGACAATTATTTAATAATTAATATCTTATATATAGAATAATATAATAAGAATAGGCTAAATTATGGCCTTTTGATTTAGAGAAATTAAAATAAAATGAAATAAAATCAGCAAATGCGAAATGTTTGATTAGCAAAAATATAAAATGCACCTAAAATTCTCGTAAAGGATTTTATGAAAAAGTTCATTAAACGCAATTTTAATAATACTAATACTAATAATACTTAATTTGAGTAAATCATTGCTAAACATTACATCACATTATATACATATACATACATACAAAAAATAATTAGAACATTTTTCTATTAGAAGCTTAGGAGAACAAAAGATTTTCTTTTCAGTTATACACGCTCGTTTAAATAAATCAGTTAAACTTACATAATTAACAAACTTTACGCTTATAAATGAAAAAGGAAAATACATATAATGAATCTATTTAACTATCCAATCCATTTTCTTACATTCTACATATGTATTATTTTTATACATACATTTACACCACCTAGTACATTATTAAATATTTCAAATAATTTATTTTCATACCTTAAAGAATTCTTATAAAACACAAATATATATACATATATATATTTATATATAAAATAAGCATAAAAAAACAACTTCGGGACCATATTTTTGAATCAAAATATGCGTTTCAAACGTTTTCTTGTCGATTTATCGTCTAATAATCGTTACTTAAAAAAATGAGAGAACAAAAAATAAAAATTAAAAAATAAATAAAAATCCTTTACAAACCAAAGAGTCTCCAATCATTATTTGATAAATCGTTATATTTATAAATTAAAAATGTCTGCGTTACACACATTCAAATAGATTAATTATAATATTTACATGTACATTTACATTCAAATTTACATACATACATACTATACATAGATTATTTCTAATATTAAAATTTAATATTGTTAAAAAAAAAAGCAAATACATAGTTCGTATTTTTAATTAGCAAATATTAGCAAATAGCTAAACAAAAATAAAAACTAAATGCAGCCGAATATAATATAGTAATAATAATAATTAAATTGAATTAAATACCGATTAGGGAAATACATACTACATATAAATATACAAAGATGCATGAATGTATGTATTAAAAAAAAAAAAAAAAAAAAAAATTTAAATAACATACATACATACATGTATATTTCTTTGGTCGAAGCTATTATCGTACATACATAGTTAAGAATTTAGATTCGTTTTTACTTTTCATTCATCTATTTCAAACACGTCTTTATTACAATTAATTTTTTTATATTTTATGCACAAATTTTATCAATTCCGGCGAACTTATATTGGCATATACTATTTGAAATCGTATTGTATAATGTCTTTTAAAACATCTGATTATATTTTAAAGCATTATTTCGTATTTTAATTGCCGTAACACCTTTGTGAACATAATAAATATCGAATGATATTAAATTCAAAATGCTACACACATATTAATATTGAATTATTTTACGGGGATATTACTAAACCATAGAGATATCGATACGATTCAAATAAATCCAAACAATTCTTTTGACAACATCATGGCAAACAAATATACATATTCGCATTCAAAGAAAAGTGTAATAAATTAATGAATTCTTAAAATGTAAATTTTTTTCACTGAATTAATCTAAAGTAATTTCGAAAGCTCAAACAAAAAAGCTTAACTGTGACAAATTAAAGACGAAAAAAAGACATTTTTTAGAAAAACGAATACAAATATGTATAATAGCTTCAAATTAGAACGAATATTTCATTCATTAACACAAGATAACAGTGTTGATTTCTTAGTAAACTGCTATGGAAACAACGACAACATGGTAAACATACTCGTAAACAAATACTTTGTGATTTAGTTTAAATTCAACGAATTTTGTTTAGACGCGCTTGCTAATCGGAGAAATTCTCAATATTAAGGATTTACATGTTTATGATATTAACATTTAACATTTAACATTTAAGGGATTAATAAACAGGACTAGCTTTGAAGTTTGGGGAAGAACTTCAAAACTGTTTTGTTTAATAGAAATCCAACAAGACAATTGTCGCTACCAAAGGAAAAATATATACAAAATTAAATTTTATACACATTAAATGATAGACAAATGAAATTTTTCATTTAAATTTAGCAAATAGCATAACTTTAGTTGGAAGCGAATTTTATTTTTCTTGTTTACACTATTTACCTTAGGCCTAAAAAACATTTTTAAATTTAAAAATGTAAAAGAAATCTATAGAGATACATACATACATTTATATAATAATCTAAAAAAACCGACATCATAATATGTATATGTATCAAAAAATAAATAAATAAATAACATACATACATACGAGTACATAATGATACGCAAAAGAATCATTTCGATGCATTTTGAAATTGATCAAAAATTATCTTATTTTCGTTGCACACTTCGATTTCCTATGAAATACATACATACATAATACAACATGGCTAGTGCTTCAATAACAAATTAATTAAATATTAATAATATAAATAAAATTAAAATATAAAATCAATTATCATACACGTAAACTCATCTTTAATGATAGTTTTTTTGTTTCTATTTCTTGACACATATTGCAAAATTTATTATTATTATTATTTTTTTTTTTTTTTACATATTCCTTTATCATAGTTTTTATTCAATTTAAAAGCAAATAGCAATAAAATTTAAATTACAAAATAACATATACTTATTAAAATAAATGAAATAAAAATTTAACAATTTTCGTAAAATATTACAATGCCATTTATATTAAAAATAAATCAACTAAAAATCAACAAAATAAAATCATTTTATTATAATAAATTTATTATACCATACCTTATAAACAATTAAACTGGAAAATAATATTCAATTGTTATCTTAATGTCATATCAATTCGTCATCGAGAACAAAGCAATTCTAACATTAAGATTACAACAATATATTATGCGTTCTTATTTTCTAACGTCATAACTTATGAAGACTAATTTTCCAGGAGCGTAGTTTCGCGTTTGCAATTCTCATATAAAGTAACGGGAATCCAAAATATAAATATTCTTTGCAAATATTCATTTTTCGAGGACAAATTTTTTGAATTGAAATAAAATAGCGACATTTCTTAATTCATTTTTAAGCGGCTACAGCAGACACAACTAAAATGTGGTCATATAAGCGAGATGTCTTCTGAGCACAGATAGTAGAATTGAAATGATACAATTTTTTTTTTTTTTGTAAAAATGGAGTTTTGATTGCATAATTATGGCGATTAAACCATATCGACAAATTAATTATTCTTAAATTAAATATGTTTGTAACAACATTGTGTAATATTTGAGAAAGGTTCCTATTTACTTTGAGAATGCATTATATTTGCATTTGTACATCTTATTAACCCGAATTATTTAATGACTACTCATTTTCATATACTACAGGCGCCAGGCTGACTGATACATAGAATTTCCCTACGAAAACAGTTTTTAACTTTCTTTCCAACTACGAATCCTCCTAAGTGTTCCTTCTACAGGTGCTCTCTACTGTTCTTTCACATATCCCACTACTAAATGAAATAATTTACACACCACAATAATTTCTACACTTTTATATACCTCATAGATTTATATCACTGCTACTACGTCATCCATTATATTTTTTGTTTGTCCTTGAAGTTAATCACCCTCAAACTGTTCTCATTCCGTAGCTAATTACGGCCTTAATAACATTATCCTTCATATATTTCAAAGACTTTAAATGGGTGGAGTGAGTTATGGCGTCTATTTTTAGATATTTTATCGGTTACTTGAGAAGGTCTCTTTGTTTTAAAGCGCCTTTCTTTTTTCTTACAGCATCCACCAACTGTTTTTGTCATCTTATTATTATTATTATTTTAACAATCACAGAGATCATCCCAACTTAAAAAATAATTTCAGGAATGCACGAAACGACTCGAGAAACTACTGGAATATTTGGAAAATTAGCTAATTAATCCCCTTACCATACACAAATGGCAATTGGGCTAGAAATGATACAGAAAAGGGTGATTTGTTTGTTATTTATTTTTTGTTATTGTAATATTTAGTAAATATTTTTAGTCCCCCCAACACATCTACCGAAAGAATTGAACTTCCTTCCTTTGTTCTTGAAAATTTCCATGATTTGAGATTCGAGACTCGGGATATTGCGAATGCTATTAAGAGTCTAACCCGAAATATAGCACTACGTCGCCGTTGTATAGTAGGTAATGTGTTGGCTTATTAGACGCGAAGCCACGGTTCAAATCCCCGGTCAGACATCAACACGAAATATGAAAAAAATAATATTTCTTCGGCGACTTCCTCTCGGCAGATTTCTGGCAAAAACCTTGAGAGTAAATAAAATTGCCATGAAAAGTTCCTCAAAAATCTGTCGTTCAGAGTCAACTTTAAACAGTAGGTCCTGCCAATCATGTATAAAATTAACACACAACAAAAGTGGTGTGAGAAGCTAGGCCGTAATCCTGACTGAAGGGTTGTAATGGCCAATTATGTATGTATTAAGAAGAAAACCAACAAAATTATTCTGAAATTACCCAGCAGAGGAGTTAAAGCGATTTTATTTGTATGCAATGACTCGTCTTAAGTGCTATCCGCCTCAGGGGAAAGTTTCACTTAAAGAAAACTGTAATCAAGGAAGAGCATTTATTAAGCTCCTTCCATCGAATTAATGCTGGTGTTCCCTAAGATAGTATTTTTAATCCTATTTTATATCTGATTTCCCCTTCTGACATTCCAACAAGTACGTATATTTATACTTCCACATTTGATGACGATATTGCCTTTTAAAGTGCCCATGAAAGTCCACTGGTTGGTACGCACTATTTACAGGACTTAATATTTTTATTGGAAATATAGTTAAAGAAGTGGAGAATTAAAGCAAACGAGCAAAAGTGCTCGTGACCACTGATGAATTAATGACCAATTTATACCGCAGCATTCACATGTGAAATGCATACTTGGGCTTTCACCTCAATCGGTGCATAACGTGGAAATATCACATAGAGGCAAAATTGGTTTATTAAAATTAAAAATTATATTATTTATTATTATTATTTTATAAAAATAAAAATAAATTGACTAATTGGCAGAAATTCAACTGTAAGTTTGGACTGCAAAGTTCTTCTTTATAATTCTATATTAAAACCGATATGCTGTTATGAGTATGTTTTCAGTTATGGGGTACTGCCTCAGCTTTCAAGTTGGTCAAAATTTAAATTTACACAAGGATCTTAACGTATCGTTGGCTAAAATGGAAAACAAACAAAAAAAAATAGGAAAATATTTAGGGATCAATTCCCATCCACACCTGCTAGTGCGCGGAATGCAAAATAACACGTGGATATGCTCGACTAAGAAGAAGAGACACTTTCGGTCTTATCCCAAAGGCGGTAATAAAGATGTATGCTGTCTGGGGGAATAAACAATTATTTTAAATTTAATTCATTTATCTAGCACTGGTTATATTTATTTAATTGTATTCAGTTTTAAAATTTTAGTACTTCTTGTTAGTTCATAAGCCGATGAAGATTCAATAAATAAAGGCTGGACCAGAAAAAGAAAAGAATCAATGAAAATTACTTTTTCTATCAATTAGATGTTTAGAAAACTATTGGTGATTTAATTTGCAATAACGCAATAATATATTGTAAATAAATAAAAATATAATTTTAATTTATAAAGTAAATTTATATCGCTTTCGTTTAATAGTTAGTTTAGAATTAAAAAAAACAGTCTCTCAGTTGAATTTTAAAAAGATCTAAAGTGAAAATTCAAAGTGATCTGTTTCTTTTTTTTTGTAGAAAAAAAAATTAATTTTGTAAAAAGAAATTATAAAACCCATCAAATTAACGTAGAATCAAAACTATACAAAAATTAAAAATTTGATTTCCTGTTAGCAACACGTTTGCGATAGCTTTGTTCTGCCAGGCATCTTAGATATTGGGCTGTACCTGGTCCAGTCTTCTCTACGAATTTATACAAGACACCATTGGGGTTTTGCAATAACTCATGCGGATGACCCAATTCGACAACTAGACCAGCATTCATTACCAAGACACGGTCATTATCCATGACAGTGTGCAAGCGATGGGCAATAGTAAGAACAGTACATTTAGCGAACTTTGTGTGTATGGCCTCTTGGATGAGTTTATCAGTTCTAGAAGAAATCTAATTAACACAGGACAACACAAAATGTTTACATATGTATGTAAGTAATGAACTTACTCTGGGTCAACATTGGCTGTAGGCTCATCCATTATAAGTATTTTATTGTGCCTTAAAATTGCTCTCGCCATACATACTAACTGACGTTGACCCATACTAAAGTTGCATCCACCATCATGCATGCGTGAAGACAGTCCACCTTCTAAGGCTTTTACATATGGCTTTAATTTTACATCCTCCAAAGCATTCCAGATTTCATCATCAGTTTTCTGATCAAATGGATCTAGGTTATAGCGCAATGTCCCGGAAAACAATATTGGATCTTGTGGTATAATCGAGATGCGACTACGCAAATCATGCAAACCCAGTTTCTCTATATCGTGGCCATCAATATCAATCAGTCCTTCATACTTGACTAAACGAAATATTGCCTGTACAATTGACGATTTTCCAGCACCCGTTCTTCCTACGATGCCAATTTTTTCCATTGGCTTTATGGTAAAATT
Organism: Sarcophaga rosellei; assembly: GCA_930367235.1. NCBI lineage: Eukaryota > Metazoa > Arthropoda > Insecta > Diptera > Sarcophagidae > Sarcophaga > Sarcophaga rosellei. Next base: position 1,180,459 of record OV884017.1, on the reverse strand, counting down.
CAATCCTTTTAGTATATAATCAGTTTTTTCAGAATATCTCAAATGTAAATTATTTAAGACCATGGCACCCGCCGATGGCCATGACTCGGGTAAATTTAACAACGGATCTGTCTCTAAGGCTGGTTCCGATTGAATTTCTGCATATTCAATAACACGCTCTACACTAGTCATATTATTTTCCATTTCAGCCGATTGTCGCATACCCCATTGACACATTACAATTAACGTCATCGATTGCGTAATGGCTAAACCAACGTCACCGCTATAGTAGTCTCGGTCTATAAGAAGAAAACTAAATACAACCGCTGTTATATATAAGACGCAAATCAAATCTGTCCAAAACGCAAAAGCTCTATTTGAAGTAACGTATAAATAGAGAGCGGAAGTGTTCTTATTTTGTAGACGATGAAACTCATTTTCCAAATGTCGTGTAGCAGTTAAGGCTCTTATTGTTGTCAATCCTTGAAATGTTTGATTTGTATGGGAATAGACCGGACTTCGAGCTGTAAAAATTAACACGATAGACTTAATATCAGAATGTAGAATGTTTTAAGATGTGATTTTTAGATGTGATTTTTTAACATACAAACAATACTTACACATTACTTCAATCCGTTTTAAACAACGACTCGTGCCTATGTAAAGATTCAGGCATATAGACAACAGTAATATGAAAACGATAGCCGGTATAAGAAGCCAATAATTTCCAATTGCAACAATAATGATAACAGCAAACGCATTGACTACAAACTATAAATGTTTTAAAAGTTTCAGCGAATGAGGAAGATAAGTGAATCAAATCAACTTACCTCTAAAGAATCCAGCATTGATTGCGGTAATGCGACGTCCACATTGGAAATATCACTCGAAAAACGATTTAAAATACGACCGGATGAATTGGTATTAAAGAAATGCATGCAGGCGCGTATTATGCCATTGAAGAGACCGTCATGCAACCGTAGTGAAATTTTCAAGCAGATCATGAAAAAGCCAAAAGTTCTCATGATATACAAAAGTAAAGTGCTTACGATAAATATTGTATAGATAGCAACTATCCGCGTGCGTTTGGAAGTGTATTCTGAATAGGTCTCATGGTCCATTGGCAACGTTTCTTCCCATGTAGCCCTAAAAGAGGAACCAATATAGCAATATTGTTTGTTAACATTTAAGCAGGCAACATACCATTTGGATATGAAAATATCCATTGCAGCCTGGCAGCCCCTAGCCAATATGAACAGTAGAAAAACAAAAATAATAATCCATGGCTTACCCAAGGCATGAAAGTATGTTAAATAAGTGTGAAATTTCACCGAACCTTGCATTTGGTTTTCTTTACGATCTTCACCTTCGTCCTTAAGCTTTTCGATACTTTTACAATTATCGTCCCTCTCTTTAACATTTATGCTGTCGGAATACTGGAGATGACTTTTTGGGTCGTCATATTCATGTTCCAGATGTACTCTAAAACGAATTGTATTCTTAAGGTTCTCATATGTTCCCTGTTCAACGGTAGTACCATTTTCCATTAAAATCAAGCGATCTGTATCTTTTAGGTGTTGGACATGATGGGTTACCAAAATACGAATTTTATCACCAAGGAATCGCTTGAAACACTTTTCCAGCAGTCGCTTTCCGACTTGAGAATCTACAGCAGAGAGAGGATCATCGAAAATATATATATCCGCATTACGGTAAACAGCACGAGCTAAACTTATACGCGCTTTTTGGCCGCCACTAAGACTTATGCCACGTTCTCCAACTATTGTCGAATCGCCATGAGGAAGCAATAATATATCACGTTCTAATTCACATGCATGGAGCACTGCTTTATAACGATCTTCATTATATTTTTCAACAAATACAATGTTTGCTCGAATACTTGATTCGAAAATCCAGCTCTCTTGCGATGCATAACTTATTGTACCGCTTACTTCTACATTACCCTGAAGTATTTCCAATTCACCTAATATAGCATTCAATAAAGTCGTTTTACCAGAACCGACGTTTCCAACAATGCCAACAAATTGTTGTTCAGTGACTTGAGCATTGACGTTTTCTATGTGCCGCTTACGCTTATCCGATTCTAACTTATCCCAACTGGCGGATAAATTGTGTAAGATAACTCCTTTTTTTAGACCTCTAGGATTATGAATGCGACCACTGAAGTTGCCTTTATCGCTATCATCATCGATACCAAAATTTTCTAATCCACCATCAGCAGGATCTTCACTCTGCATAAGAAACGTGACCACACGACGAGCACATACCAATGTTTCCGCCCACGTTGTAATGGCCAGTGGCCAATAGTGAAGCAAGGAGTCATTTAGAACGTCGTAGTACGACGATATGATAAAAACCTTCTTTGCCGTTACTATGTCGCCTGTGTACACGTATGAAACCAAACTCAGAAAAAGCGCCAACTTTGAAATCATTTCGGCACATTGTAGGGCTGCATAAATGTTCATCGAACCTTTAATTGCTTTAATTTCTTTCTTACGTATAAGACCTATCAGCTTGGCAAAGGATTTTTCCCACGCATACATTTTTATCACCTGCATGGCAGTAATTATTTCGCTCATCAATTTGACGCGGTCGTCACCAAATTCGGCCGATTCATATTTGAAATGGGTTGCAGCTTTAGCGGCCCAAGCTTGTAATGGAATAAAAACTATAATAGAAGCTAACCCAACAATAGCCGGCCAACCAATCTCCGTATACATTATGTAGCCCATGATGCAGGCCTCTATAGGACCTTTCCATAAATCATGAAAGAAATAAAATGTCATATCAAATTGAGGCAAATCTGAAGATAGGACTGCAATTGCGAAACCACTCATTCCACTGTTTTCCGCAGTAACAGATGAACGTAAACATTTTCGATAGACTAGACCGGAACACGCTAAACGTATGCGAGTGCCCGTTTCGAAGAGATAGAACATAAATGGATGAAAGCACAGTGTCGCCACAAGAGAGCACAATACAATGCCCGTTGCATAGAGATAAGCTTGATTTTTACTAATATCTGTTTGGCCCTCAGCGAAAAACGAAACCAATCCACCCAAAAACAAAGGCTGTGAACAACTGTAAATTAATAAATAAATTTATTAGTAAAAATCTACAAATATTAAATTTTATGATCGAAATACATATTTTCGCCGAATCGACGGCACTTTAACAGTCAATTAATAAAATGCGTTTCATTCTCTTAAATTCTATTACAATTTTGAACAGGTTAATAAATATTTTATATTTTCTCTTTATGTATTAAAAAAAGAAAAGAATGTAAATCTATAAACTTCTGTTTGTTGTATTCTTGGGAGTATTTCAATATTAATATAATTCATATTTATAAGATAATAAAGTAATACTCATTATGGAATTTAGTGCTGCGTTTAATTTTGATATATGTAAGTATATACATACATACATATGTACATACATATTATAATTTGACCTGAATTTTTAATAATTTGCATTATTTCTCTATGTCTACTGGTAGGAGTTTATTTAACTGAGTAAATACCAGGTTTACAAAAGTAACACAAGTTATGCTCTTACCACCAGCTCATATTACAGCAAAGTCATAAGTTCCTAAGAACCGATTGGAATCAAGTATGGCGTAGATTTAAAACTAACAATGTTAAACTAAACATCGAAATTGTTTAAAGCAAACTTTTCGGACGAAGAGAAATGGAATATGAATGATAAGTATGTTATTGGAGAGACATAAAAAAGGAACAGACACGGATCGCCGATATCGATCCTGATATGAAATTTATGTATTAAAATAAACAGCAGAATTTATATCCTGAAAAAATTAATTTTATTATACCTATACCCTTAAATATTAAAGAATTTTAACAATAACAGCGACCATCAAGAGATCTAACATATCCATGAATAATACATTCAGATGAAAAAGATTCCAAAGTGTTCTGATAAGTGTACAATATGCCATATTTCACTTTTATTTGATAATCCAACGATAAATTATTAAATTATACATTCTATTTATATACATATGTATACACGTGTGCATGTGTCAAAGATTATTTATTGTAAGTTACTTTTAACTCTTCTTCTTTTTCTTATAGTAATTATTTCATTTTCTTCTTTAGTATTTACTTACTATAAGCCTAAGACCTTTTTTTACGAAAACTACATACATATGTTTGTATTTTCTATTGCTAGTATTGAAAGCATTCCCGCTTTTGACTCTGAATACACAAACAATGTGACAGTGAAATATTGAAAATAAATGAGTAAATAATAAATTTTAATTATTCTAGAATAATATACTATATAATCTTGAAAAAATTATTTAATTTTACAATAGAATCATTGTCTCACTGTATCACGTGAAGTTTATGCACGATTTACCAAAAATCGTCATTGAAAAACAATAATGCATGATAGTGGGTGACAGACAACTTAATGAATGTGATATTTTATAACAATATGTACATATCCACAGTCATATGTATGTATTTTGTTTTTATGTATGGCACACGAATAACACACAAAAGATCCAAATGAAAAATAAAAATAAACTTATAATAAAAAAATTAATACTTACTGTATTGAAATCTCCAATATAGAATATAAAATGCATATCGGTACAAATTTCCAGCCGTAAACTTTAAATATCATGTGCAATAAATTTGGTCTTTTTCGTCGAACTTCTCTTTCCCAGTATTTGATAAGGGCAAACGATACGTTTTTACTATCTAAACTAGGGATATGTTCATATAAATCGTTTGCCTCCAATTGTTCTTTATAACCTTTTCGAAATGTTTCATGAGTCCACCTGAAACACAAATTCAAACTCATTAAACTGAATTTTGATTCGTATGTGTATGTACGAGTATGTGTACGAGTTTGTATAAATATGATTGCGTATGTATATATGTATGTATGTATATAAGTACATACTCATTTATTGTATATACCCCTTATCATTTCAGCAAATTTCAAATGAAATCTGACTGAATAAAGTCATAAAACATTTAAAACTAAGACCCACATCGGTAGTGACTCTTTATGTATGATTTTTGATTTGAGTGACAGTCTTAAATCCTCTCTTACATGAATATCGCTGAGAGACAAATAAAATATAAAAAAGTGAATAGTATGGCGTCTTATTTTCACTGAAAAGGCACACACACGTATCTATGTAGATATCTGGACATACTGTACATATGGTATGCATTTGTTATTTATTGTACCAAAAATATTTACTTTACTAGGTATGTAAATTTTGTAAAAAATTTATCATGTCATCAGGAAAGAGACTCGTACATCGCCGGTTACATATTTCGGCAAGGCTTCATTCTAATTATAGCTCGCCCTTGAAAATTTCACGATGTATGCTGCGTCTGAAGGCTTAATTTGTTTCTTGTTATAATTGCATTCAGTTCATTGCTGTATTGGGTGTGTGATATTTAGAACCGTTGTGTTGAACAAGATGTCAACATATAACGACATCATAATTCATTGCAACTCCATTTTCAGTTAGATTTTAAAAAATGGTCAAAAGAGGCCACCGGGACTAACAAAATTTACACCAAATAGCAACGTGTGAGGAACCTAAATACGGCCTCTTCCTCGGCCTACTTCTTCAATGAAACTAATAAGTTATCGACATTCCTACCCTCAATTATTTTTGTTTATTAATTTGCAACCAATTGACCTTCACTTTTCTTTAATGCTTTATTTTATACCGGAGATATTGGCACCTGAATCTTAAATGTTTCAATGTACTTAAATGTTTCGAGACTCAGTTTGAAAATTATGAGAAATATCAAAAATATGAAAATTTTCTATCGAAGTGAACTCTAAAAGCATTGTGGAATTGCTTTCAATTTTATTTCGCACATATGGCCAGCGAACCCGTAGCCATAAACAATAAAGCCTTCATAGAGTTAATACTTAAATTATTTCTACCAGATCAATTTTTTTTATATGAATTTGTGGTCTTAGAGAGTTTTTCATATTTGAAGTAAAATAATATCTTCATTGCATAAAAGAAGACAGAACTGGCTTTCAGGCATTTTCTCAACGAAATTAATTTCTGTTGGAACTCAACGTAAAGAATCTTGATTTTAGAAGCGAAAAGAAAAAGAATCTTGAGATATAGGTAATTATTTATAGGTGACAAAAGTTAAAATTTTGGAAAAATATTATCTCCTTATATTTCTTAAGATATAACAATATAATAATTTTCTCGATCCTAGTCATTAGAGTGTCAATGGTAAACAAGAAGAACTATACCCTCTGTATATTGAAAATGATGACAGGAAGCTACAATATGATTCTGTCTGTTCAAATATAATCTAACAGAAGTTATTCTTCTTTAGAATAATATAAGTAAGTAAAAATGATAACTTTTAGACTTACGTTCATAGTTGGGTTAATAAATATGTATGTAAGTAAAATCCGTATACCGTATGAGGGCTAGAGCTAATACAAAACATTTTTCCATATTCATTCTACTGATATTATTTTGTTTAATTTTTTTGTCAAATATTTCCATTAATACCGTTCCCAAGTAAAATCGAGCGTATCTCAGAAAAAAAATTTCCGGCAAGCATCCGCAAAAACACACAAATTGAGAAAATTTTCTCAAGGAAAGTAACATTTTTAAAAAAGATCATGAAATTAAAAAACCCTTTATACACTATGGTCATTAAAAATTTTATCAATCTTTCATGACAATTTCAATTTTCTCTTAGAGTTTTTGCCAGAAGACTGGTAAAAGGAAGTCGCCAAAAGAAATACTTTCATATTTCGTTTTGTTCGAAATATCTAAGCCAGAGATTGTACACACTGACCAACACATTACCTACTCGACAATGGCGACTTCAAATATAGACACCATTTATGGACATACATTTCAGTCAATTTATCGTTCTCTTAAGGAAACTCTGTATTAGTGTTGGGAAAAAGTTATTTTGATCTAATAAACATTTTTTAATGAATTGCCTTAACATTGCTCTAAGAAAAAGAGTTTTTAAATGTTTCTGAACTAACTTCGTACTTCAATATCTCTGAAATAACTGTTCAACGTATTCACTTTAACAATGTCCTCGTCTGTTTTTAATATAAAATTAATCTTGACATTATTTTTATTAATATGCACATGTACGAATCACATAGCTACTATCAAATTATAAACACTTTAGTAATCAGTAAATTATTGTGATAATATGTAGATAATAAGTCATTGATAGTGCGTTCTTTTTTCATCTTCAGATTCATTAAAAATTTATTTAGTATATCTTCTAATAAATAGTATCTTGAACAAACTGTTAAGGGCACAGAACTAATAATTTTAAAATAATCTCAAAAGTAAATACATTTTTCTTCCACAATATTATTTATGTCTCTTTGGTGTTTTAACGCTGATAGTGACCAAAACGAAATTTGAATACAAATTTCATAATTGTTTGCCAAATTATACTAGTCGTTTCAGAAACAGAAATTAGCTTCTTATTATTTTATAAAATTCTTACCAAAAAAACCATTTAGATAGAAAATTTGCTTTTAAAATGGGATTTGATTTAAGTTCGATATTATCTTGTGACTTATTCATATTATTGCTTAACTCTGAATGAGTTTTAATATATCATTATTAAAAAAAAACACTTGCTTTATATGAGTTCTTTGATTATGTTTTTTTTTCTTTTTTTATTATGTTTATATATATATATATACATTTAGGTACGAGTTCACTGAATTTTTTAAACGTTATGACCACAATTCGTTCTTGTGCCACAGTATTATTCTCATTTGAAACAGTTTAGTTCAAAAAAAAATTATATACGATATTTGATTTGATGGTCATATCTAAATCCTTATTGACAGGCATCATGTCAACAACAACTTATAAAAATGTTAGACGTATAAAACAACAGACTTTATACAAATCAAAATGTTCACATTATCATTTTATAATTTTCGATTTTTAGACGTTTTTCATGGACATGCACGCGTTTTTTTCTCTATATTCATTCGCATACTATTCGAGCAAATATGCGTCCTACTCGTGCTGTAACTATTATGAGGAACACGTTTTCTCTTTGCTGTTGCAATTAAATTGCTATAATAAAAAACAATTAAATATCTTATCTCCACTATCCAGTCTATTGTGTAAAACGTGCAAACATTTTCATCAAAACAGAAAAATAAATTTAAATTGAGTATGTATCCAAGATCAAAAATAGCAATGCTTTAAGTGATACTACAAGTTTACGAATTATGCAGCGGATCGATATACTATATTCGTCTCTAGTGATTTTTTTCTTATCTTCTCTGATTGCCGCACTGATAATGGTTTGGCGTTTTTTTTTTTAAGTTCGAGGTTACAATTCACTTTTAGTTGAAATTTCAAAAATTTGCGTGTTTACTCCAATATAAGCTTTTAAAAATCGTAATTGAATTCAATTATTTTGCGTGCGATAAACAAATGGTCACTAAAACACTTTACAAAATGAAAGTAATAACAGCGTTCTTGACGGTTTTTACTTAGTTTTAAAGTAACACTTTAAATACGATAGAGTTTAATTTAGCTAGTTAAAATTAAAATAACCGATAATTAAAATTGTTCATAATTCTCTCTAGAAATAAAAATGTTTAAGTATGTTTTAGGTAAAATATCTAGAATGTGTCCGCTTATTGTACTTGATAAATTCCTCAAAAAACCTTATATTTATCTCAAAAAAAAAAAAAATAATAATAATAATAAACAAGATAATGATAATTTATAACGCTTAAATAGAAACCAACGTTATTGATTAAAATTAAAAAGTTATAGGAATATGAAAATAATTCAAAATATAATACTTAATAAAATGCAGCTTTTATTTATTTTTACAAAACTATTCTCTTTAGAATTATTGTAATAACAGGCACTTTAAACGTATGTACATATATTAAGTATATTGATAAGTACAAAAATATTTAATTACATTACATATTAATGTACATCTTATAAGTTAATTTAAAAGTATTTATAGACTTATAAATTCACATTTACGTATTTACATAAAGATATAAAACTATTAATTATTTACACATATAAATTGATGAAAAATTACTTTAAGTACTGAGATTATTTGGCAGTAAATTAATATACAGTTAGAAATTTCTTTTACTTACATATAAATAAAAAGTATATAAATTGACTTATACAATATTAAAAAATGTACGGCAACATTTATGTAAACATACTTAAGTATTTACACTGTACTGTAATACTTTTTGTGATCACATTGATTTTTTTGGAATTGTGTCGTTAAGAGTTTCTTTTATTTTTAGTTTGTAATTTTCCTCGGCAGCTTGAAAAAGTGATGAAGCAGTTGCTAACCCAGTATGGTCAACTAAAGTCCGCAAGTAGCCACCAGGCTTTTGTAATAGCTCATATGGATGACCGAGTTCAACAGCTTGGCCAGCATCCATAACTAAGACTCTGTCACTATCCATAACGGTATGCAAACGATGCGCAATAGTTAGTACAGTGCAATCATAAAATTTTGTGCGTATTGTTTTTTGAATAAGTTTATCAGTTCTGTTACAAAAGGGTAAGCAAAAATGTTTTTTTTAGAATTAAATTTAGTACGCAGCATGTGTAAAAAACAAAAGAAAAAAACTTACTCAGGATCAACATTTGCAGTGGCTTCGTCTAAAATAAGAATTTTATTTTTCCTTAAAATAGCTCTTGCAAGGCAAACCAATTGTCTCTGACCAACACTGAAATTTGAACCTCCGTCGTACATACGACTATTTAAACCGCCGATTAGAGTTGAAACGTGCCCACCTAATTCAACATCTTCTAAGGCTTTCCACATATCGGCATCTTTGCATTCTTCTAATGGATCTAAATTATAACGTAACGTACCCGAGAATAACACTGGGTCCTGGGGTATAATAGAAATTTTACTTCTTAGGTCATACAGACCCAACTGCTCAATATTCACATTGTCGATTCGTATTATGCCCTCATTATAAGCTAGACGAAAAAGCGATTGAATTATTGATGATTTGCCAGCACCCGTTCGTCCTACAATTCCAATTTTTTCGTTAGATTCAATGGTAAAGTTGAGATCTTTTAGAACGTATGATTCCTTGTGGCTATATTTCATTTTAAAATTTTGAAATTCAATCCTTCCTTTGTTCGGCCATTCGCCTTTTGGTTTCAAATTTTCTGGTGTTTCCATTGGTGGCTCTGGCGGCTGTTCGGTGTATTCTAATACTCGCTCCACACTGGTCATTTGATTTTCCAGTTCGGCTGTTTGTCGCATACCCCATTGACACATGCCAATCATAGTACTTGAATGTAAAATAGCTAAGCCAACATCTCCGCTATTAAATTTCGATCCCAATATTAAGAAACTAAAAGTGACGACAGTAATATAGAATACACATATAATATCCGTCCACAGAGCAAAAGCTCTTGTGCACGACAAGAATAGGAACCAAGCAGAAGTATTTGCATTAAGATAATCGTAAAACTCGGATTCTAGAGCTGATTCCGCTTCCAATGCTCTAATGGTTGACAACCCTTGGAAAGTCTGATTGGTAAGAGAATAAACAGGACTGCGAGCTATAAAAATAGTTTAAACAAACAATTTTATATTATATTTGAAAACTTATTTACATCTCATTTATTGTATTTTAGGCACTTACAAATCGATTCCAAACGTTTGACACTACGACTCGTATTTACATAGAGAAATCGGACTCCCACAAGGCAAATTACTATAAGAAATGCTGGTACTAGTAACCAATAATTAGCAATTGCTACAATAATCAATACTCCTGATGCATCAATAGCAAACTGAAATAAGATTTTATTTATATTAAATGTAATTTTTATGTACGTTTCTGTTTAAGTTCTTACAGACAAACAATCCATCAGAGTGTGAGGTAAATCTGCATCTACAGTGCGTATGTCTTTCGAGAATCTATTTAAAATCCGCCCTGAAGAGTTTGTGTTAAAAAAGTACATACTTGTACGCGTAATGCCCCGAAAAAGACGATCGTGTAGCTTTAATGAAATTCGTAAACACATTCGGAAAAATCCAAATGTTCTTATTAAATACACAACCAAAGTAGCACCCAACATCGATGAATAAATAATAACTTTTTTCTTCCTTTCAAAATCGTTTTCTTGGCAATTAGATGTTATATTCGAAAAACTATTATTAAGTAATATTAAACCCGTATCAGAAACATTCGTATGCAAAATATGTGAATCGTTGTTTTCTTCCCAAATAACCCTATATAAAAGAATTAAATAGATGTGTAATTCAGTAAAATATCTTATACAATCCTTCTTACCATCTGGATAGGAAATAATCAACGCCGTTTAACATAACGCGTGCACAAATGAAGAGTGCAACGATAATAAATAATATGCATGTGCTTTCAAGCGCTTTAAAGTATGATAAATATACGTCAAGTTTAACTGAACCGACAGCCTGCGCTTCTTTATTCAAATCCTCAACTGGTTTTTCACCTGGTCGCAAGAGATGATAATAATGTTCCATACTTTTTTCCGAATCACTTCTGGACATATGGCTGCTTACGCTTATCTCATCATCAGCTTTATCTCCTCCGCTTCCACTGAATTCATGATGAGTTTGAGCCAAAAATTGAAATTGTTTAGATCGTTGCAATTCTTGATAACTACCTTGGGCCAAAATACAACCTCCTCCCATCAGCATCAGATGCTGAACATCAAACAAATATTGCAACTGATGTGTAACTAGTATACGAATCTTTGATGACAAGAAATCATTAATGCATCTTTCAAAAATATGCTTTCCAACGTGTGTATCTACAGCAGATAAAGGATCGTCTAAAAGATAAATATCAGCCTTCCGATAAACAGCTCTAGCCAGATTTATGCGTGCCTTTTGCCCACCGCTAAGGCTAACACCACGTTCTCCAACCACTGTCAAATCTCCTCGCGGCAACAATTCAAGGTCTCTTTCTAAAGCGCAAACTTTCAGGACTCGTTTATAACGCCTTTCATTGTAATCCTCAACGAATACAATGTTGTCTCTAATAGAACCTTCGAATACCCATGGTTCTTGAGAGCAATATGAAACTTTTCCATTTACTATTACCTCACCAGAATCGATTTGTACTTCGCCTAGGAGAACATTGAGGAATGTGGATTTCCCCGATCCTACAGGACCAACAATTGCCGCCAATGTCCTATCTTTAATATCTACATTTAAATTTGACACAGCAGGGCTGACATAGCCTCGTGTGTGTTCATTATCCCACGTTGCAGTGGCACAATGAAGTGTCACTCCCTTAGACTCTGCATTAGCATTTAATGTTCTAACGCTTCTCAAAGGACTGCAAAATAAACTTTTTTTATTTTCACATCCTATAAAGTCTAATTCATCAACAGTATTTTTATTTGCATCTTTGGTTTGTAAATGTTTCACTTGTTTTTTCTTCGATTTTTTTCCTGATTTTAATGGCACTTCAGCTCGATCACCATCTAAAAGAAACTCTTTACATCTTTTGGCTGAAACACATGCCTCTGCGATAAATGTTATAGATAAAGGCCAAAAATGAACCATTGAATCATTCAACATATTAAAATATGAAGATACTGTATAAACACGTTTTGCTGTCAACGAATCTCCCAAATATACGTAGGAAACCAAAGCTAAAAAAACTGAAAGAGGTGATATCATCGACGTACAACTTAATGCAGCATGTATGTAGGAGGTCCCTTTGATTGCTTTAACTTCCTTTAATCTTACTTCTGCAACAACTTTTGCAAATGACTTTTCCCAAGCGTACATTTTTATTACCTGTATACCTTGTATAATTTCATTCATTAGCTTTACACGCAGATCTGTTCGCTCTGCAGTTTTTTGTCGATAATAAGCAGCTTTTTTAGCAGCCCATGCTTGTAACGGAATGAAACTTAACATAAATGCTACTCCAATAACGGCCGATATTCCAATTTCTCGGTACATTAAGTATCCTATAATTAACGATTCTATGGGACCTTTCCACACATCGTGTAAAAAACATAAAGCAACGTCAAATCGTCCCAAATCATTTGATAAAATATTGATGGCACGCCCGCGCAATCCATCATTACTAGCACTTTTAGAAATTTGTAAACATTTGCGGTATATCAAACCAGATAAAGCTAAACGAATTTTTGTGCCCAATTGAAATATGTAAAAAATAAATGGATGGAAAGTTAGCACAGGCACTATTGAACATAAAACGATACCACCGGCAAAAAGATAAGCATTTTTTTCACTTATTGATGTTTGTCCATTCGCAAAATATGCCACTAGACCTCCCAGGAATAATGGTTGCAGAGCTCTAAAATAATATATCCAAGTAGATATAACAAATGTCAATTACATGAAATTGATATTTTAAGGACTTACTTTGTCACAGATTCACAAATGGAATATAAAATACCCAACGGTAAAAACACAGATCCATACGCTTTTACTATCATGCGGATAACATTTGGATTTCGGCGCTGACGTTCTTCTTCCCATAGGCGACTAAATTTCTCCGTAACTCGTTCACTATCTAAATTTTTTCGATGCTGATATAACTCTTCGTCCTCTAAAGGTCCTTTCAAGCCTCGGCGAAAGAGATCTTTCATCCACCTAAATAAATTTATAAATTTCAGTAGAAAACCAAAACATTAATTATTAGTTTTTATTATAACTCGAGGAGTCAACAACGAATTAATTGCTCACTGCTATATACAGCTTTTGTTAAATTTTCTTTTAAAATTGCGTTTACGATCACACAAAATATTTTTTCGAGTATTTTTAACTTCGTGTAGAATATTATGGATAAGAAAAGGAAAAGAAAAAAGACTCAAGTCTTGACGGGTCAGACTTGATGAGTGTGAATAATAGACAATTAATTCGAGTTTTAAGCCAGTCTGGATTAAAATAATTTGAGAAATTGTACAAAAAGAATTAAAATGATATTAACCAAAAAAGAAACTCAACTAAACAATTGTGATTTTGATTGTACTGCCTAGATTTGATTTAAAATAAAAGAGAAAATAATTCACCAGAATTTCTACAAAAAAAATCATTTTTTCAATTTAACATTTAATTACGATAGAGATAAACATAGTTTTTATAGAGCACTAATTCCTCAACCTTTTTATCTTTACTTATGTAAATATCAGTGGAGGAAACTTTACAAAAAGTTTCGTTAAGTACATTATAGTTTGTTATACACCCAAACCTTTTTTTACACGGTAGATACGTTCCAGTGGATACCGTGTAAAAAAAATAACACGTAAAAAAAGACAAATATTATGTACGTATGTAAGTGTATAAACAAACTGAAAAGATATACATAGGATTGATCCAGTAGCCTACATATGCCTATAAAATTGAATAACTTTATAAAAACGCACAGATTTAGTTCATGATTTATGATTACAAAAAAAATATAGAAAAATCTTAAAAATTTTCTTCCATTTATAAAAATAAAATTAGTTATCAAACTCTTAAGACAATTAGAAACAGAATTATTTTCAATAAAAAATTTTTTTATTTTATTCGGAGTCAGTTTCTGATAGCAAGCGCATTCTCTTTTGCTGGGGTGGCTCAATATCAGTCTCGTCAGTAGAAATACTTATTACTTCTACATCTTCAGAAGCTGCTTCTGGCGCTGGTTTATTTCTTTTAACAGCAAATTCTGTTATAGTGCGTTGTGATCCAACTTTGGAAAGCTCTTTATAGAGCTCTCTGTATCTAGTCATACATGTTTGCAGGTCTGATTGAAATTTCACAGTTCTTTCAATTATGTTATCACATGTCAAAAAAAACCGTGTTATTTCAAATTCGCGTAAAAAAAAAACCGTGTAAAAACAGGTTTTGGTGTATATGCACGTTTGCGAATACATGTAGCACAATAGCTTAAGCTAACGTATAAATAATACATGTAGCTGTATTAAGAATTAGGAAAATTCCATAATGTAAAATTAATATAAAAAAACTATGTATGCCAAATGCCAATTACCCTTGTCTTTTATAAGGCAATTTCGTAGTTTATTATATATTATATATTACACCATGAAGATTAGCAAAATATAATAAAGAAGATAACCAAAGACTGACAGTAATTATTGTCAATCATATAGTTTTTAATTATGTCGAAAATAAGCACAGAAACTAAATACATGTCTACTATACATTAAGATAAAAAATACATTGGAAAAATATGTAACTTATTGTCTGCTATTGTAATGACTTATTTACATGCGTAAGCCGACAATGTCTTCTGTCGTTTGTCCCTTCAAGCCAATAAATAAGTCCATATTATGTTTTAATAAATAAGCAGTCATACATAAATAATATCATATATTCATATGTAATATTAATATTTCGATTTTCTCATTTGGATACTTTAAATTTACTTACCAAAAACTCCAGCGTGAAAAACAATTTGCACTTGAATACGGATTTTTTGGACGAATTAGTTTTTTGCGAGTTCGATTCATTTTTACTTTTTTTTTTATAGAATTTACAGTTAATCAAAATCGATTTAGACAAAAAAAAACATTTACTCTAAAAAAACAACGTAATGCATTAATTATATTTCATTAGTTTAAGATTTAGAAAATTAATCTTGACAAAAACAGTACAAAGACACTTAATTTGCAGAATAATTTTAAATAGTATTACTGGTGGATAAATTATATACTGAATTTAACAATTTTATGCAATTAAACAAACGGTACAAAGGGAATTCCGGTGACTGAATAGCCTCAGACTAGTTGAGTTGATTGTTGTTAGCGAGAGGAACTTGCATCAGTACTTGTTGTTTGTGTTTCTTATTATGTTCTTCTATATTGTGTAAATTAAACTTCTGCCACCAAAACAACTGTTAGTAGCAACAACCGACCAGACCTCACACAACAATGAACTGAAAAAATAATAATTTCATAATAATTAGAAAGAGCACAGGCGGAGAAATCTGCGAATTTACATGGCAATAATTATATGCGGCGAAAGTTATGCGAATTAGACTGTGGTTTGTGTCTTTGTTTTGTCAATAAGCGTAAATGTAAATAGAGTGATGCTTATTTTGTACAATATTTTAATATTAAACCTGTAGATGTTTTCAATTTTAATTTTATATATTTATTATATACCAAAACTGAAATGTTCAATTATTGAAAACTGTAAGATAAACAACTTACAGGAAAAAGACAAATAAATTGAAAATTTTTAGTATTATAGTACCTACTACTATAAAATGTAACGCTGTATATAAATAACAAATGTCATGTTGAGAAAATTTGAAAACAACAAAGTGATTTTGCATTTTCTTGAGTCAAGTAAATTGTTCTTAGCATCGTCATTATTGTGTGAATCAAATTTAAAATAAAGTAAAAATATTGAAAATATTAAATAAAAACGTTTATTTACGTTAGTATTATATATAAATACTTGATAAAAGGAAACTTCAAAAGAAACAAAAGTTTTTGTTACTTAAATTGAGGTTAGTTTGTTTTTGCAATAAGACTGTACAACCATTCCAATTACCTACTACTATAAAGTTTTTGTAGACCATAACTCAGCAAAATGAGTCTTACTTCAGCTGCTGGTATAATATCGCTGCTCGATGAGCCATTGCCTGATTTAAAGGTATTTGCCCTGAAGAAACTGGATCACATTGTTGATGAATTTTGGCCTGAAATTTCTGAGTCGATAGAAAAGATAGAAATGCTACATGAAGATAAAAGTTTTCCCGAAAATAAATTGGCTGGAATGGTCGCTTCTAAGGTTTTTTATCATTTGGGTTCTTTTGAAGACGCTCTTACATATGCTTTAGGAGCTGGAGATTTGTTCAACGTTAATGCCCGTAATGAATATACTGAAACGATTATTGCTAAATGCATTGATTTTTATATTGCACAACGGGTATCTTTCATTGAAAATCCAAAGGAAGCTAAACCAGTCGATGCACGTTTAGAAGCGATTGTTAATCGAATGATTCAACGTTGCTTAGACGATGGTCAATATCGTCAAGCCTTGGGCATTGCATTGGAAACTAGACGCATGGATATTTTTGAAGTTTCTATAATGAAATCAGATGATGTGAGCGGTATGTTGGCATATGCTTACAATGTAACTATGTCCCTGATACAAAATCGTGGTTTCCGAAATGAAGTGCTACGATGCTTAGTTGGATTGTATCGCGATTTAGGTGTACCAGACTATGTGAATATGTGCCAATGTTTAATTTTCTTAGAGGATCCTTTAGCTGTTGCAGAAGTGCTAGATAATCTAACTAGATCGTCCAAGGAAGCTAACAACTTAATGGCTTATCAAATTGCTTTTGATTTATATGAATCAGCAACTCAAGAGTTTTTGGGAAATGTTCTACAAGCTCTTAAAGAAACTGCACCAATTCCTACCGCACTTCCCAGTACTTTTAAACCACAAGGAACGAGCAATTCTTCGAAAACCGATGAAGAAAAAGCAAAGGAAGAGACCAATAAATCAGAAGAAACTGATGGTATTTAATTTAAAATTTAAATGTTTTAATCAGCATCGTTTATTGTATTTTTTTTTAGGTGATTCAAAAATCGAACGCACCGTTGATTCTCTAAACGATTCTGAGAAAGCTCATCAGAAAAATATTGAAAAACTTATTTCTATTCTCTCTGGGGAAGTAACAATCGATTTACAGTTACAATTTCTTATTCGTAGCAATCATGCTGATCTGCAAATTTTAAGAGCAACTAAGGAAGCCGTACGTGTTTCCATCTGTCATACAGCTACGGTAATTGCCAATGGTTTCATGCATAGTGGAACAACTTCTGATCAATTCTTACGAGATAATCTTGACTGGTTGGCACGGGCAACTAATTGGGCCAAATTGACAGCGACGGCATCATTGGGTGTTATACACAGGGGTCATGAAAAAGATTCATTGGCATTGATGCAAAGTTATTTGCCTAAAGAAGCTGGTCCTAGTTCTGGTTACTCTGAAGGTGGTGGATTGTATGCTCTTGGATTAATACATGCTAATCATGGAGCCAACATTATCGACTACTTACTACAGCAATTAAAAGACGCCCAAAATGAAAATATTCGCCACGGAGGATGTTTAGGTTTAGGATTAGCAGCAATGGGAACTCATCGTCAGGATTTGTATGAACAACTGAAGTTTAATTTATATCAAGACGATGCCGTTACTGGAGAGGCTGCTGGCATTGCAATGGGTATGGTAATGTTGGGTTCAAAAAATGCACAAGCTATTGAAGATATGGTATCATATGCCCAAGAAACTCAACATGAAAAGATATTACGAGGTTTAGCCGTTGGTATTTCTTTGACAATGTTTGCTCGCCTTGAAGAAGCTGATCCCTTAATTACAAGTCTTTCGACTGATAAGGATCCAGTTCTAAGACGTTCTGGTATGTACACAATAGCTATGGCATACAATGGAACTGGCAGCAACAAAGCAATCCGAAAGCTCCTACATGTCGCGGTCTCCGATGTTAATGACGATGTGAGACGTGCAGCTGTTACTGCAATCGGTTTCATATTGTTTCGTACACCAGAGCAATGTCCATCTGTTGTCAGTTTGTTGGCTGAATCGTATAATCCTCACGTCCGGTATGGCGCTGCTATGGCCCTTGGAATTGCTTGTGCTGGAACAGGTTTGAGAGATGCTATTGCTTTATTAGAACCAATGGCTCGCTTAGATCCCGTAAATTTTGTTCGTCAAGGCGCATTAATTGCTTCCGCTATGATACTTATTCAACATACAGATCAAACATGTCCGAAAACAACATTCTTCCGTTCTCTTTATGATGAAGTTATTTGCAATAAACACGAAGATGTTATGGCTAAATTTGGAGCTATTTTGGCACAAGGCATTATTGATGCGGGCGGAAGAAACTGCACATTGTCATTGCAGTCTCGCACTGGCCATACGAACTTGCAAGCCGTTGTCGGTTCTCTTGTTTTCACTCAGTATTGGTATTGGTTCCCTTTGGCACATGCTCTATCATTAGCTTTTATACCAACCTGTGTTATTGGTCTTAATTCTGATTTAAAAATGCCGCAAATGAAATTTAAGTCTTCAGCTAGACCATCAATGTATGCGTATCCGGCACCTTTAGAGGAAAAAAAATCTGAGGAACGCGAAAAGGTTGCAACGGCTGTTTTGTCTATTGCGGCTAGGCAAAAACGCCGTGAAACTGCTGATAAAAAAGAAGAGGATAAGATGGATGTCGATGAAGAGAATAAGGATACAACCGCTTCAAGTTCTAAAAAAGAAGACGATAAGACGAAGTCTGATGACAAGTCGGAGAAAACTGATGACAAAAAAAAGAAGGTAGAATTTAAGAAAGATGATGAAAAGGATAAAGGTGAAAATTCATTGGAAAAAGAAAAAGAGAAAAAGGATGAAAAAGAAAAACAAGAAAAGGAACCCAAATTTGAAATATTAGAAAATCCTGCACGCGTCATGCGGCAACAACTTAAAGTTTTAAGTGTTGCAGAAAACCAGTCCTATGTTCCACTTAAAGATGTAACAATTGGTGGAATAATAGTTATGCAACACACTGGCAAAACAAAGGAACAGAAATTAGTAGAACCTGTAGCTGCATATGGGCCAAAGAATGATGATGTTAAAGAACCAGAACCCCCAGAGCCATTCGAATATATTGAAGATTAAGAAACAAGATTGTATACTTTTCAAAAAAAAAATTAATTTTACGAATATATCAGCAAACATTACACTAAATACATGTGTCGATTTCAAAGCTTAATAAAAACATTGAAATATCTATTATATCGTCTATTATTAAATTTTATTTTATATCGTCTATTATTAAATTTTATTCTTATTCCGTATTTACTTCAATATGTTTCAATTAACTCAATTTGCGTTGTCGAAAAACAGTCAAGCAACATCAAATGGACTTTACTTGAGTATAGATAATTTGTTTTTATTCATATTTTGGATATTTTTTCAAATTTTGAAATCAAACAAAAATACAAGCAATTCATAAATTCCTTACAGGAGGGACTTTGAAATTCTTAATTCTAATCTGGAAATGGATCGCAGTGACTGTTATGGTAGTTACAACCAGGATGTATTGAAAGTACTTACTAGCCATTGTGTTAGCTAGGTTTTGCAATGTCGATAACGAAATTGCAAATAAAATGGCGGAGTCGGTCTGTTCAGCCGTCTTTGAAACACCTCCTCTTATTGATCAACGAATACTCCAAGAGAGATAATAGATACTTCACGACGAAATTGCAGAATTTTCGAACTACTATAGCGCAAGCTTAACCAATCTTGAATATTGAACCGGGTAATGAATACTCTTGATAGGTTTTCTCACAAGCGCAATTTTGTGAGACATGCGCTTCTTTTAAAGTTTGGATACAAATGCGGTCAAATACATTCTGTAACTCTGCCTTCGTATACTGAGGCGCAAACGTAAAACACTAATTGAGTTAGTGCCTGTTAGGACTTCGGACCTAGAATGATTCAACACGGACATTCTTTCGACGATTTTCTTCTTCTGGACAGTTATTATACGTGTTAAATACTATGTTAAAAATTTAAGAATTTCAGATTCAAATTTATTTTGTTGAAATTTATAAAATTCATCTTCACCAGAAAATAATTTTCCTAAGACAACAGTGCTATTAGTAACTGACGTATATTTGAACTTTTATGGTTTCATCAATATATATAAAACAGCTAAATTAGCCTCTCTAATCTTATTTCTAACATAATACAACTCTGTAAAAATGTGTACAAAGACAAAATGCGAATTCGGAAGAGAAAACATAATGAAAAAAAAACGCGCGAATTTGGAAGAAAAGCAAACCATAGTGTATTTTTATTTTATTGTTGTTACATGGATTGCAAACATATAGGTTTGGTATAAAATCTTTTTTCTTTAATTTTAAATGAATTAAAGATTGTATTTAGAATGTTCATTTGTGAAAAAGTTACAATGTCAATGGAAAAAAATAATATTGGCGTAGTTAGCCGCACCTCGGCTAAAGATGTTAATTCACAAGTGAGTTTAACTTGTTATGGAAAGCGAAATAATCTATTAATTGATTTCTCTGTTTGCAGTCTAAAAGTTCAGTTAATAGCAGCTTATCAGAGGCAAACGATTCTCATCGCGATATTTCTTTAGAGTTCTTAGATGGCGTAAATGAACAAAAATACGAAAAACTTATTAAGGAAGAGAAATTAAAAACTCCATATAAGCGACGTCATTCACAAACGCCAAGCTTGGAAAGTCGTTCAAATAGCCCCAATAGTAGTTGCGGTAGTAGTAGTAATGAAGGTGACACAAGTGGACGGCACTTTAGTAGTCGTAAAAATGAGAAACGACCTAGACAAAATAGTTTCACATCATCATCCTCATCTTCATCAACTTATGCCGAGTCGGATCCTGCTATCTTGTCTAGACGCCAGAAGCAAATTGATTATGGTAAAAATACTGTAGCTTATGAGCGTTATGTAGAAATGGTTCCTCGATCTGAAAGAACTCGTGATCATCCACGTACACCAAACAAGTATGGTAAATACAGTCGACGTGCATTCGATGGCCTAATTCGAATATGGCGTAAGCAATTACATTACTATGATCCCCCAAATGAAAATATAAGAGGTAGAGCCGCTGGGAACGATTCTGATGACTCGGAATCTGATTAGTAGACACCAAAACTACATGGTATTTTCATTGCTGTCAATATTCATAAGCAGTGAATTAGCAATCGAAAATGTTGTATTTATATACAATATATCTATAAAAAACTATAACTTTATTTTTATGTTTTGTTTAATTCTGTAAACATCGCTTGTTAATGTATTACACTAAAACATGCTTGTACGATTTTACTGTTGTAATTATTACTTTATTTTAAATACTTTCATACATTATACTGAATATTTGTAAACTAACAATAAGAAAATAAAGTAAATAAAATTAATACGTTGTCTAAAAATATAAAATTTTCGCTTTCAGATTTATAAAAAACAAAATCTCCATTTTTATAGAAGGGTATAAACTTGTATTCATTCTTAATAATAATATTAATAAATAGTAATACTACAAAACGCAATTACTTTTTGTGTTTACAAACAGTCAATATCCAATATTAAATTTATTTTAATAAAAAAGTTACAAAAATATTTACTTTCACTTATTATACAACTTATCTTCAATATAGTATATAAAGATTTTTATTTCAACTGCTCTAATCTAGATAATATATCATCTAGTTTATGCATTTGTCTCTCTTCCATTATATCTAGTCGCTTTTTTAAACGCTCTTCGACTTCCTTAAACCGTTCGTCAATGTATAACTTCAATTGACTTATGTCAACATCATTTGTTAATTGCCCCCTGGAAGAGGGTTTTTTCTCATCAATGTCCAAATTTGAAAATCGTTTGAATGTTTCAGTGTTAGTGTTTGTAGGATTTGAGAATATTTTCGTGTGTTTTAAAACTTCTAATAACTGCTTATTTTGAATATTATCGGTATTCAAATATGAGTTTGGGTTTGGCAATAATGTTGTAATTCCGTTTGGATTAGGAGCAATATATAATATAATACCAAAAATGCAAACATCACTCGAATGTGCTAAAAACTAACAACAAAAAATTATTAAAACGATGTCAAATATTAATGACAAATTGTTGTTACCTTAAACACCAAATTTGTAATCCCCGACCTTTCCACTTCTATATCATATCGATAGCTTTTGAATTGATCATCAGAATCATCCGTGATAACTCCATAAACTGTCTCCAAATATTCTTTTATTGGGCCAAAGAATATTTCAATTTTAGGAACATTACATACCAAAGACACTGATTGGATTTTATATTCGGAATATAATTCTATAAAAAGCTCACAATTTTCTGAAGAGTCGGCTTTAGTTAAAAGTAAAGACTTTTCCTCATCAACAATCTCGTCCAAATCGGGTCTGAATTAAAGTCACACACGTATTAGTATTAATACACATTTATTTTTAAGAATATAAAGTATTTACCTGTTAAAGATATCTGGATCAGCTGTAAATAATTTAAAGGCTTGGGAAAATAAACATCCTCCAATCCGCGTCCAACTGCTTGATATCTTTACAATTGAATTGTCCATTTGGGAATGTCCTTACACAAAATATGCAGATTTTTGAACAAAGAACTATTTTCCTTCTTATTATTTCTTTGTTGTAAGTTCTTGTTTACCAACAGCTCGGTTGACATTTATGTTTTTTTGACACTTCTATTGTGTGTTTATAAACTTCTAGTCTTAACAGACCCATAAAATGTATTATCTTCATGCCATTTAAAATCATCGATATTTCTTTGAAAAAATTATAATAAAAAATTCCATTTGAAATTTAAGTTTACAATTAAGGCATTAAGGCATATTTACTTCGAACGGTGTTTATAATTTTTAAACAAACCACTGCAAAACATGTATAATGTATAACAAATTATTTTTTGACACTTGCTTTAATATTAATTCGCTTACATGAAATCTTGTTGAGAGTGCTGCCAAGTAAGAGAACTTCTTTATATGTAATTAAAATTGGAAATATTTCAAATGACCTTGTGAGCAATGATTAAGGTCAAATCAGGCACTACTTTTGCTCAGTTTACCGTGAGGATTATCGCAGAAGGTGGAACCGTTCTGTTACCTACTGTAGGTCGTGCTATATTTTCGCGTTTTTTAACCAAAAATTGTTCCGAGAAAATGGCTGCTGGCAAATACAAGATTGTCATGGTGCGCCATGGCGAATCCGAATGGAATCTTAAAAATCAATTCTGCGGATGGTATGATGCTGATTTAAGCGAAAATGGTAAAGTGGTTATAGAATCACAAATGATTATGAAATGCATTTATACATATGTATTTTGTTGCAATTGGTCGTTTTAGGTAAGAAGGAAGCAGAGGCTGCTGGCGAAGCTGTTAAGGCTGCCGGACTGAAGTTTGATATTGCTCATACTTCTGTTTTGACTCGTGCCCAATGTACCTTGCAAGCTATTCTAAGTAAAATCGGTCAAACAGACATTCCTGTGAGCAAAACCTGGCGTTTGAATGAGCGTCATTATGGTGGTTTAACAGGTTTAAACAAAGCCGAAACCGCTGCCAAGTACGGAGAGGAGCAAGTAAAAATTTGGCGTCGTAGTTTTGATACTCCTCCACCACCAATGGAGCCTGGCCACCCTTACTACGATAATATTGTTAAAGATCCGCGTTATGCTGCCGAACCTAAACCGGATGAATTTCCAATGTTTGAATCTTTAAAACTAACTATTGAACGTACACTTCCTTATTGGAATGATGTTATTATTCCCCAAATGAAAGAAGGCAAACGCATTTTAATTGCTGCTCACGGTAATAGCTTGCGCGGCATCGTTAAGCACTTGGATAGTAAGTTTTTTTGTCAATAAACATTTTTTATGTTCTTAAATTTATTTTTCTTAAATGTATTAGATTTGTCCGAAGATGCTATTATGGGATTAAATTTACCCACTGGCATTCCCTTTGTGTATGAATTGGACGAGAACTTCAAACCAGTGGTTTCTATGAAATTCTTGGGTGATGAAGAAACTGTAAGAAAAGCTATGGAGGCAGTTGCTGCCCAGGGCAAAGCCAAATAAATTATGGCATTTAATATAAATCTCTCTAAACATCAAATACTGCACATGATAGAAATTTCTTCAATACATCAGAATAGACGTAAATTAGTTGTTTATTTATTATTTTGACATAGCAAACTGTTAGTAGAAAGTACTTTAAAAATATTTCTGTTTAATAAATGTCTTAAAGCAAAATTCTTTAATTAATTACTTTTAGAGTAATTAAATATAATTTTTTATAACAATATGAACACACACACTGCAGCATCTGTAGGATTTTTTTAATTTTGAAAAATTTGTTGGAAAATAAATTTCTGGTCCCAGTAAGAAAATTTGTTGCATTATTTCCGCTAAATGATAACTTGAAAATGAATTTTAACACTGTTAAGAAATAAATCAGTTTTATAACCACAATTAAAACGGTTGAAATAAAATTACGAAATATTACATGTGGGTAACAGATTTAAGAAAAGTTTATTCGTTATCTTTGTTTACCCAAGCTTTATTCAATTGTGATAAATTTTTGCCTATTAATTAATAAATTGATTAATCTTACGCTTTTGTTATGTTATTTATACTAAAAACTGTTAATGTCACTGAAAAGCGGTTACAATCGTTGAGTTGACAACATTGTTTTCTCATTTAAAAAACGTATACATGGTTGGCAATTTAAACATGCAGATTTCGCACATTGCAATAATATATAAACATACTATTTATTAGACACTATTTTCGTAATACAACGAAATAAGCAAATCCTAAATATGTTCCTGAAACCATTTAAAATAAAGAACAATACACCCCTTAAGACTTCAGATGTAAAGAAGCTCAGGCAACGTATTCAAAAAGAATTCCCTAATACAATCCCAGATCTTCTAATTCCACCAAAATCAAATGTGAGTGTCATAAAACTGATTACTTATGGAGATTTTCAGACGAACGTCTATTGTGCCGATAAGTTGCCAATGTTTTTTGAATACGAAGAAAACAAATTAGTTCCAACAATCTATAGTCTGTGGCAGGTATGGTAATCAAATAGAAGACTGTCATTAGTCATGAAATTATATCTTTTGTACTTGAGGTAACGGATCTGCTACCACTGTTTACAACTCATGCGGCTGTTCTACCAAAACTAAGTAACGGAGCCGACCTCATGTTACCTGGGGTAATACCTCAAGGTACTGGAATGAATATATACGGACACTATAAGAAGGGACAATTGGGTAAGATTATTTTTTTTTATACATTTACTAACGATGGTAAGGGAATTACATATATTAATTTTTTATAATAAAATTGCCGTTACAGTTGGCGTAAATCTAACGTCCAATAAGTCAGCAGTAGGAGTCGGGTACTTACCAAGATCAAGCGACGATTTATATATGTGTGGCGGACATGGTGTGGGGGTGAAAATATTACATCTATTTGGAGATAAATTATGGGGGATTGAACCGTCATTAGCTCAGCAAGTTCCCCAATTCGCAAGTACTAAATTGACTGATGACGACTTTCCAGCATTAGATTGTACGAAGCCACACAAAAAACTAAATGAGCCAAAAACAGTGGAAACGTATTGTGAAATGACCAATCAAGTGAAAAATATTTCAATTACCGAAATAGTAGAACCAACACTTACGACTTCGAAAGATGTGAAGCTGGAAAACGATGTTCGTGATATTGTGGCAACCGAGAAAGAAGAGAAAAATGAGTGTACCCCGGAAATTTTGCTTAAGCATGCGTTTCTGTCAGCACTAAAGAATCATGGTAAAAAACTTCAGTTACCTCTACTCACAAGCAATTTTTTCCGATTATATGTAGTACCAGAAGCACAGGAGCAACTAGATTTGAAGAAGACTAAATATAAAAAGCTTTCTAATTTTCTGAATGAAATGGTAGATGAAGGTTTTATTGTAGTACGTGAAGAGAGCAAAGGCGTTGACAAAATTATTTCTATTGATTTTGACCATCCAGAGTTAGTGAATTTTATTACAGACTATAAAAAATCAACTGGATCAACTGATGGTTCCTTGGATAATCCTTTATTTCATGCTGAACTAACTGAATTGTATACTGTTACAGATGCTACTGCCCATTTCTATACCAAATTAAATTATAAAAGGGGTGAAGCAATCCCTGCCTCTCAAATAAAAAAAATTGTAAGGGAATATATAAACAAACAAAATTTAGTCATCTCAAAAGATCCTCAACATGAGGACAAATCCTTTATTTTGGATGAATGCCTTGAAAAAATTTGTAATGCTAAAGTTGCAAGTCTTAGCAAAATTATTAACGCTGTTCTATCTAAAATGGATCACTCTTATCAGATGTGCACTGTCAAAGACATAAAGAGTAATAAACCATTGATACAAATGTCCTTAGCTACAAGGTCAGGAAATAAAAAAGTAACATTGGTTAGCAATATTGAGTGTTATGGCATAATTTTGGCAGAGTTTATAAAGTTGTGTAAGCAAGGAGCTGCAGCAAGTACAACAATTGTTACACTGCCAAATCAAAATCGAGAGATGCTGCAAATACAAGGAAATCAAATTCGGTTTGTTTATAATCTTTTAACCGAAACTTACAAAATACCGCCTAAATGTATTTTAGGACTAGAACTAGCTAAAGATGCGAAAAAACACAAGAAGAAATAAATTGCAAATATATTTGGATTGTATAATTTAAAACTAATATTTTGATTTTTTGTAATATTTTGCTGTAATAAAGGCCAATCTAAAGATTATCTCCACAATGAACAAATATTTTCCTGAAAAATGTCCAATATGGAAAAACGGTATTTAAATAACTAGATTAAATTTACAAGGATTTGGCTAAGCTGAGGTCTAATTTTATTTTTCTGTTTGCAGTTAATTTAATACGAATTTCTACTCTTAGGCCAAGTAAAAAATTAGATAAAGTAGAGGTTATATTTTTAATAAATATTTGCTAGTAGTCTAGTAAATAATGTGTTGGGTTATTTAACGCGAGGCCACGGGTCAAACCCCAGGTCAGACATCTCCAACAAAACGAGATATGTCATATTTTTAACTTATTATAAAACTCAAGTTGTGGAACTTGTCAACTTGTAAAAATTACATTTATTGAAATGAAATAAAACGGTTGAAAGAAATTTTCGACAACTCATGCTACAAAGGTATCGAGTTTTAGATTGATTTATTCTCATGATATAACTTGCAATTTGGGGAATCCTTTTTTACTTTTGTTTAAATATTGCCATTTGCATCAGCTCTATTTATAGATTGCGCATTGATTGAGGTTAAAGGAAAGTTATCGTACTGTAAATAAATAAAGAATTAACAAATATGTACACTACTGTACAATCAAGTGACCATGCAGGTCCTCGGTATTGGTACCAAGCCCTTTGAGTTCGAGTTGGTTCAATTTCTTAGATGTTTGGACAGATTTGAATTAAGTGCCACTTACAATTTTATATCAAGTTGAATTGAGTTGCCTATGTTAATCGTGTAAAATTCGTAAATCGATAAAACAAATGAGAAAATGTTGTTAAATGCACAAAAAAGTGTACTTTGTGCAAAAAAGAAGACATTTAAGGAAGAAAAAAAGAAACTTATTGTTAAAACTCTCATTCTCTCTCTCTCACTCATTCAATGCATCAGCCATTTTTATGATTAGTGTTTTGGGTTTATTTGCGCATAATAATATGATTTAATGTTGCATTTACGAACATTTGACAGCTGCAGTGCTGCCAAGATTTGTATTTATGAACATGATGCACATTATATGCAGCGCAGTAATGCATTTACGAACAGGTCCTACCTCTCCTTGTCGTCACTTTCAAATAGTTATCCAAATGGTGGTTACAAAAATGTATATACATTTTTAAAATCATAATTTAACATTTAAAATTCCCTATTAAACCAAACTAAAAAAATGACTTGGTAACCCTATGTAGTTGCATTTCGCGCTCTTTGTTTTGCTATTCCATTTTACAGTGGTGATCCGAGTCTTACGTTGTAGCTTTTATAAATATAATACAATATAGAAATGAAACGCAAATGCTTAAATTATTTATTTCCATTACTACTGGTTATATTGGCCATTTTCATAGCTTGTGCAAGTGGAGATAATGATGAAGATTCTTGGATGGATCCAGATGCCTGGACTAGAGACTATATCGGTTCAAATTCACTGCAGTCTCTACTCGGAAAATGTTGTAAATGTTCAGAAGATACAGCTGCAACTGATAAAGATGAAAAATCTGATGCTGGAGTACAAAAAAGTGTGGAGGATGTTGCTACAATAATTTATTTAAAAAAACTCATCACAATGTTGTTTAATAGAAAATATTTGAAGGTAAGTAAAATTTGATGACATCATACAATATGAGCATCATTTTGTAGTGTTATTGTGCCGAGCATATGAATTTTAGAATTAGTTTTATAGGTGTATGCACACAATTAGATGTATGTCCTGTCTGTTTTCTATACAAATAGACTACGTCTTACAAAAACAGGCCCATAAAGTAATGAATACGTTCAACATAATTAGAGACGGTAGCATGATACCAGTAAGTCTTATATTTAAAACAATAAATTGAAATGTATAATAATTAATAATAAAAATGTAAATTATTTCTATTTATTACGAGCTGAAGAGCATAGATCTTATGCTCGGTATAGTGTAAGCGAGCAGAATCGCTGGTGGGAATCGTACCCAAGAATCTCACGCTAATGGTCTATCACCCTACTCACTAGACTACCAGGACACCCAAATTGGAAATTATATATATTTACTTTGTTTAGGAACATATTGTAAATATGGTAAATAACTTGACAAGATTTGTAGTAAAGGCAGACTCTGATTCTTACCACAGCTTTTGTAGATTCTTATTTTTTTCTATCATAGTGTTTATCATACTATTGAAACTTTCTTTAAAAATGAATACAAAATTCGAATAACATTTGCAGTTTCTAAGGAGCTAATATAATTAATATTATCGTACGTATTTGAAGTCGTCGTAGTCTAGTACGTAGTGTGTTGGCTTATTAAACGTGAGGCAACGGTTCAAACCCCAGGTCAGACATTTCCAACAAAACGTAATATCAAAAACGTATTTTTTCGGCGACTTCCTCTCAACAGATTTTTGGCAAAAACTCCGAGAGTAAATAAAATTGCCCTTAAAAAGTCTCTGTCGTTTGGAGTCGACTTTAAACTGTAGGTACCGCCACTCAAGTATAAAAATTAACACACACAACATAAGTGGTGTGAGAAACTAGGTCGTAATCCTGACTAATCGATGACTAGCAGTACCACTTGAAATTATCAAGACAATATGGATATTTTGAGTTGAAAGATATTATTAACAACTTTTAAGTTAAGCTGGATGAAATTATTAACAACTTTTAAGTTGTTAAATTATGTAGTCACGCGTTTTTATTATTAAGTCTAACAAATATTGGAATTAGTTAAAAATACATTTCTAATAGTACCTAAAATGCCATTAGAAGATGTTATAAAAAAGCCAAAAAATATTTGTTTAATTTTTATACATTTTATGCCCATTTTTTGATTATTTACATTGAATACGCTTATACTTGTTAAATATTTCAATGTTTTCCTATATTTTTAGTATGAATCCAAATTACAATTATACGAACGAACGCTTACATTCACTCTTTATTCGTCTCAACTGGAAAAATTAGAACAATTGAATGATCCACGAGATTTAGATAACGTACTAACAAGTATATTTGAAAATGTACGCATTCCTAATAAGTACTGTGATGGTCAACGACTTCATACAGAGGATGAATCATCGGATTTTATATCATCAATGTTTCAGTTACTTTACAAAGTGTTACAAATAACAAAGATGTCTGAGGTATTTATTATATTACAAATACATGTAATAAAAATAATTTTTTTAAACTATTGAGAAATACCGTGGAGCTAGATATTACAATAAAAATCGAAATATATTCATATTGTTATCAGATACGATTTCTTCTGGTTGTTACTGCCGTTATATTAATTGCTTACGTCATTAATAATCGCTTGAATGTTGGTTTCTTAACACTGATTTGTGGCAGCATTTTCATATACGGTTATCTTTATACATATTTGGAATGCAATCGGGTGAGTAAGGAATGAAATTTCAAAATATATTTTTATTTAATATTAATTTGTCAAAGGAAATGGAAATTAATCAAATGACCGAGTTTTCAAAGCAGTCTAAGGGAGAGCAAGAAATTAATAAGGAATCACGATTTTTAAAATTCTTAAAAGGTTTTTTTTCTAATGGTGAAACTCAGGACTTGGAATATCAGCAACTCAAGTATACATTATATTATATAATATAACATGTTTATATTAATTTTTATTATATTACAGGAACTCTGCAAAATTATCTTTAGGCTTTTGCCGACCAGATCACGTACTCATAATGTATTTCAACGACATATTCCTCAAATATTTGCAAGTGTTGCTTGAGCAATGTTCTTCAACATTAACAACGCTTAATGGATCCTTAAGTTTTCCATATAATATTATTTCAGGAGTTCTCTTAATATGCATAATTTGCTACATATTAAAGCTCACATTTAAATATATATTAAGTCCTTCGGCGTGGTTTGTACATAAAAATCCAAATGGACCCCAAATAACGCATTTTCCTAATAACGAAGATCGTTTATCTGGAGAAAATTTAAAATTATTTCTTAACGCAATCAAACCACCATCTTATCAGAATGCGGCACCAATGACTGCAGTATCAGGGGTAGAAGAGGTTAAAGAAGCAATAGATTGCCCGGAGATAAGCACTGAAAGTAACATGCCAAAAAACTTGCAAAATAATAATTCAAAGTCAAAGTTATTAGATGAGAATGCTGATAATACATTAGAAGATTTGCCTGAGGGATCTTAGCGCCTTATAATTTTACTGTTCTAGAAGAATGTTAACCATTTACGATAGTGATATCCAATTTACATAATTTTATTTAAACCTTTTACAAAATTTTAGTTTAGATGTTTTTTTTATTATTTATTAACTGATTCTTTTAATTGTGTATTAATTATATTAATTTATTAAAATATTAAATACAAGTTTGAAAATAATTTCATATTATTTATATTCTCATGTTTATTAAATGTGATTCTTACTGCTGGATTTAAGTGAAGTTCTATTTTTTCGTACCCAGTTTTTATTAAGTGCTACAATTGAAAATTAAATAAAAATACATTAAAAATAATTTTCGATTAATTTTGTTTAATTTTTTTTTATATTTTAAATGTAATTGTTATTACTCTTTTATGTAATAGTTGTACATGTAATAATTATTTAAATAGAAATATGTTCCATATTAAGTATATCAACATATGTATGTATGTAGTTTTAAGGTTGTATATTTTCCAAACTAAATATTTCCGATTAAATTTTATTTCATCAACGCTTTAAAGACTACATAAATTTTTTTTACTTATTAAATAAGTTCTTTAAGAAGCTTAAGTTTAATTAATATATCTAATTAAAGCATTATGAAGAAATTAATAATACTTAAACAATGTATTAGGACATATTAAAAATATATTTCAATTTAAATCATATTTGCTTATTATTCAATATATTATTTGAAGTTATACAAGAACATTTTAAAAAATTATGATAATAATGTAATTTCGTAGTATTTATTTTTGTTGTTGTTATATTATAGATAAATGCTGAAACAGAGAGCAATTATTGAGGACAATAAGATTACCCACTCTTCTTAGTTAGTTGTCATCAGCATTGCGAATACTGGAATTAACTGATCAGTGCTGTTAGTATCGTATGGAGTCAGGTATTTGTTATTGCTAATATTTTCGAAACTAAGTTCCGATTAAATAAAATTCAAATAATAGATTAAGCCAATTATTTTATTTTATTAAATACTTAGTTAATAATAAAACACATATTATTAAGCAAATTTTATATTCGTTGTATGTTATATGCATTTTTTTACAATTATATCTCATAATTATTGTAATTTACATGATGAACTATACTTATTTTTATAATTTAATTTTTTATTTAAACTAACAGAAATAGTAACGATTGAAACATAAATTTAATAGTCGAAAATTAAAAGCTCTTCTTATTCAAAATATTGGTCCTCTATCGAAATGGATTTTTATAACGAAAATCAATTTGAAATAATTGGTTTATTATTTATAACGAATGTATGAGCATTATATGGTAATAACTCTATAAAGTCAAAAAGATGATTTAATTAATAAATTTAATATTTTCTTAACAAAATTACTAGCAATTATTTTTTTGTCTGATTAAAGCTTTTTTATGCTTACTAAATAAAGTATCTAACAATTAAATCTAACTAATTCCTACGAAACTATTGTTAATAAAAAGCAAAAAAGAATAAAAAAAAACTATTTTCTTACTTTAATTTTAAAGGTGGATTTTTTTTTTGATTACTTTCATATGTATATATTGTATGTATATAATAAATATTAAATTATGTTCCGTAAAACTGACTAATTACACTTAAATATATGTTTGAATTAAAAGTATGTCTTCTTTATATTATGTATTCAGCAACCAATATTTTTGTATGTATGTATGTTATGTTATTAAATATTATTGACATTAGAAGGGTAAATACATATTTAGTTGCGGATTTAAAGTCAAAGAAATTGGTTTTAAAAAGTCTATGTAAACCTTGAATGTATTTGAAGGATTTACCTAAACGAATATAAGGCACAGTAATACGAACAATAAATGTATTCAACAAAATTGTTTTTCTATTTAGTCCAAGCTCTTAACTGGATGCCATCGGAAATAAAAAATATTTCGATTATGTTAAAAGATAGATATTAATTACTCTTTTGTTGAATAGTATAATTATATAGCTATATATATTTTTGGGAACATTACTGTTACTTTCTTGAAAAGTTTACAAAAGTTATTAAGAAAAAATCCTTGTCCAAATATGTATGTGTATAACTAGTAAATCATTAAAAGTTTATAATATTTATTTACAACAAAAATAAGTTCTTTCTACGTAGTATGAAATTGCTTCTTTTGGGATAGTATGTAAATAATTTACTTTTATCTGAAGTCATGTTGTGATGTATTTTGTTATAAACTTTGTGTAATATAATTTAAATTAATATAGAAAGTGAAATAGTGTAATATTTCAATATGAACTCAGAATTGAACTTTTTACACAAAATGATGCGTGTGGTATACATTTGGAAATAAATATTTAGAATTTGAGTTGACAAACAAATTTCCTTGTAGGGCTTAGAAAAGATAAAAAAAATGTTTCAGAAAATCATTTAATCTAAATACCGCTTATTGTTTATCCTTATTTTATACTTTTATGATAAGTATACATACCAATCTATCAAATTACCAACCCTTTTACAAGAAATAATTTTTATCGACGAAATACAAATAGTTCCCTTTTAACTTATATTTGCCAAACTTTACTATGATGGTTACCTATAGTGAAAATCATTTATTAAATAGAAGAATGAACACATGGTAATTCGGTGAAAATACTGAAATTCTTAAACCAAATTGAATACTATAAGACTATAAGGAATAAATGGTATTCGAAAACATTTTTATGTTGTATGTATGATACAATTATACAATTTTTATATCGATGAGAGTATAAAATGGATGAAATGGAATGGACCTGATGGGTGCTAAATCAATCTATGTATTTTAATAATTTGCTTTAGTTGCAAACATTTAACATTTTGTCTAAATCGCATTTATATTTTAATTACGATATAATGTATGATATAAAATTAAAAAATAAACATATTTAATGAACAGTGTGATGTACTTATGCGTTAACTTAGTACTGTAATTAAAAATTTTAACACAAAGATAAGTACCGAATGGATAAATTATAAAGAAATTTTACAATATTACTTTTCTGCTGTTGGATTTTAATTGTTCTTTCTCAAAATTTTAAGTTTGATAATTTATATTTTATTCACTTGAAAATTTAAATAATAAATATGTATGTATGTATGTACATACATGTTAGTAACTCATATTTTTGAATTAAAATCAATCATTTAATTAATGTGTATACTTGTCACTTTCAATGTTACTGGTATTCATTAGAACTTTATAGGCATTCAATTTAATAGTAGCAGTTACGTTAATATTTTTTATTTTAAATCCTAATTTGTTTTAAAGTTTGGGATATATGAAAATTTCTTTATTTTACCCAGCATTTCATAACTTCTATGGTTTGTCTTCTTCAGAAAAGTATAACAAATTACTATTTTTTTTTTTAATTAACAATCTATGTATAACAATAAAATGAAATTTATATACACATGGTAGTAGCGAAATAAATAAACAAATAAATGATTTTTATTTTTTTAGAAAAATACATCCGAAATTATAAAATAAACTATTGTTTATCAACAAAAAGTTGAAGAATAACGAAATAATATTTTATAATAGTAATAATAATTGATGTTTTTTAAAAATAAAAAGAGATTGATATGTATTTCAATTGTTATCTTTTGAGTTATTACAGAAAATTTGTGATTTTTTAGATGTTAGTAAGTGATTAATTTCGAGTGTTGTGATTTTTTAATTGTGCGATTTGAAACTTAAGAAAGAAAAGGAATCGAAACAATCAATATGCAGTGTTTCCTAAGCGGCAATTTATAGTGCAAAACAAAAGTAAAATAATATTAATTAGCAAAGTAGAACAATTTATACATTTTGGTTTTAAACGAGTATTTTCTTGCCTTAAATCATACCAAAGATTACATTTAACAATAAAACTATGTATTAAAAAAACGAGTATATATATTTGGCGAAATAAAGCGCCATAATTGGCAAAACGCACTCTTTTCATTAAAATTCACTCACTAATGCATTAAGCATATTCTCAGTATATTTGTTGTTAAACTTTTGTGATGGTCTATGCACATCAACTAATTAGAGACTAATATCTGTTTTACATAAGACGGCACTTTTCTTTAGGACCACTTGTACTTCCTTCTCCATTTTCCGATATGGCACCGTTGCTTTCTTTATTTTTCTTCTCTTTCTTCTGTTTCTTTTTAGTTTTGTTATCAAGCTGCAAAGACACGGTTCTAGTTTTTTCCAAGTTCAATAACTCCTAAAAGTACATAAGAACAAATGTTATGAGAATTTGGTATTGACAATTTTTATTATAAATACATATATTTGATAAATACTCAGATACTTCTTTCTAAATTAATACAGATCACTTTCCAAGTAAGTATTATGATAATTGGTTTTCCTCGGTACATACATGCTTACATACTTATTTACTTTATTGGTAATAGCAACCCTTTAGTCACGATTACGTTCTAGTTTCTCACATCACTCATGTTGTGTGTGCTAATTTTATCCGCAAGGGACAGTACAGTACCTACAGTTTTAAAGTCGTCTCCGAATGACTAATTTTTCAGATACTTTTAATGGCAATTTTCTGGCACAAACTGTTGAGAGGAAGTAGCCAATAGAAATAATTTTGTTCATATTTCGTTATGTTTGAGAAATGTCTGAACCACGGGTTGAACAACGAGCTCTCATCTAATAAGCCAACACATTACATCCTATGCTACGGATACTAACCACAGAATCTACAAATTGAGCTTGAAAAGTTTCCTACTTAGAACAAATGTTCTATCTCCGGACATTACTGGATGAATGTTCAAATCTTCTCCTACTATAATCACCTAACTTAGAGGTATATGCGCATAAATAGGTTTCAGTATCTCTGAGGATAGCGGATTCCCTCAACAATACAAGGTTGTTGTAAATTGCGCCAACGTTCAATTTTAATAAGGACTAATTTAATCAACTAACGTCTTGAGCGCGTTTGGTCTGATCGAATATAGATCTTTTCTAAAGTGTAAGATTTTCACCACAACGCGGTTCGCAAAACGCGTTAAAGAAGAACTATTTGTAGTAAGTTGTGGTTATTTTAGTTTTGAGTTATTAAATCTTTTTGAATACGTTCCAAAAGTTTGCTTAAGCAGACTTGAAATTTCAATTTCATTTCGTTTTGTTTAAAAAATGATGTGTTATCAAATTATGTCGTTGTGACCTAATAAATGAATATAAATATATATTAAATATATGTATATCATATAAGAACCAATTTTCGATTTGGAGCCAAACTTTTGTGTAGGAACCTATTTTTTAAGATTTTTAGTAGAGTTATCTGTATGACAAAAACTTTAGCAAAATAATTGATTACTTAACCCAATATTTATGAAGTTGAAACTTTTCTAACTTTTAAATGATACATATATGTATGTACTAACGCTCATAAAAAATGTAATGATTTGGGGCGCAATGGACGCAAACGGAGTTAGCAACTTGGTCTTTTTGGAGCGAAATAAAAACAAAATAGTTTGTTTAAATATTTTGGAAATCATTTTTTTTTTTTTTTTGGTCATTAAAAACTCATCAGTGACGATTGTGGTCTAGGTACTCACACAACTTATGTTGTGTGTATTAATTTTATTCATGAGTGGCGAAATTGATAAATTAGTACCTCTAATGCCTCACAGATGAGCTGCTGTTTTTCAATTTTTATGACTTGCTTTAGTTTTTGCCACCTAAATATTAAACATTTTTCTTTTATTTTCTTTGAAATTGAATTTTTTTTCAATAATTCTTTTTCTAAAAAATTAATATGACCTGACCTGTTTTATACTAGATCTCTATGGAAATGCCAAAATATTAAGTCAGTTGGTTCAGTTTCTGCCACTAGTGTATTTCTTAATTTTTTGGAGTTACCGAAACAATTTCCTCTATGTACATGTATTTTTGTGGCTAGACATTTTAGTATTCGTTAATTTTAAAGATATAGACCTAAAGAAAAATATTTTAATTTATAATTAAAATAGAGACTTTAAGCTTTAATTTGATATTAATAACAACAGAAAATTTATTTTGAGGTGGTAAGTGTACAAGTTTTTTTTTGTTCACTGTATCTAGGTGCATAAAAAATCCGGATTAATTTTTTAATATCGAACAATCATGAGAGAATCTGTATATGAATGAAGAAACATATTCCTGCTGATAATTAAAACGGATAAAATTATATTGTTTAAGTTTATATTATAAAAGAATATGTATGGCGTTAGTATAACTGCAGCTTTATAAATTTATTTAGTTATTTTTTAGCAGAGATTTTCTAGTTAAAAAAATAATTAATTAGTTTCTTTGCGACGCTAGGACACCAACCGAAACTATCGGCTTTGAATAATTTGAGACCTGCCTGATAAATTTGATTAAAAACAATGATAGTAAATTGTCTCATACTCTAATTGGTTAAATTAACAATTCATAAAATCTTACTTGGAATAACTCTGTAACATTATGATTTGTTTTAGCTGATGTTTCCATGAAAGACACTTTCCAGCTTTCAGCTTGGGATTTGCCTTCCATTTCTGATACATTTCGAAGCTCGTCGCTCTCATCACATTTGTTTCCCACCAACATAACGGGTATATTTTCAATATCGGGACCCTGCGAATAATTTGTTCATTATACATACATATATATGTTCGTTTGTAGTAGATGTTATCATAAATTCAAGTATTTTGTATAGTGTCAATACCTTCAATTCCTTAATAAGATTCCATATTGGTTTCAATTCTTCAAGGCTTTGTTTAGAACATACTGAATATACTAAAATAAAAGCGTGACCCTTTGTTATAGACAACCTTTGCATTGCAGGAAATTGGTGTGATCCTGTTGTATCGGTAATTTGGAGGGTACATATATTTTTATTGCAGCTTATGACCTAAAGTAAAAATAAATTCATTAAACTTCATATTTATTAGAATCGTTGAATCGTTAGAAGCTATAGAAATCATTTCCAATATCCGTTAAAATTTTTGGACAAAAATAATGAAGTCAAATATGAATTGAAGTCTGTCCCAATCGGTAAAATTAGCTGAATTTAACCTTTTTTTTATTTCTTTGGACGCTTAAAATTGCGTTGATTAACATTAATCAATCATTTTTACATGTTTACCGTTTTATTGCAGATTCTGAAATTAGATATTTCAAATTGTAGTTTCTAAATTTATTGTAAATTTCAAATTACATATTTTTATGCTACAGTTAGTCTGCCATAATTTAATTATAAAGAACTGTTTACATTGTTAATATTAATACACTTAGGGCCATTATTACAACTTTCCGTTAACTAAAGAGAGAATTTTAATGGGCAGATGAATTGTTTGTCATTATTATGAATATCCAATAAGATAGAAGTGAGCGTTAAGCTAAAGGGAGGATCATTCTGCCGGTAACTTTTAAAGTTAAGTTTATGTTTGAACTTGCCATATTATATATTATTTTCAATACGGTAACTTTAAATTTAAACAAAATGAGTATTTTCAATTTATTTTTATGCTACAGTTAGTCTTCGATAATTTAATTATAAAGAACTGTTAATATTAATAAACTTAACGTGGAAAATTCTAAACGTAAAATATGATACCTTGCACCGATACCCTAAACAAAGTAAATCCATACTCAAATGCACAAATTTTATTACTGATATTTTGTTGCGACTATAAATCAACTAATGATGCACAATGAGAGATTAATTTTGTTAATGCTATTAAAAAGTTTAAAAATTCAAATTAAGACTTGCTTAATAACAATTTATTTACGACAATCAAATTTCTGTGTTGGTTAACAGATACAGAATTATAAACCTTTTAAAAAATGTATTTTGTATTATTTATATTAATTTTAAATATGTAATCTTAAGTGTCGAAGGAACTCTCATTTGAAGACATAATTGTAGTTTAAAAAAAGCACCAAAAAAGAGTCTCGACCTATTTGAAATAAATTGTATAGTATAATCTATTATTTCGCAAATTTAAATCTATACTATCGTTAGAAAAACTGCATATGATTGTCAAACTTCTTCATCAAATGTCTTCAAGCATTATTTTTGATTCAGAGGAGATATTAAATGTTCTGCGATGCTTTATATGTCAAATAGATTTTGGAAGCT
This sequence comes from Sarcophaga rosellei, assembly GCA_930367235.1. Taxonomy (NCBI): domain Eukaryota; kingdom Metazoa; phylum Arthropoda; class Insecta; order Diptera; family Sarcophagidae; genus Sarcophaga; species Sarcophaga rosellei. The sequence continues at coordinate 1,140,760 of OV884017.1, read as the reverse complement.
TACCTGGCGATATGTGTCCTCTATAGTTGGTATATATGATTCTCGAAAGGTACCTTTAATAAAGCGTAATACTAGCGAACTTTTGCCTACACCCCCCGCCCCGAAAACAACAACTCTGTAATCGTTGTTGCTCTGTTCGGAGCGAGTTACTTGATTCTTTTGTTCCGTAATGTTGAAGCTGTATTTCAAAAACCAATTATCACAATAGATTTACTGAACTACGACAAAAAGGCCGCTTGGTACTGTTTTTCCAATGCCTACAGTTTAAGTCAGTTGCCAATCGATAAATTCTCTTCTTTACAGAATTGAGCAGTTTTTTTTTAATTTATAACGCGTCCATTGAAAATTATATTCTTGATTTGCTGTTATCAATTTCACTGCAATAAAAATAGTAGGGAATATAAATAATTATGTATGTTTGTACTATACATATTATAACATTTGTGCAACAATATACATAATTACACATGTATGTATATACATATGTATTTTAATTAAAAATGTGTAAATAAATCCGTAAATTGGTGTCGAATATGATCAATATCAGCATTTTATTTGTCACACCTTGTGCATCTCGACCGTACGAAATGTTAGTGCATTTGTATTGTGGTATTAGCCAATAAAAATTATGAATAAAATGCCCTTTTTTCGTTATTATTTGGAAGCTGTGATATAGAAGTGACCATTGACAAACATTTAATACGGTCATACAAATAATTGTGTTGCACATACGTAATATGTACGTACATATATCTTAATGTAGGAGGTGAAAATTGTTTCAATATTTTTACAGTTTAAGTGGGTGGATGGCAAAGCGTTTCTTTTCTCACGTAAATACATTCATATGCATTTGAGTTTTCTATTATCGAATGTATTAAGAAAGATGTTATAGTTGGTCACTAAAATGTCTATACACAAGGAATTTGTTTGTATTTATAATTGTCTGGAATTAGTTAAGGAACAGTCAGATATTACACTTATTTTTTATTTGCCTTTAGCACAAATTTAATATTTTAGTATATTTTCTTATCAAATGTGCTGGCATTTTCAATTTATTTCTCTTGTCGTAGGTATGAACATATCCATAAGCACAAATGTGTACACATGCATGTATATATATCGTATGTTAATTGGAGTTTAAAGTTGTTTATAAGAACATACATTGTAAAATTATTTGTATTTCGTTGTAATTCTATTGAGTGGAATTATTCGTTGTTTACAAAAAATATATTTTTTGTTTGACAAAATAAATAAATTTTGTGAAATTTTATTTTTCTATATTAACAAGAAACTTAAGACAAACACACACATACAAAAGAACGGTACTAATAGAACGAGGAAGAGGAATAACAGTTATTTGGTTGCATTTAGTACAACTTGACAATAGATTACGCGCATGCGGCTAACAAATAACAACTCTGTATAACGTTAGGTAATCATATTACTCTCAAAAAACTATCCTGATAGCATATAGACAACGGTAGAGTAACGGTTTAACCTATGGTTGAGATAAATTCTAATGTCATCTAAAAAATCCTATTTCTCGTTGCATATAAAGAAAGTGTATGTGTATAAGAATAAAAAATGACCTATGAATAGAATTACAAAATACATACAGAAAGAATTTTTGGTTATTAAGCGAAAATAATGGGCAATGTTTCGTGTTATAAAAATTTGCGTAGCTTTAAATCATTGATAAAAATAGCATTATTGCCCTTACGATACCTCCAAATCAATAAAGAACTTATAATTTCAGGTTTTCCCATTACGAAAAGAGTTTTATTAATAGTGAAGTATCATCCAGTATCATTTCGAATACAAATATTTCTAAAAATGTAATTTATACTCATAAACGTGACCCTTAACAGCAATATTGGCAGGTCATAGTAAAGACTATTAAGCTAAGTTTGAGGGCTATTGAATACAGAAAATATATTCTATCAGTATATCAAATCTTGTTATATTTGTTTGTATAATGTCCCACGTCACAAATAAGTCAACAATCATATATTAACTCATTGGTAATACCGTTACACAGACTACTTTAACAAATTAGTATAAATATCAATTTTTAATTGATTCTTAAATTATCTTAATATTAGTATATACATAAATATATGGATATTAAGAACATTTCAATACAAATGGATATTATAAAATAAACATCTACGTTTCTGTGAGAACTTGCTCCGGTATCTATACATTAAATATTTGTAAAAATTAAACAAATATTCATATTCCTAACCTATATACATAGGTGTTAATAATGCCATACATTTTATGTTTCCTTTCATATAAAATTAAAATTTATTGGTAAAATTATTAGTAGTTTTGTAATTTTAATTTTGGCACCACGTTCATGCTAGTCAGTTCTTGAAACAACAATTTACACGCATAAGGCATTGATATTTTTGATACATTTGCTGACGATTGACAATAATGACACCATGAACAATATGCCAAACGACCGCAGGTTTTGCACACGTCAACATCAAATGCATCGGAAGAGATCATAAGGCGTTCCATAATTAACATGCTGGCACCATATGAAATCAGGCAGTCCCGTTCCATTTCACCTAAACGTAATCCTCCTTCTCGACTTCTGCCTTGTGTGGGTTGTCGTGTTAGTACAGCCTTAGGTCCTCGAGCTCGGGCATGCATTTTGTCTTGCACCATGTGTTTGAGTTTTTGGTAATACACAGGTCCAGAATAAATATACGCCTCCAGACTTTCGCCTGTTATACCAGAATAGAAATAATCTTTGCCCATGTAATTGAATCCATGTTTGAAGAGTTCATCTTGTATATCTTTACACTTTGAACCACCAAATGCAGTTCCGTAATGAAATTTGCCTTCTAACAATCCAGCTTTACCTCCAAGTAATTCTAACGATTTGCCAACAGTCATACGAGAAGGAAAACCATGAGGATTCATAATCATATCTGGACATATACCAAAGTCGTTAAATGGTAAATCTTCTTGATCAACAATTAGACCAGTAACACCTTTTTGTCCGTGACGGGAACTGAATTTATCTCCAATTTCAGGTCGTCTAGTTTGTCGAAGTAAAATTTTAATAAGAAAGTCCTCTTCGCCATTAGCTGAAACCATTACTTTTTCAATATAACTGGGTTCGGGACCTTTGTAGGATATGGGTACCGCCGTGTATGATATCTAAATTAAGACAAAATTTGTGAATATGTTTTAGTACACGAAAAAGGAATGATCATACCTGAGACGATTGACCGCTTTGTTCTATAGGATTTATTGAAGTAACAGCCGGCATTTCTTTATTTATTAAAATTTGTTTATTCACCACCATTTCTCCAGGAGCCACAATGCCATCGGTGTCTAAGGCGTCATGCTTAAATATTATCTTATTGGTCAAAGCATCCTTCATTGGACCCATAATGCGATCGTAAGTTTGATTTGCATAACGCTTGACAGTACATTTTGAATTTTTATATATCAAACATCGACCATAACCACGGTCAATTGATGCCTTATTCAAAATTAAAGCATCTTCAATGTCATAGCCGGAATAACTCATTACAGCCACTGTAGCATTTTGACCGGCCGGTAATTTATCAAATCCGGTCAATTCTATTGTTTTTGATTTGACCATTGGTGCTTGCGGATATACCAAATTATACATCAATGTATCGATTCTATTCTTTTGGTTGTAGCCAATTACTCCCATAGCTTGTTTACCCATAGCACACTGATAGGTATTACGAGGACTTTGATTATGGTGTGGATAAGGAACTAAACCGGCACATACACCTAACAGTGTAAATGGTTCAATCTCTAAATGTGTCGTTGTTTCAACATTTATACCGGCTTCATTCCAGGCAATAAATGAATCATTTTCTTCGTTAACGTCTAGATATTCTACCAAGCCATCATGAAGGAAATCTTCAAACTTTCTTATTCCCCTTTTAAGTTCTTCAATATGATGTTGTTTAACAGCGGGTATACCTCGTCGAACTATAATATATGGACGACAAAGGCGCCCGCCGTCTGTGTGAATATAAACACAGCGCTGAGTGTGCGACGTGTGAATTGATACAAATGGGCCAAGACGCCCTTTACGTCGCATCATGCGAAAAACTTCGACTAGACGCTTGTAGCTTATGGTTAAGCCTAAAATGTTTCCGTTTATAAAGACAAGGAAAACTTTAGAGTTGTTTATAGCATCACCTCCGACAAGTCTAATATCCTCTACACCTGCGTTAAATGCTAAACGCACAACTGGTTCTTCTTCTACCTCTGTAGTAATATGAGTCATTAACGCCAAATTTTTAACTAAGCCACAAGCCTCACCCTCAGGAGTGTCTGAGGGACAGAGCATACCCCATTGACTGGGTTGCAATGACCTCGGGCCAGATACTTTTCTTGTCTTTTCAAACTGAGAATTGACTCTTGTCATCATACCCAGTGCTGATATATAGCTCAAACGTGACAGAACTTGTGTAACACCAGCTCTCTCCATTTTAAAACGTTTAATCGTCCAATTGCCAGAAGAAATTGCAGACTCTAGTCCAACAGTGATTTGAGCTGCTCTTATATGTTTGACAACATCAAATTGTGCTGCTTTAACTTTGGGTATATTTTTATCTGCAATCATTTTCAATTCCCAGTTCATACGCTTAAAAAGATCTTCAAACATTAACGAAATTAATGAACCGGCTAACTCTAATCGCTTGTTGCCGTAATAATCTCGGTCATCGACTGCTGACTCATCTAGTTCTGCAGCCATTACACGTCTTACCATGAGCGAGACATATATTGATTTGATTTGAAAGTTGAAGTTTTCGACTGGGACGTGAGCTAATATTGTAGTAGTGAGAAGTTCCCTAGCTTCATCCGCTGGCGTCTTAGATGCAGCTGTTTGAAAACGCTTGACCATTAATTTGGAGCCCATATATTCTAATGCTCTTTGTTGCGTAAAAATTTTCAAATTGAATGCTTCCAAAAGTGAGGGTGCAAATCGATTTTGAGTTTCAGTACTCGTGCCAATTAATGACATGATTTCTAAATCTGATATAACACCCATTGCCTTAAATATTACCACAATCGGTATGTCGTCAACCATAGAATTATGTTTCAAGTAGTACTTGCCATGTTTGCTCAAAACCAACGTTCTGGATTTCTTCTCATGTGTAGAAGATGTCACCTGGCATTGAACTGTACCGTTAAATTCTTCCGTGATCATTTTATTCCACGACAACTGTTCCTGAATCAAAATCACTTTTTCCTGTCCCCGAACTACGAAATAACCTCCAGGATCTAGCGGGCATTCGTTCAATTTAGCCAATTCAAATTCAGATTTTCCCGACAAAACGCAATTCGAAGATCTTAACATGACCGGCATGCGTCCAATTAACAAATTATTCCTTACAATTCTTTGGGCACCACGAGTATATTCAATGTCCACAGTTATAGGTGCAGAGTAGGTAGTGTCCCGCAATCGACACTCGTGTGGAGTTGTAGGTTTTGTTATATTGAAACCATCCTCAATATCAGGCGTACCAACGCGAACATCTAAATATTTTAAGTAGAACATTGGATCGGCATCACTTATAACTAGCTCATTTGCCTGAATAATTTTCTTAATGTCTACATTGACGAAATGGTTGAATGAGTCTATATGTTGTTTCACCAATCCTTTAACCTGTAGAAAAGCTGGCACCAGTTTCCATTTTTCTTCTAATGGTTTAATCGGCTGGGACCAGTTTTTGGGGTTACTTTTCCAAGATACATTTTCATTTTTATCCATTTAAAATGTATAATTAACAAATTCGCTTATTTTATTGGGATTATCTACCACAGACTGGAATGAATTTATATTCTTCTGAATGTCTTTTGTTTCACAACTAACTTTTGTGCTTCTGAATGCATTACTTTACTGCACCAAATTACTCTATGCTTTATTGAATCAACAACATGTGAAACAACGTTCGAAGTGTTGCCATATTAAAGTGGAAAAAAATTTGTTTTCAATTACCGATGAGTGCTTTAAATTTCTTATAAATATTTTTTAAGCATATTATGTTTTTTTTACATGTAAACGTAATACGATTATAATACAAAATATTTCAAGAAATGAAATACATTTTATTTGATTAAATGAATTTATTAAATTTGAAAACAAATGTACTTTTCAAGGCGAATTCATGTAACCGGTGAACGCGTCTCTACAACAATGCAAAAACAACAGGCATTTTGTTTTTGTAAAGCAGCATTTAGGTTGTCAAAATAGGAAGAAAAAATGGAAAAGGAAAAAAAATGAACAACAACACACACAAGCACAACAAACACACACAAAACACTAAAAAACAACTACATTTTGACCATCGAAGTTATATCAGTTGTTTAGATGCTCCCACCTATTATATGAATTCGCCTTGGTTGTTTTCCAGCCGTATTAAAATGAATGCTGGAAGTACGGTAACTTTATTAAATGTCAAATAGATTTGTTGAAATTTTGAGTGTTTGTTTGGATTTGTTTATTAGGACTATTTTGGATTCTTGCTAAGCGAGGAAGTAAAGATGCTTAAGCAACATGTTTTGGTTGAATTGAAACAGTTTATTCAATGTATAAGTTCGTACCGCAGCGGTAGTCCTAAAATATTGACAGCGAATTCCTTGATACGCACTTCGCTGCATTTGCTAGAAGACTTACCGGCAGCTCGAGATATTGTGTTTGAATACTTTGCTCTTGTGGCTGAAGTTGGAGTGCAAAGCTATGTGAACACTGCAAATGTAGATCTTCAGACAGGAGTAATGCTACAATCGCAAAAGTTGAATGCAAATCAGCAACAACAACAGCAACAAATGACAGCAGCTGTGGAGGACCCGTGCTTCGATGTAATTCAACAGGCGTTAGAAAATTTGGTTAGCAAGGGGCCAGGGGCTTGGGGCACTGTTATAGCTTCATGGAGTTTAGATCTTGTTGGAAGTCTCTCTGATAAATATAGTAAAAGAATGTCGATTGGTGCTGCTTGTAATTATTGGCTGAACTGTAGCACAATGCGCGGTCTACTTACTCTGATTAGTATTTGTTTTCGGAAGTTGACAAATGCCGAAGCAGAGACTTGTGTTGAAACTTTGTTGGGTGAGTGATGGAGTTCTTCAGATTGTGAATATTGTTGTTAATTTATTTGGCTTTTAAATATGTAGCCGCATACCAGCGCTATTCGATGACATTCGATTGGGTGGTTGCGCGTTTAGGTGGTTGTTTTCCTTCAAAAATTATTTCACAAATTCTGCAATGTAGCTTAAAAAGATTTGCCGATGATTATCGCTGTCATTTTGATTCAGAAATTGGAATTTTAGAATACCTTTGCTTTGCACATGAACAGGTGCTTCGGAGCTCAGTACGCGACCTACTACAAGAAGGTCTTCAGCCCAAGAAGAATTTGGACACGTTAATTGTACCATTCCTTTTGGAATTTGGAAATTACTCTGATATTTTACTGCAGAATATGGTTAGCGTTTTCCTTGATATATGTAAGTTGTTGCTTTTGATTATATAAAACAAAAAAATAATTTTAAATCCCCCTTTCTCTAAATTAGATAATGACGATATGCGGTCAACAATCGTCCAAAAGGCTCCATTGTGGATGACAAACAGACTGTTTGCTGATATGCAGCCTTCATTAAATAACATTGTGTTACGCTTAAAATCCCACGGTGCTCAACTGTTGATTACGGCTTCTAAAATGGTGGATAAAAATACTTGGTGTCACGACTTTTTAGAATACTCTTTGCAAGAGTTAGAACAAATTGTTTTAAACGCTAGACTTTGTCCTTTGATGGATGACTTGGCAACTGAAGAAACAAAGTATATGTTGTGGAAAAGCTGTCTTAGTTCTAATATCTATGAGCAGCAAACAGCAGTACGTTTGATATTAATAGTTTGTAAGTGTAATAATTTACTTGAAACATTTTAAAATATTTACTAATAAAAAAATTCTTTTAAATTTTGTATCGTAGCCACTCAACATTCCCATATTTATTATCAGACTATATCGGAACTTTTACGTAAATGCTATGTAGTTAATTCGTCAGGACTGGGGGCCGTCATACGTTTGATCGGAGGACAGACAGGAGTTGTAGAGTTTCCTGATATTAAGCCAGGGATACAGATGGTATTAGAGGATGTTTTGCTTCAAGAACAGTTTAAGAAAACACGTTTGTCTGTAGCCACAGATAATACGGAAGCGTTAAATACATTCAGAAATCTTAATATTTTGACAATGTAAGGCTGTTTAATTTTAAGTTGCTTAATTACTTTATAATTTTGTTTTAAATCACAGCATGCAGAAAAAGAGCAACGTTTTATATATGAAGCAAAATCAATTAATTTGGGCTTTAAACGAGTGTTTGGAAAAAATTTTGCAAACACTTGAAGTTACACTCAACAAACTAGTGTTACGTATGGATGAGGAAGCTTCAAACCGCAACAATTTAAAATTTCGTGAAACCCAAAACCAAGCAGATGTTAGTACGATTCATATACGTGGTTGTGGTAAAAAACAAAAATTTTCCCTGGATGCTGAACAGGACGCAGAAGGCGAAGATCATGGTATCAACGTGGCAGAGCGTTTCTTCCTCACACATGCTATAATTGACTTATTAAATACGATTGAAGCAGGTTGTAAAACAACAGTGATTCGCACTACAGAGGTATGGAAAGAAATCTTTAATTTTAAATTAATTGATTTATTATACGAGTATCATCCACAAATAGGTTTTAAAATTAGCGGTATTAAGTGTTAAGTATTTCTTTATAAGTTTAACAGAAAAAAGTAAGTAACATAATTATACATGTAATGAAAAAGACGTAAAAACATAGAAATATCAAAACATTTTAAGCTCCAGTCCAACGCACAAAGGCGGTCAATCGGTCATATGAACTATTGCAGCGACAATGTCGTGCACGAAAAGCTTCACGATCAGCTTGTTTACGGGAATTGATTGAGGGATCATTGTTTTATTATGGCTATTTATTTGGTCAATATGAAGAACCAATATTAGATGAATTGCAAATACCGGAAAATGAGATGGTTTTGTTTCAAAATCAAAAACAAAGTTTGGGTCCAAATGCTAATCGTTCAATATTGCATGCTGGAGTGATTGGCAGAGGATTGAGACCAGAAAACATGTCATTTGCTGAACGTTGCCCCCCCGAAATGCAATCATTATTCCTAAAGGCATTGGACGTATGCTGTAGCGATTATGTATGTCTATTTAAAATGCTATTAAATATGTCAAATAAAATATATATTTTTGCCTTTAGGATCATCAAATAGTTATAGAAGCGTATTCAACTATATCTCTACTGTTAGTTGAAATGGTTTCTACAGATGTTATGTACAATGGTTTACCTTTTCCTGATGAAGAATTCACAAAAGTCACTATGGAGAGAGATTTGTTAATACGTCGTGCTTTTATAACATCTCCTATATTGTGGGCGTTATTGGGATTTATTTCTACTCATCGGCCTGCATTGTGTTTTTCTTCGGTGCTTTTGAGAGCCCTTTGTGCAACTGCTTTGCATCAATGGAGAGCTAAAAACGGTAAATCAAATTTCTACTTTTTAAATTATTTTTGTAATGTAAAAACATTTATTACAGTTAATAAATTTGAATCAATCAGTCAGAGTGGGGAACTTTTGCAGTGTACAAAAAATCTTTTGAGAATTTTGGCAATGGGTCAATTGTTACCTCAACCACTTTCAAATCTTCATGTTATAATAGAACATTTTGAACCTGCCGAGGTAAAAAATATGGATTGTTCTTTATGTATTTTACATTACTGTATATTTTTTTTTATAGATTGCTTTACTATTAAAGGAATGTGTATGGAATTATTTGAAGGATCATGTTCCATCTCCGGCTCTATTTCATGTGGATAACAACGGCTTACAGTGGCGCAATGGACAATTATGTAAAATACCTTCGCAATATGTTGATACTTTACGGAATTTAATGCAAAAAAAATTAACAAAGCTTGGAGAACATTACTATCAAATGTTTATTATGCCTGAAGTCAACATAGTGGAACCAATTAACTCTTCAGAAATGTCGGCCAATGCTACACTGACTGGGACGTCTGAACCTAAACCGGAAACAGAAACTTAATAATTTTAATAAATAAGAAAGTTTATATATCAGTATCAGCAAATTTCTCGGTTTTTAGTTAATAACGTTTCATAATAAAATCATTTCAAAAAGATTTAATACTTTCAAGTTCCATATCAACTTTATAATCTCGTTTAATATATTGAATTTTCGATTGACCTAAACACTCTCTGGAACACTCTCTTTTGGGTTATACATATATTATTAGGAAAAATGTGTAAAGTTGATCTGAGTATAAATATAATAAAACGTAACGTTGATTTTTTAGAATTCCGCATTATTGACTTTTTATTTGTATTTGTAACGAATTAGTTTAAAATAAAATTTTATATCTACGAACTAACCAACAAATTAAAATGTTTCAACAACTAAAAAATATACATTTATTAAATTAATTTGCCTAATTGCAGGAGTAGATAACTAAATAAATACTACTTAATTAATTGAAAGAAACTAATTAAATTTAAAAAGTGTAATCTTTTCAATTTCTTTTTGTATAGGAAACAACAAACCACAAAAGGTAATATGTATCTCCATAAAATTTAATGAAACTTAGTAATTTTTAAATAAAATTTTTAATATGATATCTTGTGTTATACATGGATATACATATATTTTAATTTGTGGGGATTTAATGATTCTTAATGTGTAAAACAGTATTATTGTGTAACTCACTTTTGCTACGAAAAAGCCTTTATGTGTTTGGGATCTGTGTAAAAGTATGGGTTCTGAATGGATGTATATCCTTCTATGAAGGCCGGCAATTTGATAGTTTTCGCACAGAAATGCATGATGTAAGCTTTTTGGCTCGTCTTTTTAAAGATGATGATTTCTTCTCCTTGGTATGGTGATGAGAAGCGGAATTAGAGCATGTAGTATGAAAACCGCTCGAAGAGGCTCCCATTGCTGTAAATGTATTATGTTGTTGTTGGGCTTTAATTTCAGCAGCAGCTGCTGCTGCTTTGCGTGCTAGTTCCTCTGAAAGAAAATACGAAAATATTTAAAATCTATAGGTATTGTTTGAAAAATTAACTACTGCGTACGATTTAAATCGTGTTCAGTAAAATACACTTCTTCTAAATCTCGTTCTGTTTCATAGTGATAAGCGTCTAGATAAGGCAGTACAGTAGAACGACGATATTTATCATTTTTTAGTGGGGGGATAGGAATTGGTGGTCCTTTTTCTTCAGGTGCAGATATAAACCAACTGTGAAGATTAATCTTAAGCAATTAGAATTTTGTTACATATACATAAATAATAAACATACGGATCTTTTCTGATTTGTTGTATAGTGTAACGTTTATCAGGATCTGCTTGCAGCATACCCAATATAAGAGCTGCGAGATTACTGTCTAGTTTATACAACCAGTCGGGAACTTCCCATTGGCCTCTGCCAATATTTTCCAAAAGACGATATATATTATCGCCTTCAAAGGGATATAGTCCTGTGCAGAGGTTATATCTAAAAAAAAATAAAAAAAAATGTTGGCTCCGAAAATTATTGAATTACTTTTATAATTTACAAAGTAACACCACTGCTCCAGATATCTACTTTGGAACCAGAGAAAGACTCAAGCCCATTGGCTATCTCTGGTGGTTGAAATGCAGGAGAACCTTGGCCTGTAGTGCATATATCATCTGGAGCAAACAACTCTAACTGTTCGGCTACACCAAAATCGGAAATTTTAAGCGTCTCGTCTAGAGTTAACAAAAGGTTACCAGGTTTTATATCTTTATGAATAACTCGCATGCCATGAAGATATTCGAGACCATTTAACAGTTGACGAAAGTAACGATGAGCCTGAAACAGTGGAATCTTCTTTTCTGGAGCATTATCCAACATCTCCTGTAGTGTATGCAAGATATAAGTAATAATACGAGTGCTTTAAGAACATTGTTTACCTGTAGACCTCCGACGCAGTACTCCATAATCAAGTACATTTTCTGTTTTTCATCATTGTACAAAACGTCGAGCAGCGCTACAACGTTTTTGTGCCTTAGCTGCTTTAGCAGTTGTATTTCACGTTGAACGTTTTGTTCGCCATTTGGTATTCGTCTTAATTTACGTTTTGTTAGAATTTTTACAGCCCTTCGGCACAAGTTTTCCGAATCCAAAACTTCTTTAACTTTACCGTACGATCCCTCTCCAAGAACATCACCCATCACATATTTACCAACCATTTTTATGTTTTTCTTTTTCTGTTGGTAAATTATCTCTGCACTGTCCACTCGATTAAACATGTTGCCAATGTCTAGCGTCGCCAAATCTAAAGTATCAATATTGTCATCGTCAAGCCAAGTGACTTGATGATATTGTTGCTGTTCATGTAGTATATGATTAGCGTCTTCGCCTGTTACAAACGCACTTCTATAGTGTTCATTGTCTTCGCACGTTAAAGCGTCTGTTTCTTCAGGATATGTATCCAAGTGAAATTTCGTATTTGCTAAAAATATTGTTGAATTACCACCGCCACTGCCTGCGTCCTCAGTTCTGCTATCTTCGTTACCTTTGCCATTATTTTGTTCAAATTTCTTCCTTTTCTGCATGTCGCCAGGAAACGACGTCGATGAAGAGTGAGGTCTTGTTGATGTTACTTGGTTGCTGCTATTTGTTGAATCCTGATGATTGGCGGGCTGATGAGCCTTAACTTGCACTTCCATTGTTACATGGGCGCTGGTCACAGTCATTTGGATGAGTTCCTCTATTTATCGATAAAATTTACAATTTAAATATCGAACTGCCTGCCTGTGCACAAATATTTTCAGTTTTATTAAACAATTATTAGCAAAAAAATTTTTCCAATCAAGACAAATAAATTACATGTATAAATAATGTTGCCAGACCGTTTCAATAGTTAAATATCATTTGAATGAAAACACCAAGGGAAAAAAGTTCATATAATTATTGGCTAACGTGCTAAATTATTAGGACAAGATTCAAGTTCTTCATTTTTTTTTTATATATTGAGGCAGTAATAAAATTTATTAACAGTAATATGTGCTAGATTAGGTAGGTAGGTATAAGGTGCTGTCCCCCAAATGATTTGGATGGACGCACTTATTCTCCATGGGGTCCATTGAGATACCACAGTTCACGTTAGCTATCTCCTAGTCCTGGAACCACCTAGAACTTACAATGAAGAGGCTTAAAACGGCAGACGTCAATGCTATAGTTTAAAGTTGATTCCGAACGACAGATTTTGAGAAACTTTTTCATGGCAGGTTTATTTACTCTCAGAGTTTTTGCCAGAAATCTGCTGAGAGGAAGTCGCCGAAGAAATATTTTTTTTTTCATATTTCATTTTGATGTCTGGCCTGGGGCTCGAACCCGGGCTTTTCGTCTAATAAGCGAACACACTACCTACTAGACTACGGCGAACATCATTATTATAAAATACAGTTTTTATAAAAACAAATGAATGCTATTATTTTCTTCTGAATCAGCTGTTTTTGTCCTGTATATGTATTAAATATAAATAAATAGTCTAGTAGGTATGTGCTGGCTTATTAGACGTGAGCCCACGATTCAAACCCAATGGCAGACATCTCCATCAAAACGAAATATGAAATAAAATTGTCACGATAAATTTTCTCAAATATCTGTTGTTCGGAGTCGACTTTAAACAGTAGGCCCCGCCACCACTCATGGTTAAAATTAACACACGAAAAATAAGTGGTGTGAGAAGTTAGGTCGTAATCCTGGTTGTAATGACCAATTATGTATGTATGTATGTAAGTATGTATGTATCTTTTACAAAAGTACTATTTGATGTAAAAAAGTACTTTTTCAGTTATAATTCAGTAGCATTTCAAAATTTCTGTTTTGCAACACTGGTTTTCAGTGAGTTTATTTTAAAATATTTTTTCCTTCCTGGCAACACTGGTGAAAAATTCGTTTTTGTTCGTTCAAAAAAAAAATAACGTTCTTTAATTATAATTTGTACATATAGCTGCCTGATTTAACGATTTATCGTCATTTTGACGATTTTGAGCTCCAAAAATATCATATTGACGATATGACGATTTATGCTTTTATTTTGACGATTTTTAGGAATTAAAAATTTACATCATATTCTTTTCTTTAGTACATTAAAAGCCACTTTAAACTTTGTATTTACTTTGCAATTGTTACATACATACATAATTGGCCATTACACTCTCATCCACCACTCATGTTGTGTGCCTTAATTTTATACTTGAGTGGCGGGACCTACAGTTTAACGTCGACTCCGAACGACGGATTTTGAGAAACTTTTTCATGGCAATTTTTACTCTCAGAGTTTTTGCCAGAAATCTGCTGAGAGGTAGTCGCCGAAGATATATATATTTTTTATTTATATTTCGTTTTGCTGTCTTGCCTGGGGCTCGAACTCGGGCTTTCGTCTAATAAGCGAACACACTACCTACTAGACTACGGCGACTACTACTTTGCAATTGTTACTATTGGAAATTTATGGTAGTAATAACAAGGAGTAAAGTATTATATTTTTTTAAGTTACTTTCGAATACCTATGATGATTTTTCTGTATTTTGTTCCTTTTGAACGCCCAAAGAGTTACAACTCCTAAATAACCTGGTAGCTGAGAATAATTTATCACTTGCAAGCGCCGTTATTTTTTTTTCATACGACCAACACTCAGGGGATGGATGGCATTATGTTTGGAACTATGAAAATGTGTTATGGGAAGAAGGAAAGAGAGAACAGTGTTTATGGACACTAGGCTTGTATATTTTTATACCATAAGTAACAGGAAAGACCTCTGCAGGAATTGAGTTCCACATACGAATAGTCCGACTAAAAAACGTATTTTTTCTGTAATGCAGTGATTTTCGGGAACAAGTCCCCTTATTTCGTTCGAACAAAATCCTTTTATAGTAGCGATAGAACAGTGAAACAAAAACCACATTGCATCGATGCTCCAATGATTCAATTGAGTTGGATACACTGCGTCATTAACGAGCTACTGCAGCCTCTAGTGTACACGGTCGAGAATTTTCAAAATAGACGTTGGGGCACCGACCCATACATGAGAGTTGTATTCCATTCTCGATCGGTTAGAAATGGTGTAAACAGTAAGATCAGATGATAAGGTCTTAAGAAGGAACTGAAGGAACTGAAAAATGTGTCGGTTCCAGCCAACATTACACTGAATTTCCATGCTCAGAATGTCAAGAGCTTCTGACTCTTTAATATTTATACCTCCCATATATTAAGATGATGCAATATTATTGCTGCGCTTATATGTGTGTCAATAAACAACACTGGGGTTGTCTGTTTAAACCCTAAACAATTTTTTCCTGAAACTGATATAAAATTTGTTATGTTTGTAAATAGTTTTTTAGTTTCCGGTTTATATAAGTAAAAATTAAGGCCCGTGATTCGAGTTAAATTATTTTTTGTTTTTAATTATCGTTTTTGATTTTATTTAAACTTTTTTACATTTATAAAATTTAAGCTATGTATAATAGAGTAAAATTGTACACCAAGTTAATTATATTTTATTTAATAACTAAAAACTTTAATCATAGTTTAACTATTACTATTTAAAATATTTAATTTAATTAAAAATAAAGTATTGAAATATACACATGTTCTTAAATTCATACGTATTTCTATTTGTGTGATTAAGACTAGTTTTATATATAGTACAGACAGAAGATACAAAATTTTTGTTTTCGTTTATATTTTTACAATTGGGAAAACAAATGAACGCAGCTATAAATTATCCTCTGGACTTCTATATTTGGTTTTCATTTATTAAGTTCAGTTAATTAATTTTCATTTTAAATAATGTTTTTAAAGTATGTAATGTGTGGTTAGTACGGTCTTCTTCCTCCTCCTCCTCTAACGGTCTTCTTAAAATGATATTTGTTTGGAAGTGTTTGGGTTCCTTTAACTGCGGATATGTTTTACCATTTTTTTAATATATGTGTGTCAGCCATCCATTCATCATAATCCGTACCATAATTCCTATAAGTAGTAATTTTTACCTTAAAAATTTAACAAGACTTATTTTTATTATTTACATTATGAATAGAGAGGCCATTTAAGGCATATTTGAATAATCCATATATACATATATACATACATATATGTATAGTATATTCAATATATAATATTTTCATATCTGTGCACTAATTATATGTAAGAGCAAAAATTATGTACATCATTTGTGATAATTACTATTACTCTAATAACAATGATATAATTCGCATCTAAACGGTAAGATCAAAAAGAGACCCGTCAATATTATGAAAACAAAATTTAACATACAAGGAACATAATGTGGTCAAATAATATGTATGCATTATATTAATAACAATCGTAATAAGAATGGTAGAATATCACATGCATGCATGTACAATGTACATATTACGTATGTATGTACTTAAAATAAATTGGGTCCGTCTGGTTGATTGACGCTTAACTTCTTGATGAGTGAATCATTGATATTTGAATAATTAAAATTATTCGTTTAATTAACAATATTTTTCATTCATTTAATTAAATTTTTTGTCATTCAACAGCGGCAAAACTTCTTGGCTATTGTTGTTGTTTAATTCATATGATTTCTGCTGTAATTGTTTCATTTCTGTTGCACTCTTAATTGTTACTGCAGAACTAACGGTGGCCTTTTGATCCTTGCCCTTTTTATAGGCCTGTATGTAGAAATTCATAAATAAACAAAAGAATATCGTCGAGTTAAGTAACAATAAAGCTGAGATGAACTTCGAAAATTGACATTGCTGACTGAAGAGGGCTCTTAGCGTGTGAATAATGCAAAGAACAAATTGTGCCTGTAATATAAAAAAACAAACAAACAAAGTTAATGATTAATAGTTGAGGAGCTCTTTAAATGTACATATATATTGAAAATCTTCAAGAAAGGTTCGTTTACAAAGTTTTTTAGAGTTAAGAATAAATAAATAAAATAAAAATAATGGTAATGCTTTAGTATTTCTTAACCAATAATAAAGTAGAATTAAACAAATATTTATAGATATGTATGTATGTACATATTTATGTAAATACGTAAGAATAGTACATTACATATAAAAATTAAAATAATAGACTGTTTTTCAGATTGCTACTTTTGTTACTATTTGTTTCCCATCTCTCTCTCTGTCCCTCTATTCCCCTTCTTTAAAATTTGAAATTTTTCAGTACGAACACAATGGATCCTATGGCCTTCAGAACATACACGTCCTCTAATCCACCTACCTACCTAATCTACTCAGAAAACTTTTTTGCAAATTCAGTGACTTTTCCATTTTGTAGCTTTACATTATGTATGGAGCCACATACGCACATACGTACACATGAATGTATGTATAGAAATAAACTTTGAAACTTACATATATTTAAAACGTCCCACTGTGCGTGCTTGTTTCGTATTGTCTACTTTATTTATGAGAACCAATAAATATGAATGAAAAAATTGTATGAAGGATGGATGGATTTTTTTCTTTAAGATTTATAAATTCCTTTGTAATATCAACTATGCGATTAATATTTATAGACTTTGCTAGGAACTGTTTTTATCTTAAACTAGAACTTGACGGTAAGGTAAAAGCGTAATATTAAAAAACTTTTAAGTTTTCTAGTAGGTAGTGTGTTGGCTTATTAGACGAAAGGCCCGAGTTCGAATCCCAGGTCAGACATCAAAATGAAATATGAAAAAATATTTCTTCGGCGACTTCCTCTCAGCAGATTTCTGGCAAAAACTCTGAGAGTAAAAATTGCCATGAAAAGCTTCTCAAAAAATCTGTCGTTCGGAGTCGACTTTAAACTGTAGGTCCCGCCACTCATGTATAACATTAACGCACACAACATGAGTGGTGTTGAGAAGCTAGGCCGTAATCCTGACTGAAGGATTGTAATGGCCAATTATGTATGTATGTAAGTAAATAACGGAATGACTTAGTATTTTTGTAAATGTAATTGTCTTTTCATTTGAATATTTATCAATACATTGTATATAGTGCCATTTTTATCACAAATCCACAGGAAAAATTATATTTCAGAAGAACAACGTAGCAATTCACAACAATTCTTGCTCAAAGGATTGGTTTATATCAAAAATTATTGATATTGTGGATTGGATTTAATCGAATTAAAGATGTATGAGAAATACTATCTATTTTGAAAATAGAAGAGACCGTATAAACGTGGGACGCACTATAATGCTACAATTTAAAAACCGTTTTATTGCAAATAAATGCGTCATTAAGACAGTTTTTTGAAAGAACTTGTCATTTAAAGTATTGTGCATCGGAAGCTCCGACTTTTTCAAATCTTTTTAGAAATTATAATTATGATTTGAAGTCCATAAACAAAACTCATATCTTTTTATACCGAGAATGCATCGAGACAATTTTTGATAGCCTACCCTGAAGTGAAACGTACTCCAGTGAGAGCGCCCGGTATCAATCAAAACAAAAGAGAGTTAGATAAGGCGAAGTTAGTGTTACATGTCTAGTGAGATAAAACTTTTCATTCACTCTTTTCTAAATAGTTTTTTACCGATGCCGCAATATACGGCCGAGCGTGATCATGATGGAAAATTATTGCTCCGTGCTTGACTGCATATTCAAGGCGTTTTACTGTCAAACGAATTAATTGAAACGAATAAATTGTTGCTCGTATAGGACTCCCGTGATAGTCTGGCCCAGTTTTAGTAGCTTATAATAGATCAGACCGTTCTGATCTAATGGAATACAAGGAATTTTAAAAAAGGAATCAATTTTTTCGTCACTAGTGACAATTCGATCAAAAAGCATTTCAACCATGCTGTTCATTTGGCACCCAACTTCTTTTGAATATATCCGACTGGTTTTAAACGCTTAAAATGGCTGCTTGAGTTACGTCTATTGATTTTGCAACCGCTACCTCCGTTTGACAAGAATCTTGGTTTAGTAATTTTTCCAATTTATTGTCTTCAAACTTTTATGGCTGTTGTGGATGCTCTTTGTCTTTGATGTATTTGTCTTTGAAAAAACATGGTTACAGTATAATTCTACAAGCAAACCTTAACTTGTGCGTGGAGTTTTCTTCGCAAAAAGGTGGCTCGACAAAACCGCATGTACTGTTCCTTAGGCAGTTGAGAAGATTTTCCTTCGAGAATTATAATTATGATGTGCACAGTCAAGTCAAACAATGTCGATTGCTTTTGATAGCTCAAGAGTTGGTCTTTCTAATGGCGTATATATTCGTCCATCCATGGTGTCATCTAACTAATGTAAATGATCAGTTTTAAGTTATACTACCAACATACATATTGTGAGAAGGAATAGTTAAATAAATCATATTATCCTATTGTGTTTTATTTCTTAACTTGAAATCAGAATTCCGGTAAAGGGGGAACATGATTCTACGTTAAATAGATTTGCCATCTCTCTAGCAACTGCATAAAAGTTTTTCATTTTAAATTTCATTCCAATATATTTACAATTTGGTTTCTTTTAACGTTTGAATTTAAAAGATAAATGTTGAATTGTGAATAAATTGTTTGAACGCTCTGTCTTTATATATTATCCAAAAACATATAATACGTGTAGTGTTATGTATCCGTTCGTTATGTACGTATACAATTCAATTCATTAATAATTTAATATTTTATACTAAATGACCTACAAAGCAATTCATTGGTCAACAAACCAATGCAACAAGTTTCCACAAGTTTAACACTGCCACTGTTCTGCAGCCACTAAAACTACAAAAAATCAATTTTAAATATTGGCTTGTTGATATTGCCAATACAAAAGCACAACAATAACACTAACATTATTGGACTTACAACATACTTATTCTTATATGTATATGAATACTTTGATGCAAGTTGTAATAAACAGTGTTGCCATTGCACTTCTGATAATCAAATTTCAAAAGTAGAATCTTTGTAATTTTGAAAATATATGAAGAGGTGAATATTTCATAATGATGTTTATTTCATATCTATTCGAGATGAAATGTAGCAAATTACACTAACAAAAAATGAATAATTTAATAATGTTTTCATATACATCGATATACATATATAGATATACATATGTATACTCTACATTTTCAATGATTATTATTATTGAAACTAATATCATAGAGTTAACATCATTACCTAGGTATACGTAAAGCGATTAAAAATTTTCTGAATTTGGCCTTAGACTCAAGCTTTGTTTAAATAAATAATATGTTATTCTTCTTTCACATTTAATATATATTATTTATTAAAACTTACATCTAAATAACATCATAAACCAATGGAACGTTTAAATCCTTTTTAATGCGGAAGTTTTTAACCTACCACGGAACGTTCAAGATAATGCGGAGGAATCCATTTTCTGGGAAATATTAGTAAAAAATCTAAGATATATTTTGTTTTCTTCTAGAGCAAATTATAAAGTCGGCCATAGCACGTGTCATTACGACATGAATAACACATAACACATAACTGTTTAAGTTTATTTTTGAGACTATATATAGTTCAAGCAATATATTTTTTAAATAATGATTTGATAACGTATTATGTACATATACATATATCAGCAATAGTGAATCTTTTTACTTTTAATTCATAAAATAATTTTGTATTTTTATTGTACAGTGTGTGTCAAAAGAAACGGTACATTAAAAAAGAATATATGTACATTAATTTTATTGCTAGTTTTTAAAATTGAAAAAAAAAAAAATTACAAAAAATTTCGAAGAGTTGAGTTCGGAGATTGTTTGAATTTTATCCATAGTGTACAGTTTCTTTTGACGCTCACTGTATATGTTTGCTGAATGTCATTGCATACGTTGAATTTTCACTGTAATAGAATACAAAGTTTCAAAACCTTTAAATTTGGTTGGTGCATTGGATATTTAAATAGTATTACGCTGTAGTACCCTTTTTTGATCTCGAAATTAGCTAATCAAACCTTTTTGAGTTTGTCTAACACCAAGATCGTTTCTCTCCTCGAAGTTAATTAACTCGCTGCTGTTTCAGTTTGATTGATTACAAAATAAAAAATAAATTCTTGTGTAGTGTAGTCTTATACAGTGAATTTGTTGTAATGCAAATAAAAATGGTTTTAAATGAATATTTTGAATATTTTTGCACTTTTACTTACATAAATTAATTGATATTGATAAATTTTCTTAAATATAAATCACTAAATTCGTCATTTACGGTTCTCAAATTTATTATAAAAACTTTAAAGGCTTAATTCTCTTAGAATTAAGAACAAATGTTTAAGTCCAAGATATAGCAAAGATACAATAAAATCTGGAGGAGGTAATATTTTGATTTGCAAATGTGTTTCTGCGCATTTTAAAGGATCACTATATAGAATAATTGGACATACAAAGGGTGTATGTTTTGCTTAAACTCATACTACGTGGTCCAATACGTTTCTGGGTGAAAGTCTTATGAAGATTAAAAGAAGAAGAAAAAATTACAGAAATCTTTTACAATTTTCCGATTGACATCTATAATCCACTCATAAGAGATGTAAATCTAGTGTTAACATGAGATCGATCACTTTAAATAGTAATTTGATCAGTTGTTTAGAAATAGCATTTGCTTTAGTGATATGAGGCAATTAAATTACAGTGTTTGTTGTTTCTATTGTTTTTAATTCTTTATAAAAATATATTTCTAACAAAACCATGCAACGAACACATACAGCTATAATCAAATATAAATACCTCTATACACACTCATGAAAAGTTGCTAACTGATTGCACTTGTTCCTTTGTTTCTGTTTCTGTTTCTGATTTTGCTTTTGTTTATAGTTTTATTTTACTTTGTTTCGTTTGCAAAATTCAAACAAATTATTTGGACGTAAGTACGCTTTGGTTTTCTTGTTGTTGTTTTTTTTTGTTTTTGTTTATTATCTTTTCATTATTTATTATTTTTGTTATTGTTTGTAAAAAAAAAAAACAACAGATTGTTGCAAGATATTCATTTTCATTTAATGGGGTGTTGAGGGTTTTGATTGTGGTTATACGAAAACGAAAGGAAATTAATACCGACATGTTGCTTATGCTTATATTAATGTATGTAGGTCAGTGGGCAAAACGATATAAAAACAACCAATATACCACCAATACTACCAATATTCGAATTCGGGTACATAGTCTATAATAACTGAACAATAAAATATTATCAGTCCACCTATTACGATAAGTTTATTTAAATAGAGAAGAAAACAAACGATTAACAATTTAGTAAATTATTTAGGAAACTTTTACAGATTAAATTGTTCATTTTCCACTTCCATTTTCGTTGAAGCTTTAATTTGGTTTGTGTAAATAGGTTTGTGTACGTGTAAATGTTGTCCATGTTATAGGTTGATTTTAGATGGCAATCGAACTTCAGTTGCATTGACATAAAAAATTGTGTTTACAAGTTAAGTTTAAAAATATTAGTTTTTAATTTTTAAAACATATAAAAATGTATTGGATTTGCATAACATAAACAAAATTAATTAGAAAATTAAAATATTGAATAGAAAAAAGATTTTGGATAGTAGTAAATCATTTGTTGCAACAACATCATAAATTAAAGTTATATATATGTATGTACGTATGTTTGTATGTTCTGTTCACAAGTGTTTGTGTGACAATTTGAATTTTTATTAATTTTAATTTTTCATACAATTTCTAATGCCATACAAATCAGAACAGAAATTGAAAAGAAATTGCAATTTAATTTGCAATTTTCAATTATAGACTTATGGCATTGTTGCAGTAAATGACTAGCGTGCTAATGAAGGTAGTTGTGGCATTTAATTTTGTTGTTTTCTTGGCACTATACGGATGGAATAGATTTTAAGCACGATTGTGTTGTTGTATACCACGATACGATTGTAGTATTTTGTGAATTACTAAATATTTCGTTTTAAAGTCGTTGATTTTTGTTGTTTTTTGAATTACATTTAATTTTTTTCAAACAAA
Organism: Sarcophaga rosellei; assembly: GCA_930367235.1. Lineage (NCBI taxonomy): Eukaryota > Metazoa > Arthropoda > Insecta > Diptera > Sarcophagidae > Sarcophaga > Sarcophaga rosellei. Next base: position 1,117,674 of record OV884017.1, on the reverse strand, counting down.
TTCTTGGGCAATTGTGGCAACAAAAATCAACTAACAAAACTAAACACTCAAAAACGACTTCCATAAGAAAAATGAAACAAAAACTACTTTTTTAAGAATTACCCAATTTTATAATTTTTTTTTTCATTTGAAAATTTAAGTCTGTATCTATACAACAGCAGAGTATGTAACCGTACATTGACTAAATTTAATCATGATTTATAAAACTGCAAAGCAAAAATTGCATTTGTAGTTGCGAATGTTTTAAATTTAATAAAATTCTTTAAAAAAAATATACTTTACAGGTTTTTCAACTTTTCAAAGTGGTCTTTCAGTAAATATTTTTTAAAATTTTTCTCTTTCTTGTTTAAGAAGGTCATTCACTATTTTAAGGCGTGTAAGATATCTTACTACTTACATCAATATACCAAAAATACGAAATAAAATAGGAAAGGAAAAAACCAATACGAGAAATAAAAACCAACAAAGATTACTTACAATTTGCAATTCAGTCATATACTTTTTCCACCACAAAAATTTGGCATATTCGGGACCCATAGCGGACATCATGTAGTAGAAATACATACAAACATGTACGAAATTATTTAACAAATTGGGAAAGGTTGCGTTACCACCTAAAGTGAAAATAAAATTAATAAATTTAAATAACCAGAATATTTAAATATGCAGTATAAATGTTGTTCTAAATTAACTTTTAAATAATTAGATTTTGGTTCATTAAAAGTCATCAGATCCAATAAATATAATTAAACCGGTTCAGTTTAAAAAATCCCTAAATCATTGTCATTTAAACAAAAGCCAAAAAAAAAATAATATAAATAAATCGTCCAATGTCATCATCTTTCAGAAATTCCCTGATCAAAACATTTTAAACAAAAAATACAAGTTTACTGCAAAATATGCGAATTAAGAATAATAACCAATTGATTTTTTTCTTTTAATATGCATTATTAAAACGCGCTGTATCATTTTAAAGACGACATTAAAAAAACGACAGTATTTTGACATTAGTTGAAAGCCTGAAAGAAAGGCACAATATATGTATGTACTTAAAAGGAAATACGCTACAAATTGATATTTGTTAGCTAGCTTCAGTTATTCTCGAACAAGGCGGAATAACTTGATTATTGACTCTGAGTTAAAGCAGGTAAATAATAAAAAAGGCGGGGGATTTGCATTGTGATAGAACTGTCTTCCAGAAATGAATGAAAAAAATAATAAAAATAATATCACTGAAAATTGCTAACATCAAATATTTTCGAACAAATCAGAAGGAGCCAAAACCTTTATAAAATTATTAACTTTATGTTCTGCATATTTATAAAAGTATTTTACTTTACCTACTTTTATGTGCCTTAAAAGGAGTATAGAAATAATGATAAATTTTTTTTCTGTGAAGTAAAACCTGCATTCCTGGCAATAGCCTAAGCTAACGTGGACAAAATTCTAATAGAATTTTTTCATTTATTGATCCAATTTTTAATTTGTCTATAATTAATAACTATTAACGTATTTTACTTACCGGCAATAAATTTAACCAAGACCCATGTTTCCAAAGGAGTCAATGAATGATGGTAGACATGCAACCAAGTAATCTGATTCGATTTCTTTCGCAACACAAAGAAAGTAGTGTCGGCAAATTCCGTCAGCTTTGACAGATAATAAACGTAGCAAAGATTTAACATCTAAAGTAAAAAAGGAAAATAATTAAAAATAATAAAAAAGTTTGTTACGAAACTGTTTTATACGTGCAATTTTTCGTATATCTATAGATGCTTACATTTTTATTACTTATTTTATTATTACTTTTAACGGTCAAATTCCTTAGAACCAATTTTGTATTTTAAACTGTAAGCAAACTACAGCAAGCGCTCTTAAAATCTATTTAATTTTCCATATACATACATAGTTAAATTGTATACATACATACATATCTTATCTCTTTTTGGATGAGAAGATTTTTAACAAAATAATATTGCTTTATGTTGGCAAATAAACCGTTAAAACAAATATAATAAAAAACGAAAACAAATCGATAATGACCCAGAAACCAAACCTTAACAAACACATTCTATTATATTTATTTATTCATTTGTCTAAATATCTTATTACTTTTGTCTATACATATATTGTTGAAAATTGTACACGTTTCTAATGTAAACCACACAATGACTTTAAGAATACCTGTCGTCAGTACATTTGGTTTGGTTTTGTTAAATACATAGTTAAAAGTATTTACAAGATTTTGATGTTTAGTAAATAATCAATGATGCCTTTCAATGTTACTCTTGAAGTACATATTTCATAACCATGTCCTTCAATATAAATTTTAATTAAATAAAAATCGAGAGATAATCATAAATACACGCTTATTCGCGTTTACTTTTGGAGTAATAACTAAAATACAAAATTGCAACCAAATAACAATTTAATTTTCATTTGCAATGAATAGCGTTAAACGCTTTTTATACATTTTATACAATTCCCTTATAAAACCTTGATTAAATTGTTTGTTTAATTGATTGATTAATTTATAATTGAATGTTGAAGTTACATGGACTACAAATGTTTATTTCTCAAGCCTTTTGAAATACATTAAATATTAAAATATGTATAAGAATTATACATATTTTTAAAGAACTTAATCATTTTATTGTTTGTACTGAATTTAATACATTTTAAAGTATTTTTTTATATCCCAAATGGTCTAAGATTTGTTTTAATATCAAATTTCTATTTATTAATAACGAACATCTTAAAATTACAGTCGAATTTAGAGACATATTTAAAGTAAATCATAAATGTAGTAGAGATATAATAATAATAACATAATATTTAATAGTCCATGTGAATGGCTTCTTTGTTTCGATTTGTTAGGAAGTGTTAGATTCCATAATAATTATTATTAAATTATATTTAATAATGAAAACTCAAATGACCGAACTTGAACTTTTATTACTACTCACGTGTGAAATACAAAAACATGATAAACTGGTATTAGTTAAACTATAATAAAAAAAAAAAAATCAAAAGAAATCAAAATAACCAGCAATGTTAGGGAATGTCTTTAACTATTATAGTTAATTAAGTTACGGTTAAAATTGGTTAAGAATTCTTTTCTGATATATTACAAATTTAGTTTGCAAATAAGAAACTAAATATCGTACTTCAAAATACTATAAATTTATTCTAATTGTTAGTTATCAAAACCATAGCATTTGTAGGAATGATTTTGTTATACCAGTATTTGCTTTAATTTAAAGATTTTGCGGATTATAAAAAATAATTGGGATATTGTATGTACATAAGAATCTTGAAACGTTAGAAACTGTCGCAGTTGCTTTTACGCAATATGTTGGATATTGTTATTGCTTATTTCAGGTTTGTGTCTTAAGTCTTTTGTACTTTTCATATATTTATAGCGTCTGCTGTTAATTACTTAAATGTTTTTTAACTTCTTATTTAAATTTCTCTAATTTATAATGTTAGTATTTAACAACAAAAGCTTTTACAACTTTTCTAAATAATTGTGAATCATTTTTATAGCCAGACTAAATTTTATAATTTGATGTTTAATATCGGTAACCAGCTCTAAAATATTTTTTTCTTTTCGTACTGATTTTATTTACTTTATTTCATTTCAAAGATTTGTTTTCTGAATTTAAGTCTTTCTCACACATATCTACATACATATGTACATACGTTAGCAATGAATATGCATACAAAGACAAAGATATCTTTACGTTTTTGCTTTGGTATCAATGTTTGAATGAATAGAGTAGCTAATAAAAGAAATGCAAATAAACTCATAACATTTGGCTAAACAGATATGTATACATATATTCGGGTTAAAAAAACACGAAAACAACTGAAAGTTAATAAAACAGAAAGTAAAACAGAGATGACCTTGAAAGATTTTTTAAGTAATAACGAAACCAAGTAAGCATCTACTTTAACGAAATTGTAACGAAATTCTTATGCTAATTTTATGTAGATATGTTTTAATAACTACGACATGTTAATTAAACTTAAGGAATTGTTTAAACTTACTCGCTTTGACATTGGCCCATCACTGTAGTCTACCGGTTGACATTTTAAATTGTAGCTTAACCAACCTGCCATTAAATGCTAAACGATAAAATTAAAACACTGAAATCAATAAAGAACTTGTTAGAATTTAAAAATATACTTACTTCATAGAACATATACGCACTGATAGCCACTTGAAAGGCATTGTAAATGACAAGTGTACGTCTGAGCTGGAATGGTTTACGATCTCGCATAAATAGCGGACCTATCACCAAGACCCACGATAAGTATATGCCTACTAAACCAAAAGTGTACATCGGGTTGTCCATAAGGGGAAACCGTTTAGCACGAGGATCTAAAATAGAAAAGAACATATTATTGACATTAAATAACACATTAGCATATTTTTGCATAAATTTAATACGATTTCACTGAATTAAAAACAAAATATATTCGGAGGAAGTATATTTTTTCAAAACAAGTTCTAATGGGAACGCCTAAAATACCAAATTTTGAGACATGATCAAATATAAAGAATTTTATTTGGTTTTGATTAAAATTATCTAGAATTTTTCATAAATTATAATTTAGTTTTAGTTGACCTAAAGACCATGAAACTAAATCCAAAAAAAAAAAATTATGAATTGTTACAACTGAGTGCACATTAGTAAACACATAAACGAGCAAACAAACACTTCCTACAATTTTGTATCTACAAAAAAAAAAATGAATTACGCAATAGCATGATCTAAAATAGACTGGTTTCACTGGTAAGTAAACATGGTCTTTTGACAAATTCGATAAACACTAAGCACTCCAAGCCTGCAGAGAGTTAATAGGAAATGTTTTAATTAAATAAAATAAAGTATTATTAGGAATACTTAGATGCTTAAATACAGTAATATACTAATGAACTTTAGGCAGTCAGAATGGTAGTCGAATTAGTAGAGTGCACGTTAAATAAAATATTAAATTTAGAAATAAAAATCTAGACAAAATTTAATTAAATCGTTTTTATTATAACTTAAATATTTTTTAATGATGTTCATAATTCCTCATGGAAATTCAAAATAAAACGAAATAAATTCAACCAAATTAAATGAAACTAAAATGAATAATACCAAATAAGAACAAATTATTTATAACTATTGACATTTACAAGGTTGCTAAAAACCTTATATAAAATTCATACTCATTTTTGCAATTATTTTTTTTTCAAGTTTTTTGAAGTTTTGATTTAAATAATGACAATCTTTATTGATTGTAGTGGAAACAAAATAATTTGCTTTTAAAAGTTAATTAAAATAAGGAAAAAATAGCAAAACGCTTATATAAATTTTTTTTTGACTAAAATTTTCGTTTTTCGCAAATGTTGTTACTTCGTTTTGCACAAACGAAGTATACTTGATAAAAAAATATTTATCAAAAATATGAAACGGCTGTTACTATCTTTAAATAATAAATAAGATAATTTTTCTCAGATTTTATCAAACGTAGTGTCAATCTCTTCACAAGAGAATGCACTTATTTTACATTAATTAATTAAATTTTGTAATTAAGAATAGCCCAACTAGAAAAAATATGAAAAAACTATGTTTTCCAAGTTTACCCAATCAAAAATCATAACATATGTATATGTTTGACCATTATGTTGCATATGCATACCGATCTCTCTCCTTTCCAAATCGGTTCAAAAATGTTTGAGTAATCCATAATTTTGTATGAAAAATTAAAAAAAAGATTGAAGTTTTAGTGAAAAAAACAAGTATGGAGACTGGAAGTTTAAAACATAAATATATACAATTCGTTTCGTTTCGATTCGATTATTTTCCATATCCATACTGAAAGTACAAAGTTGATTGACTTTTTTTATGAAATTTTATCTTGTATTAAGTACTGATAAGTATGATAATAATAATTTATTTATTTAACAGAGGCGTACGTATTAAAATTCATATCTTGTCTGAAGCTGAACAGCATTCACTACACTTACTCTCAGCATAGATACATATGTAATTCGATAGATATTTGCTAAATGCTAAATATCTTAACATAGAATATCTCCACAAACTTAGAAAAGTTAATTCATTAGAAAATAAACCAATTTTCCAGACGCATTGTTTAAAAAACTAAAATCAACAACAGTCCGATTTCGAATTGGACGCTGCAAACACAAGTTAGAAAATCGATCGCCCCATGATATTTTGTTTCTAACACACCACTCGCTCAATCTTGTTCATGTGATATAATTTTGTAGTAATATAATATACAGTAAATAATTTGCAATGTACATAAAATAATACATAAGACCCAGAATTCTTAATTCTTTGTACTAGTTACATCAATTTATCATGTAATTAATAATTAAATATATGTATATTTGTGAAGTCGCCGTAGTCTAGTAGGTAGTGTGTTCGCTTATTAGACGAAAAGCCCGGGTTCGAGCCCCAGGCCAGACATCAAAACGAAATATGAAAAAAAACTATTTCTTCGCCGACTTCCTCTCAGCAGATTTCTGGCATAAATTCTGAGAGTAAATAAAAAATGCCATGAAAAAGTTTGTCGTTCGGAGTCGACGTTAAGCTGTAGGTCCCGCCACTCAAGTGTAATATTAAGGGGCACACAACATGAGTGGTGTGAGAAGCTTGGTCATAATCCTGACTGACTTCTTTTGGCATATATTTCTCTCATATAATAAGAATATGTCCAATTTGTTCACATTTCCAATTTGGTCAAGTCACGACTTAAGTTTCTTTATTCTATGAAACATACGAAACATTTTATGTATTCGTTATTTAAAACACATAACAAAATAAAAGCAACCTATTAAATTACTGATTCGTTCCTCGTGTTCTAGGGGTTCTATTTAAATAAAGTGACCATACTTGAACACATTAAAGATATACAATAATTTATTTCATTATTGTTTTGGTATAAATAAGAAATTCTTACTGTCCCATTTTTAACATGCCAATTTGATGATCAAAAAATATTTTAACTTATGGGCTTTGTTAGTTAAAAAAGATTTCGATATTGGAAATTTCTAGTAAATAAAATTGAAAACACAATAATTTGTTTGTCTTTATTCATGAAGAAATTCACCGTATCTAATTTATAATGATTTCTGAAAACATTATCAACAATAGCGATTAATAATTTGCAATAAAAATAAGTACATATTTGTGTAAAGTTATCATTTCGCTTGTGTAATTAATACTTAATTTAATTGTATAATAGACCATATTTAATCGGTTTTGAATGAGTTAACAACATTTTTAATAGAATGTTAAAATTTTTCTTCAATATAGTTGGTGTAGAAAACGAAAATCTACCATTTAAGATACTGCTTGGAATTGTCTTCGGGAAATTTAAAAGTTTTAAATAGTAAGCTGTACTCATTGAAATTATGTATACTATTTATTGTATACATATGTACTATGAATTGAAACTGTTATGTACGAATGGTAGAGTAGACCTTATCTTTAGTCTCAATATCGTCACTCTAAACGCAGTATAGTGTCACATATAATTTCGTTTTTCAGTGCATATATCATGTATAGATTTGAAATCAAATTATTTATATACATATAAATAATAGAATTTCTGTTTGCTCTAAATTATAAACTCTCAATAAGTTGAAATAAATCTTTATTTATTGCATTTTTTGCTATATAACTTTGAGATGTAGGCTAATGAACTATTTCTTTTCCTACTCATAAAATTTTACATTCAAATATTTATATTTTCCGGACTTTCAATCAAACATTAGCTTTTAAGGAAATACAAAACTATTTCAAGTTTAAAATATTTTTCACAATATATGCAAAATGATATCTAAATTCTTTCTGGTATCATGAAAAAAATTATAGAATTCATTCATTTGTAATTTGTATTAATAATTACCAGTATAAGAAATCTCAAAAGTTCAAAATAATTATATTCGCATTTTAGTAATCGGAAAATAACTTAATAGCATTAATTGTTATTACATAGGCAATAACCGTATTTGGTCTAAATACGATTTTCATATAGTTCTTTTTTTTATTGTTATTAATATTGTTATTGTATTGATTGTAAATATTTCCGTTTTACTTTAATAATTGTTTTGTTTTCTTAACAGCAGTGTTTAATTTTTTTTTTTTTTTTTTTGCTAATTTCCATAAAACGTCATTGTAGCCTTTAACATTATAAGTCGTGGATTACTTAATTAATTAATTTATTTACTATTTCTAATAATATTATAAAATATATGGCATCATTTTAATCGGTTTATCTATTACCAGTATTACATATAAATATAAATATGTAGTAGTTGTATCATTTGTTAATAACTAGTTTTATAAGTTCTAATTTTGAAACCAATAATTTGTTATTATTGCACTTTTATAATGACTATGTACGTTATACACATATGTATCTGTACAGTATATATTGTGTGCCACAAACTGGACACAATTATGGGAAATCCCAATTTTGCGTTTATACGTATTTAGTTGGATACATATGTATGCAAACAATATATGTATATGTACATATGTATAAAGTAATAAAAATAAAAATAAAAATTGTAGGAAAACTATATTATATTATATATATATATATATATATATTATATACATATATGCGTTAATATTATTAAACCTACCGCCAAAATCCTCTTCGACTAGACGATAATATCTTTGTATTAATCCTGTGAAATTTTTTGTCATATAATGTGATTTAAATTCATCAATAGCGATGCTAGCTATTTCGGCAGCAATATCAAAACCCGATGTAACGTTGCTATTCATTTTGTCAACTTGTCTGTACGTTGGTTTAATTTTTTATAATTTGACTTTTAAAACCGTACAATCGTTACACTGTTGCTCGATTATTTTCTTTTTTCGATTAGCTATGATTGATTTGTAGTTAAGGACTATTCAAGAGCGAATATTATTCTGTTATGATAGCATTATTTTCACTTCCTTTCCACTTGTGAAATTTGTACCAAAACTAAAATTATTTTCTTTTAATTTTTAATTTGATTCTTTCTCTGTGTTTTAGTTTTAAATTTATTACAATATTATAAATTAATTTCGTGCGCACTTGCAAATGTTTTAACATAAATATTTGGCAGAATTATTAATTTCAAATCGATTATTTCCGTTTTACTTATTAACTTGTTATGTTTCCACTATGTATGCATTTACACATTTATGTTTTATTGTTTAATATATTTACTTATATTGGTATGCGTGTATATATAGTATAAATTGTTTTTTTTTTCTATTTAAGTTAATTTTGGCCAACTAAACCGAACCGTATGAATTTTTATGCTCAACTGACTTCTAAACTTCTCAACCTGCACAAGATAAAATAAGTTTTTGAACCAGACGCTCAAGACGTCGTTTACCGGCAGCACCAATACCACTTAATACTTGTTTAGCTTAATAAACTCTTACTCACACATTCCCAATACCATCCCCATCTACAATACGTTCGCGAAGCAATCTTTTAATTCATACTTTAATAATATCGGCAAAACATATAGACTCAGCCAGCTACATACATATACGCTAATAATACATCGACATGCGATTATCTTCATACCGCAGTTGTGTACGCCGTTGTCGTTGTCGTTGTCGTTGTCGTCGTATTCATTGACTTCGAATACCGAGGTGACGTATTAAGTCAAGCTTAACTGCTTTTAAGCTTTAGTTAAATTCAAGGTATAAAAGTTCTTTATATTTTATATTTATAAAACAACAATGCAATAACAACAACAGCAGCAGTTTCAGCAGCAGCAGTAATAGCATATGGTAAAGCAACTCATGAAAAAGCTTATTAAAGTGTACAGATATATAGACCCTATGATTGTGAATAATTTACCAAGAAAAACTTAAGAACCCTTCTTCCTCATTTTAATTAAGAACAAAAACTACAAGTCAAGAAATACAAAAATATTCTTTGCTCGCACTCACAACTAAACTAATTACAATTGTATTAGAAATTTTCGTACATTGAGTGTAGACGGTTAAGGTGTGGGTTTTTGATCTTACGGTTTAGGATTTTCCTATCGTACATTCATTTCTAAGTTGAATACATTCACACATTTTTAATCGTTATCGTTATAAGCATTATTATTTGTGTTTTTGGTCATTCGAAATGTGCGTATACATATATTTTTCTAGATAATGTTTGCTTTTCATTGTGAAGTTTTTATTTTTCGTATTTTATTTGTTTTCCTTCAAAGTTGAAAGACTTTTTGTCTAGTTCCCCAAACGGTGATAATTATTTAAGCCCTGAGTTTGTCAATAAACTCTTTTCTGTTTAACTATGGAATATCTTACATATACATACATACATATCTAGTGTGGTGTTATACTAAAGTAAGTAAATATAATTATTAAAAATCTAAAAAATTTTTTTATTTAAATTGCATATTTAAATGTTTCTCATTATTTCAATTCTAACAGAGCTATGTGAAATTCAAGATTAAAAAGTAAATAGTATTATCAAATTATTTAATGATGATGCGTTACGTCGCAAATAATTTAAACTATAAATATTGTATATATATAATTTATACTAAAGATATTCCCTTTACAAACCACCTTTCTCATTAACAGCACATAAGAGAAAAGATTTTGTTTTTAAACAAACAATTATTTATTCATTTCTATTTTATTCATGATTCATATGACAACAAAATATAATAAAAGATTCACTTCAAAGTCTACCTATTCAACAGGTAGAAAAACAAAAAGCCAAAAAAAAAATTGCTAAAATTAGTTTAAGACTGTTAGTCGTTTCCTTTAAATTAAAAAGAACAAATTACCGAAAATTGAATATTACTTTATGAACAGATTTTCGTATTGCTTTTTGAATAAACTCTCTTTTGAAAGCATACTTCAAATGTGTTTGAGATTGTTCCAAGTTCTACTTGAAATGTCAAATGTTGAATTTTATAAATTAGCTTCCTAAACATCGAAAAAAAAAGTAGTTAAGGTGAGTTTAAGTTAAATTTAAAAATGAATTAGGGGAATGAAAGAATAAAATAAGTAGAATTTTGATGTGGACTGAAAATAGTTGCAAATTGATTAGATTTTGGTATAAAAAAAAATAAGAAAACTTACATATACATATTAATTTACATACTTTGGAAGGCCAAATATTTTAGCTTTCGGAAAAATTAAACTATTCGGACAGAGCATATTTAAGGAATTCTAACTATAACCAAAGAAAATAAAGTATATCCATATTCTTTGCTATAACTCTATAACACGAAATATATTATTTCGGGGAGTTTCCGATGTTCGTGATGTATGGATTGGTAAATTGTTTTAAGTAAATTCAAATAAATTTATTACTATGGAAATTACAAATGTAGACAGATACCGAGAACAAAACATGAATTTTTTTTTTGTTACATATAAATTCTAAAATGATAGGGAAATTTTCTTATATCTTTGCTATAGTCATATTAAGTTAATTAATTCTGATATTGTTTACAATTTCGTAGTGTAAAAAACGTATTCAACATTTCGTTATTTCATAATATTTTTTTAAGTTTATTCTCTTGCATTCACGTTATTTTTTTAAATTAAATTGATTAAGCAGTGAAATAAAAGTGTATGTGGATAGTATTACTATTAGTCCTGGTAAGAATATGTACCAAATTACGTGAATTTATGTTGGCCACATAAAAAATGTACTTTTGAAAACCTAGATAGCCTTTTATAGATAATGACTCCGTGTAAAATTTACTTCCAAAAGATGAATAAATAAAAAACAATGGAATACACACTACTATTGAGTAATTAAATTTAAAAAAGTTTAAACTGTCCGTCTGGTCATTTAACATAAAACCATTGGTCAAGAAAAAAAAAAACAGAACGTAATTTGTTAATATTCTCTTTCAAGTTTTTATTTTTTATATCAACTGGCTGGTGACTTTGAAGAATTTAAATTTATTTCTTTTATTTCATTTTTTGTTTGCAGAATTATTATGTTCGAAGGTTTATTATGACTTTGACATTGATTCTTAACAGCAAATTATAGTTTTGGTTATGAAAACAGAAGAAAACATAAAACGCTCATTTTAAAATAGAATGAAGTTGAAAATAAAAACTGCACAGATGAGTTGTATGTATGTTTTTACAACAGTATATAGAATGTAATAAAAGTATAAAATCAGTATTTACAGCAATTATTAAAATACTTACTTGAATAACTTTAAAACGAGTTTCATTTAGTTAAATAGTTGTGTTGTATTTCACTATGAATTCGCTGTTTGTTTCATATTCGGATGGTTGACTCAGTGGCTGTTTGTACACACGTGTGTGCATTTATATATGTGCGCTCGTTTCTTAAGTCTTTTGATTGAAAACCGGCGTATGCGAATACATATTTTATTGATTTTGTAATTTTAAAAAGCGAAAGAAGACGGAAATCTAAGTTTATCTGCTACGATTTTATAAATAATTAAAATTGATTGTTTATATTGTTCTATTTACATACTTGACAAATTTTGTTGCCTACACTACAGTATTTTATTATTAAGTAACAGATAACAACAGCTTTCAATCACTTTGAAAAAATAGTTTTCTAATAGCAACGATTAGGTATTATCTTTTACACTGTTTATTTTGGATTTAGTATTTTTAGTTTATTGACTAAAGTAAGTTATTTTTGGTCATCTAAATTCAAAAACTGTATACTTAGTATGTAGTAGAGTTTTCCAAAAAATGTATACAAATTTTAAAGGAACTAGTTTAACTGGTTTAGAGCGCAAGAGATAGAGACAGTTATGGCCTAAATGCACTACGTCTTTAGACACTACTATATTTACTATTGAAATATTTCTTATTGTTTTTTATTTTTAATTATAAACGGTTTTCTCTTACCAAAATAAATTTCTAACGCTGTCAATGGATTACAAATGAATTAGTTAGTAATGGAAACACGATACTGTCTGATGATAACTTAGGATAATGAAAATCAAATATCATCATTTATTTGCACAGTTTTTAAAAAACATGCTTTTTAAGTTATAATATTAAAACTGTATGAAATAATATAAATAGAAAATGATTGAAATTAGTTTAAAAAATTAAATTGATCGAAATAAAATTTCTGTTATAAAATTTGATGATAATATTTGAAAAAATGTTGCTGTAGGTACATATGTATGTATGTAAGTGAACTTGGATTAAGATATTATGATATAAGCAGAATACACGAACATATATATTAAAAACTATTTGAATACCAACGTATCTAAACAATTTTAAACACAAAATATTTGAAAAGCTTATTATTATTGGTTTTTAAATTGTTGTTCAATAAAGGAAAAATGTCCTTAGGTTTCGACGCTTTAATACAATTATTTTTTTTTTTTTTTGAAAAGAATATAAAAAGCTATTAATTCCTTACAAATGTGAAGACGAAGAAACCTGAACATTATAGTTTTGATGACTAAAACTCTTTGGTACTAGTATCTTTATTATTATTTATTGAAAATGCTTAAAACAATAAAGTCGTGGCAAAAAGTTTTCAAATCTTTTTAGTGGCTTTTGTGGACAATTCGACATAAGAACCAGAGTTTGCTTCTACATGTCTACTTTGAGTGGTATTTTAATGGGTCGTGTGTCGGCTCGTAATAGGGTCTAAACATAATATTTAAAACCGTTTCATATTCGAACTTTGTGTTCATATTAAATAAAGTAATTTTTTTTGTTAAAAATAATCTGTATGTGAATGTATTAAAAACTGCAATAATTAAAATTATTTAAAATGCTTATTAAGTTGTTTACATTTAACTTTTTATTAATAATGTATTTACGTCAAACCTTATACGTTATCTGAATATATTATTATATAGTTAGGAATTAAAGGTATATTTACAAATTACATTCTGTTAATTGGCTTTAGATAATGTCTGTCTATTTGAGAAATAACGGTTTTTTCATATGAATTTGTAGAGTATTTGTTGTATTTTTGTGGTTTGTTTTCTAAGCCTTTTATCTAAATGTTTTTTTCTTTTTTCTTCAAAGATGATTAAAAAATCAAACGAATTTTTTAAATAGCTAATCATTAATTAATTTTTTTTTGTCTATTTTATTTTTTTCTTCGCTTCTTATACTATTTGTTATTTATTAGCTGATTAAATCATGAATTTTTAGTATATTTTTATTATTTTCCACATTTTAGCAGAGCATTTCAATTTCCAACGGTAAAGTATTTCTAACAGTCTTTTTTTTTATTAATTTTGCAAAATAAAAAAAAAAAAAAATAAAACTTTAAGTCTGGGTCTAGGTCTAGGTTAAAGTTGATTCATTTCTGTCGCTGCTGTTTACTATGCGGAAGTAAATCAAAATATGTAAAATGCCAAGAAGTGCCGATATTTCCGTTTTATTTGTTATCGCTTTATGTTATAAAGAAATATTCAAAAAAATTGTGTTGATGATATTGAATATTTTTTGTGTGGTTTATTGGTTTTCTAGTTTAAAAAAAAAAAGAAAAAGTTATTTAAAAAGATGAGTGAAGTAGATAAGTGTATCAGGTGGCTGTTTGAAATAGATTCCTATTAGAGGTAATTTTTAAACAGTGTTTGTATTGAAGTAATATATAATTAATATAGATATTTTATTTTGTTTAATTCCAATTTACCTTATTTGTTAACACGCTCATTTGTTTCTTTATTTTTCTTTCTTTCTTTCTTTCTTCGTAAATATTTTTTCCTTTGTACTTTGCGTCTTCATTTACTGTGCTAATCAATAAATTTATTTGTATCATAATTATTGCTATACTAATTAAGTTTCCGTTGCGCAAATACATTTAGAAAATGAAGATAAAATTTGCTTGTTGTTTTTAAGTTTTGTTACAATTAATTAATTTATTATTTATTTATTATTTTTTATTTGATTAAGGATTTACTTACTCATTCTTGTTTATAATTGTTTGAACGGTTATGTGTTGTTTTGACCGATGAGGGGAAATATTTAAAAAACAAGTTGTGTATGCGGTAGTCTCATCATTACGCCTTTTGATTTTCCTCTCTAATATAATTTAAGTAATTAAAAATTTATCAGTGAATGACATTGTGCCTCATTTATTCTAAAATGATAAAAAAAATATCAGTGAAAATAAAAAAATTATTATTAACTGTATAACTAGGGTTTAAATATTAACAATTTTTATATTATTGTATAATAGTTATTTAGTGATTATGGTTCCAAAGTCGAAACAATTGCTTTACAGTCATTGGTTGGGTGTTTTATATATTTTATACATAGAAGTTCAATCTCTTCAAGCAAGAAAATAATATTTTGTTTAGAAATACAATTGAATATGTAATATAGAACTGTGATTATAGAAACGTTTAAATAGGAATTGTGTTATTATTAATTTTCTACTGTTAAACATTTTATTTTCCTTAATTATTTTAATCTTTTTAAGAGTCCATCAAATATTAGACTACTCTTGTAGTTCTAGTTGAAAATTATCTAAAAAAAATTGTAAATAAATAAAGTTTAAAAATTTACACTTTTAACGAACATATGTCAGGTTTGATGGAAATGTTAAATGAGTTTAATAGTAATAAAAATCCAAATCTTTCAAAACCTTTCGATTTTTCTGATAAAATAAATGTCATGAGTAAATGAGGTGCTGCCGAACAGTACCAGACAAGTATCGTTGGCTGTTTTCGGCAGGACATGTATGGATTTTTCTACATAGGAATGGTTTTCGTTTTCTTAAACATTGGCTAATTATTTTTTAAATGGACATGCTTGACTTTGTTCGAGAAGTCGGCTATCATTATTATGGCTACTTAAGGTTGGATCGAAATGGATTTAATTGAAAACATTTTGTGGCTTCATAGATGTGTACTTGTGTACAGGTTCTTAAACGTTCATGATAAACTACATATGTATATACGTAAATGTTTTATAAAATTTAAACACTAATAATAAAAATTTTACTGCTCTAGTGTTTATTAAAAATATTTAAAATGATTCTTTTCAATTGTATGCACTTTTTATACATACATAATAGATTGACCATGTATATTATATTCGTTATTGTTGAAATTATGAGAAATCTTAAATAGCTACACACATTCTCTTCGTTGTACTTATCTGGATTATGTACACAAAATTCGTAATTACTAACAAGCAATATTTTTGTTTTATTTAATTTATTATACGTTTTAATATTGTAAATAAAATTGTTTTCTTACAAAAATTTAATTGATTAGGGCGTTAACCTATTTCACTTACGAAGTAAACAACTTTACTTTCTTACTTCCATAAGCAATTAAAAGTAAGTTAGAAAATATATGTACATATAATAGTTCAATTCCGCAATAATATCCTATTTAACTTATGTATATCTAATAACAGATATTTAAATATATTGTAGTCTAGTAATTGTCAAAACTATTCGAACTGTGGAACTATTGAAGTCATAGTAAACAAGTATGCTTTAATAAATATTTGTTTAATATTGTTTGTGTAATCTGCTTGTAAAGACAATTTCTCTTATTGAAATATTTTTATTAATTCCATTATTATAATTACTTTAAAAAGATCAACAAATATGGCCGAAATATTTTTTCAGTAAGTGAAATGACCGCACTTTGCCCGTTGTGATTATTATTCTATTTTTTCTCTACAATTTTATTAACGCTTTTATATTTAGTCACGGTTGTGAACAATGGTAATTTAGTTAGTTTAGTTGACTTTATGTACACATAAACAAACGAACAATCTTCTTATCTTTCTATTGTAATAAAAAAAAATTTAAGAAGTGTAGAATATAAATTATATATGAAATATGATTCGTTAACATTCTTAAGGTATAACAGGTAAAAGGCTTTGGTGTATTCCAGCAGTCAGAGTATCTGCTGAGATTTGAACATATAACCTGGGTCGTTCGTTAGTATAATTCGTCAAATCGTCGAATATAAAAACTTGATATGACCTACAATGTCATATCAATAATTGCCGACCCAGTATTATTATAACCTCTTTTAATACCAACCTTTTCATGACCACCATTTACATTTAATTAATTTAAATTGAAAAAAAAAAAAATTGAAAGAAAAAAGTTAAACAAATTTGTTTGCTAAAGTAGTCGTCCCTCACTATGTATGAAAAAGGAGCGTTTACCAACAAAGGCAGTCACAAATACTAACAGCTATCATATTATAAAAATACAATTCCAAAAACCAAATGCCTTTCTTTGAACAAGAGTAGAAAGAATACTGTTGATATACTAAAAATGTTTTGGTTGAGAAAATATTTTTAAGGTTCTTTACTATTACGCCAATTGTTGAAGAAATGTCATATCAAATGTATATATCAAATATAATACAAATACAATCAAATGTTTTAACTAAATTTCTATTATAGTTAATACAGTAAAATGAACAAGTAAGATAAATTTAGTCAAAGTAGTCAATTATGGACGGTCAAATACTTAATAATAATAATTCTGATTTATATACTATAAATACAAGTTTGTAAGAGTTTTAGTAAAAGTGTTTTCTAATCAAAATGGAACTAATTCTAATTAATAAAATTATGAAATCATAAATCAACTATTCTAAACTAAAATTTACAATTTAAACAGCTTCTAAAACTAAATTTAATTTTTTTTTTCATTATATGGTATTCGACAATAACTTCGTACACTAGTAATTTATATACATGTGTACATACATTTGCCAAAATTTTCGTTCATAATTCATTGTTAAATCTGTTGATCCACATTGAAGATATAACTGTTTATTAATTGATTTAATTATTTTTTCTCTTTTTCAGATTTCAATTCAGTTAAATTAAGCTTGTATTTGACTCAGGAAACGGAAGTCTTTTAGCTATTCAATGTTATTTGCATGACACTCTTCCAAGGACAGTGACATCAAGTTCTTCTCAGATTAGAATAATTTATATTACGTTGTATTTGATAGCTCTTTGTGTGTTAATAAATTAAATATAATTAAATAACGTTTCATTTATTTTATTAAACGTTTGTTATTAAATAAATTTTACCTATAGTTTAAATTATTTTTCAATAATTGTCTATATCTAGCATTGTATAAATTCATTTTTAAATATTATTGTCAGGCACATTATTATTAGAATTTATCAGTATTAAACTGTATACACTTACGGTGACCATCCGTCCACTATTATAGCGGACAGTCCGCTATTTTAACCTCCTGTCCGATATTTTTTTGCGTCCGCTATTTGTCCACTATTTTACCACACGTAACTTCTAAAAAGTATTTATTTACCAAGATGTCTTTTTTACATTTATACAGATAGAGTGGAAAAATTTAAACAAATTTGTGATAAGATTGATGTATATAGAGTATAAAAAATTACTGCAACATAGTAAAACAGCTTGGTTAACTTTAATGCCACCCTTAGGGCGAATAATGGAATATTTTTTATTTTCTTAAACAAGAATATTAATTTAATTTTTAAATGGTTTAATTTTTTTAAAAGATCCTTTTGCTATGTCTTCGTTATTATTTATACACAGTCAAGCTAGTGTCTTCCATAAATATATGTATACTGCGTTTAGAAACTCAACATATTTCAATGTCTGAACCGGCTATAATATTAAAAGAATTTAAATCAAAGTTAATAAAACGTCACAATGAAGTATTTTTACCACTCAACGTACACAATTCAGTATTTCAGTTCTTTACTCAAAGGGAGGGACTTGATATAAAAATGTTTAAGGAAAAAGTTAAAAACTTTTACAGTATTTACTGTATTAGTTAACTGAACCAATGGGATGAATCTTTAAAAAAAAAAAATTGATGGATTTGCTTGGATATTGTTAGATGCCATCCCATCTCTGTCTTTAGTTGATAAAGTCGTCGTTAATAAAGGTGACAGAAATCAGAAATGATTTAAATATAAATAATAAAGACAATTTTTATGAATTCATTTTTGTAACAAATTATGCAAATGCTGTACAAATAGAAATATGGAAACAATCAAATTTAAAACCCGATAAAAAGTGGATTGAAATTTTCAAATTTTTCGAAACAAAAAATATTCCTTATAAAAACATCCTGAAATTATAGATTTTTCATTTCCTTTTGACCATAAAATTCAATTTTGAAATGGTACTTAAAAAAAACTACATTCTGTGGAGAAATATCAGAAGTAAATTTATACACATAAGTATATCCATATGTGTGTATGTGTATGTATAAATTCAAGTTTGTTTATATCATTTGTACCTATTTATGTATATATTTTAAAAATCTTTATATAAAATATTAATTATAATAAATGAATTTTATTTTGTTTTTCGGTTTTATATATTTGTCCGCTTTTTTCTCATAGAAATAATGGTCAACGTATATATACTGCCCTAACCACTATTAATTCATGCACCATGCATTTTGGTTTGATATATCAATGTTTAAAGCTCCATATTTTGGATAATAATAATGACAATGAACGAATTAATAGTGGTTAGGGCGGTATATGTAAAATCGAACGAAGCTGAAAATGTCCAAAATAAATGCAAGTATGTTAGACTTGGTAGACAGGTATTTTTGAACAACTACTTATGAAAGTCTTTCGCATTTACTATATAATATAAATGCGAATCATGCATGATGTCCCTAAACGCCCCTTTTTATCTACAAGGTCGCGGATGATATTGTAAAAGAGATCTAAGTTTGATCACCACAAGCCAATCGATGACGAATACTGCCATTATAAACGTGGAGGCGGCAAACAGAATTCGAATTATTTCGCCAATAGTTACTACATTGAACGGAATTAACACACCTCGTGTCTCATCCCATTATTTTAATCTATACATATATGTACATACGTTTATGATATTTTATATAAATTTATGTATGTATATACATAATTCTATTTAGACAGATATACATAGATACAATTAGATAATGGTTTTAATCAACCATTATTACAATGTACTTTTTTTTGTCACTTTTGTATAATAATTAAAATTATTTATTTACTTTTTCTTAATTATCAGAAAACAATCACAAATTATATTCTTATTATACTAGTGGAATGACTAAGATCTTATATGCTCGATGTACTCTCTAACAGTTATTATATATGTATGTGTGTATATAAATTATGTATTGTATTTGAGATTCATTATGTTGGCAGTACTTCAACTTTTGAACATTACATTCTTCTAAACATACCTCATTCAAAGCATAACTTCATAAACATAATCTCATATAAATCTTCTAATAAAAGCTTTTCTATTGTCTAAAAATGTTAAAAAAGCCCAAGTAGAGACTCTCACTTTAAATTTGAAAAATTATGGCAAACAAGAATAATTACCCTTTATGGCGTGAGTCAGTAAATTTCTTATTTTGAAAGGATTCCATAACTTTCATTTTTCTTTTTAATTTTTATACATTCAAGAAATTATTTTATTTCTTTCGTTTAAATATACATACATATAGTATGTATGTCGGATTCTATTAAAAATTGGAACAATTAATACAAATCTTTTATAAGATAAAATATGTTATAAAAAGCGTTTGATGAGCTTGATTGATACTCGTGTAAGAATGTTTTTTTTTTTTTTTGGAAATAATTCTCTGAACTTCTGGTCATTTTAAATTTGTCTATAAATTTGTACCGTTTCATTTTATGTATGTATGTATGTCATATATATGTATATATATTTTTAATTATTTTTGTTTTTTAATATGTGTATGATTTTTATACTTAATTCGATTCAACAGATTGTAATTCTGTTTTTAAAGTATAAAGATGCAATACACAAGCTTTCAGTATTTGGATTGTTTGTTTGGAGTATTCATTCCAATTGTCAATGCTTGAAAATATGTGTACATAAAGCTTTAATAATGAACAAGTAAACTACAAAATTTAAGCTTTATGTAATATTTTAAGAGTAAAGCTTTAATTTTTTTTATGAATTTATATTTAAGAAGCCTTAAAATTTACTTTATATTTCTCTCATAAAAAGTCTAGCCATTACGAATGGAAGAGTGTTGATAAGGATTATTTTTTAAATGATTTTTCTCTTAGGATATCTGAACTACAATTTACACAAATCAATGGGATAAAAAGCAGGTGGTCACTTGAATTCAAACTAACGCATGTATGTATATTGACAATTCATAATATTACAGTGAACTCACAGAAACGTGAACTAATTTTTGTAAAGTGTGTCATGTTTCCGATGTTGTTTACGTTTCTGATCGGTTATTGGTAAACTAAGGCAAAAAAAGTGATGATTAGTTTTATGCGGGGATTTTCAAAATGTATAGACTTAATCATCCATGTCGTAAATAACATGATAGGGGTGAACATAAATAAATAAATTGCTTGAAAATTCAAGTTTAAATTCACTTTTTAAGGATTATAACATTTATTCTACGTTTAGAAATGGTCAATCTAACAAAAAATATTTCATGTTTCTGTAATATTAATTTTTCTATATATTCATTTTTCGCGAGCTCACTGTATCTTTTCATTGATATCTATTTATCAGTTAATAACAATAAACAAACAATACAATTATAAATAAATGATGGCAGAATACAAATTTTTAAGGGGTTTCTCTAATCAAATGAAAAAATCAGCACTTTGACAACATTTAAGAAATTTATATTAGGGTAGTATGTACATATATACAAATGTATATAAATATAGATTATTTTTCATACATATGGCATGGCAAAACATTTTCATAATAATTTAATTAACTTTGCGAACATAAAGCACATCTACTTCAATTAATGCGGATTATAAACAATATAAAATATTTATTTATTTATTATATTAAATACATAAGTACATATAAAAAATTAACTACTATAATATCGACGCCTCCATTCTATAACGTTCTAAGTGTACTTAGAATGTTTTTAATGTTCTTGTATTTTTAAATTCTACGTTCTCTAACTTAAATACTGTCAAAATTTGATTAAGATGCGCCGATCCGTTTCGAAGTTATAGGGAAAAATCTACTTAGAATACACATATAGTCGTATGTTGCGTGAAAACTTTGAGAGCTCATAACTCAAAGCACACTTTTTCGACTTAGAATGTTATAGAATGGAGGCGTCGATATGTAAAATATTTTCTTGTTTTTTTTACAACTTCAAGCGATTTATTCCAGTGCTCACAACAAATTATATGTTTTGACAATTTTATCACCGACAGTTCTAATTGATTCCCGCAGATTTTTATGGATGCGGACTAGCAAAAGAATCGTAGGAACAGTCTATAACTGGTATTATCGTACTTTTTTACACGCTCTGAATGCCATTAAGCTTGAGTTAATTTCAAACGTGTTTGAAAAATTGAAAAATTTAACATTTTCAGCCAGAAAAAATCTAACTATGCAGTGAATAGAAATCTCAATAGAAATGCCTTTGGTTTCTGTTGTAATAAATTTCATAAACAAAAAACATTTCATTTTACACACTCCAGTAAACATATAATACTCTAGTGCAGAATACTGTAAATTTCTTGTTACTACCTTAATGTGAGTATATTCTCAAAAAAAATTGATAACATCTCGTGCGAATATTGTAAAGAAATATAACATATGTTTCTTAGAAAACTGAAAGTTTGTAAAATAAAAACATCGGTATTGAATCTATAGAAGTAGAAGGGGAATAAAAAGACCGCAATTTAGGAGGAAAAGGTTACCAATGTAAACGTTAAGTTTTCATATGTATACTATTATCCAAATACTATTTATCCAAATTATTTTTAATTTGTGATAATATTTGTTAGGACCTAGTTTAACATAAATTTACATCCCACTTGGGCCCTATTAAAGGTCCTATTGTTACTCTTTTTCTAATTCCTTATTTTTTTTCTTTTTTTTTGTTAATTTTCAATTATAAAATAATCCTATATAATTACTCGAATAGAAATAAATCCGCATTGTAGTGCTACAATGGTAAACAGCGTACAAGTCCCCGCAGGGGGTTATTAGTAAAAGTCGTATTGTTACCTCAAACATATACAAATGTATGTGAACGTAAATTCTAATATAGTGAAGTGTGTATAGTGTTCAAAGGTATTATTAACATATAAATCACATCAATAACTATTCATTTCATTCAATATTTTACTTTTCAAATATGTATACAATTTTAGAGGTGGTTGTTGCTGCTGTTTTCGATGAGGTTGTTATTCTTAATTTTCTAATAAAATCAAGTATCACCGGTAAAAGATACATCAAGTGCCAAAACATCGTTCATCATTATTATTACACGTAATTAAAGTAAACAACGTGTGTATGTGAAAAAAAATATGGAAAAACACCGTAGCAGTTTGTTTGCAAGTGAATGTTGGAAAGCTATTTCCCGAGTGTACATTTAACATCATCGCAATATCCTTCCCTCTTTCATGATTACGCCAACCATAATAACGAGTGTTTTTTTGTAAACACAGGGGTGTGATGGTGGTATCGATGATACAAAAAACAAATAAACAATAGATTGAAAGAAAAAACACCAAAGACTTACTCATCCATGCAATTATCTCATTCAAAAATTTAAGCTGAAGCGAAAACAGACATCGCACAACAGAATATGGACTAACGATTATCATATAGAATGATGTGAACTGATTTACTTTCTATACAACTTTCCGCATATTGCATTTTGTGAAGATATATGTACATACATATTTATATTGACAGCCGTGAAACTTTTCACTACTAAAATGATTTTATTTAAAATTTTTCTGCAAATTGTTGCCACGGTTTAAGAAAAATTATTAAAAAGCGCTGCAAACAGTATTTAATATATCCAAATTTATTTTATCATATTTCTAAAGTAAACTTATAATTCTTTACTATTATCAACTTTTATATAGAAATCAGCAACTTGGTTCACCTGATTTTCCTACGTAAATATACAATAAAAAATGTAAATTTATTTTTGTTTACAAAACTTATGCTACAAAATAATCCCTTTAACATTTTTTCGAAAAAAAAATTACTTATTCTTATTATATCGGTCATATACTGTTAAAATAAATATCGAAATAAGTCAAAAGGAAGCCGCCTGCAATTTGTGATCACAAATCATCTATGCAGTCAAAAAGAGGGTAACTTTTTATACATCTTTTAAACGAACAATAATTATTTGGTTATGATAAAGTCCGCACAGGTAACAACAAACCCCCTTTATTTATACGTATGTACATGTTATTAAACACATACTACATTTAATTATAACAATAGACATACACGTATTCTCATACAATTGAACATTTTAAAATGACAGACTGCTTGCAAGGACTTGGATATTAACCACTGAGAAAATAAAAGTATCAAGTATCACTTTGTGCACATGGATGGTTGGACATATCGTTTTTATTCGTATGAATGCGAGTATACGAATGTCACTTTGTATCTCAATTAACAATTGATATATCATTTTTTGACACGTGCACTGTAAACAGTATCTACAATGATACTGTTTGTATTCAACCTTAAATCACAACCGGTGTTTTATCCTTTCATCCTTTTTACATCACCTTACCTTTTGATTCTATTTTTTTTTTTTTACCTTTTAAATACATACATGCGAATGCGGAAGTAACAAAAATCAGCCAAAAAATATCAGGCAAACAAAAATAAATCTTTTTAATTGTTGTTTGCAACAATATCATATAATCGTCGATGTCAGCTCTAAAATAAGAAGACTGGGTCTTCTTAATGCCCATTACAAAAAGATTGCCGTACATAAAGGGTGATTCATAGTTTTCAAACAGCATATTGCATTCTACTCGGACTGTACAGCGATACAAAATAGTATCGGTGTACAATATATGTATGTATAGCTGATAGTGAGTCAAAAAATTAAGGCAAAGAAAATTTCGTTTTCTCTTCCATTTACCTGTATGTATTATCATATATGTATGCATATGATACATCGTTATTAACCAAACTTACTAATGATACACCCTTTACATGATGTTCTAAATGGTAAATGTATACAAAACATATAAAAAATACGTTTTAAAATGTCTGTTTTAACCTATGTATTTGAAATATCATATAATGATAGAGATTATCTTTTTGCCACTTGTTTAATGTCAGTTTTTCTTAATTTGTAGTATTCTTAACAAATTTTACATTACAAGTGCATAAAAACATATTTTTATTTAGCGTATATATTAAAATGTTCTTATGGATTTGATTTAGTTAATATTGCTATCTGAATTTTAATTTAAAAACTTTAAACTCATATATATATACACATATATATCATAATATAATATAAATTGTAATAACATTATTATTTATTACCAATAATTAATTTAAACCACTGATATTATTATATTATAGAAACCAAGGAGTGTAATATCTTAATGATTCTGGTTACCGACGTACATTGGTTGATGTGACCTACTACACTATATGAGGGAAAGACTGTTGTTGAATAGTAAATGTTAACAACAATACGCCTACATAAAAAGACTGAGACTCAAAATGGGGTTGATAACTAATTAACCATCTACTAGTTTACATACCCGAATTCCTTCGTTGATGTAATTTTTCTTAAATAATCGTCCATTTATTTGGTAAAAATGCCAGATCTTTAGAACATTTCTTACAATTCTACAAGATTGAGAACGATACTTCATAAACTTTAAAAAGTGGTTCACTCTTAATATTCTTTATATGATTTATGATTCTACTTTGGTCACTAGTAGCCTATAAGTAATCTCTATTTTTGCCTGAAAAGTAGAGGTCCTCTTACGTTAATAAGTGAAATCGGGAGAAAAGTTCCTATGAAGTAAACAAATTTACAATAAACAAATACAATTTTAAGCATAATCAATAGACAACGTTCAAATGTGGCTATTTTTAAAAAATTAGAGATTAAAAATGTAATATTTTAACAGAAATGTATCAAGTTTTAACATTTAAAAGAATACATAAATATGGTTTTCAGTGAAAATAAATAATAATTTTCCCCCCTCCAGGTAGGAGTTCCAGAAGAGCAACAAAAAGAAAACAGATCTACAAAGTTGAGAATACAATATAATACGACGAGGAATCTTCGTATTACATTCAATAATAACTTAAATTATACCGACCACATAGACATTTATTTCATTAAATGTGCGTATATTACTCGCAAGTCATATGTAGTTTTGGTACTTTTTTACGGAAATAAAATATAAATCATAATATAAATAATAAATTTATTTAATTAATTGTTTATGGTTTTATTATTATTATTGCTATTATTATTGTTATAATGATGTTATACATATTTTTATTATTATTGCTACATTATTGTTAATAAAATTGTATTTGTTATTTCTTTCATAAATTGTAAACTACATATGTATGTATGTATGTATATTCAATTCTATACTATAATTATGAGACTGTAGGTTTTATTGTATAGAACATCAAGTAAATTAACAATTAAATAAATGAAAATATATAAAAATTTAATTATTCAAATAAAACGATAAAATGTTACCAAAATACGTAAAGTTTTTTAATGTATGTCAAATTTTAGTTTTATATTAATTATAATAATATTGCTTTATAGATCTTTTTTTTCTAATTTAAGTTTTTAACTATGCGCATATAGGCAGTCAGGAACTCAAATTTTTTATATTATGTAGGAGTACTTTAGTTAGTTTAGTTCTAAAATCATATACATAAGTGTCCCATATTAAACTCACAATTAAATTAATATGGAAACATTTGTAAATGTTACTTTCATTATTGTGCTTAAACTACATATGTATGTATTTATTGTATTATAAGGCATAAGAAAGCGATAAAATTGTATTTTGCTTGTATTTGTTAGTTATTGTTAAAATAAAATGAAAAATGCAGTGAAATGTGAATTGAGATAAAAGTATTGAATTCTTTGCAGTTGTACACGCATACGGTTTAGTGTAAACAGTTAATTTTGCATGTTTGTGCTTTTTAAGTTTTACAGTTTTTGTCATACTGCACTTACTGCACAAGTCCTTGTACATATTTCCGAAAAAAAGTACTATTCCACATAAATGCATACGAAACACTAAAAACCCAAGCGATACGATTTCTTGATATGTGTTTTTATTTGAAATATTAATTCATATTCATATGTAGTTTAAAAAGAAAAATGTCGATAAAAAAATGAATATTTTTCATATCATCCCGTCGCTAACTGCAAAGGCATTATTTTATTAAAATTTTGTCATGTTAAAACACAACCGTCAAATGTAGTATTCTTAATGAGACTCTTGCAAATCTAATATTAATTTTAATTTATTTATTTACGAATTTAAAACTGATCTTGAATAAAACTTTGAAAAATCTTAAGAAATGAGAAAAAGTTATGTATGACAGGTTTAAAGAAAAAAGTTATTAAGGCTAGTTTACATCAATATAATTTAAACAATAAATTATGTATTTTTATTTTATTTTTTTTTTGTATAGTATGTATTATATACAAAGTATAATATTAAATTGCTAATTAATGCTGTTGATGAGAAAAGAAATGTGAACGCTATTCAAATTTTAATAATTATTAATTCTTAAGGAACGAACGCACTTGTTTTGATATAAATATAATAAAAGGAAGTCTTATTATTACTTGCATCACCTGTATAGAGAAAAAAATATATACTATGCAAAGGGTGTTGCTAAGTGATGTAGCTACGAGTATGTCTATAAATCATCCCTTTTAAAATGGTTTCAATATGTGTCTTCGTTGTTTTCATAGATTTCATCGATAAATCATAGATAGATTTGTATTTATACATTTATTTCTTTGTAACATTTCAAAATTTAATTTGTCAGTTTTATACCACAATAGGTAGAAATTTAACATATTGTTTAAAATCATACAACTTATCTGTTTGTAAACTGATATTGATAACAAACAAGAAAATGAATAAAATAGATCAATGGCACGTAATGATAATATTTATTATTTTTATAAAAACATTTTTGCCAAATTGCGCATGACCAATACTGGTCAAGCAGAGACAACAATAATCCCACAGGAACGTAATGACTATTATAAATACTTTTTACTTTTGCCGAGTTTTCACTTTATATTTTTATAATACGCAGTTCTAATACAAAAATAATTTTATTTCCTTATGACTCGAATAATTATGCAAAGTCGTTCTGTTAAGTTTATTCAAATTTATGTATCTATTATACACTAAATTATTATTATGATGTTTTAAGGAGCTTCGGTTGATTAAAACGTGCAAGGATATAGTAGCCTGTTTTCTTAAACAGATATGTATGTATAAATATTTTATAACATATAATCTCCAGTCAAATTAATTGAGATTTGCTTGAAAAGAAATTAGAATGAGAAACATTATTTATATGTATATAGTAGAGATTGTATAAAACGAAAAGAGAAAACAAAATTAACTCATTTATAATTAACTAGCCAAAGTCTTGATTAAAAAACATGACTCTACAGGTCAGTTATAGCCATACTATGTGTATTATTTGCTATTTTAAACACGATTAAAAATCGTTCATTTAATTTTATTTACCAGACTTCATACGCAAATATTAAGAAGGCATTAAGAAGTAAATAACGATATCGAAAGCAGGGAGACTAATGAAAAACATTTAATGAATTTTTTTTAACGATTACAATAAATTGCAAGTCTCCTACGTTTTAATACTTTCAATTTTATCATTTGTTCTTAACCTTATTGTAACTTATGAAGTAAATTTAGAAACAAATTAATAGCAATCATCTAATTATATACAGTGAACTCGCGAAAACGTGAACACTCGAAAGTGTGAACGTCTCAGAAACGTGAACACTTTTTTTCTTTTAATCTGTTTTTAAATTGGGAAATCCCCGAACTACAGTTTATTTGTTTGTTTATTTATGTATGAACTTCTTTTTCATTGTACTGCTTTATGTATGCTTTGACCTGTTAGTTGTTCTTTGACATTGCTGCGAAGAAAGTTAATTTGAAAAGTGAAAACTGTCATTAAAAAACCTAACTTTAAAATATAAAGTTGATATTCTTGAGTTATTGCAAAAGGGTTTTAGTGTTAGTGGCTTGTAAGAAAATATGGAGTTGTAAAAGCAACAGTTTCTTCTACTAAAAAGAAAAAAACGGGAACTTAATAATCATGTAAATTATACACTTTATGGTACTGGAAAGCGTAAAACATTACGTGCATCTGAATTTCCAAGAATGGAAAAGGTCTTTATAAGTGGCTCGTTCACATGCGAAACAAAAAATATGCCGGTAAGTGGACTGATGTTAAAAACCAAAGCTTTAGAAATTCATGGTCAAATTAAAGAAAATGATATTGGAGTGACGGATGGCTTCAAAAATTTAAACAAAAGTTTGGTGTTCGTCTTCTTAAAATTTCCGGAGAAAAGCTTTCTGCGCAGCCGCAACTTGTTGACCCATTTAAGGAAAAGTTAAAAGCAAAAATGGAAGAATTATCTCTTTGTGAAGATCAGCTTTATAATGCTGATGAATGTGGGTTATATTTGAAGCAGTTGAAAGACATATGTGTCATTATTGGAGAAAAATTCTACAGGCGCAAAGATGGAGAAACGATTAACTTTCATGGGCTATTCAAATGCGTCGGGGACTCACAAACTTAATTTACTGGTATTTGGAAAATCTAAAAATCCACGACGTTTCAAAAACTTTACTTATCTAGTGAATTACAAATTCTCCAAGTCAGCATGGATGACATGTAACATTTTTTATGACCGGTAACATCAATGTTTTGTTAAAGAGGTAGATTTCAACTGACACAAAAGTGAAAACTTTGCTATAATTTTTGGCTTTAAGTAACTGAGTTCTTGACTAATTATTAAAAAAAAAAAAAAATAATTTAAAATAGTTTTTAGCATATTTACTTATTAAAATATAATTTTTCATATTAAATAGTGTCATTTTTTGTTTTAAATTTTGGTACTCGATAAGGTGAACAAACTGAAAATGTGAACTGCCTTGGTAAAAATTAGTTCACGTTATCGCGAGTTCACTGTATTTATAAATAATTTAATTAATACGTGTTTGAAATATTTGATGTTATAAATAAAATATAAAAAACAACTACAGCAACGATTATTCCGAAAGAACGGAATTGTCTTTAAAGTTTTTCTTTTTATCTTCCTAAGACAGAGTGGATAAAAAAATATTTCCAATTGATGCAAATGATGTCAGACATTTCGACAAAAAACTTCAAAAACCTTCTGAATTGTGGATGTAGGAAACTTTACATATTTCAAAATTTTCAAATTTGTTTTAATTGCAACTGAAGTATATAAACATACATATGTGAATACATGTTTGTATTGTGCTTCACTTACTTTAGTTGTAATCTCTTAAAGAAGAAACAGAGATATTTTTTTTTTCTTCAAATGATTGTTTTTAACCTTATTTGAGATAATGGCAAATGAGACATAAGCACGACGAAGAGATATTTTTTCGTATTTCGTTTCGTTTGAGATGGCTGACCTAGGGTTTGAAGCCTGACCTCACGTCTAATAAGCCAACACACTATCTACTAGACTACCGCGACTACATATGACAATTGACACCGAAGCAACATATTTTAGACCCAACTGCCTATTTTCATTTCTACTTCAGGCACTTGAAAGAAGCATCGACATTAGATCATTTCTCGGATCAGAAGCTCTTTGGCGGCAACTGCTCTTTAGCGCTCAAGAGGTAAAAATGGTAGCAGTTGCGCTTAAAACTACATCATCTAAGGCATTGTTTACAACCCTTAACTGCCTACCACTAAGCATATTGACGAAAAAAGAGCTATGGTCATCCTAAATCTTGGGTATAGTTAATCTAAATATAAATAGTTGATCTAGATATAAATAATTCGATTCCGGTTTTACAACCTCTCAGAGAACGTCATTCAAGTATTCGAACGGATTACCATTATAGGTATAGGCTCATGTGCACGGGGAGATTAAAAGTAATAGCAAGGCTGATACTCCCCAAGCAGACAATTGGTCAATTCACAAAAGCCGTTGTATCGTTATATTCATTGTATTGTTGGAAGAACATACAACAGTGTATGATTGCTGTTGATAATTTTCATATAAAAATCCGATACACTTATACAGATTTTTTCCATATGTTTTTAAAAGTTGTATTGGTTTCGTGCTATCAAATTGTGTGAATGAAACAAATTTTTATATGTTTTTAAACAGTTGTGTTGGTTTCGTGCTATCAAATTGTTTGAATGCCACGAAATACACAATACAGCATAGCATTGAGCGTTCACAAACAAGCAAATGTATTCAATACAACATACACGATACAAAGTTGTGTGAATTGCCCAAATAAAACATCTTTTTTGTTATTGCCTAGCACTTAGGAACCTGCGACTAAGTATCACATTCCAAAAAGAAATTCCATTTTAAATTCTCCTTAACAAAGTTCCCTTGAAGCAGTGCCTCATTTTATGTAAAATTACATACATACATAATTGATTATTACAACCCTTTAGTCAGGATTACGACCTAGCTTCTCGCACCACTGATGTTAATTTTATATATGAGTGGCGGGACCTACAGTTTGAACAGACAGATTTTTGAGAAACTTTTCAAGGCAATTTTATTTACTCTCAGAGTTTTTGCCAAAAAGCTGCTGAGAGGAAGTCGCCGAAGAAATATTTTTTCATATCTTCGTTTTGATGTCTGACCTTTGGTTTGAGCCGAGGCCTCACGTCCATTAAGCCGACACACTGCCTACTAGACTACGGCGATTTCAAAAAATTATATTTGTTAAAAGAATGCTCCAGTTGCCTAGTGGGTAGGGGCTAAACTATTTGAGAAAACACTTTAAAAAGAAAACTAATTTATCATAACTACCATTTTATAATTTTTTCGCAAATCAGTTTTTGATGCGTTTGAATCACATGGGTGTAGCATAAATAAAATTTTAAATAATAAAAACAAACTGATTGATTAAAATCTTACGCTATTGTTACGTCATTATTAGAGAATCCATAGGAGAAGTTCTAAATTTGTCAATTAAGTTGTGGCTTGCCCAGCAATTCGATCTACTCGTAATCAATCACAAGTTCAATTTTGCATAAGACATTGGGTCCTGAGATTTAAATGTAAGACCAGCCGACAAAATGATATATTTCGTTGAGATGCAGCAATCTCAGTCGCCAGATCTATCGCCGGTTATCTGTTAAGTGACATCAATTACATCGGAATTTTATCTGAAACTTCTCTTCTAAAATGCTCAACTTCTGCCCTTCTGCAAATACTGAAATTAGTTTCAGTTAGTGGTTATAAATTTCTCTGTTTTTTTTTTCTTTAAATATCAAATACATTTTGGAGCGAAATAATTATTATAACGTAAAATGATATAATAATAATTGATAACCTAGTTTTAGAATTCACACCACTTTAATTTTAGAGTCCTACAACTAAGTTTATAATTTCTATTTTTAAATTATTTGTAAAATTATTATTTTACATCCTAGCTTAATTATTTAATAAACTTTCGGTATTAAATATTGAATAAAAAAATCCATTTAGGAAATATTTAGTACTGACATCAAGGGATTTAATTACTATAAGTTAATTTCACAAAAATATACGAATAAAAGATATTCGTTATGTTTTATTCGATTGTATATCATTCTAAAGACGGCCTAATATCCTATTGTTTACTTTCAGCAGCCATTTTCTTCCTAAAAAATGTAAAAAAAGAAAATTTTATTAAAAATTGTACATTATAAAAATTGCATAAGATTTGACACAGAAAAAAATAAATAAATAAATAAATAAAAATACAAAAATTTTGATTTCAACTTATTGATGCTATTATTTAGTATATGTATGTACTCGAATAATGTTCATAATGTTTTTCTTTTAATCCAAAGACCGACAAGTCTGAACACGTATACGATATTTTTGAAGAGATAGGCTAGGCCATATGGAAGGCCTGAACGAAATAGAAAGTCTCTACAGGCATTGAAGAAGGAAATATATTTAAAAACCTTGTATCTTTTGCGACTGGATATACTTATGTATTTATATGCACACGTACATATGTAAATTTATATGTACATACATATATGTATGTATATGACAAACACTTGTATGTATGCCAACATACATAAAACGCATACAAATTTGAATTTTATTTTACTCTATATTTCATTCAGCAACAGGGATGAATTACCACTAAATGAAGCACTTGTCGCAACGAAACAGAGTGAAAAAGAAAATTAAAATGGTTGCTCTAAAAGGCAATATCAACAAATCCTTACCACCCGCAGTTTTATCCATCTCACTTTTCGTGGGGGAGGTGCTTGTGAGCTCAGCTTCCTTGGTGATTGGTTGCTTAACGCCCGTCTATTGTCCTTTCATGGAATATTCAACAAACTTTGTGTTTACAAAGCAACACAATAACAACAACAAAACAAAAAATTATAAAAAAAACTACTAAAACGGTAGAACTCCTGTTGTTGTTATTATGTTAGTGAAAAACAACAATGGATGGATGGGTGGTTGATGGATGGGGATGTAAGGGTGAGGACAATAATTATTGTTATTCAAAAATTAAAGGAAAATAAAATTTCCATGCGTTGCTCAGCAACGTTTCCAAAAGCGCACAAATTTCTTTATCTGTTAAGAATGTGAAAAAAAAAAAATAAATAAAATTTCCGCTCGTTCTATAGATGGAATATGAACTGCGTCTTCATTTGAAGGATAAAGCAAAAAGCATAAATAAACATTTCACAAAGGCAAGTGATGGATTTTGTGGGTGGTGTTGGTGATTTCTATGATGTCTATGATGTGTGTCATCTTAATTCTACATACATACATACACATGCATACATGCTTATAAACACGAAACACATAAGTATGTATGCGTGAATCATATAAACACATGAGCACAAAAAACACCCAAAATAAATGTACATAAAGAGGCAACTATAGCTCTTAATAGCAATCATCCCCTTTTTTGGGCTCATCAAATTCAGCATTATTAACATCATCATCATTATTATCATCACCCCAATATCATCCTTGTCAAAGCTTTATTTTATTGTCTATTAGTTGAGGCATTTTACCGGGATAAAGTTAAATTTTATTTTCAGTTGTAATTCGACCACTCGCTTCAGACGTGCATCAAATTTTTTAAGCGTTATAGTTGCTTAGCTACCAACGGTGAGAGTTTTCTACTTCTTATTACATCGGCTTCACTTCCAAGGATTTTAGAGGTTTTTTATTCAATTAATACACACATACACTAGTCATACACAGACCAGTCATAATCAACCAACACCCGCGCATAAACATTTTAAGTTATACCGGACTCGTTAACTTTTACTTTCACTTTTCTTATTGCTTAGAGCAATTTAAATTTAGCTGCGGTGCGGTGTAATCAACAGAAGCTGAGAGGTACAATATCCTAGGCGGATGACAAATAGACACATGGAAACGTTGTCAATTTAAAACGATTGCTTTGTTAGTTGTTAGTTCTCGTTTGAATAGTTTTTCGGTCAATCGTTCGTTTCGCTGTAGTTTCGTTTTAATTGTGCACTTATTTTCTTAAAAACATTGTTTTTGTGTTTCATACGCAGTGCGAGTAAAAATTGAATGAAGATTTCAGAATATAAAAACTGATTAAAAAAAAAAAACGAATGCATTCTCGACTTAATTTGGACCAACAGCAGCATTTACAGCATCACTTGCAGCATTTAAATTCGCCAAATAATTTTAATCGTAATATTTTTGAAAAGTGTTGTTGCAACATTCATTCAATAAGTGCTCATCAAAACCAGCACCAGTTTACCTACCAACATCATCAGACATTGGCACCACATCATTATCATCATCATCATCACCACCATCATCACTATGAACACCATCACCAAAATCGGCCAGAATTAAGTCAACATACACGCAATCAACATCAACAGCAGCAGCAATTGCAATATTCACCAATTTTGACCGTTTTATCGTCGTCATACCATCAACAGCATCAGCAACATCAGCAACATCAGGTATCTAAACTACAATTGCAAAATAATCAAAATTCGATTGCACATAACTTGTACCATCGTCACCAGACGTTGGTTGCTACCGTCTCGTCAAGTAGCTCGGATGTGACATCTGCATCCATATCTACCCCAACAGCACTTACATCAACATCGACATCTCCACTTCTTAAATTCGGACCTCGAGCCGCCTCAGTCTCTGTAAATAATCGTGTTACCAAGTTATCTTCTTCTGCTCTATTATCACCACTTTCTCAAACCCTATCGGCAGCAGCAACGTCCACTGCAACAGCATCGACTATGTATCGACGTCATAACAATTTATCATATTGTGGTGGTACGTAATTCCATTTATTTATTTATATTTTATTTTATTTTTTACTCCACATGTTTCCACAACATCGTGCTATTCTTACAGTTTCATCTAAAGACTCGGTTCATAAACTTATCTTCTGGTCCAGAAAACAAACATTGCAATTAAAAAATAAAATAAAAATAATCGTTTATTATTAAAGTTTTGAAAAAAAAAAATTATTACAACAATTGCACTGCGTACTCTTAATTGGCAATAAATTTAATCTGAATAATTATTAATAACTATTATCAACAAATACTATTACATATGCTACTGGAGAATGTGAACGCATTATTGACCTTAGCTTCAATAATAGTTGGTGCACTTAGAAACTATAGGTCGATGTAAATTAGAACATTTGCGAGGACCTCAGAAAAGTGCTTCTTTTGAAAAATAGACTAGTTTAATTTTGTATTACTTTACTTTACTTTACTAATACTACTACCACTAATAGACAATAACTTACGTTATGTCCAAAGGGTATATGTTATAAATATTGCAACAAAATGAGGTAATTAGACTTCATATTAATTTACATAAGTTGGCTCTACAACCCGTTGTCGGTTTTACTATTTACGATTGATAGTATTTCTACTTTTGTCGTCGATGCTTGTATCTACCAAGTGCCAACATGTTTTCTTCTTGTTTTAATAAACCGTTATGCCCATCTTAGCAGCCGCCACTTCTGTCGCTTGACTCATTCTATCTTCCTTACAAGTTTCTTTAAAAATATACATTTTTTCGGTTTGGGATACGAAAAAAAACAGACAAAATAAATTCTTTTATTTAATTTTTTATTAAGAAATTTGATAAAGAAAAATCAACTCTTATTGCAATTTTTTAAATTTAATTTTACGAACATCTTTTCGTTAAAAAAAAAATAAATAAAAAATAAAAAACAAGTGTTCAAGCTTGTATTCTTAATAGAGAAAAGTTTTTCATCAACAGTTTTGTAATATGTAGTTTTTTTTTTAAATTTGTCTGCTTTTATGCTGAGTTTAAACTCAATATTTACCTGTAGTTTCAATATTTATTTCATCCTTCTGGTTTTATGGTAATGTATCCAAAAATTAAACCTCAGAGTATATAAAACAATCTTGCCTTATATCAATAACTGCAACTTAAGGCGAGTTTATTATAATACGTGCTAAAAAAAAGTCACATATTTATTAAAATTTAAAAGATTTTATAAAACATTTTGGAGCACCAACCAAAAAAATATTTTCCAAAGTTTTCAATTGATTTTAAAGTGGTGAAAAATATTAACTTTAGCAAAATCTCTTGATTATAATGAATCAACTAAAGAAAGGAAAAAAAATTCCAGTTCAACTAAAGAAGTTTATAAAAGATGATAGTTATAAGTCTATCAGGCTGAGGAGATTAGGTTGGATGAGTGGAAATCGATTTGAAAATGGTGATATATTGCCAAATTCAATCACAAAGGCTCAAATGTGAAAAAATTTGAATAAAACATATAAAATCTAATAATTGCATGTGTTAGATTACTTGATTTAAAGCGTTGTTTAAGACGTAAAGTATCTAATCCAAAGCCTGGTTTAAATTACACAAAATTAATTTATCTTTACCTGTAAATAATAATTAACTTACTTTGAAAAACAATTTTAATCTTCTATAAAACTAAATAATTTGAATAAAGCCATCGTTACTTAATATGTATATGAATATTATATTAAATATTAATTTAACTGCGAAAAAGAGTACTTAAACGTATGTACATATATTTTTAAATATGTAATATATATGTAGGTAATAAATATTGTATACAAATTCTTGTATAAAAAACTTAAAACATTATATAAACTAAACTCTAATTGATTTATACATGAAATTTAAAATGCCCAAGAAAACTGGATCTAATAAACAGATTCAAATGATCAATATAAGTTTTTAAAGATTAGTTATATAATTTTTTTATATTTAAAACAAATGTATATTTAAAAAATATAAAAGAAATATTTTGTTTTTTTTTTGTTTTTTTGTTGTTTTTTGTCAATGCACATAATAAGGTTTTAAATGATAAAATGTTAAACAATTCAGAATAATATTAACAGTTTCTATTCTAATGTTTTTGGATAACATCAATTACCAACTTAAAATTTTAAAACCTCCTCACCAGTGTTTTTATTGTTTTTCAGTATCTAATCAAGATGCCGGCCAGAACTATCAAGTGCAATACGTTGATACCGAACTCTATCACAGCAATTCGAGTCAGTCTCAAATGTAAGTATTAAATATAGAAATTAAACATCTGTGGTGATATTCTTAAGAACCTATTTCAATCATAATGTTAGAAATAATTAAATAAATGGTAGTCGCCGTAGTCTAGTAGGTAATGTGTTCGCTTATTAGACGAAAAGCCCGGGTTCGAGCCCCAGGCCAGACATCAAAACGAAAAATGAAAAAATAGGCCGTAATCCTGACTGAATTATGTATGTATGTAGTCTTGTAGGTAGTGTATTGGGTTAGTAGACGAAAGGTCTGGGTTCAAACACTAGGTTAGACATCAAAAACGAAATATGAAAAAAATATTTCTTCGGCGATTTCCGCTCAGCAGATTTCTGGCAAAAACTCTAAGAGTAAATAAAATTGCCATGAAAAGTTTCTCAAAAATCTGTCGTTCGGAGTCGCTGTCAAACTGTAGGTCCCGTCGCTCACGTATAAAAATTACGCACACAACATGAGTGGTGTGAGAAGCTAGGCTGTAATCCTGACTGAAGGATTGTAATGGCCAATTATGTATATATGTATGTTAGAATTAAACGAGTATTCGCATAACTTGACTTCAGTAGGTATTCTAAATTTTGGTATGAATGTTTTCAAAACATTTTAGCAATATAATTAAGAGTATATTTATATGCTTTGTGCGTTCTTGATTTGCAATAATACCTTACAAATGAGTACAGACTGTTTTGAGCATTGCCCTACAATTCAACGTTAAGATAGATATAAAAAATTCGTTCAATTAACGTTAAAGTAAAATGGCCACTTACATGACTTATAAGAATAATTTTGAAACTGTAATCATTAATAATACCTTTTGCTTTCACTTTACAGACCTTGGCCTAAATTACGGCGTTACATATTGAACGTAATTTAATTAAATTAAGGACGTAATTTCCAAGAAATTTCGTTCGATGTCGTAATTAGTTTACTGTTTGAGATTCGTCAAAATTTAACTGACCCGTCTCTTACTTTTTACCCACGTAGTGTGTCTCATGGATATCAATTATATCGTTTAAAGTGTTTCTATTTTGACGTGCTAGACTATAGGCAGTTGCGAATTTTTAGATGTTATGATTCTAAACGTTTTTGTTTTTTTTTTTTATTATTAACCAAAATTTTCATAATAATAATTTTTCTTGTAACATTAGATTGGTAGACTTTATATAAGGTTAGCTTTTTTTTCTTAATGTAGGGGTTATGCATTTTGCCCCATTGGCGATTATCAGCCGAATGGCCAGTCATACTATTCCACAACGTCAACAGCCAATTATTCTTCGTCTTTGCCGTTGAATTCAACTAATCATACTGCGAATACATTACCTTATATTGTGCCGGTCGAAGAAAGTCTTCTGTTAAACACATCCTCACAGTCACACAGTCGAGATTCCCCGCATAGTTTGACGGTAAGTAAAATTTTAAGTTTCCTTTGTAATATCAATTTAAACCAATTAGAAAGTTTCGTTTTCGAAGGAAGTTGCATTTATACAAGAAGCACAAGGTACTTCACAAACCCCTACTTCTACAACAGCTAATTCGGTAAATATAACCGGTGGAGGCAGTGCTGGAGTAATTGATACTTCATCAGAAAACGATCAGAGCAATTTTGGAAATACAAACAAAATAGCTTCAGCGACTGTAAGTATTACTCTTTAAAATTATCATCCAAAGAATACCGTTTCCGGAAACAAACAAAACAAAATAATTGAATTGCTTTAAAAATGAAACATTCTTTGCCTATACATTCATATACATACATACATACATACATACATACATATATGCATGTGCATTATTTTGAAACACACACATAGTTATGCAAAATTTTGTATTCAATAGATTAAATGGCTCTCCCGAAATTATGAAACCGCTGAGGGGGTAAGTTTACCACGTTCAACTCTGTATAATCACTATATACAACATTGTAATGAGAGCAAAATAGAACCCGTAAATGCTGCAAGCTTTGGCAAACTTATTAGGTCCGTTTTTTCCGGATTAAGAACTCGGCGTCTAGGAACCCGTGGCAATTCTAAGTACCATTATTACGGAATACGCATCAAACCCGAATCGATTCTCAACCAAATGCTCGACGAAAAACCAACATTTCAAACTCACACCACAAATCCCACTCAAAATTCAAGCAACACGATGGCGCCTTGCAGCTCAAGTCCAGTCATTGGCACTAATGGCGTGCTGCACTCAGTTAATTCCCTTCCAAGTGGCAGTAACTTATCGCAAAGTAATCGATATTCTAAAAAATCGAATATATTTAAATCAGAAACCCAGGAAGCATGTGGCCAAGTAACTTTTTATTAAACAATCATTCATATTAATTTTGATCGCTTAATTTAATCGTGTTTCTTTTAGTTTTTGGGCGATGGCGCTGGTGCGATACCAACATTTCCAACAATTGAATTAGATAACACTTTCGATAGCGAATTAACGCAAGATGATGTAGAGGCATTTCGTTCAATGTATCGTGAACATTGTGAAAATTTTCTTGATGCTGTACTTAATTTAGAATTCAATACGATTGAGTTTTTGTGGCGAGACTTTTGGCGCGAAAACAGTAGTATAGATGAGTGCGTTGAAGAGGATAAATATTTAAATAAAACAAAATTATATCTGCTTTGCCACTGTCCGGGTGTACAGAAATTTGTCCGTGAGGTATTATTTTGATGTTTTATAAAAATGTCAATTACATACATCGCATATTGTAATGGACTTTTTGTACGTACATACTTTCAGATTGATTACCAATTCTATCAAAATATGGTGGATGTCATTATACCAGATGTACTACGGTCTATTCCAAATTCTTTAACACAATCCATACGTAATTTTGCAAAAAATATGGAAATTTGGTTATGCGAATCGATGATTGGCGTGCCAGAACGAATGGTGCAAATTAAATCTTCAGCTATATCGGCATTTTGCCAGACTCTACGCCGGTATACTTCTCTAAATCATCTCGCACAGGCTGCCAGAGCGGTTCTCCAAAATAGTTCACAAATAACTCAAATGCTAAATGACTTAAACCGTGTAGACTTTCACAACGTTCAGGTACATTTTTTTGTTACTATTGTAGGTATGAATATATTTAATTGTTTATTTCTCATGTTATTACCCCAAACAACAGGAACAAGCCGCTTGGGTTTGTCAGTGTGAACCAGCCATAGTACAGCGTTTAGAGAATGACTTTAAATCTGCTTTGCAACAGCAGAGCTCCTTGGAGCAGTGGGCAGCTTGGTTGCAAGTCGTCGTAGATTCAGCTTTACAAGATTATTTCGGAAAACCCGGATATGCAAAAGCCGCTCGACAATTTCTTCTTAAATGGAGTTTTTATAGTTCACTGATAATACGTGACTTAACATTGCGATCTGCATCCAGCTTTGGTAGCTTTCATTTAATTCGCCTCCTTTATGATGAATATATTTTTTATTTGGTCGAACATAAAATTGCTGAAGCACATCAGAAAACTGCTATAGCTGTTATCTGTGATCTAAAGGTAAATAAATTATTGACGTAAAAAAATATTCAATACACTATTGAATATTGCTGTAGTAATGTCCGACCTTATAGGGTCTATTTGACCATTGAAGAGTTAAAAATACATATGTATTAAAAAATTAAAAAATACTTTCTGTTTATACAAATTCGACGATCTTTGGCAACATGGAAGTGATATAGGAAGTATAATAAAATTATAAAGCAAGTGAAACTTGTTTCGCCAAAATTTAATAATGTGGACTCATAAGAGAAATAATCTTCAAACTAAAACTAGCATAAACGCATGTATTAAAACATGACCTTAAAAAGACTTTGAAAAAAGACTAAAGATAAGCGTAGACTAAAGAGCTTTAATTCTATTATAAAGCTTAACATGATTATCATTTAGTCTTGGGTTAATATTACTAGAGATAGCAGCGACAAGCTTGCACTATTCATGTACTCAAGCAATATTCACATATTCACTTTCTCTGAATCGTTGTTGAGAATAAATAGTTAACAAAACAAATTTAACTTAAATCTTGAATTGCTAATTAATAAACATTAAAATTCGATGTATAGAAAAATTGTAGATTCACTGAATATACTCTAGTGTTCATGTGATAGTTTACTAAATGTTTTTTTTTCCTATAATACAGGACACTAGAGAGATTCGTCAAAAAAAAAAGGAAAAAAAACCTTTTTTTAAATAAAAAAATAAATGTTCTTAACAATGTCGTAAATTGCAATGCAAATTCTTTTCAATTTTTATTCTATTTGTAGCAAAAAGAAATCGAATTTGACTTTGGTTATCAGTTGGAATACATTGCAACAGAAACCAATACACTTGATCGGGGAAACAAGCGCATGAAACATGAATGAGTGGTGTATATGTACTGTATTACGGATATTCAAATTAGATTGGCATTCTATAATTACTTGGCGGATCTATAGTGAATACAGCTTTCTAAACTACACAAATTTCAAGTATTAAACTATTTTATTTTATATCATTTATGTACTTATTTAACAAAAAACTTTTTTTAAAATTATAAAATCGAATTATCCTTAATAAGGACAATTCATATAATAGTTATTGTGCTAATAAGACACAATCGATCTGATCTGAAATGATCAAAACTTGGACCTGATCAGAATTAATCTTTAACACATTAGTTGTACATTTTTATAAAAAGCCATAATCACATAGTAATGACCCGTCCATAAGTATGAAACGAATAAAATATAAAATTAGTAAAACAACATTTTCATTTTTATACAAAATCGTTCACAAAATGGCTTAGAAAATATTGAGAATGTTTGTTTTAATTGAAATTAATTTTGTTGTAAAAAGTTTTTGTTTCTTAAAATAATTTATTTAAATAGTGTCGGCCAAAACTAACGAATGAAATTTCACTCGGTTAATAATGTTAGATACCACATACTGTGGACAGCATAAGACTAGATACCCCAACATATGGAAGTAATTTTATAAATTTTAAGCAATAATTTGTAAAAATAATTAAAGTTTTTTTATATTTATTTCATTAATTTATGTCCATTTTATAATAAAAAAAATTATCAACATATTCAACAAAACCAAAGGAAAAACTTCCTGAACTTACTATATGTTTATGTAGCAAAAACGTAGATACCCCCAGGAAGAAAATAGAGTAAATTTAAAATTCATAGTCCCAATGTATTAAAGCGTTATACCTAATATTTAATAATATTCCTCAAAGCTACTAAATATGCTAATTAATTTTTTTTTTTTTTTGTGTGTTTCTGTTGATATTTGCCGTCATTCAGTCATAAGTAAATTTTTCAGTTAAGTTTATTTTAAGATTTACCGACTGCTCAGCCATTTTTCTAAATGATCCCCTAAGCACTCTCTCACGTTTTCTAAAACATTGAAGTCTAAGCTATCAAGAAATTTATAAATTTATTTCCCGACCGGTGAAAGTAGACGTAATTGTTGGACTAATTTTTAGAAATAGTCTTCCCTTT
Organism: Sarcophaga rosellei; assembly: GCA_930367235.1. Classification (NCBI taxonomy): domain Eukaryota; kingdom Metazoa; phylum Arthropoda; class Insecta; order Diptera; family Sarcophagidae; genus Sarcophaga; species Sarcophaga rosellei. The sequence goes on along the minus strand of OV884017.1, from coordinate 1,074,539 downwards.
CAGTAAGAAGGCACTGAAAACGACAAATTCAGAATTGTATAAATTTCTCAAATCAAATAAACCATTCATGCAACCTAAATAATTACATTTCTAAATTAATAAAAATGTGCTATATTTCAATAAAAATAGCACTAGAAACTTATCAGTGAAAATATCTTTCCAACATTCGCCACTGAGTTGTATGCAAATTTTCATAAGTTTTTATTTAACAATATTCACATAACTTTAGTAGATTTCTAAGTCGAAGTATTACTTTTTGTTAAAATAAATTGCATATTTTTCTAAAGCAATAACTTCTCGATAAAACACCAGTATTAGAATTTCAAAAATAATTATTAAAAATTGCTCTTTTACCAACAAAATACCAGTTTGAAACATGCTCTGAACTTACTATGTACATATATTAAAAATTTATGGAAAAAAATCGCAACTCGTTCAATGGTAATATGTTTGAATATTGCGATTATTAAAGTCTAATGTTAGTTTCAGATTCACAATTTCATCATCGGGATCGGAATTAAAATCCATTTAACATATTTTTTTATTGGAAACTTCAGCGAATTTTTAATTGAAAGAAATTAAAATAGAAATTTAAAAGAAAAGAAAAAGACATTCAAAATACCACGAGCAACAATAATCTCGTCTTTAACGTAAGAAAAAACTAGTTAAAGAATAGTTTTTAAATTAATGTTATTTTTATAATTAAATTTAAAAAAAATAATTTGTTTGTTTTATTGTTTAAAAATTCGGAATACGAGTTTCAATAAAATCCCATTAAAAATTAAATAAAACATAAAATTCATCATATTTTCTGAACGCTTTCTTTGTGAACAATTTTGTTTTTAACTGTATATGAAATTTATTAATATATTTTTAATAATTATATATACTTATGTATATATAAACGCTCTATACGATTCTATGTAAAATATTAATTTTAAGGTATAATAAAGGGTCCGCCAAATAACTTTTTTTTTTTTTTGAAAATGCTGTAAAAAAAAACTACTGAATATTTTCTCAAATATCTTTTTTTATTTGAAAGTACAATCCTTCCGGTTAATAATGGAAAATAATTTCATTCAAATGGCTGCCTCGGCTGGCCATGCAGTAGCCTACACGAGTAGCCTACAGAAGATGCTGATTTTGGCAAAAAAAATCATCTTTTCAGATGAAGCTCATTTTGATCTTGGCGGGTATGTAAACAAGCAAAATTGTCGCATTTGGGGCACAGAAAACCCGCACGCATACATTGAAAAGCCGACACACCCAAAACGAGTCACTGTTTACTGCGGATTTTGGTCCAGAGGCATAATTGGGTCATTTTTCTTCGAAAATGAGCAAGGAGTGGCCGTTACAGTCAATGGCGATCGTAATCGGGCCATGTTGAACGAATTTTTGTTCACAAAAATTGAAGAGGAGGATATTGGCAACATTTGGTTTCAACAGGACGGCGCTACGTGCCACACAACCGAAGCTACACTCGATGTTTTGCGCCCTGATTTTGAAGATCGCATTATCAGCCGCAGAGCTGATGTCGTTTGGCCACCTCGGAGCTGCGACTTGACACCGTTGGACTATTATTTGTGGGGTGCCGTCAAAGATAAGTGTTACGCCGACAAGCCAGAGACAATTGACGCTTTAAAGGACAATATTCGTGAAGCCATTGGTGAAATACAGCTGCACACAATCGATAATGTGCTTAAAAATTGGACCGATCGTGTAGGCTACTGCATGGCCAGCCGAGGCAGCCATTAGAATGAAATTATTTTCCATTATTAACCGGAAGGATTGTACTTTCAAATAAAAAAAAGAAATTTGAGAAAATATTCAGTAGTTTTTTTTTAAAGCATTTTCAAAAAAAAAGTTATTTGGCGGACCCTTTACATATATGTATGTATGTATATTCTTTCAATAACTGATATTTCATTTGTGTTAAAGAAAAAGTGAGTTATAAAACAATGCATATTGTACTTGAAAAATAATATTTTGCATAAAATCGCATATGTATATACAGATATTTATGTACATTTTATACAAAATATATATAAATGTTAACAAGTTTTTGTTTTCAAAGTTAGCTTTTATTTGCAAAACGACTATTTTAATAAAAATAAAATCACAATTCAAAGTTGTCTTTAAGAAGAGTCAAACCCTAACAATAATTTGCCGGTTCACAGTCGGTAAATATGACCAACAATTTTATTGCCAAGCGATTGCCAAATTTCATAGCTATCAATGTTGGACAACAAAATATTGTCGGTACACACGATTTTTATATTATTTGTACAGCAAAAATATTCGGAATTTTTCTGTGAAAATAGAAAATAAAAACGAATAACTTCGGAATAGAAAAGATTGAAGAGGAAGAGCAAGATACTCTCCAATTTTGAGGAATTTGCATTTTAATATTAATATTTTTCTCTTTTGAAACATGTGAAAACAATATTGTTAATAAAAAGAAAAATCTGAAAACGGGAGTATAAAATGCTCTAATTTCGAATGGCTAACAATAGAAATAATGTACAACGTTGGACCATGGCAGCAAACGCTGTTCATACGATTTTCAGATTCTAATCTGACAATACTAAGGCTATAGGAGGTCTAGTTCACATAATTGAAGAAGTTTTAGGCACATTTTATTGGCAAGTTGTAAGATCTGGCAGCCGCCTGAACAGACCAGATGGAAAGAATTTGTTTCAATACAATTAGTATACATTAATTTAAATTTGAGCCTTACTTTTCTGAAGACATATGAATGTATAACTATATACATTCATATATATAGCGTATAACACTCATTAAACCAAAATGTCCAAATATTCCCACAAATTTCCTCTCATATATTCCCTAAATTTAAAACAAATTTTGTGTAATATGCACCTGATTGCAATTAGTTAATAAGTCTTATCATCTTATTTACCACTTTCGAAGTATTCCAGTAAAAAAAAAATAACCAAATGGTTATTTGTGTATATTTTATTATTTTTTTTATTAGTAAAGTCTATATACATATAAAAATAGGATTAAAGTACTTTAATATAATTATAGAGATTAAATTCTAAATGTGTATATAAAAAAATAATATATATTCGTTTTATGTTTGTACTCTATTGCATGTCGCCAAATAGAAGAATAAAAAATAAGTATTGAAAATTTTTTAACATGCATTCGATAATGACATCGTCGTCAGCCTGATCCGTAAATACAAATGAGCACCCATTAATCGTTATAAATTTATGGTTAAATGTCCAAATGTTTGGATTTACATTAAAAATTACATCTTGTGTTTTAAATATAAATTATTTACTTAAATCGTCGTAATTTCAATAAATACTGCAGTGGTGAAATGGTTTAGCAAAACAATAAAATGTAGGTGTTAACTTTTTGATACAATTGATAACAAAAGGAATGTATTTATAATGCCAACATTGTATTATAAATGGAATTATTTATATCATGTGTAAACTTATAATTTCTTTGTGAGAAAGGATATAAACACGTGTGCACCTGAGATCATTTATAAAACTAACACGTACATCAAGATTAAATTTTTTAGTAAAAATGGAAAAAATTGTCATGATTTATGAAGAAAATAATGATAATAATGGAAAAAACAAAATAAAAATTGTTAGCAATATATGTTACTATAATCAAACATATTTTTTTCTTTTTTAATAAATTTTTGTTTCATTAATACTTATACAAACATATAAGATATACTTTAAATGCATAATTAATTACTTTTCATAAATTCTACACTAGTACTAACTATTTTTTCTTTTAACATAAGTTTCAATTATAAAGGGAAATAGAACACCCTTAATAATACTTAAAGGAAAAATAGCTTATGTAAATTTGTGCAGTTTCTTGTTAATATAAAAAATGTACAAAAATAAAATCTTTAGTATATACAAAAGGAAAAATTAGAAATAAAAAAAAAAAACAAAAGAAACATAAAATAATTCGTCAAAAAAAACATATATTTATACATATATATATATTAATACAGGAAACCGAAATTGCACCGTATTTTGGACCAAACTTGATATCGTTGTTCAAGTTTTGTTCCTAGTGTCAATAAGGTAAATAATTATTGAGAAACATAGCAAATAGCAAATTCTGCAGTACGTATTATTTAAATTAAAAAAAAAAAAGTGGAGCTTTTGTACAACATAGAAAAAAGACTTGGCGAGAGTGTTTGTGTGAAGTTTGATAATAAAAATAGTAATTAATAGTACTTAATATACTTAATATACATACATACATTCAATCCTTATGAAATACATACGTACGAATAAATACGAATTTCAACTGAAATTACTTGAAAAACTTAAAGTAGAATTAAGCGTAGTTTGCGCAGCAATAACATAAGAAAACAATAAAATAAAAAGCTATTGTATATATGAACGTTGAAGTTTTGTTCGACAAGGGTATTCTAAATTCAATGCATTTAGGAAATTCGGTTGACTAATTGCATTTTACGACGATTCAGATTATCATTTATAGTTGAAGGTATTGAACCAATTTGAGTAAATTGACCATTACCTTGTTGCGACAGTTGCTGGTGTTGACTGTTAACACTATTGTTTGTTGAGATACTGTGAACAATCATCTGCTGCTGATGTTGTTGCAGTTGTTGTTGAATCTGTTGTAAATCATGAACACTTTGAACTTTTACAATTTTCTTAATGGTCTGTATTTGCAATTGTTGTTGATTTTGAAACTGATTTTCTATTTCACCAGAGGGACCCAAAGAGTAATTCACATTGAGTCGTGCTCTTTTAGGCGACTGATGGCTTTCTCCAGATATATTGTAATCAGCAGGACTCAATTCAATTATATCAGATTGACTTATTGCCATTCGAACAGCTTCCTTATCATCGTCGATGTCAATGGCATCGTAAATATCTTCAACCTAAAAACAGAATAAAACATAATAAATTATATTAGTTTTAATATACACAGAACTGTATAGATTCCGTGCAGCTGATTCGATCCTTGTGTCTACGTCTAAAGATAAAATTGTTAACGCTTCATTGTAACGAATCGCTTTACATGTCGAAGGGGGAAATTGTTTTATAATTTTGATTGATCTTCTGTCAACTAGAAACTCGCTTTATTTTTCTCGGCATATTTTTGAGACATGTTGATTTAAATTATTCAAATAATAGTTTACAGTTATATGAATTAATAAAAATAAATCACTTATGAAAGAAAAAGTTAATATAAAATTTTATTTATTGCTCTTAATGTGTCGCACGGGACAAACTTTGGTTCAAGGATCACAAAAACAAAACTTATTATTTTTCAACGAGATTTTTTTACTTTAAATATACAATATAAAAAATCTCTATTTGTACTCAATATTTGTTGAGTTTATGGCAAGTACTTGAAAAGTTATGTGAGCAGATGTTGTTTTTCTCAGCTTTTGTTAAAATGAAGCATGATATGGAAATATCCAAATCAGAAATTTTTTTATTATATAATTTTCTTTTTTTGTTCTACCGTTTTGGAGCAAATACACTTTATAAATGCGTTCCACAAAATCGTTTAGATTTCTTTTGAAGATGAACTTTCATGTACTTTTAGGAAATAATAAGTATAAAAAATATCACGTAAAAAGCCCCTAATAACCAATTTACATAAATGCTTACCTCAATATCAAAATCGCGGTGTATGCTACTATTTGTGTTACAAGTGGCGGGAAGATTGTTTAATTTTACTTTCGTTGATGCAATTGTAAGAGGCGATGAAGAGTTAGTAGTGTGTAAAGTATTTTTATTGACAACTTCACAAGCATCGTTATCGTCATTCTCATCTTCAAGGTGTGAAGCGGCGCTATGAATATCGTCGTCAACATCTTCTTCTACGAGCATGTTATCGACTAGAGTTTCATCGAGTTCTTGTTCCTCCATATCTGAAGCTTCTTCAATTTCGGATTGACTGTCCATTTCAGTATCAGAATCGCCGCTGCTTCCATGTTTCATTTCACCACGTTCAAGTGCTTCCAGATTATCAGGACATACCATTGCATTTCGAATGGCCATTGGATCTTTACGCGACCATTTTTGTACTTCCTCATCCATTTTCGCAATACGTTCAGGATTCATTGCCCAAAGACATCCCTTGCGTTGATTACCATTTGTCGGTGGCTTTTCGATTTTCTCAAAACATTTATTGAGTGAAAGATTATGTCGAACGCTATTTTTCCAACCACTTGGTGCTGTTTTGAAATAAGGGAAGTGTTCACACATGAAACTGTAAATTTCAGAAACTGGCAACGAACCACGTCGTGAATTTTTTAAAGCCATCGCAATTAGACAAGAATATGAATAGGCTGGTTTCGGAAATTCTGATTCGACCGGTGTAGGCTTTATTTTCTGTTGTAATGGTTTAACAGCAATAATATTTGTGTTAGTGGAAGAAACTCCACTGGAAGCAAAGACACCTCCAGATCCTAAGCCAGAATGAATTGTATTGGTAACCGAAACAGAAGTGTGACTTGCATTTCCATTACTACTAAGGTTTATACTGTTAATCATCGATGTGTTGTGTTGTTGTTGTTGTTGGTGGTGTGCATGCGAATTATGATGAGCAGAAGATGCTATAGATTTAGGTGTAAAACTAGATGATGCCTGCACCGAACTACGCGAAAGAATTTTCGCAACATGCTGACAATTGTTCGTTGAATTATTCAAAGAATTTAAACTTTGAATTGGACTAGAATCACGATCACGTTTTAAAACGATTGTACCATTGGAAGTAATTGTTGCTGCAGTCGATGTTTTAGTAATTGATTGTTGTTTTAATTTGTTATACGTTATATTATTCGCAAATGTTAAACCGCCAATACCCGGACCCAATTTAATTGTACTTGATGATGCCGATCCACCATTGAAAAAACTACTATTGTTGTTATTATTACTATGACTAGTGCTGCTGCTATTATTACTACTGCTGATGTTGCCACTTTGATGTATAGAACTATTACCAGAAAATGTTGAGATAGTCGATTTTGATGTATTGTTGTTGCTAACTTGACTGCTGCCAAATGCTACGGGATTGGTTTTGAATACTAAACTTTCGTTTGACGATGATATGGGTATAACTTTCTTTAAATCTGGTCCCAAATCCTTTCTAATTGCGTCTACGGCGGCATTTTTACGTTGTAATGCCGAATTTGTTGCTAAAGTCGCTGGGGCTGACGTAGCTGATGTTACCGAAGATGAAATAGGCACAATCTGCTTTGGTATATGAGATGTGATTTGTTCATTGCGTATAGAATTCGCACTTATTTTTATATGAGCTGGAGAAAATGTTAAATGTGATTTAGTATCATACACATTAGGAGACGGCGGCGGCGGAGAATTAGAGCGCAGGACATTGGCATTAAGATTTGTTTTCGGTGACATGTGGATTAGAGATGAAGATATTAGTGGCATAACAGATATCGGATTGACGCAAGCACCAACGTCAGCTAAAAAATCATTGTTTGCACCAAACCACGACGACGACGAATTAGATGAACCTAAACCAAAAGCTGATGTAGAATTCCAGCTACTGCTGTTGGTGTTTCCACCCTCTTTGACAACATTGCTGCTATTCAATAATGATAGGGAATCTGTGCAATGCTCAAGCGAAGATGGTAAGTCTCCCAGACAGTTATCATAGTCACTAACGCTTCCAACTACGTTTGCTACTTCGCTTCGTATATCAATATCTAACATATCTTGTAATGAATCAGATATATAAAAGTCCAGTGTAGGTCCCGACGAATCCTGTTTAGTAAAATAAAAGGAGAAGAAATAAATCAATATATTTTGTTATTTTGTATTTTATATTCAACTGTGTAACAATTACAATATTATTTTAAATAGAAAAGAAAGTCGTCTCTGTTAAATTAATATTTTTTAAACTTAATAAAAATAGAAAAAGGTCAAGGCATATTTATATTAAAATGTGATCGCGGTATCACAGCTAATCTTGTCACATTTTTTTAATGCATTTTGTTTGTACTAAATCTACTTATATTTTCTAAATATATTTTAAGTTATCAAAAAGGATCTCTTTATTGTATTTAATAAGTAACACTTAATGAGTTATAGTCATTAAATATTCTTTGTATCTTTGAAGACACAACCACAGTTTAATTTAAAAGGCAAATAATTTAAAATTTTTACAACACGATTAAGAACAATATCCTCTTTTACAAAATATATTCTTTAAGCCAAACGATTAACTCATGCGTTTTAATAATTTTTAGTTGTCTGTTGGCAACTCAGCTGAAATTCGGTAGCTAATCACAGTAGACAATTAATAAATTTTAAAAAATTAATTATGATCTTAACAAATCTTAGCTTAGACTGATTGCCAAAACTTAATTTTTATGAATGTAGAAATATGCCCACCACTCGTTAAAAAATTCTAAAGCCATAATTTTCAGCTTTTTTCGACTGGAAAAAGATTAAAAACTAATATCAGAGCCAAAACCATTTGAAATAAAAATGTTTCTCCTTCAGATGTAATAACTACTGGGCGAAAATTCGAATGTCGTAGTACTAAAATTTTATCTGTTGCTTCGAACTACGAATTTGGACTGATTTGTATTTAAATCACCATACATATGTGTGTACATGTACATATGTACATCAACAGAGTGATGAGAAACAACATTTACACGACCTGCTTTATAATGTAGCTTAGCATGGGTACAGGAACATAAGTATCTTTGTAAAATCAGATGATGAAATTTTAATAAATTAAATTTATTTAATTATTGTATTTGTTGTAAAAAAACGAGACCACCTTGTATAATAGCGGTTTTTTGTTTTGCAAATTAACTAAAAAAAAGTAATTGTGTGTAGAAATATAAATACATTATTAGGCTAAAAAGTCAAATATCCAAATACATATGTACTTATATGTAATAAGTACATATATATAATAAGTACATATATATTGCGGGATTTACTTTAATAAAAATGTAAACATTATGGATAAATAAAGGAGAGTTAGACAAATCTAAAATCCATTTAGTTAAGCAAAAAGGCGAAGATCATAAAATTTCGTATTTTTTTAAGCCAAATCAGTGTACAAATTTAACTGAAAATTGGTTTAGAATTATGTACATATATTTGTACATGCTATATAGCAATTAATTTTGGAAATATGTTGAAACAGGATGCTTCAGTACTATGTTTAGGACACAGAATACACACAGAATCGATACCTTTGACGTTTAATAAACGCTCAAAGCAGTAGCTTAACCTGCCAATTAGAGGGAGAAACAAAATATTAAAATGTATTGCGAAACAAATGTGTTAGAAGCAATAGATACACAGAGTGAAAACTGGAGGTTAAAGTAGAAAAACTAAATGTAAATAAACATTTATTTTGTGTTAAAATAGGGAAAATTTGGAATATTTTTTAAGTTCTTCAATGAAAAGTTTAAAGATTCTTAAATATTTAAATATTAATCGAAATGTGGGTAATTTTCGGTCATAATGAATATAGTTTCTTGTGCAAGAGGTAATTAAGAAGCTAAATATTACAAGATCAAAATAAGACGTACAGCTCATAAAAAATGTTTCTTGCTTAAAGATGCCAATATTTTTTAATTTCTTGAAAGGAAAATTTAAAAAGGTTATTGTTATTAGTTGTTTTTATTATTTATTGATAGTTTTACACAAAAATTACATTTTTTTTATTAACTCCCGCCAATATAAAAACCCACTCCGAAAACTAAAAAAAACGTAAATAAACAAAAAAAGAGTTGTATTTAGAGAGGGACAGAAATACTTTTTGTTAATATTTTCTGTCCCTTTCGCAATGCTAGGTTAACTGTCAAAATCTGGTTTCGATTCTGTGTGTATTCTGTGGTTTAGGAACTGAATTAAAAAATAAACAACATGTTGAATGTTGTTTAAAGAAATTCTGCTTTACAGAAATTTTTTTTCAAATAAGGTTGATTGTTATGTATCTTAAAGATACTTTGTAGTCTCCAAATATTCTCACTGTACAAGTTTCCCTCTCTATTTCTCTCATTAATTCGCTCTCGCTTTGATTTTTCCAATATACAAATATAACATTCTCTCTCTCCTTCTTTCTCTCTCTCTATGCTATGTACAAAAACAATGTTAATATATATGGTGAATACCGAGTGGTAGAATTGTTTCTTGCACTCCGAAAATGTGATGAGAAAAAGGAATAAAGCCGTATAACGTTAAAATATAACAACAACATCAACTACGGAGCAAACTTCAGGGAACATTTGCGTTTTTTATGGTGGTACAGTTGACGACAAAACACTTCATATTAACAGTGGTTGATTGAGTCGTACTGTGTTTACTTTATTTCTGTTTCTGTTGTTCCTCTATTGTTTTTCTTGTTTCTGTAGATTTTAAAGAGTTTATAGCAAAAATTATGTGTATCCATCCGTGCTGTTAATATTATACTACCGGTAGAAAATAAATACATACTAACATATTGGCTTTATATTGCTGCGAAGGGCAAATTCGCTTAGTCCACAATGATTGTGTAGAAATTATTTATTTGAAGGTTTCTTTTCGGTTTTTTGTCTTTGACTAACAAAACACATACATAGTATTTCATAAAAAAGACCTCATGGCACATAAATAGATTAACTCTAATATCAGAATAATTTATCAAACCTGTCTTAATACTTCTCTTGGCCCATGCAATATTAAAAAATTGGGGATACCAATTTCATTTTGCATAGGTACATACCTATTTACTAAAGATTGCAAAATATAGATTAATTGCAACGTTAAAAATTTTTTAGTGTACATATGTATGTGTAGTTCGAAGAATTGCGAAATTTTAATTCGCAAATAAGCAACTTAAAGTAAATTTTACAACGGGTGATTTTTTACGCTTCATAACAAATGCAAATCCTTGAATTTTATTATCAGATTCAAGCTATGTGACAAATGCGCTTCGTAAATCGCCAAATCATTTTCATGCCAACGGTATATCCCTGAAAATTGTGAGAAATTGCACGAAGTTCTGGAAAAAAATGTTCATAACTGAAATCCATGGGTGGACTGTCACATTTATATAAAATAGTCTTTATGAAAGGCATTAATTTGTCGCTTCAAATAAAGATACCTATTATGTAGGTACATACAGTGGCGACATCTCAAATAGCACGTTTCATAAATGGAGAAATTAATGACAATTTTTCTTTAATTGCTGCGATAAAGTTATAAACTTGTATTATATTTAAACCCCCTATATTGTTGTTAATTAATTAATAGTGATTTTATTTTTTTGTTCATATATTTTTTTACATAATTTCTAAATGGGCCTTGTCAAAATTAACTCGGTTTATTCGATTTTTTTTGACACATGTGGTTTACGCCTGGCAATGCGCCCAAACAAGTTATTTTCTCGTAATCTGTTTTTTATTGTACTTGTGGATATGTTTAGTCCCAACTGTTCTTGAATTTTTTCCCGTATTCTTGGTACAGTTAACTATTAATTTATGTGTCCTTTGAGACGTTATTTTGGATCTTTTTCGTGTGATGCTTTCAAAAGATTGAGTTTTTGCATAATGTTTGATTGCGTTATACACTTTTTTTCTCGAACAAACCAATTTCTGTGGTATTTCGGTAAATGTCAGGCCGTCCTTGCAGTATTGACGGACAAATCTTTGAAAGCTTGGATTAGCGTGTTGGCCACGCCCCATTCTATGAGAATAGTAATACTTTATAGTTTAAATTAGATAATAATTATCAACTTTATAACTTTTTTTCTTAATCACAGTGTTTATTTTAATCAAAATATAATTTTTTTTAAATATCTTAAGACGTGTGCTATTTAAAATATCTGCGAATATAGCGAGAAAGAAACAATAACTTTCAGTTTCTAAAAATACACTTCTTTTTTTGACTAAGCTTACATTACAAATTAATAACAACATGTTATTAAACAAATAACTGTAAAAAGAATTTAAATAATTTAAGAAATAAAAGAGAAAAAATGTGTATGAAAATTTTTACTCTAACCGTGCTATTTGAAATGTCGCCACTGTATGTATACAATATTTTATTCAAAGTCCAAATGGTTACAAAATTATGGGTTGTTTACAAAAATTTTAAACGACATACTAGATGCTGTCGCCTATCTTAATTTATTGAAAGGAGTGATCTCCTGTTAAATATTCGACCGATTTGAATTGAGAAATTGCATTTTCATCGCAATTTAATAGATTACTTGCATAGCTTTTGCCAGAAAACTACACAAATTTTTACACAATTTTCAAAATTTTTTTAAGATGTCGAAGCTGAGGTTTGAACTAAATAAAATGTCATACATGTAAATACAATACGCATTGTGTTTAAGAAAATTAGGAAAACTTAATTTTAACTTTAAATTTAATTGAAAAAACTATAAGATGAAAATTGTTATAAACGTTATAAATTTGCCAAACCAACCAGGTAAAAACGACTGTGTCCTATTTAGAAGAAGACAGCTGCAATAACCATCCCAACACTCAGGCAGACAAAATTAAATATAAAAATACAATACATAGCGTAGTAAACACATATTTATACGTCTTAAAAAAACTTATTTAGTTCAGGACAGGCAAAAGGTGGTTAAAAGTGAATGAAAGAAAAGAAGGATAAGTGAATGAAAGAAAAGAAGGATAAGTGAATGAAAGAAAAGAAGGATAAGTGAATAAAGGCAAAGAAGGATATGTATAGTAATGCAGCTGTTAAAACGCGATTTCGTATTCATTTTTAATAAATTCAGCACACTTTAAAAGAATTATTTTTATAAGACAGGCTAGCTTTTGCCTTCCTTTTTTATCGTTATTTCTTATTTTAATTGCTCCTTTATAAAATGGGTATAAATAGTAGGTATGTCTTTAAAAAAGCACAAGAGCACAATGAACTTTATCTAGTATGTAAATGCAAAATAATAAAAAAAAAACACAACAAAAGCCGTACAAAATAAGGGAGCATTCACGAAAAACAAGTAGGCAAATAAAATTGAACTAATCAGGGCCCAATAAGACAATTTTTGATGGACAATTTTTAGCGTCAAACGACTTTGGTCTAAGTTTTCAGTAAATTATAAAGCATGTTGAAAAAAAACTTGCAATTTTCTGACTTCAAATTTGGTGCTATGTGAAGAAGAGAGAGAACTATTTTAATCGTAGGTATGTATTAATATTTGAAAAATGTTTTAAAATTAATTCAAAAATCAAATAAATTACTACGAATTAAGTAACAATTAGGAACAATAACTTTACCATATTTTTTATTTAATTTATATACTGATTTTAATCCATCTTTTACTATTTTTTGTTTTTGCGAATATGGAAAAAAGACAAATAATGTTTTTAAGCGAAGTAAGAAATCCAATAACGTGTTCTTTCTGTTTTGTTTTGATAGATATTCATTTGTTTGATAAACAGGCGGATAACAAGAAAAAAATAAATAAAGAAATAAAACAATAAAAATAAATAAGAAGACCAATAATAGAAATTGAAGAACAAAAAAAAAAAATGAAAGAATAAATTAAAAAGATCAAAACATAAATAAATAAAAAGACGAAAACTTAAGAAGCAAAAAGATAAAATAAAAAATAAACGGACATATACATATATACGCATTCAGATGCTAACTTTTGAGAGCTAAAAGGTTTCAATTTAAATTGTGGTGTTTTGAAACCAAATTAACTTTATGTTTAAATTTTTTAATTAATTTGTATAACTTTTCTTCTATAGAGTCCTAGTATGTAAAAGTAATGACATTTTGATCTTTTCATATTGAACAGGAAATTGTTAATTTTCAATAATTATGATTACTCATATGAAATATGAACAACTGTATTATATTCAAGATCGACATAGTAAAAATAAAATTCAGTCGAATCATATTAATTTGAATTATGTAATTATAAAAATTACAACAAAATACCTTTATACTAAAACACCAAAACTATTTTTAAATCTAAAACCACAAAAAATATCCCTTCACTAAAAAGTTGTAGACCCAATGGTCAATTTGTATATTCTTCGCCTTTTGTGCAGCAAAACCAGATCTTTATTTTTTCATGAGTTTGGCATCACTGGGCAAATGTGTTCATTTTGGAATATTTAAAAAATCTGTGTATCCCTATCTCTTTTTAATTTTCATTTTCACTTCTTATCAGTATTGCCGTTTTTGGTTATTTCTAACCAAAATTGGTTGTTTTTTGATCAATGTCTCGATTTTTTTGGTTTTGGTTATTTTTTTTCTTATAAAAAAAGTTGTTTTGTTTGTTAAAATGAATTAATTAGTAAGACTAAAGTTTTATTTTGCTATTTTTTGTTTCTTTTTTTTATTAATTATAATTTAAATTTTAAAAACATAAAATAAAAGTCTGCGAATTTAATTTTGGTTATATTTTTTCTTATTTGGTGATTTTTTCACAAATGTTGGTTACAAAATTTTTTTTTTCGTGGCAACACTGCTTCTTATCTCTTATTATTTGTTGTTTAAAGAGAGAGCAAACAAAAGGAAACACGATTAGTGTGGTGAATGAACAAAATACGAAGAGCATGTGAAATATAAAACTAGAAAATATAAAACTCAGAGGCCGTTACAGAATTTGAACTTAATAACAAAAAACATATTAAAAATTCTTGCAGTTTGTTTTCGTTTTCGCGACGGACGAACACTTTCATACACATTCGAAATACACCACTACAAAACTTTCCACAATACCCGGCAAAATTTCATACAGTGTACAATACGCACACATACTTATTTGAAAATTTTTGTTCTCCATTGTGAAAAAGCATTTAAAATACATACCGCATATTTATTAAGAAATCCGTCATGAAACCCACTGGAATATTCTTCTAGTTCAAACATTTTCACTCTATTACTTAAACTGTTTTTCTTATAAATTTGTAAATCGATTTTGCCGGCAGAACAAAATCTTTAATTTGAATTTTTATGTAAAATCTTTTGTGTATTTTGTTGTTTGTTTGGTTTTTATAAATCACATTTCTGCTCCTATGTCTTTATTCCATGAGGGTAACACAGAAAAGAATTATCAAATATTGTAATATACACACACGTATGTAATAATTTGCGCGCAACCACCCCTGTTATTTTGTTGGAAGAAAAAATTGCCGGCAAAAACAATGCTTTCGATATGTTCAACTAAGCTCGGTTCATCTGCAACACATTTTCCATGAAAACCGATTCTATTTGCCGCCAAGGGTGTCGTTTTTCCTCTTGTTTATTTTAATAAAATGTGTATTGTATATTTCTTTAACATTCATTACAAATTTTTTTTTCTTCAAATTAAAGAGAACGTACGACCGACAACAAGCCAAACACAACCACTCTCAGCTCTTGATAGCAACATACTGGCAACATAGTTCGAGCAGAAACATTCTCAACACCTTTTCTAGCACTCAACAGTGATGGGCTATCAATAAGAGTAAAAATAATGTACAACTTTTTCAGTGAGGGTTCACTAAACCTCTTCCATCACTGCTAAGTGCTAGAAAAAGGTAGGTAGTGCCGTTTATAAATTTTTTTTATAAATACCACATATCCGGTTCATTTTACGTCTTTAAATCAATTCCACTATTCATTTAAAATATCCGTCAGGCATAAAACTTTGACTTTGCCAACTGACAGCAAATTTGAAATATATATTTTTTTTATGTGCATTGTTTCATTCCGTACTTCTTAGTTAACGCCACATATAAAGTTGGGCAACATTTAACTTGCGTTGAGTACTTTGACCGCAATCAGATAGTTTGTTTTTAGATAGACGTGCAGCCAAAGCACTCAACGGAAATTAAATGCTGCCTATATCTATGCGTAGCTTTAAAGAAGTACCAAATGAAACAAAACCTATAAGAAAACATGTATTTCATCGCTGCTGTCAGTTCGAAAAGTCAAAGTTTAACGTATGACAGATTCTTTGTGACTCAGCCTTTAAACACTTTTATGTTCACAAAGTTTTGAGAGTTAGGTTTACTAGCGGAGTTTATGGCATTGGTTTTGAATTATTTTATTTTTTTCAACAACAAACCAATTCCCATCGAGCTCGCTAATGAAGGTTGCAATTTAGCTATTCTAGCCTTAAGCCCCTCGATTTAACCGCCGATAGGGACGTGCAAATATGATATTCCTTAAAGACCAATAGTACTGGTGTTTTAAATAACAATAGTTTTAGGCGATTTTGATTCGATTCACCATATCAAAAATTTAATACACCAAATTGTAGAAGTTCCACACATTCTACATTTATTCAAAAAATAAATATGTACATCAAAAAGAAACGCAACATTTTTTTTTAGTCGCAGTACATACATATCAGACATCAAAACGAAATATTAAAAAATATTCCTTAGGCGACTTCCGCTCAGCAGATTTCTGGCAAAAACTCTGAAAATATATAAAATTGCCATGAAAGGTTAGGTTAGAGGACGTGTGCTTGTCAACTGTGACAAGTACAGTACCCGGAGGTCGAATTGACCCATTGTACAATGTCCTAGCTTCTTGCCATGAAAAGTTTCTCAACAAAATCTGTCGTTCGGAGTCGACTTTAAAACCGTAGGCCCCGCCACTCATGTATAAAATTAACACACACAACATGAGTGGTGTTAATAAGCTAGGCCACAATCTTGACTGAATGGTTGTAATGGCCAATTATGTAAGTATGTACATACATATTTATTAAAAGGGTATGAAAAACTAAGTTTTAATTATAATAAAATTTTCTGAACCATATATATCACACGGAAAACCTTGGAAAAGTTTCACAAAAAACAAATTGAGACATATCGCTGGGGGTGCCACATGTGCTCTTATTTCTAAAATGAACTCTTAAAACAAAATGGCCTAAAAAGTGCTCTATTTTAATAAAGTGTTTTTGTACTATTTAATGCAAAATATTAAATAACAAAAATTTGTTAAACGACATAAAAAACAAGTACACTATGTACTCGCATAAGGATAAACCTGTTAATGCTGCCAAGTAATTTATTTACCTTAGATACTCCGTTACCATCGAAAATTATGTCAGTCTGGAGATCAAGCGAAGAATTACTCTTGCGAAAAGGTACTATTATGATCTCATTAGAGAATTGAGTAGCAGAAACTCTTCTTGTTGGACAAAGTTAAAATCACCAACTGCTCATCTGGGAAGCAGTGATGTAGAAGCATTTAACAGTTCTTTGCAAAATCTTCGGTCCTGTGCAAATTGGTGATCATTTGCCGAACTAACTATGACGACAGACTGTAATTTAACAATGCTCTTGTACAGTCTCAATTAAATAGACATTACGTAACTACAACATACTAGTAGCAGTTTTAACTACTTTTCGTGGAGATAAAGCATTAAAATTTTGTTAAAAATCGAAAGCCGAATTTAATAACATAAATGAATGCCAAGAAAATTAATCCAGTATTTTTAAACCGTTATTTATTTATTAGAATAAAATATAATAATTTGATTATGTTCTAATATAAAGCAAACAAAGTAATAAATTTAATATTCATATTCTGGTTTTAACTGAAATGGTAAAATATAGCAAGTATGTTGTGCTTTCGAAATCAATCAACATTTGCTTATTTATAACTAGTAACGACATTGGGTACGGCGATGTTCTCTTAGTAGCATAACTTCACGGTTGGTGCTTCGTTTAATATCGGAACGCATCATTGCCTTCTGTTTGAAATTCAAGGTAACTTCTTTCGAATGTTCATCTCCAACAGAACACTTTTCAGATTTTTGCGATAAACCCCTAAAATGAGATTTCCTAGCATTACGAACTTGATGCAATATTGGAATTTCTTCTTCTATAAAAGGTCCTGATTGAGTCCACTGAGGTTTTGGTAAAATATTTTGTTTCAAGTGTTCGTCATAATATCGCTTTCTTTTAGCAACTTTTCGCTTTATTTCTCCTATGGTATTATTGTTTTCGACCGACGGTATTTCACGTACTTTAAATCCAATTGGATATGGTGTAACGGGGCTTTCTAGAAACTCTGTGCCATTACAAGCTTGTACTGAACGTTTTTTTGGTGTTACAGGTTCAACACTGACCTTTCCTGTTGGCAACTGAATATATGTAATCTCTTTAATTTTCTTTTCCGGAGTTTGAGGTATTTCCACAAAGTCTCCAATCGCTGTAGCTGTTGTATGATAAGGTTTTTTTTGCTGCTTATTACCAGTTGCTAAAAATTATTTTAATTTTATTTATTTTTAATTATTTAAAGATTTGCATTTCGTTTTATCATTAATCATAAATAATATAGCAGAAAAATTCTTTCTTTATAAAAATATAACTGAAATAGTATAAATATTATCTTTTTCTGAAATAGATACATCAGTTTTATACGGAAAATTAGATTATATAAACTAACAATACCAATAAGATATCAAAATATTATAATTATAGTTTCTTTTTACCTTTTTTATTTAATTTTTTTTTATGTTCTAATTTCTCAATGGCTTCTAAAACTTCTGATGGCAATCGTTTGAGATTCTAAGGTATCGAAGTAAAAGTTTAAAGATTAAAAGACATTGACTATTATAAATAAAAACAATAGCAGTTTTAATTCTTACGATTTCATTTTCTAAACGTTTTTTGTTGAGAAGTTTCTCTGCTGCCTTGATTGCCTGCGTAACAGCGGTTTTTGTTTTGTCTAGATAATAACAGCGTGACATTATTAATCCTTAAGATAATATAAAAATACAATACCTTTTCGATTTAAATCCTTCGAAGCTCTCTGCAAAACATCAGCTTGGTTGGTTTCAAGTGACGATGCAAAAACACGATTTCTCCGCTTATTTGAGAGCTTGAGATTGTGCTGAAAGTATTTATAGAAATAATTTAATTAAAAACAACAACAAAAATTATGAAAACACGAATACTACCTTTTTGGAATTAGTTTTAGCTTCTCGTTTTGATCGATTTGCCGCTTCTAAAATTTCGTCACAGCGATTTAAGATAGTTTGAATATTAAATTTGGAATCTTTCCTTGTGCCCTTTTGGCAAGGCGTAGGACTGGTTTTAGTTGCCAATTTATCTGCTTTTACTTTTTTACTTGTATTATCAGGACTCTTAATAATACTTTTTTCGCTGTTTATTTTTGACCGTTTATTTAAATGCTGAACATCGATATCTATTACGCTATTATCAAGAGTTTCGGAAGCTCCACAAAAACTTTTTGACATACGTTTTCTCTTGAATACTTGACGGTCATTATAGCTTTTATGAAGTTCTATAGTATCGATAAGAGACTGAGAGGGATTAAAATCGCTATTAGGTAGAATTCCCAAGCTTTTGCGTTTAGTTTTTGTGTTAGGTTCGCTACCATAAGTGGAGCATATTTCCATATTTGGATTGGTCGGTAAAGCCAAAGATTGGCGGCGAGTACGAACTAAAGGATTGCCCAATGGAAGTGGCAAATGACGTATATTTTCTAAATATTTTACATCTTCTTTTTTTAGGTTTGGCAATGTTTGATCGTTAGTAGATGATGGAGATACTAATATCGAGATTTCTTTTGATATTTCTGAAGGCCTAATGTGCATATCCACAGAGAACGAATGCTGTCGCTCCTTTTTTTCCTTTCCATTACGGGTATTATAAGTATCAAAAGACGTACTTAAACCACTCTCTAACTTTTTATTGTCGGATATAGATTGAGTTTCATGTTCATTTTCTTTGTCGTCATCGCTTTCCGTAATCACTGACATATCTACTAAATGACTTCCTTCATTATTATCATAGCAATTCAATTTTTCCTTTATATTATTTTCACTACTATTATTGGAAACATCGTCTACTTTAATTATCTCCATTTTATTTGCATCATTGTTTACTTCAATTAAATCAAATGTAGGCCGATTTTGTATGTCTTCGGCAGAAGACATCTCGATCGCCATATTTAAATCACGAACCGACTTATTAAATCGATCTGAATGATTGAGTTTGCAAAGAATTTTCTTGCGGATCGATTCTTTGTCTACCTTCTGTTCCTCGGTTTCGCTTTCTGCTGAGCAGTGTAGGCGTAAGGCGGAGTCACTCAGTTTACTGCTATCAAGTGAAAGATGATCGTTCTGTCTAGCGGATGTGTTACATCCAAATTCAATTTCAGATTGATTTTTATCAATTACTTCTTTGTTGGCGTTGTTCGAAAGTTGCGAATGATTTCCAACACTGTTGTTTTCCGACCGGTCACTTTTGAACGTCTGGATTATATTTTCCTGCGTTGTTTCATCGTCTAACTGGCATTTTCCTACTTCGTCATCGGAAGATGAACTCTCTGTAGGACATTGCAAGCGTTTATAAATTTTTTTCGTCTTTCTACTATTACGATGGTGATCATCATCTTTATTTGAATCCGTTTGTTTATTTTCATCACTAGTTTCAAAAAACTGCAAATCTTCATTATCAGAAACTATAAATGAATCCTCAGAATTTTCTTCTTCAATACGTTCATTGTTTTCATCATCTGTGGTATGACTCCCAATTGACTCACCATCGACTATTATTTCATTATCCATAATTTCTTTACGTTCTTCCGACTCCATAGAATCTCCACTTTCATAATCTTCTATAGCCTTTGCTTCATTATCAAGAAAATCATGCTGTTCCCTTGGATGTTCTTTACCTTCAGTTGTAAGCTCCTCATCATCTTCATTATCGGAATCATCTTCCCTTTCATACTCATTTTCTACAGACTCCAGCTCCTCATCTTCGCCGTCCTCTATTTTTTGACTATTGCTATATTCATTTTCAATATCAGATATTTCTTGAACAACGTTTTCATTCTCAATAAAAGTCATCACATCTAGTTTAGAACCCTCTATCGATGCTCCCTTTACACTCGGATTTATCCATTTTAGATGTATTTCATTTTCAACTGAATCGACCTGTGCCGGGGAGGTATCTTTCAAATTTTCTTTTTCTACTTGAGTGTTTATACATTCAGCACTTTGTGCTTTATCATGCTTAGTGAGGGTTTTTTCTATTTCAGGCAGTGAAGCATAAGTTAATGTATCGACACTTATAGGAGTAGAGCTTTGGACCTTTAGTAAATCCTGAACATTACTTCCTCGTGGTGTTGTTTTTGTTTCGCTAATATTCACTGCAACGCTGCTAATAGTGTCAACTTGAGAAATATGTTCTTCTGGTACATCATGGTTACCCCGAAAAGAGTCATTATGTGAAAATTTTGTTTTTGTTGGAACCGGTGTTTTTGGATAAACGTTCTTATTGTTCAGGTCCCTGCCTAGGTTCGAAGAGAAATCAACCGTTTTGCATGATGTTTTACAATCAGTTGCGTCATCCATATCATTACATGTGGACAGTGTACAAATATTGATAATCTCAATTTTATTATCGGATAATTTCTCTTTTTGTTGTTGTAGCAGTTCTGCTGCTTGGTCCGGAAGTATTTCATTAGAGTAAAAACTTCTGGTTGATACAGCTTTCTCTTCGTGTGGAGTAGCGTTTTGTTTATTATTTTCTATGGATATATTATCAGCAGAAATATTTAAAACTTCTCTCCTAGTTTTTTCTTCTATATCTGGTTTTAAAACAAAACAATTCATTTCAGAAGTGGCTATCATTGACTCATCGATTTTTTTGCCATCACTTTCTTGTGAACCATCTGCTGAAAGTCTTACTCCTTCTTCATTGATGCTTTCGTTCAAAGTTGAAGCATTAGATAAGAACTTGTTCTCACCTTTGGTATGTTTTTCATTTTGTTTCTCAGACTCATCCTTATTAGATCTCTTTTCAATTAGTTCTTCCAAACCCATAAATTTATTAAGATTGTCATCTTTATTTGCTTTTTGTGTGAAGGCATCATCTTTCAATTCGTATGAATTTGAATTATCTGCTATAATATCTAGCATATCAGTGATGTTCACAGTACTATCTCCTCCTGTATTATTCCCTTCTTGCTCTTTGACAATTTCCATGTTTGCATTATTAATTTGATTTGAATCATCATCTGTTAAAATAATTGTAGTAATATTTGAAGATTTGCTCTTGATTTCATCTATTCCTTTTCCCACAACACTAATTTCAACGTCTGATGAATCATCCTCTTCATCATCTTTTCGAGTCTTGCATTTTGGTCCTGGCTTCCTACGTTTGAATGAATTGCTCATTGACGCATCATCTTCTGCAACCTTATTAGAACAATTGAGAACTGAAGAAGATTGGGATGTTGCATTAAATTGTTGTGGCGATTTTGATTGGCGTGTAATTTTTTTTGAGGGAGACGAATTTCTCTCAATTTCTTCAGATAGTGCCGGAAAGGAGGGTACTTTTAAGCTCGACTGAGGCGTTGCCTCATCTTCATTAGTGGATATACTACGCCTGCGAGTGCTTCTTCTTGCCGGCGTAAATATTTCTGCACTTTCTGTGATAACCGAAGAAGCACCAGCGGCTCGCTTAGCGGGCGTTTTAATCGGTGTTGCAATACCAGATGAAGAATTGCGCCTGCTCATTCGAGTTGATCTGGATGGGGAAGCGGCTACATATTAAAATGGAAATTTTAATGTATTCAACTAGTTTTATAATCAATATTCTCACATACATATTTCTGTAATCGATGATAACTTTGGGGCAACTGGAGTTCCAGGCCGGCTGGAATTATCGCTATCAACTGAAGTTAAACGTTTCCTCAAAGAGCGTGTAACTAAAAAGCAATACATTTCAAATATTATTTCTTAAAAGTGCTGATTTTAGTTTTACTTTAAACTATATTTATTTTCCTATCTATAAAAATTTGTACCTAACCACGCTACTGTAGTCCATTTTAAATTAAAACGGTTCTTTTTTTTGCCCGCAAAAATATTGCTAATTCAGAACACCGCCACAAATAAAGCATTCATACTGAAAAAAGAACTTAAATAGAAAAAACAATATTAAAACTTACCACGACTACCAGAATCTGTTATAATATTCTCCATTTTTAAATGACCACAAAAAAAAATAATAAAAAGAAAAGACGCTTTTCAAACAATTAAACTAGACGACTCAATTTTACGAAATGCTATAAATTCTACAGAATGTGCCAAGTAAGTCGTGTTGCCAATTACATATAAGAACTAAGAGTTACCAAGTCGGAGATATCAAAATAATAGAAAAAACTGCATACAAAAATATGAAAACGATATAATTACTTTCAAGTGATTTAAAAAAACTTGAAGTGTCAACATGACTTAGCTCATTTGATTTGTTTCGCACTTTAAGCATATAGGGTGTGGGATAACCTATACTTGCTTAAACTGTAAACTCAAATAATGCCTTCCGCATATACTTATTCCCAATATTGGAAGAAAAATCAAATCTGTGGTTCCAATCAGTATCAGCCTAAGTCGAAAATAATACTTTTTATATAGAGAAGAGTTTCTGAAAAAATTTAAATTGATAATAATTTTTTATGAAGAAAATAAAAGAAAAATTAAAATGTTTCAAATTAGTTCGCAAAACTAAAGCACTCATTTAAGTTTTTTTTTTTATTTTCTTACATATCTTACAAATATCAATTATAGAATACTAAAAGCAATCTTCATAAAAATAAAAATATTAAGCCATTAATGGCAAAAAACTTCCGAAGTCATTTTGAATGTTTACAAACAAAGTTGGATAAAAATTGGAATTGGAAAAATCGAAACGTATGAAGAAAACGACCAACTTCTTTATATAACTATGTTGCACGACATAAGTTTATGTTTATGAGAGAGCCTGAGTTAGTTGTCATTTTGGCAATTAGTAAGTTAATGAAAACAAACAAATTTCAATAAAAATACGCTTTGTTAAAATACATAACGATTATACAAACAGCTAATAAATTTATTTACATATTTCTTCATTTTGCTTCATATTTTTATTGTAATGTACATCAAATTTTAAATGAAGTTTGGTTTGTATATGACAGAAAAGATGTTATAAGAATATATGTATGATATATACAAAATAAGAAAAAATTGTGTGAACTAACATGCACACCAGGAACACCATTTTTGTGCTATTAAACAAGTATGACAATCCGTATCATGCCCAGTATATTATGTATAATAGTCAATCAATAATTAATTATAACTCTAGTTGCTTACTTTACGGATAGGCTATTTTAAAGTTGGCAATATAACGTTCTCAAAACAAGAAGAAAATAAATACCAAAATAAATAAATGAAAAATCAAAGAAGAGACGCATGAAAAAGAGATTTTCATCGTTTGTCCGATCTGGCAACTTTCTTGTTGAAATTTTCACACCAGAAGGCAGAAAAAGTGAAGTAACAAAAGACGAACAAAAAAATAAATAAATTTTTTGTGTGATAAATTTTGCTCTAAGCATTTAATTAATCAGTATAAAAAGACGGTCAGAAAAAGAAAATAACTTAAAAGTTTCATTAATAAATGAAATTATGGCCGCGGATCAACGAATTTTAAAACAAGATGGTTACTTGGATGTGGGTGGTCTAACTGTAGGGGCAGTGTCGATTGATAGCGGTTCCTTGGTAGAATCTTCTACGTCCAATAAAAGTTCCATTCAAACTACCAGTATAGTTTATCATCCTAATCTGAATGTCATATTGGTTTTCGACAACATCAATCAAATAAAAGTTCTTGATGTGCATTCCGGTGTTATATTGCAGACGTACCATCTAGGAAATGGTAAGTTGATTTGAAATTATCAATTACTAATTGTCTATTGATAATCAAGTGCTTAAAGGAAGCCACAAACTGTCTATGTGAGTCATAATGTACCTTGTAAGCAAAATACAACTTGTGTGATCACTATCACAGATACAATACAACTTTATACCGTTTACTACACAAGAAAGAAATTTATAACAATAGTTTCCGAATTAAGATAAAGAAGTCTTTAAATTTGCCGTACTATATGATGCAAATTGCATTGCAGTCATATCATAAATACTATTATGACCCGTTTTTAGTTGATGTTGCAAATTAGTCTCTTGATCATATCGTTTATTTTATATATTAGTTTATATGTATATATATACATATGTATATATATATATGTATACATACATATAATTCTATATAAAGAATAATTTTGTTAAATTTTTTTTTTTGCATTAAAGATACAAACAATAGGATACATGGTTATTTTATGCCTTTGCAAGAAAAAATAATTATAACAGATGGTCATGTTATTGGATTTCGTGGAGATTACAATGGTGTTCTATTATTAGATACTGTTTTACAAACTCCTATACCACACAACGATGATATAATACGGATTGAAATGCTACTTTCCGAGGCAGTACTATTCCAGACTTGTCTTAAAGAATTGGAACAGGATCTTGAATGTCCAAATGACTTGTTAAATGAGCTAATGGAAAAAATTAAAATTGCACAATCAAATTCGAAGAAAGGAATTAAAGCTCAGCGGGTAGGTATTCCTAATATTTTACTACCACCACCATTACCCCAAAACTTTCTCAAGTATTTAATCACATACTTGTTTGTTAGATATGTATTTTAGAAAATTTTATTATTTGCTTCATTTTAGTGGAATACGATATGTTTACAAGTTCCCTATTCAAGCCTTAAGTTAGTTGCCAATAATTTGGTTATAATGCTAAAACGCCTCGAGCGACACATACCAGCCTTAGCTATTGCCTCGGCAATCAATGAACGTTTAACAGATTTACTTGCAGGAGCAAGAATACCTGACATAAATTGGCATTGCAATAACTTCCAAAGAGTTCTCATGCACTCTGAAGCTGTCCGAAGGCAGACATTTGAAAAATGGCCCCATATGGACTATAAATGGGCGTTGCCTGATCAAATGGCGCAAGCAGGTTTTTATCATCAACCATCTTCATCGGGCGAAGATAGAGCAATGTGCTTTACGTGCAACGTTTGTCTAGTATGCTGGGAAAAAACCGACGAACCGTGGAGTGAACATGAACGCCACTCACCAATGTGTCCATTTGTTAAAGGGGAATATACTCAAAACGTACCTCTTGCAGTGACGTATGCAACAAATCCTGGTGTACCCGTTATTGGTGCATTAGGCTTTGATGTTATTTCAAACAGTGATTTCTCTAATGTAATGTGCACCAGTTGTTCCCAAACTGGAGATATTACTATTTGGAGTATTGAACGTCACCTAAAACAGATGCATTGTTTCAATATCGCATCTTTGATGAAAGATATTCTCTGTTGTAACAATGGCAGTAGTAACGATGATGTAAAATCAGAAAACGATTGTTCATATGAATGGGTTCGAGTGACTTCCATTTGTGCTTTACCTAATCAAAGAGCGGAGAGTAAACTGTATGCAATGAACGCTACTCAACCCGGATCAAATTCAGTGGGAAGTACTGTAAATATGGGCGGAAATTTAACCCAAACTTCTATTTCGCCTACATCAACCTCTACAATGCGTGCTGGTATAGTAGGATCGAAGATAATTTTGGGCTTAAGCATTAAAAAAACAACCGGAGAACATTTTCTATTAATGGCTGTTATTAAAATTGTTGAGTGTGATCGATCACCAGATAATATTAGAACTAAACAAGAGCACGTAATAGATAATATAACTGTGCCGAATTCTAGTGATAATAAAGAACCAACAATATCGAATAATGCAAAAGGTAAGGAAAATTATATAAAGTTATTTATTTCTCTAATTTACAACTTAACTAATAATAAATAAAATATAGCATAATATGTTCTACAAGTAGATATAATGTCTTTATGCTAAGGTTATATAGTCGTCGTAGTCTAGTAGGTACTATGTTGGTTTATTAGACGTGAGGCCACGGTTCAAACCCCAGGTCAAACTTCTCAAACTAAACGAAATATGTAAAACTTTTCTGAAAAATGTGTCGTACGAAGTCGACTTTAAACTGTAGGTCCCGCCACTCATGTATAAAATTAGTACACACAACATAAGTGGTTTGAGAAGCTATGTCGTAATCCTGAATGAAGGGTTGCAATGACCAAATTATGTAATATGTATTCTAAAGTTATATGTATATTTATATATTTTTAAATGAAGTTATATATTTTAACTTAACTATTATAACATATTATATTATATTATATTATATATAATATAAACATAGTATATATATAAATACTATATATGCAGTAATATAATCATTTGTTATTTAAAGGTGAAAATGATCATTCACATTCCCATTCTAAAGAAATGACATTCAATCAATTAAGTGAAAAAACACAATCGATTGTTTTTGATGACTATGCAGAAGGCTTTGATAGTAACGGATTTGTAACTGATATAGCGGCTGGATCGAAAACTGATGCTACTACAGCGACCTCAGGAGATAAGTCGCAGTCGCCTATGGAATACAATGATGCCTACCTTTCCGTAGACTTTAAAAAAATGGCGGAACAATTCAGTGACCTTAATAATATTTTTGATTATGATTACGGTCAGACTGTAGATAACACTGCGTCATCTGGTGATGGAGGGGGAGGCGTTGGTGGTGGAGGTAGTAGTGGTCCTAGTGTCGCAGCAGATGATATAGAAATGGACACTAGTTATTTTAAAGAAAATCTTTTATCAGCTGCAAAAGCGGCACAAAAAAATAAAAACTTATCTACAAATTTTAATAGCAAACCTAATAATTCTCCAAATCCAGAATCTGAAGCAATTTCAAAAGTAAATTTTAATGAAGACATAGATTGCATTGTAGAAAGTTGTACAATTCTCAAACGAATGAACGCTCTCAACGACAGCAACTCGCTAAATGGTGAGGAGGAATTAGTAGAAATAACCGATATTATACCGACAAGTATTTATTGTAATCAATTGTTGGTTAAACTATTAAAAAAGAAAGTGTCTACAGCTGCAACCACTAGTAAAATCATAATGGCGAATGTCACCAACAATCCTGAAAGCGATAATGATGCAGATGACGACGATAATAACGAAAACAATAATGATAATAACGAAACTAATGAATATTCAGTAAGTCATTATCGATCTGTATCTAAAAAATCTGTAGGTGGGCAACTTTTGCTATTTGATTGCATCGATGGAGTTATACCAAATGAACATAAAAAGGCTATAACATTCAGTAGAGCAAAATGTCCAAAAGAAATTTGTATACTGTCAAATTTTCAGCACATAAACGTTCAAACTGAAATAGATGCTTCGGAATGTAAATCAGTTGAGCGGGGAAAGGGGGCATTCTCTGTGGTTTGTGCTGATGGGACGATTGAATTATTTTCCTTGTCCGAACTTCAACGAATCTGCAGTATTAAAGAGGAAGAACACCACTTTATAGCTGTTGCGTATTGCCGCAGTTTGGAACGTTTGTGTTGCTGCACACAAAAAGGAGCATTGATTTTTTATTCATTAAACGATGCAGATAACGAGTCAGGAGATGAAATGATTGATATGGAGGATGAAAATTGCATGGGAATGTCATTAAATGAGAACTGTGTTGAAATTTGTGTTACTGATGGCGTTGGTTCAAACCAGCAGTTGCAGCAGCAGCAACTGAGTAGCAACATTTTACCAAATAGTGATGATGACTTAGCTTCTTCTAATTCTGCACATCTTCCAATAAGTACAAATATAAGAATCGATTGCGGGCCCAGCAACAGTCTACCCTCAGCACCTGGAGTATCTGCGTCGCCTTCTCCGTCTTCTATGTCAGTTAACGCGACAAATTCAAATTTATTAGCATATCGAGTTGGCGATTTAACTTTGGAAGATTTGCGTTCATTATATGCTTTAACTCTTTTTGATGAAAAATCAGTACCTTATACAGCAGAAGTTCCCAGTTGTTGGAATAATTTAGTGCAAGCCCAAAAGCAACGAAAACAATCACAACACACTTGGCGTCTTCATAACGATGCGTAAGAAATTGGATATATTTATTACCAAACATTTGTGTTTTTAATTACTTAATTTCCATTCTTTAGCACCACTTGGGATGAACATATTATTGAAATAAATTTGTTGCAACCCGCTTATTTGGGCCATATCGATTTGAAATTTTCGCTATATCAGCCATGCCACAATCCTGCAGCAATACAAGTGACTCTTTTAAAGCAAAATACTAGTGGCTTTGGTTATCGAATGAAAGGACCGCACACAAGTTTTAAACATCAATCTATGGAAGATGTCGGAAATACTGAGATGCCATCAAGTAGCAGCGAAGGTTTTTAATCAATTCTTGATCTTATATATATTTTGAAACCTTTAAACCAATACTTTTTTCTTTAGCAAATAGTGAAAATCCTGTTTTGAATGAAGAATTTTTACAGACGCACAATGCAGAGATATTAGCTGGACCAATAGAACTTTCTTCATGTATAGATTTGTGTGACCAAGGTGGCACTGTAATTTTAACATCGCCTAAACTATTTAAAACACGTACCAGAAACTTTCTCTTGCACATAAAAACAATGGGAGATCCTTCCAAGGAAGGCCAGTCTAAAACACGTGGTACGTTTACTATCGTAATAAATTTTTAAGCATTCCTACAAATCTTGTTTTCTTTTTTACATTGTAGGCTGTGACTGGCTGCATGAAATATCAATATTTGTTCGTGGAGTTAAACCTCAAACGCAAATCCCAAACGAACGGCTTCAACGCATCGCTATGTTGGAAAGTAATCAATTATTGGATATCCTTTTTAAAGTTATTAGTAAAGCAGAATCTTCAATATTGGCTAAAAATTATGCGCTAGATATTTTAAACTGGATATGTTGTATCCGTTTGAAACGATTTCGATCTCCAAAATCTGATCGTATTAAAGGTCAACCAATATTAGCTCAACAACTTGAGTGTCTTAATTTAGCGGAAAAACATCTGGAAAACACTTTACGTCATTGCATTATTCATAGCAATCGAAGTATGGCTCATAAATGTGTAAAATTAATATTAACGTTGGCTGAGTAAGTTCGATCAAACAAGATTATTATTTTAGTTTTAATTTGTAAGATTGTAGTTTCATATATGCTAAATTATATAATTATAAATTTGCAGCGGTTTTGGCAATTTGCCATTAAGCGTTAAGTCCTCTTCTAAATTGGATGTTAATTTAAGAGATGCAATTAATAATACATTTAATGAACTTCCATTGGCAAAGCATGCTAGCGTAGTACGTTGGTATGTAATGTTATCATGTATTACATCGTCTAATAAATCATATAATGGAATATCAGAAATGTGTGTAAAACTGTTAATGGAAATTTCTAGCGAAATTAACAGGCGTTGGGATCCTTATGGCGCCCTTATTGGAACAAGGTAATATTTTTTTTTGTCGAATTTAAAAAGAAATTGTTTTTCAAGTTATGTATTGCTTTTAGATTCGGTCTGTATGGATTTCCATTCGAGCCAGACATTTTTGATTACGATTTACCAAATGTAAATAAAAATAATGTCAATTTCACGTCAACTTTAATGAATATTATACGGAATAATGCAGGCTTAGTTCAGGCTGCAGGAATCGATATAAAAAAGTTGTGCTCAATTGGTAATGTTTATTGTTTTTTACATTAATTCTTAATATTGTATTAATTTTTTATTATGGGTTTCTTAGATGGAGTTGATTTTCGGACTTTTCCACATTTAATTAAATGTAAAAGTGTAAGCAATCAGTTGCGCGGCTTGCTTGAAGTAGAACAGTTACATTTCACTTGCACAGCAACATCTGAAGCAACTCGTATAGATAATATAGAAAATGTTTCGACAACTACCAGTTCTGCTAATATAAATATGGACGACCTATTATTTGCTCCTATGGTAGCAGAAGCTGTCGATCAAATTTATTCAAAATCTGAAAAAGTAAGAACAGTTATATTTTGTTATAAATTGTGTAGATCCATATAAAAATTTACTTGAAATATATTTTATTTCAGATGAACGATATTTTGAATAAAATTAATAACGTAAACAACATTGCCGATAAAATCAAGTTGGAAAAAAAACTGGACCTTAATGAAAGTACAGACTTAAAGCCAAATGGCTTAGGACGTAAGTATTTTTATAATTTTATATATGTATAATTTTTATATTTCTTAAAAAATGCTTTTAGCAATTGAGACACAGCACAGTGATTTGAATGCAACTTCAAGTAAACCTGATATGGTTAATGAGGATAAAATTAAATCAAAAACATTACCGAAATTTAAATTTATATGTGAATACATTGATCAGCAATTAGGTGGGTCGGAAAAGACAACTAAAGATAATAAAGGAAGTGAAAAGATCGATAAAACTCGAGCATCTGCTGCAAAGTCGTCGAATGTTGGAACCGAATATTCGCCTCATACAGGAAATGAGAACTTTCCAAATGTTTTTACATGGCATAAATTGTTGGCACCTCCACCAAAACAAATGATTGTTATCGATCGTATGCACTCGGGAGCGAGACGTTTTGTTGTACTAGATTTTGGCTACCCAATTTTGTTGACTGATCTCATAATACCTGCGTGTGATGAACTTGCTTCACTTCATATTGATATTTGGTGCTTTGATGAGGAAACAGATTGTGTTCGCCTAGTAGTAGCTCCAGATATTGGATCAAAGACTTTGGTTTTAAGTGACCTTCTGCCTCCACCTATTTGCCGTTATATGAAAATTACAATAATGGGGCGTGTAGGAATGTCATCAACAAAATGTAAAATTCCTTTAGGATCATTTTTTGGCCATATAGTTGTGTTGGAATCCGATGGATATGGTGATATTCTTTTAGATTATATGAAGCATCAATCGCACTCTGTTCAAGCTCAGATAAAAGCATTACAGTCACTACATGAAGATGTTCACTGCCGTTATAGCCTTGCAAGCTGTAAGCTATTGGAGATGTTGACACCACTATTAAGCGCAGATGTTTCAAATGTAGCACACATGCAAGCTTTTATTACCAAGCAACGTAGTGAAGACGACACAGCCCCTACTTTCGAGAATGGAAAAATTACATCGATTTATGAGGTTTGAAGAACAATTACTTATTTTTCTTTTTTAATAAATGTAATATGAGAATATGTAGTGATTTTTACACAACATTCCCAATTCGAAATATCACTATTATGTATATCTAAATAGCTTTCAAAATATTTTAAATACATCAAATTAATTTCTTTTTAAAGGAATGTATATTGCTCCAACACGAAATAAATGTTATACGAAATGTTATTATCAGATTGGAATCCTCTCTTAAAGACAATCAAAATTTGCCTATTGTAATGGATACAGAACAGGCCCTACGATTATCTTCTCGTGATAAACTACGAGTGCTTGGTCAGGCACTAATTGAAATTTTATTAAACTTTTCTATAGAGTTTAACATTAAGGTTTGAACAAATGAAATTTGTTGTAAATTTATTGTGTCTTAAATATTATTTTTAGGATATGCTTGCTATGCAACAATTATTTACAGCAGATGTTGCCAATATGCTTTTCAACTCATTTGTTGTATATGGAGATGCTCATATTCAGCTAGCGACATGTTCACTGTTGGTGCGCATGTGCTGTGTTCAAAATTGGTGGGGCGATTTCCTTTCAAATATATTTTGCAATTTATTTTCTTCACAAAATAGCAAAATATTTCCCCAAGATCGGTAAAGATATATATTTTTTCAATAATCTAACAAATGCAACTGTAAGTGGTTTTTTTTAGTATATTCTTTTTGTTGACTTATTTGGGGAGACGAAGTATTTCTATGGGGAATTGTCGATCCATAGTAATAGATTCAATTTTAAAAACTCTAGCCAAACTTTTGGCTCCTATTTCACCACGTTATCATGATTCTAATGGAGCAGGAATTAATAGTTCTGGCGTGGAATCCGAAAGTAGTAATTTGTGCGCTAAATCGGATTTGCAGCTAATAACATGGCTGCTTTTATTTCTCTCTGTTTGTTTAGATGACCGTAAAGATAAATGTAAGACTTAATTTTATTAAACTATTTTAAAATAATATTTTCATTGTTCCTCACAGCTTCTAACAGATGGGACTTTATGAGTTGTGAAACAGACTTCGCTAAGACGCGTGGACAGTCGGCGAATAGTTCTGGTAAACAGTTGCGTTGCTTTAAAAAACGTATAATTCAACAAAATAAATACAGTGTTCAACCATACACTGATTGGGGGAAGAAAATTTATATGATACAAAATGAAGTTTGTTAAGATTTAAATGATTTTTATTAGATTTTAATAACTTATTATTACTTGTAGCATCCTGGAATTTTTATGGAACTAACGGGTAAACCAAAGTCATCCAGCAAATCAAATAAAAATAATATATTGCCAAAACTCTCAAAGGATGTTAGCCAAGATCCAGAGAATAATTTTGATAAAGGCTTAAAAAATATTCGCCTTAATAACATATTAATTGTTATACGTGGTCTGATTGCATTATTGCTAGAAATGGATTTCACTTGCAATATGGATCAATTTTTGTTAACATGCAAAGTAATTATTGCGTCATAAATAGAAATGTATACATTTAAATGTAATTTTAATTTAGGTGATTGCACGTCTAGTGTCCGCTTGTCGACCTGCTGTTCAATTATCAAAAATAATAACCATAAGCCAATTAGAACATTTAATTCGCATGGCAGTATGGAACGATCAACAACAACCATGGGCTGTTCATGCTATAACATGTCTTTTGCAGGTATATAATTATATATTATTAAAAAGTTATAGTTTTATAATGAAGGTTTTTTGATTTTCTAAAGGATCTGTTGGATGCTGATAAACATTATAAGGACAAAGATGCTACCCCTACAAACGACGGTATTAATTTACAGGAAACAATAGATTTGTTTGCAGCATATACATGTATGATTCTAGCAAAGAATTTAAACGATTTTTTAAATAATTATGCATAATATTTACAGCGCTTTATATGCCACAATCTGTAGGTACTAGTCAATCCAATAGTAATGATTTGCAATATTCAGATGGTAAGTATTAAAAAGAAGGGAATTGTGTTCGTATATTAATTATTTATCACAATTTGTAAGGAGTGAAATATCCCTATTTACCCTCATTAATTGAATGTGAAGATACTGAATTCGATGAAATATTAAATGACATTGACATAATTGAGCGAAATAAAGCAGCACCAAAAAAGGATAACAGTAACATGAACAAGAATACAGTTAATTACTTTTGCAAATCGATATCGAGTGCAATGGATTCCCGTTTAGACGTTGGTCTTGACTTGAATGTTGAAATCGATTTACGACGTATTACTATGGTTTCTTCACTTGATATGTACTCCTCGTTGCCACAAATACCTACCAGTGAATTTAAAACAGCATCTCCGGAAGTAACTGTTTGGCCAGAATACATTACAGATATTTGGTCAGGACCAGAGTACAATTGCGGTCTTAACACTTATAATATGTTTAAAAGCGTTTTTGATTGTATACTTGCTGATCTTCATTTAGAAGTATGTCTCTTTCTTTATAAATATGTTAATTTTCTAATAAAATTAAATTTCTAGGAAACTTGGGTACATTTGGAACAAGTTTTACAAATGTGGCTGACTCTGAATGGAGAACTGTCTGATAGGTCTTATAATTCTGGCATGTCAAATAGCGATGTTCCAAAAATACCGTTTGGTGCAAATGCTATTCAAGGATTGCTATTGGCATTAGCATGGTACAACGACGTTAAACTGCGAACATGGTGTTTAGGTTTTCAGTGTCTACTTTTGGCGTGCAATTCTCAGACTTATGGTCAAGAAGAAGAAGATCGCACACGTATCAATGAAGTTATCATAAATGACGAAAACTTTGAAAAAATGCTGCTAAGGTTTTTCTCTGGCTATGGCATGAGCTCAGTCATAATTACAAATCGATGCGTAAATTTTCTTTAAATTATTTTCACTATTATAAACTCACTAATGAATTAATTTATATTTTAGGCTGGCCCTACTATATGTAAACATTTGCATGAACTGTTGCACTGGTTGCATCGCAAAGGGGAGAATACCGACGGTGTTATATCCTGTAAAAAGAAACTTAAAGATACGCTTTTACATGTCATATTGCAACTAGTTCAACCGGGGGGTGCAATAAGTAATCAATTAGGTCCAATCGATGCTCAAAGCCAGTTGGTTCGGGATTTATTAATAATGCCAAACGATAAGGCGGATCTTAATATTTCGTTAAATATAATAGAGTGTGTTTGTAAGTACATGCCAGTCTAAATTGAAGATCAATGATATAATAATCTTAATTATTACAGCATTTTTGGTTTTTAACAACATTTCTAATGGAGATAAACTTCAATGTCAACGAACATCTGATACTAACAATGCTAGCAATTCGTTTAGCAGTTTATTTGCAAATGTCTTAGGCTCCGACCATTCAAAACAAAATTGTCCTATTTCGGATAATTCACTTATTATAAGCTTGCTTAAACTTTGCTCATCTTTAATACAGACAGAACTGCCACGACAATTGACTGTAATCTTAAAAAAACAAACATATTAATATATAAATAAATAAAAAATTCTATATATTATAGGACGAAACTATTCCAGAAGAGGAAGAGCTAACAAACATTTGTCAAACAGATGAAACTAAAGCAGAGCAACTAAACATTGAGGGACATCGTGTAAAAACACCATGCATAGCTGACACAGGTATGATAATTTTAATATTTTTCACAATGGAAATACATATATGTATATTTTATACATTTATAATTTATATTTATTTTATATATTTTATCAGTGCTTCGACATTTCCCTACTATGAAGCGTCTATTGGGCTCCTTATCTCACTGTTCAAGCACATCTTTTACATTAATGGTTTCATCCGCACTTTACAGTGTTAAAACCGCTGATTCGACATTTTTACTTGACGAACCACAAACAGCAGCTGATGCCGTATTTAATATGCTTATTACTCTTTGTGAAAAAGCATCCAGTTCGCGTCTAATTGTAGCCCCTATTTGCCAATATTTGGAAGCATGTATGTATATACAAATATTATTCTAATCAAATCATCGATTTATTTTATTAGTTTTTTAATTCAAAATTTCCATATTTATTGTAATACATATATAAATATTTTTTTTGTACATATATTATTTTGTAATTTAATTTGTATATTATTTTCATACTAATACCAATTCAGTTGAATATCATCTACAAAATTTAGACTATATGAGTTCTAGATTTTGAAAGTTTGTTAAAAGTTTTTGTTCTTTCAGCATATCCAAAAACATGTTAAGCTATTATCCTCACATTTATTATAATATTATTGAGAATTTGTGACTTTTCGTGAGTTTTATTTTTGAAAAAAATTAAAATTATGAATATATATATATTTAAGGTACATCTCAACGTACATCTATGCCACGTTTGCATTTGTCAGAACCATTGTTGTGGTACATATCTAAAGTTCTCGAAGTATCATCTGCTGTTCAGATATTTACACAGTTAGGAGGAATTGAAATTGTATGCAAGAATTTAGTCAGATTGAATAAAATATTAATAAACGTTCAACCTGGATTGGTAAGCAGCATATATTGTATATATGTATTTCTTAATGTAATCGTTCGTTGAAATTATGTTGTTTCGTTGTAGATTTCTATGATAATGCAACATATGACAAGAAATGCAAAAGTTAAATTAGTTTCTCATGCATGCTCTAGTGGTAATGGAAAAAAATCATCAGCGGGATCTAATCAAAATCATCGTTTACTACAAGATGGGTTAATAAATTTTGCGCCGTTTTGTACAATTTCTGCGGAAAATGATACTGCTCAGTCTGCGGATATTCTTATAATGAATCCAGTAGCATCGCATCGAAGACCGCGTACGCCAGCATGGAGCTATATGTTTTATCCAAATGAATCACACGCAGATCTTACAATTACCTTACCAACCGCAATTTTGTTACGAGAGGTTCAGCTTCAACCACATGCACCTACTTTAGCTTCTTGTCCCTCTGCAGTTGCATTGGAAATATCAAGGGATTTTGGTTTAGGCCCTGTACCTGTTGGTCCACCACTCACAACGACAGGAATGACTTGTATACGACTAAAGCTATCTAAACCCGAAATTGCAACGAGTATAGTCTTACGCTTATATCGGTAAGAAATTAAAATTTGCATAATGAACACCTGCAATAATTCCATTTTTATACTAAATTCCATACTTCGTACAATTAGTCTTCTATATCTTTTAAAAATGATGCACTATCGTAAAAATATAGAAATTCATGTTCTGGCAGTACAATAAATTGTTTATTATTATTATTTTCTACCTTTATATTATTTGTTTTATAATTAGCGTATAATTTTCATAAATGAGATTTTTATTTACTTATAGTCCAAAGGATAGTCCTAGTATTGGATTGACACAGATTGCGGTTTTGGGAAATACCATATTTGCTTCGCAAACAAATAATGCGAGCGCTGTAAATGGAACAAGTTGCAACACTGCGGCTGTTTCATTCGACCATTCAATGGATGATGACTCCTTTGCTAAAACTAGTATAGGATGGGTTCGTATTTTGGCACGCTGTTACAGTGCGACATCTATGATTCCTGCTGAATCAAAATTAGCGGCTGACGTTATTGGAGCTTCCGCTTCATATCCTGGATTTTTAGATGCTTGTTGTTCGCTAATGAATATTATGCCAATGATTCCAAATGCAGCGATTCAAAATTTAGAATGTGTTTTATTAAAATTGGGAGGATATAGTCGAGAATTATGCCTTTCACTTATACGAACTCTTTTATGGGGAACAACACCACAAAGTAAGAAATTAGATGAATTGTTTTATGAAATGGTTTATTTATTATTATTATTTTTTTTGTTTTTGCAGTTTATAAACTTTCAAATGAAAATATATGCGATCTTTTATATGAGCTTTGTACAAGTAAGGATGAATACGTCTTAGATAAAGTTCAAGTTCTATTGGAATGGATTGAAAAATTGAAATTGAATTATAACTGTAATAATAGCGGTAGATGTAATAACCCTCAGAGTGGCTTCGTTAAGTGTGTTGCATCAATTCTTTGGCACATACATGAAGAAAATAATAACATAAATCTTGGGGAATGTATCACATTAGCTGTTTTTGAAGCTTGCATGTTTTGGGTTGACCGGCTTGAGCATGAAGAGCCATTAAAAATAGCATTTGATTCATTACTTTGTTCACTATGCTATATCCAGCCTAAATTCTTTAGCCAACTTTTATGTACACTTAATGTCAACTTGGCGCATCTCGATGCTTCTGATGAAGGAAATAAGTCGGAAACTCGAAAGGATGAGTGTGGTTTGACAGATGATAATAAGGAAATAAGCGGGACAGCTTGGTATAACAATGTGGCTAAAGATAACCTATCCACTTTATTTAGAAAACCTTCTTATTTATCAACTATCGCGATGGCTTGTCAATCCCCAAATGCAGTATTCCAGTTGGTTGATTCAGGTTTACCGAAGCTGTTAGCATATGCTATATTTGAGTATTGTTCTTCTCTCTTAGCAGAAGAAAATAAATGGCAGACTTTAGAAACACGTTATATGTCTTTTAAAGAATCATCTTCGCAATGCATGACTGACGCAGATAAAGTTGCAGGAGATAAAATGGAAATGAGCCAAATGGAAATTGAAGCAACTACAAATCAGTCTCAGCTCATGACCTTTGACCTTGTTCCAAAAATACTTGATTTCTTTTCCGAATGCTGTTCCGAAGGACACATGCGTGACTGGCTGGGAACACAGCAAGGTTGCATATTTTGGAAGCCATTATTGAAGTTTCTGTGTAATCACCGACCAACTTATTTCATTCCGAGTTTTCAAATCCGTAGTCACGAACCGACCCAGCAGGCTTTCATTCGTATAGAACGAGGGACAATAAATTTCTTTTCTCGTGTTACCGCCTGTCACCCTAATAACCAAAACATTTTAACAACATTATTAATTGAAGTTATAAGAGAATCGTCAGCTCCAATTCTTTCAAGTGGCATGGTTCCTGGTTCTAAGCAAACAATCTCCGGATTTACACGACAGTTAGTTTTGCAATTGTTACTCGAAAACGAACGTGTTCTCGTGTCTGTGCATAGTAAACAATCTTTGCAAAAGAAAGATCCCTACTCACCATATTTACCTGTGGCTACCACTCTTCCCACTACAGCATCACCAAATAGCTTCACTACTGCCAGTAGTGTTGCAATTTCACTTGTAAATCATCATCCAGCTAAGCGAGTCAATAGTCATCATCTAATTTTCTCAGTCAGTGCGAATACAAAATGCCAAGAGATTATTCAAAATTGCCTTTCAGGTAAATTCATTGACATTCATTGAAAAAAATGTATTTTTTCAATAAAATTTGTATATTCTAAGCTAAAAATACGTTAAACAATAACTTTTATGTTAAATTTTATTTATATGAATATCTTTTTTATTTATTATGTATTGCTGTTTTATTGTAATAATTCTTAAAAAATTAAAATACCAGCTTACAGTAACTTCTTCTCTTCGATGAATTCAGAAATGCGATCAATTGATGGAAATAGTAATGTGGCATCTTCGTCTAGTTTATCTAGTGGTGTACATTGCGATTTACTTAAACACGATAATGCGGAGAAAATGCAAAGTGATCCTTATAAAGACATCTCAATTAATTTTAATGGTTTAGAAAATGGCATGGAATTTCTTAGCGTAGCAGCAGGAGTTACAGCTAAAGACAAACGTATCAAAGATGTTAAGAATCAAGTTGCCGCAAGTAAAGACAACAAAGACATAATGGCAAATTTTTCAAGTAATTCAAATGTTCTATTTCGCGCAATTAAGTTCTTACAAAATTATTTCTCTTTTTTAGAACTTGTAACTTTTGATGATTTCCTCAATCCACCAAATATGTCTTCAACTGTTGTCAATTGTGGTGGTAAACTTATACTGCGTGAATATCCAGATGTTGTAATTACAGGTGATGCAACAATATCACAATTGCTTGCAACTTTGCAAAGAAAAGGACATTCTTTATCTAAGCCTTGCATAAGTCTTGATATGGTATAGTATACAATATAGCAAAACATTCAGTAATTTTCATTTAATTATATTTATATATATAATAATAGGTAATTGGAAAGGGTGAGAGACATGTTGAGGGACATGAAGACTCCACGTATATTAAGGTTTCATCTGTAGAACCATTGCCTTCTCCGCTACAACGATTTTCTACTCGAGGCGGTCTTTCTTTATTAGCCCAATACTTGCCAACCGTGTACCCTGATGTTATTTCTCGCAAAAATCAAAATTCAGTTCCTGAGAAGGAGAAAAGCCCACCAATGAACGACTGGGTAAAACTGGAGCCAAATGATGATATATATGAAGATCTTGAAGACCCCTTATCAGAACCATCTTCCAAGCAATCTACCATAACGTCTGTACCGCAACATTCATTAGCAGCATTTGGACTTTTTCTCCGTTTGCCTACCTATTCAGATGTTCTTTTACGTGATAAATTAAAAGCTCAATGTCTTCTTCGACTCGTTTTAGGAGTTACAGGTGATGGGGAAGGAAGTAAGATATATTTATCCAATATTATTCATAATTTATTAATACTTTTTATATTCTTGATTTAGATGATATCTATAGTCTATCATTAGCTCCATCATTGCCAACGTTACCGTTTGAAGTTTTTCGGCAGTTATTGGATAGTTCTCCGTTAACTACAGACGATGGAATGCTTCTTAGACGCATGGTTATTGACGTTGGGGCAATGCATTTAGTTTTAAATTGTTTGAGTATATTCACCCATCACTCACCTGTTTATCCTCTGAATAACCCTCAAAATGAGGTACAGTAGTAATGAAATATTTTGTCTACGCGATAATCCCATAAGTATAATAATTTTAGATCTCAAGTGGAGGCGTTAAAACACCCCTGAATATTGTTGAGGACTCTTCGATAGCTACATCTGATGACAAAGGCCATATGTATTGGGCTAAAGGCACTGGCTTTGGAACAGGATCAACAACGCAATCTTGGAATGTTGAACAAGCCCTGTTACGCCAAAAAAGTGAAGAAGAACATGTTACAGTTTTGCTTCAGGTAATTAACGATATTTTTTATAAAAATAATTTACATATCGAGCCGTTTTCGAAAAGAAGACGTAACCGACAAAAACAAAATTTTACAGGAAAGCATTTTTTTAAATATCTTCGGAATAGGCCATTGGATTTCTTTAAAACTCGGTTAATAAGCATTATTATACCTGAGATATAGGATGCAATATGTTTTGATTTGATATATACTATATATCCGGATTTTTTGTCGCTTACGTCTTTTTTGCCGTTACATATTTTATGATATTAATAAAATTATGTCGGTTACGTCTAAATTCTGTGCTTTAAAAAAATAGTTTTCTGAATATATCTTTATTCAATTTGTATATAAGAGCAAATTTAAGTGTATAATATTCAATTTTATGCCTTTATTAAATACATAAGCAAACAAACATACAAATTGCGAACAAATAACATGTAAATATATTGGAAAAATAATTAAAAATTAAATGACATCTTCTTGGTCAGTTTCAGGTAATACATCATTTACATTATTTTCATTTTTAAGTTTTAAATATTCGCTATGAAATTGTTTAGGGATCGTATTTTTATCACAAAGTACTTTCAAATCTTTGTATTTACTAAAACTTATTTTCAAGAAGTCATTATATAATGGCAAAAGCTCCTTAATTATTTTATTGGTGTTGCGACTTGATCGGGGACTTGAGTTTACACAACATTCTATTACTTTTGATTCTTTAAAGTATCTATATTTCAGTTTGATATTAGGGTCGTCGTTTTCAAAATATGCTGTTCGCATATTTTTAAAAGATATTTTTTTTTGAACCAGAAAACTGTATTTCTGAAAACTTTTTCCAGTCTTTAAAGTCAAAATAATTCAATGTAATGCATTTATAGCCTTCAGGATTTCTTCTCGCATTTGAGATCATGGTATACCATTCACTTGGGGCTAGGGTTGCCAGATGCTGATTCGCAAAAAGCTGGACATTGGGTTTTAAAAAGCTGGACAAAACAAAAAAAAGCTGGACATAAAAAAATACTGAGAACATGTTAATTTTGGTTTTGTGTAAATAATTTTTATTAAAATATCCATCGTATGTACGTATTATTACAGACATCAGCTGTTCAAGTGTTGAGACATGTTGTCAGTGATGATAGAAGAAGGAAATCATAACTTAGTTGTATAACAAATATACAATCAGTGTTGGCTAACATGATTTGACAAAGATAACATCAAAATTATTGCCCATGTTATTGCAGTGTATTAAAAAATTTCTATTTAGCTGGACAAATTAAATTTTAGCTTGAAACTGGACAAGCATCAAAAAAGCTGGACAATCCAGCCAAGTCCAGCCAGGCTGGCAACCCTACTTGGGGCCCATACTGTTCTTTTACATATAAGAGATTCAATGGTACTATGAATTGAATCTACAGGCATCATTGTATGGCCGGGTAATAAGTACGTTATTTTTATATCTTTAATAAAAGTGGCATTTTCAAGGAAAAATTTTATTGTGGCAAGAATAGCTTTATTTCGGTTTTGACCAGGACAACTGTCACAGTAAAGACTTATAGAAGAGTGCGTCTTTCATTCATCGACTAGCTTTAAATATTGAAAAATAATGGTGCAAATTTCATTGCAGCCCCGCTTTCCGTCAGATTTCCCCCACAAAAAGCAGTACCCATTTCTAGTACCATTTTCATAGATACTTTCATTATAATATGAATATTTTCTGGAGTAGAATAATGTTACGCTCTTTGCATGGGGAATATTTAAAACTTTTTGGAGAACAAAGCTTGCACACAGAAAGGATGTATTTGTTTTACTTAGCTGTTGTTCCTTTAAAAAGATTTCTTTTGATTTTTCTTTGTCTCGTATATGATTTTGATATTCTGTTGTTCCATTTAAAGTATTTTGTGCTTCAATATCCAAGTTTTTATAATTTTCACAAGTTACACATTTATCTTTTTTGGGCAAATGAAAGCCAATGTGAAAATTATTTTTAAAAATGTTACGAAAAACTATTTTTTATTTTTTAAATGTTCTTTATAATATTGATATAACACTTTTACGTTTCGAAATTTTTGAGAAAGATAAACCTTACTACTTTTATTTTTGCAGTAATGTGATGGAACTGCTGGTAGTTGTTTTATAAACGATTTTAAAATGTTTACTTTTTTCTGATCAGACTTGTTATGAGGCCTTAATCTTTTTTGCTACTTGCGTTTAAGCACTTTGTATCGTTCCTTATATTTATCAACATTTTCTGCGACATATGAAGAGTTTTCAGCAAAAATTGTTGACACACTTTGAAACAATTATTATTATACGTAATAGTATATTCATAGCTGCAATGTCTTCTTTTCCATCTGCACTCCTCCGTCTTTTAACACTTTTGCGTTTAATGCATGATAATAACCAACTCTTTTGCCTTATTTTATTTCCGAACCCCCAAAAATGTTCGTTTATTTCTATCCTATCAGACTCAGTGAATTTCTCTGAGCATAGGTTTCCACATTTTTTATTTAGGCATGGATTTATCTGAACACTATTATTATGATTTTTAATTTTAGTCAATCTCTTTGGCAA
The DNA here is from genome assembly GCA_930367235.1 of Sarcophaga rosellei. Taxonomy (NCBI): domain Eukaryota; kingdom Metazoa; phylum Arthropoda; class Insecta; order Diptera; family Sarcophagidae; genus Sarcophaga; species Sarcophaga rosellei. The sequence goes on along the minus strand of OV884017.1, from coordinate 1,030,912 downwards.
TGGTTTTTGCTTTTTGTAACCCCTCTTTCCCACACAAGTTTCTTCCTCAATTTCTGCCTTTTCCTCAGAAGAATCATTAGAGTCGCTATATGGAACCAAGGAATTTATAATTGGATGCTAAAAAAAATAAAGAATCCAATGATAATTATATTTGTTATAAAATAAATTTACCTAATACGTAGAGCCAAAGAATTCAATTTCAAAAGAAAAATCTACATATAAAGTAGCTGTCTATGTATGTTTTTTAAATTTATTTTCGCAAATATTGCTAATTTGCAAAATATATTCTTACCTTTGGTATCAGTGACGCCATTTTCAACAGAATCTTAAAGTTGTTAAATTGATTGAAATATAAATTTAATGTTATTATTAATTACGAACGGATAAATTCATATAAATGAATAAAAATTACAAATTTCAGTACATAATTGCAATGGTACAGCGATAATTAAACGAATTTAAAAACAAGTAAGTATATTCAGATATTGGACATTTCATACACAAACAAATTTAAAACGTTACTTTGTTCAAAATTTGTCTATAAATTTCATGCATTTTTAAAGAAAATTTGGACGTAACCGACACTTTGTTATTATAAAATTCATAAACAAATATTTAATGTGTACTTACGTCTTAATTGCTTTTCTTGTAAAATCGTAACTATTCTATCTAGAGCTTCGAAATTTTCAGAGATCGATTTCCATAAAAAAAACGAAAATCGAAAATCATGTCGCTTACGTCTGTTTTGCGAAAACGGCTCGATATATTACTTTTTTTGTCGTTATCGTTTTTGAATTTAATAAATATTATTTAAAGCTAATTGAATACTTTCAAAATATTTAAAAAAGTACTTAATACTTTATACAATTTGAACTGTTTATCTTCAAGAATGGATAAAAAAAAATGTTTAACTCAAGAATTCTTTAGATACCCTTCAATAACACTGAAATCGCTACTTTTTTAATCTTAATCTGTTTACTAATTTGCCATCAATGCTTCTATACTATATATAATTAACTTATATTAACTATATAAGAATTAATTTAATTCGGAATAATAATAATTAATAAATACTGACAACAATATTATTTAGTTAAACTGACATGAGAAAATAAATCAGTTTTTCTTGCCGTCACGTTACCTGCGTCACGAGCCAAATGCTATTATAATCTACACAATTTTGATTATTTAAACTTTTTGACACAAAATTTTTTATTGTAGCCGGTTTATGAGTATTGTAAAGAAATATATGAAAAGATGTTTTTAAAATGATGAAACTTTCAATTTATGTTTTATTTAAATCCACTAACTTGGTTTGCTGGTTTGATTTCTACGTCACTGTTTGAGATAAATTTTTTAATTGAAGTTTTTTTGTTCAATTAAAAATATTGTAATAAGCTGTAAAAAAAAAAAGCGTATGTTTAATTTTATTTTAAAATTCTGTTAAAACAGGTCCTAGCAAGTTATATAAACCCCGGTGATTATATTCCAACTGACGAAGAAATGCCATATCACGAAATAATAGATCTATCGGATGAACTTCCAAGCGAGTTTTCATCTCTGTTGAAACAGTCGTGTCTCATTCCAGCACTCAGTTCCTACTTACGAAACGATTCCGTTCTCGATATAACCCGTCACATTCCGCTATATCGTGCCATATTGCAGCTTTTACGAGCGATATCACTGTCGCATGAATTGGTTTCATTGCTTCAGCCTCAGAATAATAGCGAAGGAAGTTCACCATCGATATCAGAACTTTTGACAAATATGAAAACTTGTGTGGATACATATGCCAAACGTTTAAAGTAAGTAAAACATTTATATGTAATAATGATATTAATTTAATGATATTTTTAATATCATGTGGCATATTTCAGATTAAACAAGAAATCAAACATTAAGGGACAGACACAACAAGTTACTGTCAACATTGACGATGGTGACGATGAGGGGTTGGCACTTCTTATTCCTGACATTCAAGAGACTACGATTCTTGTACAAAAGACTACAAAAAAAACTGACCAACAACAAAATAAATTAAACGCAACGAATGATGCTGAAAAAAATAACCAGATTGATAGAATTTCGCAAAGTAAATCTATTGAAGAACGTTACTTGGAAGTAATGAAGAAATTGCAATTCGATACATTCGACATGATTGTTGAAGCCGAAAACAATGGATATCGATTTGTTATATCTCACCATTTCGAAAAAACGGTGAGAATGGCAGGCGATCGATATCATCCATCTCGAGTTAAACGTTTAGCCCAAGAAGCGGTAACTCTGTCGACAAGTTTACCTTTATCATACAGCAGTTCCGTATTTGTACGCTGTGATACAGATCGCCTTGATGTTATGAAAGTATGTAAATATAGAATTAGGGATCAGTCATCAGATTTTAAAATTGTAACTGAATCATTTTATAGGTACTTATAACCGGACCAGCGGATACGCCATACGCTAATGGTTGCTTTGAATTTGATGTCTTCTTTCCACCAGATTATCCAAATTTGCCAATGCTTATAAATTTAGAAACAACTGGCCGGCATTCTGTACGTTTTAATCCAAACCTTTATAATGATGGTAAAGTTTGTTTATCGGTCTTAAACACTTGGCATGGACGTCCAGAAGAGAAATGGAATGCGCAAACTTCTAGCTTTCTTCAGGTGCTTGTATCAATACAATCTCTGATTCTTGTGCCGGAACCATATTTTAATGAACCTGGATTTGAACGTAGTCGGGGTACTCCTAGTGGAACACATTCGTCGCGTGAATATAATAGTAATATTTACCAGGCGTGTGTACGTTGGGCTATGTTGGAACAAATACGGAATCCTAGTCCTTGCTTTAAAGATGTCAGTATCTAAAATTAAAGTTTTCATAATTTAAATGCATTCAAATATATTTTGAATTTTAGGTTATTCATACACACTTCTGGCTAAAACGTAATGAAATATGTGCCCAAATCGAAAACTGGATTGAAGAACTTTGTAAACCGCAGTATAATGAACGAAGTAGCCGAACAATTTCTTTTAATTCAATGGTATTAAGACGTCAATACCGTCACTTACGCGAAGAATTGGCTAAACTTAAAGTGCCTGAAGGTTTACATGATCTAGATGTTCCATTTAATCCAAATGTAACTTTACCAGCGATGACTGATAGTGGCGTTACCAATAGTGGTGCAACTATAGTACCGAGATCTAATTGTGAAACATCTGATGCAAATATACCTTCCACAATTACTAGTCCTAGTGAAAATATCCCTACCGAATCAACAAAAACGTCGGATTCTTTTGTAAATAAACCATCTGAAAACCAAAATCAAGTAACAGAGATCCAGTCAATAAATACGGCACCATTGGCACCACTAGAAATAAATACTCATCAAACATTTGTTAACTGTGCTATGGAGGATGAGAACGATGACACGCCAGCTATTCTCCCTCAAAGTACACTATCGTCGAACGAAATAGCAACTCATAATGAGCACCTGTTACCAAACGAAATTGAAAATGTCGAAGGTGAGGAAGAAGATGCAGAAGATATTATTGCAAACGAAAGTGAAGAATTGGATGTTAGCGATTACAAATGTAATACAGTAGATGAGTTAATGGAACAATTGTTTTTTGATACTTCGGAAAATGCTATGCACTATGACGATTAAGTCGATAAGTTAATTTGTATATTATCTGTTCTGCCTTCTTTTTATGCTTTATTAAAAATCAATATTAATCAACTTCATATATGCAAGTACACATGTATTATTTCACATTGTTGCGAGAACGTTTTTATTTAAAACTTTTAACATTTAATTTTTGATATGAATATCGTTTTATAATATATTTATCTGCAATGAGTTAAGTAATGCTAATCTATGCATAAATTAAAATTAAATAAAGAATTAAACTTTAATGTGACCAAAAATTGATATGATGATTTTAATTACACGATTATCTTTCCATCTTATTAAATTTTCTAAAAAAAAAAAAGGTTAATACATTACTAGTATTGTAATTTGTAAATACTAGGTGATAAATTAGTTATGTATATAAACTAAAATAGAAGGGAACTTTAGTTATCAATCGAATGCGTCTTTTAGAACTCTGTGTGCACCTATGTATATACCGACAATGTATGAACTTCTTACGCATTGGCACATAGTCTAACCTCATATACACCACAACGTTGTGTTATTAACAAAGTATTTCCTTCTCAAGGAAAAATTTGCATTGCAGAGAAAGTTTCGCATAAAAACGGCGTTAAAGAATCTGATTAAACATGCCGTAACAACTACAACCGTTTTTATACAAAATTGATGCATTATTTTGACAGCTGATACTTATAAAATTGAGTTGCAACCTAAAAAGGAACATAAGGCATTGCCGAATGCACTGTTGGGAAGTCGGCCTATATGATCCCGATGATCATAAAGCAGAATTTTGCTGTTTGAGGCACTTTCAGACTTTGACAATTTAAAAAGACATTATATCTTACAGTTGCATTATAGTCTACAAGACGCTCTGAGCCATAAAGCAGAGCCATGGACTCTATTAAGCACTGATGCAGCAGCCTTGAGAGAACAGTCTTACGTAAGATCTTCGCTCCAGTGCGAGTTTGCGATAATTTCCGCATTCGATCCAACAGTGACCCGTATGAGCTCCTCAACGACATAGACGTTGTGTAACGTATTAACATCTAACGGCTGTGCTGGCTCGGCCATGTCGTTCGAATAGTGGAGGATGCTCCGGCGAGACGGGTATTTGATGCGGAAGTCGGCGAAGAGAACGAAGTGTTTGCATTGGAAGGACGAAAGTGATGAAGCCTACTCGATTGGTGTGACCAAGAAACAGAGGCGCCTGGAAGGATGTGTTAAGGCAGTCCGAAATCCGTTACGGGTTGTTAATGGCCAATTAAGTTAGTTAGTAGTTGCATTTGGAATAACAGTGTTCACTCCAGTGACTATTAAATAAATATTATTGATTTCAGATTTTATTGTCAAAGTTTCTTTTAGTTGGTCAAAAAGAGTGTGAACACCGCCTTTTAGAAAGACTGCATGTTGATTTGTGTTGAGCTGAGTCCAAAATTGATGTTGATTTTCTTTCCACTGATGGTGAAAGATTCCGCTTTGTAAAATATTATTGTATAACTCAGTCAGCCGCATTTTTGTTTAAATTGGAGAATATTTCACCATGGAGAAATTGATTTTGTGATTTGCTGGAGTTGAATCTTTGACCTCATGGAGTCGTCGTAGTCTAGTAGGTAGTGTGTTAGATTATAAAAGTGACGTCAGGGTACAAACCCTAGGTCAGCCATCTCAAACGAAACGAAATATGAAAAAATATATCTTCGGCGACTTCTCTCAGCAGATTTCTGACAAAAACTCTGAGAGTTACTGTGGGTACGTGTGTAAAATTGCACAATTTTATCCCGGAGATCATTTTAGGATGAAGTCTATTCATTGATTTTAAAATTGCTTTTATTTGATATAATATCACGCTTAGAGGCATTGTCGAAACTTAAAGATGACCAGAAATTGCCAAAACCATCAGCTATTTGTTGAGGATGAGAACGGAGAATGCTGAATACTAAGCAAACCATTACAAAACTTTTTAAAGTACTAACTCCCAGAACAAATATGCAACAGTTTGAATCCTGGATAGAAGAACATGTAAACTTGAACTTACATATCGAAGATTCCTGTCATTTGGAGGATACAATTGAGACATTTACAAACTTAATACATGAAGCAGCATTTATAGCAACTCCACATCAGCGACAAATGAATAGTAATAACGGTAATAATGTTCGACTATCGGCTGAAATTAGGGAGCTTGTTGCAAATAGGAGAAGATTAAGGAGAATATACCAAACCACTAGAAGTATATTAGACAAAACAAATTTTAACAGAGCATCACAACAACTAAAAACAAGCATTAAAAATTATAAAAACTTTTTATTAAATGATTATTTAAAAAATTTGGATGCTGTAACTAATAACGGCGAACATAAACTATGGAACGCTACCAAATATTTAAAACGACCTACTAAAAGGAATGTTCCAGTCAAGAATATAAATAGTGAATGGTGTAGATCAGATATCAGCAAAGCTAATGCTTTTAAGGAACACTTATCATCAACATTTAATCCATTTAATTTAAACAGCCCCACCATTATGGCTGATATTGTAAACTTTTTAGATGTTCCCTGTCAAATGGACCACCCAATAAAACCGATATCCTTTTCTGAAGTGCAAAAAGCGATTGATAAATTGAACAATGCGAAAACTCCGGGCTATGACAATATTGATGCCAAGGTTTTAAAATCTTTACCAAGAAAGGGAATTGTTTTTCTAACAGGAATATACAATTCAATACTAAGGTTAAACCATTTCCCATCGCAATGGAAATATGCAAAAATAATAATGGTATTAAAACCCAACAAACCTGAAAATAACGTTGCATCCTATAGGCCAATTAGTTTGTTGTGCAGTTTCTCGAAGATATTTGAAAGGCTCTTTTTGGAGAGATTAATGCCAATTTTAGAAAGACAAAATATTATACCTGAATATCAGTTCGGATTTAGGCACAAACATGGTACACCAGAGCAGTGTCATAGGATTGTCAATAATATTTCGAATGCCTTAGAGAGAAAACAATATTGTTCTGCCGTATTTTTAGATGTTCAACAGGCTTTTGACAAGGTTTGGCATAGTGGACTTTTATATAAGCTGAAAAACCTTATCCCTGCTCCATTTTACTTGCTGTTAAAGACATATATTCAAGATAGATATTTTTTTGTAAGCGTTAATGAAAACGACTCAAACTTTGGTAGCATCAACGCGGGTATTCCACAAGGTAGTGTTTTGGGTCCAGTACTGTATACTATCTTCACAGCTGATATGCCAACAATTGAAAATATCACCATTGCTACCTATGCAGATGATACTGCAATACTAGCTTCAGATGAATCGCCAATCATAGCTTCTAACATGCTGCAAAATCAATTAAATCTTATTCAAGATTGGCTTCAAAAATGGAACATAAAAGTAAATAATACAAAATCTGTTCACGTCACATTTACCCTAAGGAAAAATTATTGCGCGCCAGTATATCTAAATAGCACGATTATTCCAAGCAGTAATACTGTTAAGTACTTAGGCCTCAATCTAGACCGGAGACTTACCTGGAAACATCATATTAAAAAGAAGCTTGAACAACTTAAAATAAAAACAAGAAAAATGTATTGGTTATTGGGACCAAGATCAAGCTTAAGCTTAGAAAACAAGATTCTACTATATAAAGTAATACTAAAACCAGTATGGACTTATGGTATACAACTTTGGGGAACAGCAAGTAATTCCAATTTGGAGATTTTACAGAGATTCCAGTCTAAAACTCTCAGACTATTAACAAATGCGCCATGGTTTATCACCAACAAAAACATACATAAAGACCTTAGAATTTTAATGGTCAAAGATGAAATTCATAAGTTTAGTGATAGATACCTGAATAGGCTAAGTAATCATTCCAATGTGTTAGCAATAAATCTGCTAGATGATAGTGATGAAATCAAAAGACTTAAAAGGCTACATGTACTTGATCTACCCTTCGGAAAATAGAAAATTTTATTTAATTTTTAACATTTATTGATTGATTGATTTTATATTGTATTAAAATTAAAAAAGTAAAATCTCTTTTTGTATTTACTCTTTTCTTTTGAGTTTAATAGAAACTCAATACATGTTACATTTAAAAGTTATTAAATTTGCTCATTATTTTAAAATGTAAAATAGATTGCAAATAAAAGAAATAATAAAAAAAAAAAAAAAAAAAATAAATTTATAAAATATATATAAATGTGTCGGGTAACTAGACCATGTGCACATAAAAAGTTCACAATATAATAAAAGACTTATTTAAAAACAAACAAATATATTTCTTTATAAAGTTGAATATCTAAATCTTCAGCTCTGTAAACAGATTTTATTAAACTTGTACACTCTTCGATGGCAGCGTTTAACTTTTTAACAATGGAAGTTGGGTGCTCGTTCTATTCGATGTCGGGTGATATAGAATATTCACTTAATTATTGCCAAATGCATTTGCAAAACAATATGCGTGTTATTTAACGTAATACCAAATAAAAAATAATGGCGTAAACTAATTTTTTTTTCTTACTTAGCAAAGTACACGCATAAATTTACAATCCTAAAAAATTGGAAATTTCCCGATTGGCTTCTTTAGTATAAACTCTTCTACCCTAACTAATTCCCAACCTAGTTTAATCTTTTGCGGGAGTTTAAAAAGGTCAAAAGTCATAGCAGCCATTCCACTTGACACTACTCTATCACTATCCCTCCTTAGAATCTTGTGGATTTATACATTTAGATCTGATTGTAGTTCCTCCTCGGGTAAGTCGATGATCTTTCTCGAAATTATTTCTCCCTGCATTGTATTGAGTGAATTATATAAAGATATTTTGACTGGAATGCTGTCTATATAGTTCACTTTAGGGAAATTACGTGATCCGAAAGTTTTTAGAAATATAATCGAAGCCCCTTTTCACTTGAAAGACGTTGTACGATGCCAATAAACGTGGTATTTCGTTTTCATTGCAAGTAATTGCAAACATTTTCGTCCGATTAGACTACATTAATGAATTTTTGATAAAGCTTCCATTCTTTTGTCAAGCATTCCATTTAAAGATTTTTATAATTCGTAATATTCAAATATAAAAATGTTGATTTTGATTTTTATATTCAAATATATAAAAAATTTGTTATTTTTACATATGAAAACCAATTTGAAAGTAACTTTTACCTTGTGTATTATTTAATTTTTTATTCTTTGATTTCAAATAATATTAATCTAAGTTTAATAAATGTACTGTGTGGCAAAAGTAAATATGTACTTATACAAATACAATATATTCAATCATTTGCTAAATGATATTTTGAAAAGAGGGTACTTCATGAGGAAATTGAATTAGACGAAAGAAGTTTTGTGGTATCCTACGCTTTCTTTAAACAATATATGATTTGTACTATTGTCACTCTAATTGGTTTTACATATTGAAATTGGTCATATTATTATTAGAGATCAAATAATTAAAATTATTTATGTATGTATACAAATAAGAATGATAAAGTCATTTACGGAACATAGCTTTGGTCAAAGACTATAAATATATATATATATACATATACATATATATATATGTATATATATATATTTATATATTTATAAATATATATATATTTATAGTCTTTGCTTTGGCATTCTACAACTTTCGCAAGATTCTTCGACATATGTTTTTGTTTTTATTCATATTTTAAGTATGTAATTTAATTACATAGAATTGTATACAACTTTTAATTTTTTGTGAAAAAAAAAAAAAAAAATAAAAAAATTACCCTATAGCTAAACATTATGAATCTCACTTTTAAAGGATACTTGTAATGTATCTCTAATTTGTAAGATTTTAATAAACAAAAAGTCTCTACAATCTTAAGAATTGATGAAAAGTTAATAAAAGTGTAGTCATCATTAATTATCTCGCTGATATAAAAATGTTCTAGCTATCCATTTACTATATACATATGTATGTATGTATGTATCTAATGACGTTATGGTGTTGAAACCGATGCCAACCAAATAATTAATACATTCATACAAACATTTATACGTACATGAATATAAGTATGCATTATATATGGTCATTTAAATTAATACACATTTTTCATTATAAAAATTTTATTATAATGATTATATAGAATGAGTTTTAATTCTATATTATATTAAGACAATCATAATTAAAAAAATTATTAGGGAGATTGGGGGATAAAAAAACGTGTTTTTATAAAAGATCATTATTTTTTTATTATCCTGCCCAGTCTATTGGGCATGGCACTATAATCTTTCGCCACGTCTCAAAGGAAGTATCATATAATATCTGTTGAGCTTTTTGGTATAGCTTAGATTTATTTGGTAATTTTTTTACTTTTGAAGCCTCTGCAATAATTTCCAATTGGGTAATGATCAGGACTTTGGATTGGCTCCTCCATAATGCATACCAATCACTTAGAAACATAGTGGCTATTATATTAAAGGCAACATTATAATATTATTCTCTTCAACACGATAACAACACAGACATTTTTCCAGACGTATTAGTGATTAACCTTGTGATAATGAAATATTCAAAATAACATTAAGTTGTAAAAAAAAAGTTAAAAAGACTTGGTATGATGCACCCGTTAGGTTACGCCGAAAAGTAATCGTGACTATAACAGACTGGGCAAAATAGTAAAAAATAATCACAAGTATAGTTGATATTAACACAATTTTACTAGTATATTGCTTCTTCTGCGGTCACAATAATAGAGGTGTACCTAGTTTAATCATCATGTGTGTATCTATGTAGATATAATTAAAACAAATTCACAGTCTATACTACAAGCAACCAACAAATGAAATGTTACAAAAACTATATAAAAAAAAAACGAGAGACAGTTTAAAAGACGTAAAAAACGATTTTTAAAACGATCCCTTATATTCGTTTTTGTACGATTTACAGTCTGTTTTCTCATTCACCCAATCACTTTCGAAAGCATTACAGTTATGATCGGTTCAAAAGTTAAATAATTTAATAATATAAGGATAATAATATTGACATTGATAATCGTTATAAATTTATTTGCATCCATTTGTATTCATAGAATCTAAAGTGTTTCTGTTTATTACAAGCAAGCATTATGGAATTGTCTACTGTAACAATTGATGCGTCAAATGATGCTGTAAGTTCAGTATATCTATTTGCAATGAAATTGAGTGTAACAGAAATATAAAAAAAAAAACAAACAAATTATTCAACTAATCAATGGAAAAGTTAAATTGTGGCAATGTAAGACAATTGAAATAATATTCAGTACAATATGCTTGTAGTACATATGTATATGATTCTGATGTTGTTAATAAAACCAAAGACATTAAACCGTAAAAACTTTATTTTTGTGTTGTGATAAATTTGCCAAATTTTCTGAAATTAAGAAAAAAAAAAACATTTTTCTTTTTGAGTAATGTAATCAATAGACACAGCAAATAAAATTGAACGTTTTGCAATGAATCATGCAAATGTTAATATCAATAAAAAAAAAAAAAAAAAAAAAAAAAGAAAAGACAAATTTTGTCTACGAAAAATAGTGTTCTTTTAAATTAGCGAACGTAAGAGCTAAAACAAATCTCATTCTCGTTGAGTTTTGCAGCTATCCCTTAACGGCTTAATAAGATTAATAACTTAAATTGAATCGTCAGTTATTAGACAGCATACACAGATGTGACCATACATTTAGAGTTGTATACATACATATAAGTATGCATGTATTATCGAACAATAAAGGGTTTTGCAGTTGCATTGCACATTCTGTGATTTTAATTATTACATATACATATTATATTATATACCACTGTAGATAAACATACTTATAAACTTCAGCTTGCCCAAAAAATTGTTCTTGTCTATAAAAGGACTATAATATTGTTTGAAATTTAAGTTACAATAATATTAATTTAATAGTGTATTCGGTCTGTTTAATTATTTACTTTTAAGTAATTTTACAGTTACGGTGCAAATAATAATAAAATAGCATATTTTGAAAATACTATTTCATTAGAATTAATTCTACATACATTTTTTTATAATTCGTATTGTTATTAAAACTTATTTATAACAGTTATAGTATGTATTTCATGTGTCTCATAGTAGCAAGTGTAACCAACAGTATTTTCCAAGAGTTATTTTCCAAACAAAACGATTGATCGTTTTAGAGTACTTAGTATTTTTTTTTTTAGTTATAACATACTGCATTCATTTTTTTTAGTAAAAATACGAATTCTATCTAAATGGCTTAAAGTCTTACTAATAAAATTCTTAGGAAACTGATTATTTAAAACGAAACTAAATTTGTACGTCGCGTCGTTAATGTAAAAGTAATAATTTTGTTTTCATAATTAAAGATTTAAAAAGTTTACATTAATAATTTTGTTTTCGCTTTAAATAAGCAGCTGTGTTAATAGTAATTACTACTGTTACCGCATAATAATTCAAGGTTAAAATAGAATGTGCAGCTTGCTGCTATTATTTATATTGTAACTGTATGAATATTTGCGTTCAAAATAATAGAAGTGCTATCAACGGAAAATGCTACTACTGGCAAACAAGCAACCAGCAGCACTGTTAGAGGTCGACTCACATAGAATTCGCCATACGTTGCATTTTGACATTTTCAATTGACAGTTGTCCAAGTTTACGCGCTGTGTTAACGGGGAAGTATCGAATGAAGCAAAGGACATAAAAAACATTTATTTCAACTCTGGTGTCAGTTGCAAAAGTCTAAGTTTGACGTATGCCGGATTCTATGTGGCTCGGGCTGAAGTATTCCCAATATACTTTGTTTGGCAACATGAAAAAATTGAGAAATATTCTGTAAACTTACGAAAGTAAAATCATTTTATTCGATGGATAAGAGTCTTGACAAATATAGAACAAAATCAGTTAAATATGTTGGTGTAATCCACCCATCCACATTTCTTTAGTAACACATTCACAAATTCAAAAATTGAAACGAAATTGTTAATCGATTTTGCTGTATGTAAACCGATTTCCTAAAAAATTGTAATCTGTTATTTTTTTCTTGACGATAGGATGTTTATGGAGAGCCGTATAGAAAAATTGCTCACTTTAGTGCGGAACATCTGGTATCAAATCCTATATAAAGAAATAACAGGACGTGATTAATTTCGTGCTGAAGCTATGTACTTTCTTTAATAAATTTAAACTTTTGTGCCATTTGTTTGAAAAATATCCTACTAATGAATTGAACAGTGAATTGTGAAACAAAGCTTCATTTAAATGAAATACTTTTAGTTATTTTTATATACATTGTCTTAACTTAAGAGTATAATTTTTTCATACCATTTCATATTATTATAATAATATTCGGGATTTTTCTGAAAATATTATTCCTTGAATAATATAGAATTTTCTGAGGAAATTGCAAAAAAAAAAAAAATTCGTTAATAATGATTATAATCATTATTTAGTTTCGTACCAATTAATTTTTACATTTTCTGTGTAAGAATATAATTGCATACATATATTTTTATTTAGTTATAGTCGATTAAATCTATTGCAATGAAACAATATTAAATGCAATATAACTAAAGTATTTTTACATAAATTTCCATAAATTAAGATTAATTAAAATTACATCTACTTGAGAAAGAAAATAATATTTTTTTATATATTATTTTTGTTATAATATTTATATTACCGTCTTGTTGGATATTTAGCTGTAATACATTAGCGGCTTAAATAATAGTATAAATTTGAATTAATGCAGACAATAAGTAAATATATATAAAACTTAAGAAATTGTTATTTAAAATGTACTATGTATTCAAATGGAAATATTTGAGAACTGAAGTAACAAAATTTCGTAAAATATGTTATTTCCTCTATACTCCACGACGACCGTTTACTAATGAAATCTATCAGTTATACTATCGTAAAGCATAAATTTGTTCGTGTTAAAAAATACTTTTACAAGACGATAAATTCATCACAAATGGCACCAAAACCAAATTTCCATTTCCAAAAGACAAAGTCCTTTATTTTATTTTCCATCTGATATCGAAAAAAGGACTACGTAGTCTATGAAATGTAGTGAATTGTCCTCCGACAACAAAAATTCTACTCATATTCTTATATTCAAAGTAAATGAAATGATTAAAATTAATTTCATTAGGAATGGAATGCCCCCGAGTGAAATGTTCATAAATAAGTGCTAGTCGATGACAGTTGTTCGTGCTAAATTAAAAAATAATTTTCCAAATCGCAATAATGCAATTAAACACCAATTCGTTGGTGATTAATGCAAAAATGTTAATTAAGCAATAAATCATTATTATTGAGCTTATAAGAGCAGATACTTAGCACGAGTAACATATAGATCTTAAGCAACCGCACAACTGTTAACAAATATGCACAAAAAATGTCTAACCAGTTGAATAGTATTTTCAATTGGGATAAAATGTCTGTCTGGGATACAACGATTGTCAATGTTTACATTAAATAAATGTACACCTAATTCTATTTTTACGCGATAGATACGTTCCTCATAAATTGGCTTAAAGAAATCGTACAAAAAAAGATAGAGTATTCATATTAAATTATGCAATTCATATTAAATTGTTCATATTAAATCACTTATGAAATATCAAGCAATATAGATAGCATCAATAACTCAAACTCATTTTGGTTAATACACATACATATTTATTTTATTTAAAAAATAAAAATAAAAAAAAACAGTTCATTTATAAAAGTATGTGATTTTTTTGATTGCGTTAAATCAAAACAAGTCGCGTTAAAAACAGAATAAAATATTTGTTTGAAAACGCTTTAAATCAAATTCACGTAAACAAAATTGGTGTGAAAACATAATAAGGTGTATATGTATAGTAGTATAATTTGGTAACGTTTATACATACATACATATGTATATATTAAAACATTGTTTGTTATAGGTTCGACATAATGCTGAGACGCCAAATACCGCATCTATAAATAATAAGGAAGATAGTAAGGAAACGTCGAAACTTCTGTACGGTATTAATGACAATCCGCCATGGTATTTGAGTATATTTTTAGCTTTTCAACACTATTTGACTATGATTGGAGCTATTGTCTCAATACCATTTATCTTGACTCCAGCACTTTGTATGTCTGATGAGGATCCGAACCGTGGCATAATTATTTCTACAATGATATTTGTAACTGGGATAGTGACGTATTTGCAAGCAACATGGGGAGTACGCTTGCCCATTGTACAAGGTGGCACCATATCATTTTTAGTACCAACACTTGCAATATTAGCACTTCCACAATGGAAATGTCCAACTATAAGTGAAATGGAAGAATTGGATGTAGAAAGTCGAGAAGAATTGTGGCAAATACGCATGCGTGAATTATCGGGTGCAATTGCAGTTTCTGCAATGGTCCAGGTTGTTTTGGGCTATACTGGCTTAGTGGGGAAAATACTACGCTTTGTAACTCCTCTCACAATAGTACCAACTGTGTCGTTAGTGGGCTTAACATTATTTGAACACGCTGCGTCAACTGCATCTAAGCACTGGGGCATAGCTGTAGGGTATGATCAGTTTTTGTTTTTAAAACCATTATTTGCAATATTTAATAAAACTTTGTCCATTTTTCAGAACCACCAGTATGTTGACATTATTTTCACAAATAATGTCAAATGTTGCCATACCCATGCCGATTTACAGAAAAGGTCAAGGCATTGAGTTTAGACCTTTTTTGCTTTTTCGCTTATTCCCGGTAATTTCTCACAGACAATTATTTTTAAACATTTTATATCATAAACACTCTTTGCATATTTAGTGTTTAACATAATATAATAAAAAGTATTAAAAATATTAAGTTAAGAAATCTTTTGCAATTATCTGCCTGTTCACATTTCATTTTAATTATCTTTATTAACACATTCGCATCGTGTTATTTTAACCTTAAATGCCCTATGAATCTGGTTATTTTCTTGTAAATCTTTATTTCACTGACAGTCAAATAACAATTAGGACAATAACAGCCAAGAATATGTGATAATGGACCATCCTAAAATGTAAAAGGCAATTAATAATTATATATGATACGGAACGAAACACGTTATATGGGTCACTGAGGGGAAAAGAGGAAACAAATATTCAGGCTACTAAAGTACTACATACCATTAGCTTGGATAACCTCATGCCTCTCATTATATTGAAGACTAACGGGAGGAAGTAGGCGAAAACTATATAAAATTCCGATTCCGATGATGGAACACTTTTTAAGTCATTGCTCAGCATTCTTAAGCTCGATATCCCAATTTTTAGGACATAAGTCATCTCAGAGGATTGGACTGGAAAGATTTAAAGAAGTTTGTGCAAGATACATACTTCCTATAGAAAGCATGGTTGGTATCTCTTAATAATAGGCCTTGTTAAGCGCTGTTTGATGGCTTAGTTGTATGCCAATAGGCATAAGACTGATAAGATAAGATAAGGTTGATCTTCTCTCCTCTAACCTGAATATATTCCAAGCCGGATTCTGAATGTTAGTTTTCCTCTTAAATGAATCATAACGGCATTGGTTGTAAAAGTTCTTAAACTTTTGGAGGAAAATGGTTCAATATTGATTAAATTTCTCATAACTCAAATCGAAGTATTTGTTTGAGATTGAAAAAAGAAATTAACAAAGGGCGCACGCAAAAAATCTCGTGTTTACGAAAGTTTTTAAAATCGAGAATTACCGTTTCCGGATGCGAATGTGTTAATCGGTTGTCCTTTGATTCAAAATGGGAGATATTTTAAATCAGGGGTGTAGAAAAAGTAATTATTAGAATGTTTTAATGGTAACTAAAATCTATTAATAATTTAGTAGTAGTAGTAGGGTAAAGCTTTATTACAAATTCAATTAATTCAAATATTGTTTTCTGAATTTTTAAAAGAAAGAGGCTTTAATCCCGTGTCTGTATATTCTAGCCAAAAAGCTTTTTGTCTCCTGTCTCCCCAAAGGGACATAACATAAAAAACAAACACTCAATTCCAAACATCAGCTCAATGCTATTTCATAGAATGCGATGATTGTAGACAATGAAAGATGGGAATCCTATTGCCTGTTTCAGTATACCAATCACCTACTTAGCTAAAAAAGATTAAAATAGAAAAGTTGATTTGGATTTGATTGGAATAAAGAAGGAATACAATTACTGTTATTTTACTGGAAAATACATACATATTCGTATATGCATATTTATTTTATATTCAGTAAAATACAGTAACTGCAATCGATAATTTCTTGCTACATTCCATTCAAGAATAATATACATATGTAGTTTGCAAGAAGGGGGTAATAGGTCAATAAAATTAATGTTTACTTATGCTTATTTTAATATCAAAAAGAAGCCTAAGCACATCTGCTATACATATTTAATAAATTAGCATATATTTCTTTGTGATCGGTGTATTTAGTATTAGTGTACTGATATCGATGATATATGGTGATATGTTAGGATAGAACTGAATTGTTGACATGGCTAGAAAATATTTATTGGAAGTTAATTGAGATAGTTGTTGGGGTTTGCTCATCTAAGATTTTTATTTATCATATTCATTTCATTCTCCACAGGTACTTTTAACAATAATAATAATGTGGGGGTTGTGTGGTATACTGACGTTGACTGATGTTTTTGGAGAGGGTCATCCGTCTAGAACCGATGTGCGCTTAAATGTTCTAACAAATGCTAAATGGTTTTACATTCCATATCCCGGACAATTTGGGATTCCATCCGTAACTTTATCAGGTGTTTTGGGTATGTTGGCAGGCGTGTTAGCGTGCACAGTGGAATCTTTAAGTTATTACCCAACTGTATCACAAATGGCAGGTAAGATTTTTTTCTTTGTTTTTGCGTGTTCCTATGTATGTTTGTTGTATGAGTTCTTTTTTGTAAATACATTATGCGTTGGCATTTTTTTTTTATTATTTTGTATTAAAAACTTTATATCTTATATCGTATACTCTAATACATCAAAAATTAAAGAAGATAATTTCATTTTAAATGTAAAAGAAAATTTCGCAAAAGGTATAGTAAATATAACCTTTAAGATGAAGTCCAAATAATCTTAGTGTATCTTATAATCTTATAACCTGAAGAAACGCATGGTAATTATACCGTTTTTCCTTGAAATTTGCCTAAATGTTATAGACCTTTCCACTTGAATAATTCGAAAGATATGGGCATATGTTGTTATACTAACTTTTGTTAAACTGATTAATTTATAATAAAATAATTTTTTAAATTTCATTTAACAAAATGACTACCTTTAAGGACTTTGAAAAAGTTAATCTCTCATCAACATATTTACAATAAAAAATATTCTTCTACGCGAATGTTATTTCTTCGTCATTTTGTGAATCTTTGAAATCTTTCATATAGTATTTGACATGAAAATAACTGAAAGTTCAGAAAATTAAACAAATGTTTGTCATTTGTAATGATGATACACATAAAAAAGACACAAGGGAATTTTAATAACATTTTCGAGATGAACGTTTGTGACATCTTGATGTGTATGTCAACAACATGAAAAACTAAAAGAAAATGATTTATAAATTGTGACCATGAAATACTACTTCCTGCATCGAATCGAGAAACGATGCTTCTTAGGTCCACTCACTTTCTGCTGGTCAGCAAAAATTATGGATTGATCATCCCAATAATAGGCAGCTTTTAATATCTCCATATGATTTACAAATTTAAATCAGGTAAAAGGTTTATCATTTCCTTTATATTTATGCAGTTATAGCCAGTGTTGTAAAAGTAAAAATTCTAAGGGAAAGGTTGTGCTTGAGTATTTCGTATATTAGAAATTAGCTCGTCCAACTTTAAAACTCGTTGGTGCAGTTACGTGCTCGAATGTCGTTCGTTTTAAGGCGTTCAATTAGCACTGCCTTTTGACCAAATGCCTTTTTCTATACACTTCGTCTGCAGGTTTTCATATCGTAGCTTTGGAATCCGTATCCATAAGAATATTACAAGAATATAAAAAATAATCTCACACCACTTATGTTCTGTGTCAATTTTATCCATATGTGGTGGGACCATTAGTTTAAAGTTGACTCTGAACGACAGATTTTTGAAAAACTTTTCATGGATATTATTTTCTCTCAGAGTTTTTGTCAGAAATCTGTTGAGCGAAACTCGTCAAAGAAATATTTGTTTTTTCATATTTTGTTTTCTTCGAGAAGTGTAACCTGAGTTCAAAAATGATACATTTGCAACATTCAACGTTGTGTTCTTAAGTATTTACTACTCTCGGTTACTCTGGCACTTATAAATAAAAATTTAAATACCACAAATAATAATTTTCAATGACATAAACAATACATATCAATACATGATCTAGTTGTCGAAAAGCAACTGCTTTTAATATGCATACCTAACCGTAATTTATGCAATAAAACATTATATGTACACATATTAAATGATTTGCCTACGGATTATGTTAACAAATTTTAATTATTTCTCTAGGAGCTCAATCGCCTCCATTGCATGCTATTAATCGAGGTATAGGCACTGAGGGATTGGGTACCGTTTTAGCAGGACTGTGGGGTGCCGGTAATGGAACAAATACATTTGGAGAAAATGTCGGAGCTATTGGTGTAACAAAGGTAACTTACTTTCTTACTTAATTGGTCATTACAACCCTTCAGTCACGTTTACGGCCTAGCTTCTCACACCACTTGTGTGTGTTAATTTTATACATGAGTGGCGGGACCTACAGTTTAAAGTAGACTCTGAACGACATATTTTTGTGAAATTATAAAACGCAAAATGTTTGTTAACCCGACCACTAATATTAACATAGCTCATGTATCTCTTACGATGTTTGGAAAGTCTTGATTTTGCAACTGTAGCAACAGAAGAACATTTAATATTATTGTTGATTTCATAAAAATGTTACCAATATTATTATTATTATTATTATAACTAATATACGTACTTAGAAGTTTAAGAGTAATATTACTTAATTTTGGAAAATAAACTCTTATAAATTAATATATCTGTCTTTAATACTCTTTAATCAAGGTTATTAATTTATCAGAGTTTTTGAGGTTGTGATTGAATGATTTTATAAAATTTTAGAACAGTTTGTAAGTCTGTCATCCGTAATAATAAATCATTTCCGTATAAGACGACATAATATGAGTATATTCTTTAAATTCTGAGCGTCAAATCTATTTTATATCCAATAAGTAAATGAACGTTTCAAAATTTTTATTTTATTTGAATTATACTATTAAATCTCGTTTCTCATATACCATACATACATGCAAACATAATTGGTCATTACAACCCTTTAGTCGGGGTTACGCCCTAGCTTCTCACACCACTTATGTTGTGTGTGTGTGTTAATTTAATACATGAATGGCGGGACCTACAGTTTAAAGTAGACTCTGAACGACAGATTTTAGAGAAACATTTCATGGCAATTTTATTTACTCTCAGAGTTTTTGCTAGAAATCTGCTGAGAGGAAGTCGCCGAAGAAATATTTTTGCAGGAGATGACTGACATGTGGTTTGAATCGTGGCCTTACGTCTAATAAGCCAACACACTACCTACTAGACTACGGCGGCTGTAATAATGTTATAATGTTTTTATTTTAGATCGGTTCTCGACGTGTTATACAGTGGGCTGCATTCATAATGGTATTACAAGGGGTTATAGGAAAATTCGGAGCAGTTTTTATTTTGATTCCAGATTCTGTCGTCGGTGGCATATTTTGTGTCATGTTTGGCATGATTATAGCGTTTGGATTATCAACGTTGCAATATGTCGACTTACGATCTGCTCGCAATCTTTATATATTGGGTTTATCCATTTTTTTTCCTATGGTCTTATGCAAGTGGATACAACAACATCCAGATGCTATAAAAACTGGCAGCGAAACAGTCGATTCAACATTAACAGTTTTATTGGGCACTACTATTTTAGTGGGTGGCTTGTTAGGATGCTTTTTGGATAACATAATACCAGGTAAGAAAAAAGTTACCTATTAATAATTGTTTAGTCACCTGCAAATTGTATGAAAGCAATAAATTCTGCTCTTTAACGGAATTAAAAATATGTACATAGATAACAGAAAAACGTTTGGTTTGTTTTTTTAATTATCATATTAATTCAATTTTTGCTGTTTATTATTTAGGAACATCCGAGGAGCGGGGACTAATAAAATGGTCTAATGAAATGCCACTCGGTGATGATAACATTAACGATGGTACTGCCACAGATTATGATTTTCCGTCTGGAATGGAAACTTTAAAACGGTAAGTTAATGTTTCATATAATTTGATACAGACATACATATGTAAATACATATTCATATGTATCTTTTATATAACAATTAGTTTTCAATGTTGTCTGCAGACATTTCCATTGAAAGGTCTATTGCGACGTTTTCACTCGTGTAATATAAACAAATGAAAAATTATAATAATATATTTAAAAAAATTTAAATTATATTTTATATTTCATAATTCCTTTCTTTAATATGATATTTAGTTTTTTATTTTTATTATTTTTTTTTTTTTTTCTAAATGAAAAGAATATTATTAATTTTTTTAAAGACATTATTGAAGGGAGAAAAACATCGACAAGGAAAATATGCGCTGACGTACTTTAAATAGTTTTCAGATTACTTACAGGTTTTTATATGAATGTATTTATACGAACATTAACTATTAAATTTCGGAATTTTTTTAACGTGAAAATTATAAATCTAGTTTCTAAATAAAATAAACCGTTTTATAGAAAATATCCAATATAAAAATTTTGTCTGCTTACATTGAACTTCATATACATACATACAGTGGTGGCCTTATAATTAGAAACGACTTGGCAACATGTATGTTTGTTAATTTATTTTCAAAACTTTTGTTACTCACTTTAAAATTAATAGCTAAAAATGCAATTAAACAAATTAGCTTTATGTTAAAAATAAAAAATTTCACAGCATCATTATCATTTTTAAAAAAATTAGCTAAAATCAAAAAATACCAATTTTCGGTTGGTCATATAATTAGAAACAAAAAATATTTTTACAAACAGCTTAAAAATATCTTAACATATTCACATTTAATGGGCATTATCTTTAATATTTTGTCGGATAGACCTTGTTTTGAACAACATCTGCAAGTCTTTTCGGCAAACTTTGTATCAAACGTTGGCATGTTTGTACTGATATGTTTTGCCAACTTTGTTGCACCAGCTGAAAGCATTTATCGTTATTTCGAAGGTTTTTGTCCTTAAGACCTCTATTAACAATTGCCAATACATTTTCAATTGGGTTGGGATCAGGACTTTGTGGTTGCCAATCCGGAATGTCAATATTTTGACCCGATAGCCAACACTTCACTAACCTTGAAGTGTGCTTTGGGTCATTATCATGCTGAAAAATCTAATTGAATACGGTTCCATTACATTTTAAAATATGCTGTTATATTGATATTGGTCCATTATTCCTTAAACTTTTACAATTGGACCCACACCACTCCAAGAAAAAGCACTCCAGATCATAATAGAGCCGCCACCGGTTTCACTGTGTACATGGGATCAAAGGCTTTGTTTGGAAGACGTCTTGCATAAGTTTTTCCCATCAGATTGGAACAAATTAATCTTGGATTGGTCACTCCAGAGAACTCTGTTCCAGAAACAAAAGTTTTGAAAATAAATTAACAAACATACGTTTTGCCAAGTCGTTGTACATATATCGTCTATTACAAAATTTTGCTATTATTGACCTGTATTGTGAATTTTTGAAATAAAATGAAACATATTTTAAGTCAAATTTGTAATTTATTTGACGCAAAACCGAAATGCTAAATGTCTAATATTTCCAATTGCTTCGCTATTTGACTCATGCATACTTATAAATAGTGACCATTTTCTAAATATGAACTCATCAATCGACGTGGCATTATTGAAAATTATTTATTTTACCTTTAATTAACATTTTTGAATATAAAGAATGAGAAAATCGATCCTGTTTTCGTTTTAGCGCTGATAATATTCAATATAATACTTTAGTGATATTTAATAAAAGCTTTTATTAAAAACATATGTATCCGATTTCGATGTCTCTACTAAAAGTTAATTAACACTCAGCCATGATACTAAACCATTAAATTTGGGACAGCATTTATTATATTTCAAGTTAGCGAACCCAATTCAATAAAAGTTTTTGTATTTGCGAAAATAGATCTACACGTGCGAATAAATTTTATGTTAGGATACGTAGACATTACTGCGAAACAAGTTCGTTGACAACAAAAATTTTTAATACATTTCTATTTACTTGATTATAATTCATTTAATATAAAAATTGTACACGTTATATCTTTTTCAGTTGGAAGTGGACTTACTATATACCATTCTTGCCGACGTACAAATTGCAGACAAAAGATAACTGAGATTAAATTTGTATGGGAAATAGTTAACGGAAAATAAAACTATTAAATTCCATTTAGATCATTACACATGCTTATCTTTTTTTTTTAATAATTGTAATTTGTAAATAAAATAAAAAAAAAATCAAACTAATGATAAATCACTGGATTAATTGTCGTTTATTAATTGTTTTATTTTCTGGCCTTAATGTTACATTTTACTATTATGAGATAAGTTTCTAAAAGGTTTATTTAAAACCCGCTAGAGTTATATCACATACAAATTGGAACTTTAACAACAATTATCTAATAAAAAAAACTTGATTTATGATAAATCTATTAGAGATGTACTTCACAAAATATTAAGTCATTAGTTTCATTAAATTTAAGTTACAGCCCATTGAATTGAATAGAATAAATAACATTTAAATAAATTGCAGAAATAATAAAACTGTAGTAATGACATACCTTTAAAAGTCTTAAGACCAAATAAAATTGAATTGAATTGTTGAATTGCTGTTAGACGTAAACTCAATTTGCCTTTACCATTTACTTAATTTGTAAGCTTTTTAATTAAAAATAATATCATTTAAGCAAAAAAAGATTACTGCCCACTGTATATACATATGTATGTAAGTAACTTTAAATTGACCCAGATGGAGTATGGCCCATGTAGAATAAAGCACTATATACTTCATTTACATATTTTATTATTGTTGTTGTGTTATTTCTGTTACATTTATTACTAAATATTTTATAATTATAAAGTCAATCTTTTTAACGAAACAACAATAAACATTTATTATACAAAATTATTGTTGATTTACTTATCTTTATTGAAAATTAAACTAAATATTCTATTTTCCATAATACATACTTACTTAATTCTTAATAGTATTGTTGTTTTAATTATTCAAAATTTATCGTTTTTTATGAAGGCATATTATCAAATTGGATGATCTAATATGACTTAACCTAATAAATATTTCAACAAATTTTCCATTGGATTAATATCTGAGGGTGGGTTAGTGTGTGGCCGGGGACATTCGAAAAAAAAAGAATACACTGCCAAATGTATTATTTCAATAATTTTTAATATGATGATGAAATGAAATGTAATAGGAAATAAATTGATAGAAAAACTATTGGTTTCATTTACAATAGCGTAGTTACTTAATTTATCATTAGTCTGGATTACAACCGAGCCTCTCACACCAATCATGTTTTGTGTAATGATTATATCCATGAGAAGTGTGATTTACAGTTCCGAACGACAGATTCGAGACAGATCGACTTTTCATGACTATTTTATTTTACTCTCAGAGTTTTTGACAAAAGACGGCTGAGAGGAACTCGCCGAAGAAATATTTGTTCAAAATTCTTTTTGTTCGAGATGTCTGAGCCAGAGTTGAACCACGGCCGGGTAAGCCAGACCTACCTACCAGACTACGGCTTTATTTTCCATAATGCTAAGCAAACTAACAAACAAAAAATTATAAAATATTTAGGTTTGTTTTGTTAAAAAAAAAATAAATGAATTAACTTTACATACATATGTGTAATTATAAATCGAATAATGGATTGATTATGTAACAAAAACCACACAAAAACACTAATAATGTATGTACATATTTAAAAATGGTATTCCCTTAAGGTATTTAAAAATATAAATAGCTCGTCAGAAGGAACCTAATCGGTCAAATATTTTAGGAAATATCTAAGAGTAACCTAATAATTCTGAGACGTATTATATAAATATTGTACCATGATTGTTGCAATACGTAACCCATAGCTAATAGCCGCCAAATGGGTTACTATTTGGTTAGGTCTACTTAAAATCTGGTTATGAAATGAAAAAAATTAAATTAACGCGAAAAAATCACATCTCAGTAGATCATAATGTTTAAATAGACATACAAATCATTTCAATAAAAGTAGATGCTACACTTTTACTGTATTGCTTAAAAAGATTAATGTGCAGAAATCCAGGTGATATAACGTACATGTTTAAGAAAAAGATTTTGCAAACGGTTCGGTTGATAATACAATTGTCCAAACAAAAAAGGTACAATATTTGTAAGAAAATTATAAATTTGACATATCGCGTGACATATAATGTACAAATGTAAGAATTTAAATAATTAAATACACCATACATTTAATCGAATTGCTCGAAGCACTAGACCCGCTAACTCCGAATCTGAAAATTTTTTCTTCAAATATTTATTCAGTTTATTTATTTTTTATTAGATTGATTTTATTAATTAATTCTATACATTTTTAATCTTAAAAAGTATATTTGTATAAAAAGAATTGTGGGAGAAAACTTTTGGAGCACTCAATCACTTATAGTAACTAATTAACCGTGTTGTAATTTTAAAACTGTTGCAGGACAAAGCTATCTATTTTTTCACAATAGGTAATATTTAGGGGCCCATTTTTTTTTCTTTCACAATACTAAATTTAAAAAATTTTTTTATTTTTTTGTTCTGGTTAGATCGATAAACCATAAAATAATAAAAATATGAGAAATAAGTATTAAAGATTAAAAAATTATTTGATTCTAATTTAATGTTATTTATAAATTTTGAAAATATAAATTTCTTTGAACATTGAACATATTTTTTTTTAATATGCAAGTAGTTCATATAATTCTAGTGAATTATTTCTCTAAAAAATATTATATGTATGTATTTATTATATTCAAACCTTGCCGGCGTTCTCTGTGACATTTGGAAGATATTTGTGTGATGTTTTTGGAATCTAGTTGATTCGTGAACAAGTTCATTTTAGAGTTTTAATAGTTTAAAGTTTATATTGTGTTTAAATATAATCCAATTTAATTTAATTTATTTCTCAAATAACGACTCTTTCGGCACAGTTTGCAATTTAAATTATGAAATTAAAGAGATCGTTCCATAGTTTACTTATGTGAACCGTTAAATTGAACTAGTTCGTTCACGAACTACACAATCGTATTTACTGATTTTTTATTATCCTAAAATATCTATAAATGACTACACCTACTATAGTTTCATCATTTTAGGCAATAAACTAATACTAATAACCATACTACGTTGTATGTAAGAGCTTAAAATTTATGTTTACGTTGCATAGGTTCTATTGAGCACGATGTTTTATTTCGTTTGCTTCCTATACTAGTCTTTGGGGAACCCGACGATGGAACTAGATTTAGATGTCGTTGTTGTTGAACAAAGTAACAAAATATACAAAATCCATTTTGTGGTGTTGTGCATCAAATATTGTTTGGGCTGCGGGATGTCGATGACTTTCGATAACGGGAATTTGACCTGAAAATTTTATTATTGGTGAAAATAATAAACATAAATGGTTGGCATATTTCTCACCGCGATAAACTTGTGGTGAAGTCCCTTACAGTAGACGGTGTGGCTGTGGCAGTCGCCACTTCATGTCGGTATGTTGGAGTGGAGTAGTTGGGTGGGTCTAAAAGCGACATAGTACGGTGATCGTAAGCACGTATTGGCCTTCTGCCCATTGTTGCATAACCATCAATATGAGAAGAGTTTGTATTCGAAATACCACCATTTGTGTTGGACGCATTAGCATTCGTTGTAAAAGAGAACCTGCGTTTTGGATTGTACGTATTGTAATATGTGTCGGAAGGGGCGAACTTTGATCGTGAAACATCCTCATACGCATTAATCTTATATCGTGAAGGGAATATAGGGCTATTCGTGAGCAAGTCTTTATCTGGATTTACAAAAGATCCATGTCGCCTTTCTGAAAGGCATGAAGGAGAAGGTGGAGCTCTTATATCACTTAGACTTTTTCGTGGTCTACCTGCTGGTGATGAATAGTCTGTGTGAGTAGTATTAAATGAGGATCGATATATTGGAGGTTTCAGTTCAGTTCCAATTGGACTTAGTTTCAGAGGGCGAAAGAATTCCTGCGTTATATCCGGCGAATGCTCACGTTCTGTTGTTGCAATTTTTGTTGAAGAACGTGTTTTAGTTGCCGAACTTTTATCGCGATAGTATTCGCGTACAGCGTTTGGTCCAACAATACTGCTCGTTCGCTTAGGCCTTTTTTCATTGAATCTGCAGTAGAAACTGCGACGTTTAATACGATCCACTACACTTTCACTTGTTTCAGAGCTGTCTCCCCCACGTCGAGTTGGAGATGAAACTTGTGAAGCCCTTGATAAACGTGAAACAGTAGGAGAAGGTGTTGAATGTTGTCTGCGGTAATTGTCCTCAGAACAGACTGACCAAGTGTCAAAGCATAATTCTGCCTCCTCAGTAGGCGACAAAAATGTTGATGTTGATGCACAGTCCTCTTGATAACTCCGAGAGTCTGACGAATAATTTCCAATATTTTCAAATGATGGTGAGAGCAAATTGTTATTTTGGTTTATTTCATGCGTCGAGGATGTTCGATATCCAGATGTTTGTGACGTATGCAGTGAAGAGCTGTGATTATTATTAGTGTTGTTATTATTACTATTATTGTTGCTATTAATCATAGATGAAATGTTATTATTTGAAGAGTTTTCTATTGTGAGAATGTTAGAACCGTTTCCAGATGAACTTGGTATTGATCTGCTGTATTGTGAAATATTTGAATATATTTCGTTATCATTGTAAGAGGGATATTTTTTGCCTGAACAGATATTACCATATGTCGAACTTGCGTTTTGGCTTTTTTCTATTCTTAGTAATTCAAGCATCAAACCTTTTCGTTTTTCCTGATTTCCTTCTTTGTACTTTTTAATATTGGAATTGGATAAATTATTTTTTTCTTCGCTCAATTCAATGCAACATTCTGGACAATTCGGATTGACGATTGTCGAATGTTCTACCGAAACTGTTGGCAATAATGTGTCACATTTGCAATACCCTTCATTCTTACAGGTTTTAATAGGTTTACTTGCACTGACCAATTCATCCATACATGCTTCAGCGTTATTCTTTTCAATCTGAATTATGTCTGTATTCTGGTAAATTGGTGATGTATCCGATACGTGCCTTTCAATATTGCTCGTTGAACGCGTGGTCCTTACACGATTTTCTGAAGTAGAACCCTTATCAGCACGCTTAAATAAACCAAGCATTTTATTTACCGACTTTTTGTTAAAAGTTCCCGGCATCTCTTCAACACTGACTGCTCGCTTTATATAGTTCGATTCTGAGGGTATACTCGGTTGCGATCTTGGCACAGATCTTTCTCTTAAATTTCGGATCATTGCATCTATACGTGAACGTTTTTCACTTTTTAAAGGTTTCGACGCAATGCAGGTTGCTTCATTTTTATTTTCTTTACAATTATTAATTTTATCTGAATTGTTAGGGGTTGGATAAGAATTACATCCTAAGGACTTTGTTTTCTTCACCTCTGAAGTTTTGTTAATAACTTTCTCGGACTTTGTGTTATCTGCTGACGATTGTTTTTGTATTGGTATATTGGCACACGAGTTACTAGTGGCTGAAGCACGAAGCTTTTCAAATTTCTGACCAATCGCATAAAGCAGCCCCTTATTCGTTCTCTTCTCAACCGTTTTTTCCCTTGTTTTGATATTGTTAGAAATAGGACTAAGCTCTTTTATGTCTTCCCCATTAGTCGAAATTGAATTCGGTATTGGTGTAGATGCGATAGTATTACTCAGTTGCGATAGTTTCGATGTTTTTAGACCCTTTGAAACTTTCTTCGTACTGCTTATCAATGCAGATTCACCAACTATCTGCGTTGTATTAGAAATATTCCTATCATTTTTCTTCGACTCAGTTTGTACCGTCAATTTAGAGCTGGGATAACTTTTTGGCCGTAAAAGTCGGCTTTCACGTGGAACAACGACCGAATTGCTATTAAGTTCCGTCATACCTACATTGGATTCATTGCTACGGTGTTCATTTGATTCATCGTCATTTGGACTTGAAATATTTGTGGCAGACGTTAAAGTCGTGTTGCACATCTCAGATGCTTGCATTATTGAAACGGATTCTTTCATTGGATATGATTTGGGGCGTTTAAGTTTAGACATCTTTTTTGGAGATGTAGCCTCCGACACACTTACAGAATTGTTAGTTTCGCAAAGCTCTCTCTGGTTTTCTTGCACCTTCAATGAAATCAGTGGATCTGATTTTTTAACTATTTTCTTTACTTTTTTAATGACATTGTTGGTATTCTTCGAATCCATATCTGTTGACGATTCAGTGGATTTTTCCTTACTCTTGGTCTTTTTTACTTTCTTAGCAGTAGCCAAAGTAGGTTTTTCGTTTAAAATGTTTGGTTTGTCGTTCAACTCTTGGCGTACTTCTCTCTGGGATTGCATTGATGACAAAATTTGTAGCTCCTGTAATATTTTATCAGCCAGCTGATGTTTGTCTGCATTGACCTTATCGTTTACATCTCTTGACCGAGATAAACTTCTGCGACTATTTTTAAGAGAATCGTCTTTTTTGGCATTATTTGTAGTGCACTCCGCGAAAAGTTCGAGGCTTTTATTGCGAACATGTCGAGATGTTTTCAACGTTGGCCTATAACTATCGACAACAGTGGTTTCATTATCTGTGTGATTTAAACTTTTGCTTGGTTCTTCGACAGTTTCCTCTTGTGGAATCTCTAATAAGTCTGGTCGTATCAAGCGGGATATACGCCGTTGTGTTGGCCGTCTTATTGCGGAATCTGTAGATGATGGCGGTGAAAGTCTACCACTTGGAGGACGACCTAGCATTGTTACAACTCCAACAGGGGCCAAATCAGTTAAGCCCTCATTTATGTTGTTTCTTTGTGACATTTCTTTTACAGTTTTAGTTACATAGGGAGAATAATATTTGTATTTTTCGTTAATATTCGTATTTTGTATTATTCCCGATCCTTTGGCATTTTCATCATCAATTATTTTAGTGCATGCCATATGTTGCGCCGGTTCGCTGGATGTTTCTATTTCTTTTTTAAATTCGGAAGATTTTTCAGAGTTTGTCGTTATCGAACTGCTTGGAGTTTCTTTTTCATCTCGGTTGTAAGCGATATCATTACTGGTAGAAGTATTGCGACCACTGCTTTGACTGCGTTTATTTATTGTAAAAGAAGAACAATTCTGATTTGTTTGAACACTTAGAGTGCGTGACAATTTTCGAGCTTGTGTGGGTGGCAACTTAGCCAATAATTGGTCTTGAAAGCATTTTGGAAGTCCTGGAGCGATATTAGATAAAGTTTCCAAATCTTTCTTACTTAATCGTAGACGTGACAAATCCAAATCTGCTAAATCCAGAGGCCCTTCGGTTCCTTCATCAACCGTATTGTCAATTAAAGTCTTATAAACTTTATCTTTAATTAACTCCGGCGGATATTTCCCTGTAAGAAAAAATTCCAGTTCAATCAAATTATGTCGAATTAGTGATAATAAAATTCACCTGATTTAATAAACATTTTAAATGTTAAATCTAAATAGCACATACTCACCCAGGGATTTATACATAGTGGCGCCGATTACTTATAATATTCTTTTCTACTCTACTCTAACCTACATTTTTGAAATCATAAATCGAATTATCTACGAATATGTGTGTGAATAGCAACGTTGCAACACTTCTGCACTTAACTCTCTGAATGGTATTATATGGCTCCCTCCCACAGCATTTCGGCGACATATCACAATTGGAAATAATAGAAAACATAATTTACGACTTGCACCACTATTCTCTTCACTACTGCCTCTCGTCAATTGAATGCTTGTTTGAATATATGTATAAATAATTCCTTTGATTAATGTGAATGTAACACCGATTGGATGATTGTTTGTTATTCATAAAAACAAACAAAAATGTTTATACTTCATCAAAACAAGTTTATTTTCGAACTTTTGTGCTTATGTAGTTTTCTTATTACTTTCAAAAAAGCATATCGGGTCATAACCAGCCAGAAGGAAGTAAACAACACGAACCTAATTTTACATGGAACTCTTTTTGGAAATCTTTTGTTCAGGTGCCGCTTACGTTTCTTTGGTAAATTTTTAGCGCTATACCTTGACTCACAGATCATTTCGTGTAATCAATTGTCTATAACAAATTTGCTCCCTTTTGTTTATATTAACAAACACGAATGAATTCATTTATGGTTATTTTTTGTAAGTAGAGCTATCGTATCTGTCATTATAAATAATGAGAGTCGGATTTTCTATGGAGAATTAGGCACACGAAAAATGCTGTAAGCCTCTGTAGATGGTTATGGTTATAAAATGGTATTTTAGCTAAACAAGTTATATTACATGCTAACGTATAGAGAAAATTTTTATCGCTTTGTATCATTATGGTTGTATTAAATTTTAATTGTAAAAAATAAAACACTTATACATTACAAATTTACTTACCTTTTTAGAATAAACTTTATTTGAACAACTAAAAGAATTGCAAATGAATCAGAAGAGAAAAAAATTTGTTCATCGTCTCTCTATCTCTCTGAATTATAGGAATAATGCCAATCGTCGATGAATGGTATAAAAACGTCATAAAGCAAACATGGAACATAGCAAATGTTATTAGCAAAATTAAAAATTGAACAAAAAAAAAAAAAAAAACACATGCAAACACAGTACAAAATCTATTGGAATTAAAAAGTTCTTTATTTTTTATATATACGTATACATATGTATATACATATATATTTGTGGAAGACAACATAACAATAAACAATAATATAAAGTTCGTTTTAATTTATTTAAGGAATTAGTAAAAATAAAAGACATAAAACTTTTTTTAATGCGTCCTGTACGATAATAATTTGTTAATGACTGTTATGAATTTGAATTAACATACAAATATAAAATAATATTTAAACTTAACAAATAGCTATTTAAATATAAATATTGCCATCTGTTCTACGCATAGAAGAAACCACAAAAAAAAAAATATATTGAAGATTTTAAAACTTAAAAACATAAAATTTATATATTTTAGACGATATACATATGTACGCATCTATAAGTTAATAAAAATGTTACACTCTAAATATTTTTGAAAAAAGTTATCTCTAAACAATTATTTTTTGGATAATTTATGTAATGAACATTAAACCAAAAACAGCAATAATTATTTTAATTTGTATATAAACAATATATACATAAATATTAATTAAATAAAATATATAATATAATTATTATTTCATTTAAGAATTTGTGGTTATAGCTTCTATGCAGTTATTATTGTAAATCTTTAACAGCTTTCAAAAATGCGTATTAAATGATTTCATAGAATTTGCTGTGTGATGACTTGTTATTATTTTAGGTTTAGTCGTTGTTGTAGCGGTGCTGGTAGTACAAGTAGTTGAGGAACATCTTAAATTATTAGGATCATGCTCTGTTGGAGTAACAATTAAAAAATTAGCTGCAAAAAGCAAAATTTAACTAAATTATTAACAACACAAGATATCACAAACAGTTCTAAGCAAGGTTGGATAAATCTAGAACGTTTTTCTATGACATTGAGACAATTTCATAATTACTATTTAGTAGTTATTTTTATATATATTCTAGCATCGTATTCAAAGTTTTGGACATTTTTCTCTTCGTTTTCTTAGTTTCATACTTT
The DNA here is from genome assembly GCA_930367235.1 of Sarcophaga rosellei. Lineage (NCBI taxonomy): Eukaryota > Metazoa > Arthropoda > Insecta > Diptera > Sarcophagidae > Sarcophaga > Sarcophaga rosellei. Next base: position 998,281 of record OV884017.1, on the reverse strand, counting down.
ACAATATTTACAAGTAAATATTTTGTTCAAGAAAACTTACAATAGTAATATATATTGCTACAGCATTCATTATTTATAAACGTAGATCATCAAACCAATATAACAAAGCCCAGAACTCAGAAATTTGTTTTCGTTTTGTGTGTTTTAATCAATTGATTCGTGTACATTTTATATTTATTTTGTTAATTCAATCAAATGTTGTTTTAAATACAAAAATTTAAATTTTTAACGTCAATATTTTCGCTCTTATACATTTTGCAGATATTGACTTATGTACATAAGAAATATTAGTAAATATTAAATTATAATAGCTTTTAAAAACAAATTACGATTACAAATTAATACGTACTTAATTTTTTTTTTTAATAAATTCGTACAAATTAATGCCAACAAAAACAACAAAATATAATATTTGTTAGGTATAAGTAGAGTGTAGTTTATTAACATGTAAAATATATAATTTCCATTTATGAACATATGTATGTATATGACAAAAAATGTTAGAAGTTAATTTATAGTAAAAACAAATTTAAGATAGCAGGGCCATTATAGCAATATACGAGCACAAGTCGCTTAAAATGGTTGTGGATGATTTATTGCTATATGCAAAATTTATATTATATATATATATATATATATATATACAATTCTTTCAGTTGTACAATAATGATTCAACAAGTAATTAAAAAATCATAATAAATTTGCGAAAAAATTTACACTTTATTTTAAAATATATTTATGTAGTAATAATATTAATAATAATAGATACCTAATCAATATTGTATGTAAATTTCTTAAATATTCAAAATGAAAAGGAAACATTTGCATTAACTTCTCTCAACTATCTTTGCTTTGTGAAGTTTTAATTTTATATTACAGAAATTAAAAACAAATAATCCATTTAACAATAATGTACACACCAATGCGGAACTTATAAAAATGCAGCTGCGTTCATAAACAAATTTTCACATTTCTAACCAATACTTCTGGTATAAAAAACAGTTTCTGATATATTTAAGATAGTTCCAAGAGTATTATGAAAGTAGAGAAGTTTACGGATGCCGACAAACTTTGAATACGAAGCATTTATTTCAACAATACGTATATTTTTCAATATACATTATAAATAGATAATATCATTTTTTAACAATTGCATTTGTATTTCTTTTTGTCGCTACTGTTTTAATCTTTTTAATATTTTAAATTTTATGTTTGCGGTTTCAATACATTTTTCTAATCGAATATTAATTAATTACTCAATTGTTGTTGTTTTAAAATTTGACAAATCTGAAAGACTATTCTTAAGTCATTATTAAACTATTATTAGTTTAATTTATTTGTTTGGGAGTAATAACCTATGTGACACTGCCCCTCTAAATCATTTAGAATTTTGCTCAAACGTTAATAAGAGAAAATTTTCAGATGCCAAAGAACAAATTAAATTAATATATTTTGGATTTAAATATAAATTGTTATAAGAATACAAAAAGCCAATATATGATAAGTGCGAGTATATTGTTAGGAATTCACTTGCTGAATGAGTCGGTATACACTATTTGTCTTATCTCATTTTTTGTAACGAACTTACAAATGAAAACAAAAAATAATAACAATTCAACGAACAGCATCTTAATAAGTACTTTTGTAAGTGTAAATAAAATTTGGTTGATTTTTAATGGTCTAGAAATTTACTCTTTAATCTGTGATATTCACCTCTTGGCAGTGTTGCACCTGTGCGAGAAAACATGGATTCCATGTCACTGCCCAAATCTCGAGACATACTATGGCGCCATGGGGCATTGACTGCAGCGCTGTTTAGTCTGCTAAAAAAATAAAAAAGTAGAAAAAAAACGTATAAATTAAAAAATATTTCATAAATTAAAGCTATTAAGAAACAAACAAAAAAATTTGAATGGTGTTAGTCATATGATTAAATGGAAGTGCATATTTTTGAAACTTATGCTTAAAATTTGTTTGAACCTTTAAAATTCTCTGTTTAAATATTCTTTTTTTTAGTTTTATTTAATCAAATAATTATAAATCACACAATAGCAAACCTAAACAATCTGTAAAAATTTCCTTACATTTTACCATATTGTATTATTAAAATAAAAAGTTATTTTCACGTACATACAGAAATGTTGTGATAACAAATAGAAGATAAATCAAATTTTATTAATAAATTTTAACTTACTGGCAACAACAGTTTGTAAAAATATTGAATACTAGATTATTTAATCGATAAAAGAAACGATTTAAACATTTATGAAAATACGGCCTCAAACTAAAAATGAATAAGCATAGTTTATTAGAACAACAAATTTTGACTTTATTTTATTGGAACTGTTGATTTTTAATAACACTTTGTTTAGAACGTATCAAATAAAAAAAAATTCAACTAAAGTAAATTAATTAAACATTATACAAATTAAAAAAAAAGAAATTAATTCAATTAAACTGTAACATTATCTGTCATAAATACGCAAAATTAAAAATAAATAATAAATGTTAAAATAAAATTTTTGTTATTGAAATACATATAATTTGTATATTGTAAATAACTATAAAAATGAAATGAAATTATGTACTTACACTTGTCTTTTCTCAATTGTTTTACTATACGAGTAACATACTTTAGATCTACGTATGTTTTTTTTTAATTCATATATATATAAATAAATATATGATATATTTTATATTTTTTTATAATATATATTTTTGTAAAATGTAATATGAAGCCAACACAACACCACAAATTTTATAACGTTAAAACAACATGAACAAGATTGATCCATGATTTGAGTGTTTCATGTCATGGGTAGTGTGCAAGTAGATTTTATTTAAACAAATTGTATTATTTTTATTATATATATTTTTTAGATATATATATATATTTGTATATATATATACATATATATATATGCCATTTTTTTTAAAAAGCGCAGCATGGAAATAAAATATAAAAACATATATTAGCATTTCAGGTTAATGCAGTTAGTGGCATTTAAAATTAAATAAATAAATGCAAAAAATATAAGAAAATTGACAAGAGGAAATCGTAGAAGCAAGTTGGTAACTATTTATAGAGGTTAACTCACCTGCCGAATGGTTCTTGATTCCAAAATGGACTCTGTGCTTGTCTCATATTGGTTAAGAGTCGACTTGAACTTGGAAAAGCGGTTGATATATCATTGTTTACATTCATTCGGTTGGTAAGTGCACGCACCTATTTTAAATATACATAAAAGTTTTATTCAAACTAGTAATGAAATGTGCCGTCAATAATACTCACACGCTGCAAAAGAGTTGAAAACAGATTTTCTGCGGTTAGTATTTCAAATCCATCATCATCATCTTCCTCTCCTGAGCTTTGGGAATCATTATCTTGACTAATTTTTTTTACTGGCCTTGAGCTTCTACAAAAATAGAAATAAATATATTCTATGTGCTAAATACTGAAATAATGTTTAACGAAAGTAAAAGTAAAAGCATTAATTGAACAAAACAGCACCGTTTGTTAACATACCATAATGAATTTCGTTTAATATTGTCGATATTTATTATAGTATATCTAATTTTTTGGCTAAATTACATAAAAATTATTTACCGTTATATGAATTAAAACTGATTTTCATAAAAGCTACATCATTTAGAATATTATACTTGTGTTTCAGCTAAAATAAATTTATTTTTGTTTACTATACCTCAATTTATGTAATGTAAAACGTGTGTCGTCCTCGCCATCGCGATTAGTGGAGGACGTTCGCAATTTTTGGAATGGCGTTTTATCATCAACTCCACTTTCACTTAATAGTGATCTAAAAAATGTAACAGAATATGTAACAAGAAAATGTAATGAAGTATTTTTTTTTTTTTAAATAACCTACCCTATACGACGGGTTGGTCGTAATCGAGTAAATGTTGATCTACTTGAAGTGGTACCAGTTGTATGGCTCGAATCAGATGGTTCAATGCTTCCCTCTCGAGGCGTTATAAATCCTCCACCTTCTACAGCAATTGGTATAATAAATTCTCTAGGACTTTTCTTAATGGGTTGCGATGAACCGGTTATTGTTGCTTGAGACATATTAGCCGTTGCAGTGTCCGACTCCGAATCATTTGTTGATTGACGTGACAAAGAGTTAGACCTATTTTAATAGGTTTCACACATTAAAATGTATATCACTTTAGTATATCATATTTACCTGGCCGAAGTATTTGAAAATGTACGAGCGTAACTTGAAGGTGGTTTTTGAATAGGTATAACATGTTCTTTAGGTTCTAAGCTTGAAGATCTTGGATTTATAATTGACTTAACGGGGCTGAAAGGCACTGGGCCTTCGCGAGGTGGAGCACTTCTCAAATCAGCAACAGGGTGTTGCATTTCTGTTGTAAAACGCATTGAAGGTTGTTCAATAATGGGTGGTTTAATATCCAATTGAATTTCAGTTTTTGCTGTTTTTCTACGTGGCAAAGTAGCTGACTTAAGCGTAATGGAAGCCGTTGACGTTTTCATCGTTCCCGTCGATGGAGTCTCACCAGCTGCTTGGGAAACTAAAAAAAAGAAAAATTTTAATTTTATAACATTTTATTTATATATTTATTATTATTTATTCATTATTCTTAATTATTTATGTTATTAAGGGATAAAACTGAAAACATATTTTCTTTCATATCAATTCTTCTGAGCAACATTTAATATTCGTTGAAGCAAAATATAATTAAAAAGTGTACATACTCTCCTACATGTAGAAATACATACATACATACATACATGTGTGAAAAAAAAATTGTATATTAATCTAACTTGCTACTTTTATTAAGTTCTGTTTGTTCTTTATTTATAAAATTAAATATTTTAAAATAATTTATCCTGACTCGTCATTATTTTTAAAATTTACAAGTAACCTCATAGAAAACTTGAAACACAAACCTATTAAACAATTGGACGGTATTTGCCTATAATAATGAATAACTCTACAGCAAAAAAACACTTGTTATTTGTAACGAAAGAACAAACTAACGACAGCTAAACTTACATTTCCACAATGGCGATTGAGATGTATTATAGAACGGTTTTGGCGTACTGTTTGTATTTATAGCGTTATAGGAGTTGATGATTGTAGTAGCGTCTAGAGCATGTACTTTTGGGTTGGCGGCGGTGGCTGTGGAACCAAATGATTGTGTCGGCAGTGGATTTTGTGGTTGTGTATAGTGCGACAAAAATGATATTGATGGCAAAGGTGAACTCGATGACGACGACACAAGGGATGGTTTGTACATAGTATTGGGTGATTTGAACTGTTCTTTTCCTATATGTGTTGATGACGATGAACTACCAATACCACCAGCAGCTAAACGTCCTATTAGAGCTTGCCGTGCCGCGGCGAGGGCAATGTTTGAATTTGCTGATTGTGTTGAGCCGAATGGCTGTTTTCTATGCCCAATTGCCACTTCATTTGAATTGATAATAGCTCTAGGATTAGCAGCTACCGCACATCCACTTACCACACGCATTTGAGCACAACCCCCGCTGCCGTTGCTATTGGCGTTGCCATGACCATTGGCATTACCGAAAAACGATGTAGATGGTAATGGTGGTAGTGGTTGCGGTCTGCGTAAAACTAAAATATATAGATGATGAGCTAATGATGAAATGAGTCTACAATACTATATATAGTATAAAAATTGTATGAAAGGCTTATTACATATGACTATGTACTACCAAATTCGAGTGACCCGCAATTTCCTATTATTATATTATATTGAAACGAACGAATTATATTGAAACGAATATTGTGTAATAAAAATGACATTCAGGCTATAAAAAATTAAGGACAAGCTATTATAGAATCTATTCAAGTTCAATATGGTACCTAGTATTTTTACTTAAATTTAGTGCTACTTACCTGGTTGTATTGCATTTCCAATAATAGCACGAGCATTCATCAACTTCTTTTCTCTTTCAGTCGGTGTTGTAACCTTGTGAGTATCGCTTACACGAATATTCTCAGTTTTGGCACACAGTTGATTCACGTCTTTAGAAGATTCTGTTTGAGCTTGCCGTAACAAGGCTATTGAATTTTCCATTGAACGCCGAGCCTCTTCAAGTGAAAAAGGATACGCTGTCACTTTAGAGCCACTCGATTCTGCATTTTCCTCATCGAAGTTTGTAACATTTTCTTCACCCGTCGATGATGCTGGAATTGTTGCTACTGTCTCTTGTTCTAACATCCGACGTTCATCTGCAGTAGGTTGCTGTTCCTGATTTGAAACTCCTGTTGTAGCTCTTCGTTCATATTCCTTTTTAAAGTTCCCAACACTAACACCGGGAATATAAAGTTTTTTGTTCTTGTCGACAGTATTTGTATAAGATGTATTCATTTGCTGAAATTTTTCTGCAGTCTCAAGAATTCGTGATTTTCTTCGTTCCGTGTTAAACTTATTTAGTGGAGATTCATCCTGTAGACTGCACTTACGGACAAATTGCTGAACTCCACTTGTTGATGCAGAAGTATTCCTTTCTGGTATAGTTTCATTTTTTAGACATTTTGTATTCTCGGGATCTATTTGTCCAATAACATTCACTAAATCGGCTGTTTTATGTTTACTTACAAACTTCTTTATTACTTTAGTTGCACCCTTTGTTTTTTCCGGTGCCTCTTCAATTTCAAGTTTGCCGACAGCGGTTTTCGTCGCTTCCATGGCTTTTTCTACCTTGTCTTCCTTTTCTATATTGGATTCATCTTGTATTAACTGTTCACATAAACCTCCTACTAATTCCATGTCTTTCACTGAAAAGTTAACTGGCTCTTTTGGCTTTACATTGGACCTACCCTCTTCCTGTATCAGCAACTCATCAGTTTCCATAGGTAGTGATTCCTCAAGCAGTGTCGATTCTATTCCAGTCTGTTGTGCTGTTTCGGTTTCTAACAATGATATATTTTCTTCGGGCTTATCTTTTTTTTTCAGTGCTACACTTGCTGCATTGTCTGTAGATATTGTGTTTTCAAGCTTTCGTTTTGTCTGAAGTGGACTTTGTGCGGGTGTAATGGTACGTGTTGGAGATGGCATAAGAGCTGCTTCGCCGCCGGCTGCAAAGAATAATTAAAAGGGGCAGATGAGTTTATGTTAAAATAGATACAAAACAAGTTTAGTTCTATGCATTTATGATTCGAGCACTTTCATATTCAAAGTTAGGGCAATTAAAGGAAAAATGAGGTAAGTCCACGAAAGGGTAAAATGGATAATGTCAAATGTTATGTGAAACCATATTTCAACTACTATTAAAATTAAAGGGTAAAACGGATAGTGTCAAATGTTATGTGAAATCTTATTTCAACTATTATTAAAATTTCTTAGTTATTTTAATATTGTGATAATAATTTAATTCAGACTGATTCATTTCATTTTATGATCTTAAACTTACCTGCAACCATATCCAATATTCGTCGCTCGGCCTCTGTATTAGGAACTACATCACGAATGGAACCAACAGAATGGCTGCGCGGAATTGCAGCACTTTTCCCCACTGAATTTCCACAATCAGCTGAAGTTACAACTAATTGATCTGCTGTTACCGCCACGGGTGTCAAAGAAAGAAGAACATCCAAACGTACAGGTGTTTGGTTGGCAAGATCTTCAGCTAGTTCCAAACAGGAAAGATTATCATTTTCATTTACCCACCAATGTGAGCAAATTTGTTCTATAGTAGCTCTTTTGCGAGGACAAACTGTTAACATCTCACGTATCAGAGATGATGCTCGTGATGGTTTCTTTGGTTCATAATAGTCGCCTTGACTAATTTGCTTGACAAGTCTTTTAAAATTTGACCCATCAAATGGCATTGATCCATAGACTAATGTATAAAGTAGTACTCCTAACGACCAGCAATCGACCTCAGGTCCATGATAGGGGGTGCCTTCCACGATTTCCGGAGACGCATATAGAGGAGAACCACAAAAAGTTGCTAGTAAGCATTGCTCATTGAAAACATTAGACAGACCGAAATCAGCAATCTGAATAGGTATATTCGTATTAAATTAGACCTTAAGAACATTTATATAACGTAAACAATATTGCCCAACTAACCTTAGCATTTCCATGTTCATCTAAAAGAATATTTTCCAACTTTAAATCTCGGTGACAGATCTTGTGTTTGTGACAGTAGTAAACTGCTGTCGCAACTTGTCGAAATATTCGCCGCGCTTCTTCTTCACTCAGCACTTTACGTTCTGAGAGGTAATCATAAAGTTCGCCGCCAGCAGCAAACTCCATAACGAGAACCATTTTTTCACGATTTTCAAATACTTTTTTTTTCATAAAATATATAACATTTAATTTATTAACTCTCTATGATCAATTACCGTATGTTACAAAAACCGATTTTTTCAGTTATTTGCTATAATTATTACATACTTTAATTTACAATATGTCAATATAATATTTTATAAACAGTTGAAGTAGAAGTCTTGTAATAAGTTTACACCAAAAAACCAATTTCGTTAAAGGGGTAACATACGATAATAAATATACATAATTTTAATTTTTTTCTTTTCATGGAACTAAATATGTACAAGTTTTAACCCACCTTCATAGATGTGTATAATGTTGGGGTGCTGTACAGAACTCATAATCTGCACTTCTCTTCGAATACGCACCAGATCAGCTTCTGCTTCAATTTTACATTTTTTTATGGTTTTGATTGCGACCTCTTGACCCGTTTCTTTATTGATCCCTAGCTGCACTTTTCCATATGTACCTTGTCCTAGTTTTTTTATTATGTCGAATCTAAAAATAAAATTGTTATCAAAACTCGTAATTTACATGAATATCAGTAATGATTTCAAATAATTTTTTATACTTAAAGAACTTTTTTTTTGCGATGTTATTGATCTAAAAGTTATTTTAATTTTAGCTTTTAGACCAATATAAAATTATATATTGTATTTATGTTTATGTTTACTAACATACCTTTGCCGTAATTTTTTTCTGTGATTATTCATTTTAACATCTCCAGTATTCGCAATACCACTCATTATGTTATCAATTTGATCTTGTGGTATACCCGACGGATGGGATCCATTACTTGCCCCACCTGTGTCTTGATTTCCAATGACCATTTTTTCTTTATTATATTATTATACAATCCTAAACGAAAAATAAAAAATTACTTATAATATATTTATTGTAAATTTATTTAGAAAGCATATGTACATATATTACTAAAACTGATTTCAATTTAATATACATATGCACATATGTAAATATATCACTAAATTTATTAGCATAACGTTATTCCAAAATCAAAGTATATTAAAAATCTAGATTTATTTTTATGTTAGTCATTTTAAAAAATCCAAAAATGTGATTTATTACAATGAAAAACGCATCCTAAACATATTTTCAATTTGTATGTATATATTTTTATGCGGTCAAAATCAAAAATTTTTCTAAAGTTTATAGACAGTTTATCCACACATTTCCTGCATATACGGTAATTAAAAAGTTACACACAAGTAATTTAGTAAATATAAACAAGAATTAGATTCGTTCCATAATATACATATATTGACTTAAAGTTACTTAAAATTTCGTTTCTTTAAATTCAAAGTTCACTTTTTATTTTACTATTTCATTTCAGATTTAAATCTTTTTTCTTTAAGTTAAATTTGCTTCTTTATTATATATTTTTTTTTTTTTTTAATTTAAAAATAGCTTTTAGCTGAACACGCAAGAAGAATTTTTATAAAAATCTTTTTTGTTTTTGGGCGAATGAACCAACAAGAAATCAACGAGAATAAATAAAAATGTAAAATAAAAGCTGAAACGATCTACCGAAAGCTAAAAGAGAAAATCTATTATAGATACACATTTTTCACAAAATCTTCGAGAAATCATTATTCTTTATATTAATAAAAAATAAAAGTTATAGCTTTTTAAAAAGATGTTTTAAATAATATTTTTATTCCATATAATTTTCTTTACTTTGCGCATTGCTTTTCAACATTTTAATGCGACAGTTTAACCATATCTGCTTCTCATTTGCAATTTAATTATGTTCAATATTTTGTTTTAGATTTCCATTTACGAAATAATTTTAACCGAAATATCATATACACTCACTCATTCACACACAGGTACACATATCCACACACAAGCATGAAATAAATGTTTAAATATTTTATTAATTTTATTCAATTATTATTAAAAAAAAAAAATATGAGTACATTGTATATACATATTGTATTTAAATATATTTTCTTATGGTTCCGTCTCTTTAAATTGAAATAGTGAAATATGCCGCAATTCTACTTGTGCGTGAATGAAAGAAAATGTGAAAATCAACTAAAGTTTTGGATAGCATCTACAGACAAATATCCTAAAAATAAATTATATTGGAAGAAAGAGATTTTTTGTTAATAAAAGTGAGAAAAGAATATTAGAAAATGGGGAATGATATAAGTTCGACAGTTATATCGCTATTCATCTTAACAATTTAATACATCCAAGTTTAATTAATTTCTTAAATTTAAATGAACTTTTTTTGATTAAAAAAAAATATATAAAACACATATTTAACTCTCGAATGTCTGTGTTCACGTTTGTGTGGTGTAGCTTTTTTGACGTAGTTTTGTAGTTTCGAATATGTAAAGAGTAACATATTATAGGAGCTGATTTTTTCAACATTCTGTCCTTAAAAACGAAAATCTCACTTCTAAGTTCGATTTTTTTTTTAATAAAATTTCTATTTTTGTGTTGACAACCTTAAATAATAAGGCTGAGAAAATAAGTTATTTTTAAAAAGAGTAAAATAAGATTAAGAAATATGTATTCATTTATGGTATTACATTTGAGATTTGCAAAATGTTGATATTGATAAAAATACAAAAAAAAAAATAGAATTACAAATAAACGAATTTTTAAACATATTTGCTTACATAAAATTTAAGATTTCAACATTTCAAATTTATGTTAGAATTGCATTTATATTTTATTGTTTACTTATGTTTGTTTACAAACAAAATCATGTGTATTAGTAACTTTCAAATATTTCTAAAGTAAAAAACTGTAAATAATCACCGTCGAGATGTCATTGTACGCTCTCCAATCTCAATCATATACTCTTGTCTCAATTAATCGAATCGGTATAAACAACTGCACAACAGTTACATCCAGTGAATATTTTTGAGTATTACAAAAATTTTAAAATTTTATTTATATAAGTTTTTACTAATTTCACAATTAATCATTTTACAATAATTAAACGTTAACATTTTTAAAATCTTAAGTTAATACCGAATGACAAAACCTTTAGTTAGGATGAAATCTCCTCGTCTTCTTCAACTCAGTTTACCGAGATGATAGATTAATGGATTTTATTCAATTAAAAATTCTAATTTAAAAAGCGCCACCAAATTTCACCAAATAATGTAAACAAATTTATAAAGTCAGAAATTTATACATAAGTTGAGAAAAATTAAGCTTAAAAGGAACTAAGTAAAAATGTCCATACTGTCAATAAGTAATAAGAAAAATTTAATAAGTTCGACTTATAGTAATATATAATACATATAAACATCAACAGGTTATACGGTTTAACAATTTCCACAAAGAGAGAACAATGCAATTTATATCAAGAAAAGAGTTACAACACAGGAAGTTCTTTAATGGATTAATTGTTAGTTGCAACTGCATGATCTTTGTTTTGCTTACATTCATATTATGTAAACGGTTAATAAATATACACTTGTTTAAAGGTAATACAAAATGTGTGAAAGTAAAAACCAAGAAAATTTTGTTACAACTGCTCTGGATTTGGGTGGAGAGAAATTAATTTGGCAACAATAGGGAAATTTTCTTGAGTGCGATCGGCAAGTAAAAAAGCAGATTTAGCAATATGAGCTCAATTTATACAAATATTTAAAATCAGCTTCTCAACTAGTGGGTATACATATGTGATCTTCATATAGGAACAAAACATAAAAAATTTTTCGCCCCGTCCGTTTTAATAAAAATAAAACCTCTGTAATGGAAATATCAGTAGACTACATGACTTAATCCTTAAGTCATTTGGATCAAAATTTTAACCCAAACGATCTCATTTACATATATTAAAAACTCATTCATTTTATTGAAGGACAATCTTATGTAACTCAACCTAAAAAATTTCTAAATACAAAGCTGATTTCCATTGAAATAGACACATAGCAAGCAAAATTGTTGCTTTAATTTCAATATTGAAAAATCCAACGCAAATTCTTGCTCTCGAATTTTAAATTCGGCCCTTGTTATGTTGGGTGGAATTTCTTCGACAATGCAGATGGATGACCGCATATAGTCAACAGTTTATCGTGATATTTGAAAAACCTTTTTATGAAAAATGTTGAGGATATGGGCATGACAATATGTGGTTTTCATTAAAACGAGCGGAAAATTTATTTTAAATAGCATTTAAAAAATAACTGAAATTTGTATAAACCTAAAGCTTTATTTCAAAGGGTAGAGGTCATTCTGAGCCCGATTTATTTATTTTCTTACAAAATAATAAAAACTTATTTATAATAGTCGTTAGGACATGTACAATATAATATACACTGTGCGACAGTCAACATACACCCAACTAATAACATTGTGAGTTTTGTTGAGTGGAACTCAAAAATATTTTTTATATTTCTCAAACCCTCCAATCTTCTTTTATTTGACGAAAACGGCTTTTTTGAAATCGTCGCACAAATTTATTGATTACGCAAACATTTCTAAACCGATGTCCAAAATTTAAACTTTCGTAAAAAGGGGAACGATGGGCCTTTAAAACGGTATACATATATATATATATATATATATATATATATATATATATACAGTGTACTCTCTCCTAAGGGACACCCCCTCTTAAGCGGACACCTTCAATAAACGGACACTTTTTTCAGTACCAAAAAAATTGTATGGGATTTTTAAAATATTTCTCTCTTATGCGGACAACCCTCTCATAACAGGACACGGACACTTTTTTCCACGACGTATTGGCATTTTAGTTCCCCATAAACGGACGACTTGCAAAATGGTAACATATTTTTTTTTTGTTTTTGCTTAAAACTTGCAGCGTGGTAACACTTGTATACATTTCTTATTCGCTGAGTTGATTACTCCATAAAACGTGCATTTAAAAAGGGGAATCCCGAAAAGATAAAAAGAAGACAAATTCACTTCATACAAGAAGGCTTATTTAGCCATAAGAAAACTAAAACGTTTTTCTCTATATCACTGCGACCTTGAAAGCGTTAAAATGCTGACTGATCTTCAAACGCATCGCCAAAATATTGAAATTAAAAGTAAAACTCGCCAAGCTAAAATTTCGGACTATATTAAATCCAGTTGAATACATATCAGGTCTTTCAACCCTTTTTCTCTTTTATTCAAAAAAATATAAATGAAATTTCTGTTTATTTTCTCTTGTCATTATATGAATGTTTTTTTTGAAAATAAAAGTGTTTAAAGGAATATATATGTACTTATAGTTTGTTGACTGCTCTTTTTGATTTTCTCTCATCAACGGACACTCCTTATAAGCGGACAAAATTGTCAGTCCCGTAGGTGTCCGCTTATGAGAGAGTACACTGTATATTATTCAACTTAATATCCTATGCCAAATATGAACAGAACATGAGGTACGTCATAGAGCAATGGGCATTTTAAAGCAGTATACATATAGATATGTCATACCTCGTCAAACCTCATAGAACATTAAGTTGAATAATATATATACATATGTATCTCGTTTTTAGCAAATCGAACGTTTTAGTCTGATTACGAGATATCTCGTTTTAATGCTTTTTCCGATTCATGTATGTATTAGTAGTCGCCGTAGTGTAGTTGGTACTGTTTTCGCTTATTAGACGTAAAGCCCGGGTTCGAGCCCCAGGCCAGACATCAAAACGAAATATGAAAAAAAATATTTCTTCGGCGACTTCCTCTCAGCAGATTTCTGGCAAAAACCCTGAGTGTATATAAACCTGCCATGAAAAAAGTGTCTCAAATATCTATCGCTCGGAGTTGACGTTAAACTGTAGGTCCCGCCACTCAAGTATAAAATTAAGGCACACAACATAAATGGTGTGAGAAGCTAAGCCGTAATCCTGACTGAAGGGTTGTAATGGCCAATTATGTATGTACTAGTTAGTAGTAGATTTGATAAGCCTGGTAAAAAATACTACTACTTCTCCAATCTTGACTTTAGTATGTTGTTCTCCTCTTCTAATAACAATATGATTGTTATTGACTCCATGCTTTCTTATATAAAAAATATAAAATAAAATAATATCACCTCCGCCCCAACAGAATCTTTTATATTGAAATAGTTTGACTGTAAGTACCACTTACTTATGTTCTGACAATTGTTCACCTGCTCGAACTTTATAGAAATATTTGTTTAATTAAAATTGATACAATATTTTTTATTTATTTGTATTTAATTCAATTTTTATTAACTTCTTTCTTTTTCATAAGTTTCCACATCAAAAAATGTGGTATTGAATTTACTGTCCCTTCTCTTCTTCTTTCGATTCAATCGTAAGCTAATATGTACCAGTATTCGAACAGTGTGTAACAGAATGTAAAGACGGAGAATAGAAGTGACTATTGAATATGGTAAACACAAAAAACGTGTTGCTTATACGAGCAGGTGGAACTGAATTTTAAGCCCATTTAATATCGAAACCACCTAACCTAATATCGAAAACATTTAACACGTTGACTGCCAACTACAAGATAACTCGTAAATTGCGATCACTTCTAGGGTGCCAACTACGAGTTATCTCGTATTCACTAAATGTAAAAAAATCAAATTGTAATTTTTGGCCAGTTTTCTGAAAATTGCCGTTCCAGTCAACGTGTTAATATCAAATATGTAATCAAACTATTCCTTACGCGGCCTCTACTTGATCAAGCGGTATAACAAACTCTAACGTTCGAGGAACAGTTTTTTGATTTTCATTTAATCGGCCGTCAAATTCAAATTAATCGTTTCAAACCAATTTTGATGCCGCAAGGAAGCATATCAGATAGACATTTCAAACAAAAAATTTGCTAAGCATAACAATTTACTGAGGCATACATAAACGTGTCGGAATTATGGAATCATACAAATATAAGACCATTAATGCAAACACTTCGAACTCATTTTGAAATTATAAATAAAATTGGATAAACAGTTGGTTGAAAAATCGAAACGTGTATGGACCGCACTATATTTTAAATGTATTTCAAAATTATAAGGCGTATGAATATATAAATTAAATATATGTACTTTTATGTATTAACATATATATAAGAATATTATATATATATATATATATATTTATATATATACATTTAAACGCTTGCCCTTGTTTTTATGCTTTAATACAATTTCTTTTATAAAGTTGGCATCTCTGCAAATTTTTGGTTGCAATGTCATTCTCTCAAACATAACAAAACACTCTCTAACCCACACAACGTTATGAACAGAACGTTAACGTTATCGTCTCTGCCAACGTCGCAGCTACATTTGCGATGTCAATTGCAGCTGCTGCAAATGTTGTCTCCCTTGACAAGCATACATCATGTGGGTGGGTATCAGCGCCGGCAGTCGCAAAATAAAGAAATGAACACACTTTTAAACGCTGCTTTTTTAATTCATATATTTATATTGGAGGCGGGCGCGGCGCATTTTAGAAAATTTATACTCACTCACTTTGCTATTTTTCGACGTAGTTGTCGTCACTGATGCCTTTGTCTCTGCTGTGGCCTCCGTTCAACACTAAAAGACCAAAAATTCTTTTTGAAATTACACAATCCTGATTTGTCTGCACACTTGCATCTTATTTGATACTTAAATTGATTTAATTTTAAATTTCTTTCTTGAAACTTTGATTAAAATAACATTCTTCGTATGACTATTGCTTTTTGGAAAACATTTAAAATTTGGCAATGGTATTTATTATTAACAATTGTACATTTTTAGCGCACGGTACCACCTTCGAAACAAAAACAAGACACCAATCCACACAAGGCGAGAGTAAAAAATCAACTAAAAACTAAATTTCCAAGAAGAAAATGAGTAGTAAATTAAAGTTGCCACCTTCGTTGGCTTTTCTAATTTCATTGGAAAAATTATTTGTATTGTATGGTAGCTCTGCAGAATATCTCTTTGTAGCTTTTATTATTTTTTCTATCTTTCAAACTTTTGGTTTTAAAGAATTGTGCCAAAGTTCGTAACACACATCTTGCATACACTCATATGCATATTCAAGGATAATTACTGTCCTTTATGGAAAGACTAAAATGCAATTAAAGTTTAGTCCATCATATCATCTCAAATGATTACTTATTATTGGGTGTTAGTAATTAGTGGTTACTGATTAGACATATAAATTATCTTATCAGAACTTGGAAATATATTCCAATGTGTAGTTTCACAGGAGTAAAAAACGAACTAGATAAACAAATTATTAGAACTCTGCGCACCATTAGTGTCAACAACAAAAATATTGACAATCTTGTTCATTTGTATCAAATTTATGTTTGGCAAGGATTTAAATTGTGAATGATGTCTGTGCATGATTAGAGCACATTAAAAAAACTACTCAACAAAGACCCATGACAAAATATGTATGTTTGTGTATTTTATACGAGAGCTACGATTGTTATACATACATATGTTTATAATTCAGTAAATAAATATATGTGGACAATGAGGTAGTTTATTCATGGTGAACAAATGCTGTAAAATGCTTTTAAATAAGAATGATCTCGTTTATGATATTTTAATTACTTTTCTAGTCCGCGCGATAACATCACGAACATTGTTTTTAAAACAACATGAACTTTTACCGATTTCAACATTTCTTGTCGCAATTTGTCCAACAGCACACTACCAGGTTCAAAAAGAATTTTTATTTATTTGCTTCTTTTTTCAAGCTATTTAATGATATTTTAGTCGATTGCGTTATAAGTAATGTTATAGGTATCTTGTATAAGTCTTGTTTATTTTTATTCTGTGTTTTGTTAGAAAATTATTAAAACAAAAATGTATTTTTATTTACATCATAAATTTGTTATTCTTTTCTGAAAGATGCTTGGAAGAGCGCTTCGCATCTAAGAAAAGCGCGTGAACATCATCAATATCCTCTTTTGTGATTTGTGTACGTCCATTAACTTTACACATCTGATAAGCCGGCGTCAAAAGTTGCACTGCATAACGAAGAGTAGACGAATTGCCAATCTCACTGAGTCGAGCAAAAGCCAATTCCTCTAATTGAAGTCCTTCAGTTTGCGCTCTTAGTTTTATAATCTGTTCAATTTCACTGGTATGATACGGCAATGTACGAATTATTAAAAGACGATCTAAAAGATCTAATGGAATACCATGAGGGGAAACAATATCAGTTGTACCACTGCAAATATAAAATAATGAGCTAAATTTAATTGGCAATTAACATTTAATTTACCGGATAACACAGCGTCCACGATTTGTTGCAAAAATTACAATAGGTGCTATTGGAGATTCTAGAGACTTGTGCAAATATGTAAATGTCTCTAGGTCTAACATATGTATTTCATCTATAAATAGTACTCCAGGAACTAGTTCGGCTATACCCTGATCTATATATTTATTAACGACTTTATTAATTTCCATTCGCAACTTGTCTGTTATTTCAGTTTTTTTGGGTTTCATAAGTTGTCCCATCATTGAGAGAACGTCTTGACCACCTTGAGGACGCGCATTTGCAACGTCAAGGTCATGCAGGGTAACGTCCTGTATAACTTCTTTCTTTTTGTGTACATCACCTTTAGGCAATGGAACATACTCTTCAGTCTCCAAGTCAAATTCTGTAGCAAATGTATCACTCCGGCCCTGTCGTTTGACCGCACCACTGTTAGCTTCTATGTAAATGACATCACCAACTTCAACCTTTTCTTTTTGCAAGGCTTCAAAAATACTCGGATCTAGCTTCAACTGTTTCGTTCCCTTTGCAGTTTTTAAACCAATTACAACATTACTTATGGTTTTACCATAACCACCCATTGGATTTTCAGTCTCAACAGGCGTTAATTCGGTAACTTCGCCTTCGTATACTTCTTTGGTCTCTCTTATACGTAGTCCTATTGACCGTCGAAAGTTCTCCATCAAAACTTCTGTTTTTTTTATTTCACTGCTAAATACCTCAGATCCAACCATTGGGCAGAATGGAACTTTGTTGCCTAGTTCTTGAGCAATAGCTAACGCAATCGCTGTTTTTCCTGTACCGGGGGGTCCAGCTAATAATAAAGCGCGTCCAGCCATCTTTTTTGACTTTATTAAATCAACTACAATGCCAGCAGCTTCTCGGGCAGCTTTTTGACCAACCAAACCAGCTGCCATTGGCAATGGAACACCATCAGCATTGAGTCCCAATCCCTTCACATGGCTATGAGCAGCAATACGTTGTGTTCGCACAGTGCTTTTTACTTCTTCGATTTTCATATTAATTCAATATCAAATGAAGGGATATCTCTTTTAAATTATTAAAATTATTTTTCAATTTGTGACAATTGTTTTATATTGATTTTATAAATCTCAAATTCTGGTATTTTAATTTCTAAGGCAACCACAAGTGAAAACAAGAAAATAAATTGCTGCCAATGTAGTCAACTTTTTCAAAGTAAGAGATTAATCGCTTGCCTTCTAAAAATGTGAACTTGTATACCTAGGCGAATTCATGTAATAGGTGGGATCGACTAAACAGCTAAGCACTTTGTTAATGTCAAAATTTTGTGGTTTTTGTGTGTGTTTGTTGTGCGTGTGGTTGTTATTTTTTTTCCTTTTCCATTTTTTTCTTCCTATTTTGACATCCAAATGGAGGTTTAACAAAAACAAAATGCGTGTTGTTTATTCGTAAACTTATTTATTTACATTATAAATTGACAAAGGTTTTTATTACGCGAACAACGGAATATTTTACTAAGAATTATAATTATTGACATATATAAAATGGTAATTTATACCCCTTTTGCAAGTTCAAAATTTCCTTTGGAAACTCTTGACACTGTTGGTTAGAATAGCAGAACGTACGGGAGTGAGTATGCAGTTATACGAACTCTCAACAACAACACTCTATGTTTATTTTGTCAAGCTCAAGGCAAATTCATAAAATGAATTCGACTTGGTCAAGCTCTTGATATGTTGTTGTTGTGTATACATGCGAATGAAGGACAAAGCAACTTTGCGAGTATATCAAACTATGTGTGTACTTACCACCATTTGTCCAACAAACTAAAGACTTTGCATACAAAACTTTGAAATTCCTAAATAAACGTCTTATTTCTTTGAAGTGTTCAGACGAGTAAAGTTGGCATTATTGCACACTATTTACCCGAATGACCCACATGCTGTTTATTGAGCGGCCAGATCGTTTTATTTTCAAATTTTGTTTATTTTTAACCCTAGAAACGAAAAAGCAATGTAAAGTATGGGTAGGGTTCAGGGATTACTAGTTACATATTTAAGTGTTCTTTTGGCCTTCCTTTATAACATAAAGATAAATATGCGGAAACATGAAAGGCAAAAAAAATTAGTTTGTTATAATTGCCGTAATTTTTTCTTACAACAGCTACATTTTTTCAAAATACCTGTTTTATCAAATGTAAATAGTAAATATAAATGTATTGATTTTGATTTAGATTTTCACACAACAGAGTTGATTACTTGGTGTATTGATTGTTGCATCTCTCTTGACAACAAAAAATATATTAGTAGAGTGCGGTACAATTCTGGATTTATGTACATACATATATGCATTCAGCTTCCCGCCGAGTCTCGATGGAAGCAGGCAGTGTGTTAATCTCCTCAGTTTCGGGAGTTGTTTATCACATTTTTTAAAATTTCAATTGCTTTTAGTGCTTTTCATGGTTAGCTGATTCTGCACCTTCTGTAAATTGCCAATTGGAGGGTATTAGATCTTGAGTGTCCTAAGGGAAGCTTTTTATATCCCTTTGTATGTACGTAGTATGGGATAGTGATAGCATAATTTTACGTCACTTCACAGGCAGGACCTTTGTCATCTCCATGCAGCCAGTCACAGTTCTCAGCACATTGTTTTGCGCTCTTTGTCCACACTGGGACAATATAACTTAATATAAATTTATTGTTTTCCTCTTATCCTTATGTTTCGCGAAGAATAGCATGCTATCGAGGATAATCCCCAAAAATCCGATCTCTAGCAGACTAAGCACCTATGTATATTTATTTAGTCCATGAAAATCTTTCTGAACAGATACCACTTGCTTAGTTTTAAGGTCTGACGTCTTGAAAGAAAAAGAAATATGGAACAAAACATAAATTTCCACAACTCCGTGGGAGTACACTAATTGCTATAAAGAAGTTGCCCAAATCTATCGTTAGAATTCAATGTTAAACTATAGATTACTCCACTTGCGGATAGAATTCACGTACACAACAATGATGGTGCGAGACTAAAGCGTTGTGTTGGCAGAGAGTCTATATAATTTATTATATTTCAAATAACAAAACTCTTGAACTCTAAAGGAATATACATATATTGTAATTGTATCCAAGGAAAAACAAAACTTATAAACTTTTTCGACATAATTTTTAAGTTGACTATTTTATCGAGGTCCTCTGTATATCTTATGTAGAGTAAGTATACGTGTGCAAAACGACAAACAATATATGCGTCAATAAGAGCAATTTTTATTGTTAAATTCTCGGCAAATACTACTTTTAGATAGGTGGTGTGGTGATGGTACATATTCAAAATAATTTAATTTTAAAATCTGTAATCTTGTTTTTTATTTGGCTTCTTATTAATCATGGTAACATACATATTTAAAGATCAGGCAATATTGGTGGACAAGTACATACGAGATGTTTATCTCCGTAAGCATCATCAATGCGGCCTACTGTTGGCCAAATTTTAGATTCGGGTTTAACAAACAACTAAAAGTATAGAGGAATACATTTTTCATTTGATTTGATTCTAATTAAGCATTATACTTACGGCTGGAAAAGCTGCCTGTTCACGAGTATAGGGTCTGTTCCAGTTCTCTGATATTACTTGCGATTGTGTGTGTGGTGACATTTTTAAAGGATTAACATTTCTGTCCATCCGTCCTGCTTCAATTTCACTGATTTCTTCACGTATGGAGATTAAAGCCTCACAAAACCTATCCAATTCTTCTTTATCCTCGGATTCAGTAGGCTCAATCATAAGAGTGCCGGCTACGGGCCATGACATTGTAGGTGCATGAAATCCATAATCCATTAAACGTTTAGCCACGTCAACAGCTTCGATATTCGCTGTCTTTTTCAAGTCTCTAATATCTAGTATAAACTCGTGAGCAACAAGTCCATTTTTGGGGTCTTTATAAAGAGTTTTGTAATGCTGCTCTAACCTTTTCGACATGTAATTGGCATTTAATATAGCGACTTGTGTAGCTCTCTTAAGACCCCGACTGCCCATCAATTTGATGTATGACCAAGAAATTGGTAAAATTGCTGAGCTACCAAAAGGTGCAGCTGACACAACACCAAAGCTATTATCATCACTTTCGAGAGGACTTATAACCGGGTGACCAGGTAAATAAGGCGCTAAATGGTCTTTAACACCAATTGGACCCATGCCGGGACCACCACCACCATGAGGAATACAGAATGTTTTGTGTAGATTTAAATGTGAAACGTCGCTGCCATAGTCACCGGGACGACAAAGGCCAACCTGAGCATTCATATTGGCACCGTCTAAATAAACCTGTCCTCCATGCCTGTGAATTAAATCACAAATATCTGCAACAGTCTCCTCAAACACGCCCATTGTAGATGGATAGGTAATCATGAGGCAGGACAGGTTTCGAGCGTGTTCAGAAGCTTTGTCGCGGAGATGAGCCATGTCAATGCTTCCATCAGCCAAAATACGTATCGGTTCAACTTTCATGCCGGCCATTTGAGCTGATGCTGGATTGGTTCCGTGAGCAGATATTGGAATCAAGCAAATATTACGAAAGCCTTCATTACGATGTTCATGATAACTGCGTATAGCTCTTAAGCCTGCATATTCACCTTGAGCACCAGAATTTGGTTGGAAAGAAATTTTGTCATATCCTGTAATTTCACACAAATCTTGTTCTAGTTCTTGAAACATGCGATGATATCCTTGGGCCTGTTCGACCGGAGCAAATGGGTGAATATCAGTAAAATGACGAAAAGAACATGGTATCATTTCGGTTGTGGAATTCAATTTCATTGTGCATGAACCCAGTGGAATCATTGAGTGTACTAAAGAAATATCCTTATTTTCAAGTTTCTTCATATAGCGCACCATACGCGACTCACTATGGTATGAACTAAATATTGGATGTGTTAAAAAGGCCGACGTACGATAGAATTTTGACTTTTCAATTGAACTCTGTAAAATATCATTTTGTGCTAAAACCTCGTCCAAAGGTTTACTCTTAAATATCCAAAGTAAGTCCTCAATGTCTTTCGGCCCAACAGTCTCGTCTAAAGCGATTCCTATTGTTCCATCCCCAAAATATCTTAAATTGATTTCTTTTGTTTCGGCACGGGATTTCACTTCTTCTGTTGTCAATCCATTGCAAGGTTGTATATGTAGAGTATCAAAGAAATTTTTATTATTTATCACATGTCCACCTTCTCTTAGCCCAGCCTGCAATGTGAGTGCAAAGTGATGTATTCTATTTGCAATTGCTTTAAGACCCTCGGGTCCGTGATAAATTGCATACATTGCGGACATATTAGCTAACAATGCTTGAGCCGTACATATGTTACTCGTAGCCTTATCTCTGCGAATGTGCTGTTCACGTGTTTGAAGCGCAAGACGATAAGCATCGTTGCCATCCATATCACGGGTAACTCCAATCATACGACCTGGCATTAGGCGAACTAAACTCTGTTTGCATGCAAAAAACCCTGCGTGTGGTCCCCCGTAGCCTAGCGGAACTCCAAGACGTTGGGAAGTACCTACTGCCATATCTGCTCCAAATTCTGCAGGTGGCCGCAAAAGAGTTAAAGCTAACAAATCGGTCGCAACAACAACCAAAGTCTACCAATACCGATTAACTTAAGTATATGGATTTTCTGTTAATATAATTTTTTATAGACTACTTACACCATTTTTGCGAGCTAAACCAGCAATGTCTTCGAAATCTTTCACATCACCATAAGTGTCGGGATACTGAAGTAAAATTCCGGAATATTCTCTGCTTGCTAAATTCGCTTGACTAATAGAGCCGATTTCAATTTCTAGCTCTAGAGCATCCGCTCTGGTCTTTACAACAGATAATGTTTGTGGATGAATTTTATTCGAAAGGAAAAGTTTTTTACGCTTGTTATGTCTATGGAAAAGGCAGAAATAATCATTCCTCTGGGTAATAATAGTGCAGCAATTATCTTACCTGGTACATAAACACATAGCTTCCGCAGCAGCTGTCCCTTCATCTAAAAGAGAGGCATTGGCTACATCGAGACCTGTCATTTCGGATACGAGCGTTTGGTAATTTAGTAACGACTCTAACCGACCTTGCGCAATCTCTGGTTGATAGGGTGTATATTGTGTAGTCCACCCGGGATTCTCAAAAATGTTACGTACAATAGTGTGTGGAACATGACAATTATGATATCCCATTCCAATATATGAACGCCAAATTTTATTCATTTTTGCTACATCTCGTATACGAACTATCAATTCGTGCTCATCTGAAAACCATAAATTTTGCAAAATAAAATTCATGTACATACATACATACATATGTACATAAGTAATTGGGCATTACAACTCTTCAGTCAGGATTACGGCCTAGATTCTCACACCACTCATGTTGTGTGCCTTAATTTTATACGCGAGTGCCGGGACTTACAGTTTAACGTCGACTCCGAACAACAGATTTTTGAGAAACATTTTCATGGCAGGTTTATTTGCTCTCAGAGTTTTTGCCAGAAATCTCGGAAGAAATATTTTTTTTCATATTTCGTTCTGATGTCTGACCTGGGGTTTAAACCCGGGTTTTACGTCTAATAAGCGAACACACTACCTTCTAGACTACGGCGACTATCCAAAAATTCGTGTACACATGTGTTTAATACTTATACAAATAACATACATATAGAATTGATCCAGTAATTATAAATAAATAGACAGCATGCACATTCCGACATATATGTAAATTTCACTTATTAAAATTAATTAATAGTCCTTTTTGTCGTTTAATTCATAAAATTTGTACCATAATTCGTAAGTGATTTTGAAATGCAGAGATGGGAGATTATTTCAGTTAAGCACTTAACTTGAAAAACAATCACACAGAAAGTTAAATTAATGGTATTCATAAAACGTTCATGTTAAGATTTTTCAAAACTTTATTTCTAATAATTGAAATATACATACATACATACATACATAATTGGTCAGGATTACGACCTAGTTTCTCACACCTCTTATTTTGTGTGTGTTAATTTTATACGTGACCTACAGTTTAAAGTCGACTTCGAACGACAGATTTTTGAGAAACTTTTAGTTAGGTATGCAAGTAAAGGGCTATCCATTTCGTGGTTTCAAAAGTATGGGACTGGAATTCGACATCTGTCAAACTAAGTTGTGAAACCAATTTTTTTTCTTTTCAGTTGAAAGTCTTACATTGACGAAAATGGATCGCTTAACTATCACACAACGCATAAAAATGATCAAAACCTACTACAAAAATGGTGATTCTGCCACAGCCACGTATCGTGCTTTAAGAGGAGATTATGGTTTACATAATCGTCCAACTACGCAAGCAATTGGCAAAATTGTGAAGAAATTTGAAGAGACTGGAGTGGTTACAAATATTGAAAGGCCTGTGGATCATCGTTTCGCTCGTTCCGCTGAAAATATCGCTATTGTAAGTGAAAGTGTTGGCGAAGACCCGAATGTGTCGATTCCTCGTCGTTCTCAGGAATTAGGACTGTCTTACGGCACATTATGGCGTATTTTGCATTTAGATCTACACCTACATCCATATAAAGTCCAGCTCACGCAACAACTGAAGCCAGCTGACCATTTACAACGTCGTAGATACGTGGAATGGGTGCTTGAACAACTGGCGGTGGACGGCAATTTTTCGAACAAAATTTTCTTCAGCGATGAAGCACATTTCACACTCGGTGGGTATGTTAATAAACAAAATTGTCGTATTTGGGGTTCTGAGAATCCTTAAGTAATTGAAGAGAGGCCATTACATCCAGAAAAAGTCACTGTTTGGTGCGCTCTTTGGTCCGAAGGTGTGATTGGACCTTACTCCTTCGAAAACGACGATGGAACGAATGTCACCGTCAATTCGGAGCGTTATGGTCATATGATAACCGACTTTTTTTTGCCTGCTATTGAAGAATACGACTTGGAGAATATGTGGTTTCAACAAGACGGTGCCACATGCCACACAACTCGAGCGAATATGGCTTTATTGCAAGAGACATTTATTGGCCGCGCAATTTCTCGTCGTGGCGATATCAACTGGCCACCAAGATCATGCGATTTGACACCATTAGACTTTTTTTGTGGGGCTACGCGAAAGACCGTGTTTATGCAGATAAACCTTCAACTCTTGAGCACTTAAAAACCAACATTCGTCAAGTAATGGCTGAGATACCGCCCAATATGTGTCAAAAAGTGGTCGAAAATTACCTCAAAACAATAAATGCTTGCAACACTTCGCGTGGAGGTCATTTAAATGATGTAGTGTTTCACACAAAATGTCAACGTTCAAACTTTACAATAAAAAAGAAATATCATGAAAAAAATATTTTATATGTGTTTTATTTACGTTTACTTTTGAAACCACGAAATGGATAACCCGATACAATCAATGTAAATAGATGAAGACTCGCTAGTCAACTCATTTTTTAATGTGGGTAGTGTTTTAAATTACTAGACTTGTGTGTTCAGAAATCAGATAACAAACAGCTCTGGCGTTTTGAAAAAAAAAAAAGAAATGTAACAAATATTTTTATTTTTCATTGTAAAAAATAATGAAGTCGCCGTAGTCTAGTAGGTAGCGTGTTCGCTTATTAGACGTAAAGCCCGGGTTCGAGCCCCAGGCCAGACATGAAAACGAAATATGAAAAAAAAATTATTCTTCGGCGACTTCCTCTCAGCAGATTTCTGGCAAAAACTCTGAGATTATATAAACCTGCCATGAAAAAAGTTTCTTAAATATCTGTCGTTCGGAGTCGACGTTAAACTGTAGGTCCCGCCACTCAAGTATAAAAAAATTAAGGCAGCTAGGCCGTAATCCTGAATGAAAGGTTGTAATGGCTAATTATGTATGTATGCGTTTTAAAAAATTGTTTAATTAAATTAGAAACTTTAAGCGTTATCTGTATTCAAAATGTAGGGGAAAAAGTTTATATAATAGGCAAATCTAATTATCGTGGCCTATTTTAAACTAACGCTTGCAAATAATGACTTTCAGCACAGAATGTTGTTGTGGGTTAGAATATTTTATCATTGTTTTGTTTAGACCTAATAAATAATTAGTTGTACGTGGCACATCATGCTTAAGAAAATAAGATTTTTAAAATTGTTTTCGTAATCTTCTCCGCCCATTTTAAATATGTTTAAGCGTAAGTAGGTGTCTGCTACAAAATGTATTTATACATTGAATATGCTCGTACGCAGTCTATTAACTGGACTGGAATCATTTATACTGTCGCCTGTTTTAATTTTATTTTAAACAACATCGTAAAAGATAAGACTATGGTTTGTGGGCTTGACTTTCAACCCCGTATAATATTGAAACGATTTTGTTATCATGTTGTTATATTTAATAACCAGGGGGTATTGTTTTAATCTTTGATTAATAAGTGCTTTAACTTGTTTCTACAAAATCTCGTAGTAATTTTTGTATTAAGAAATACATCTATTATACTTACTTAAAGGTTTATCCAGATTTAAATCTCTATTTAATTGTATGGGTTTCGGAACCGCACGCTCGGTTAGTTCAGCTAGTGACTAAAACCATATAAATAGACATAAGTAAAGAGATAAGTCCATATTAAATCACTCTGCTCACCTTATATCCTAAAGTATCCAGCATTGATACAACATCAGTTTTTCGAGGACCAATATGACGACTTGGAAAATCTGATTTAGTTGGAAATAGTACATCTTCAACAGAAGTTGTGGCCAAATAACGTCTTATTTGTTTAAGACAACTTGTGTTTATAATTTTTTTGAATTCAGCTGGAGCTGTAATCGACATCAACATGCCTTTATTGTAATTCTTGGTTATTCGATGCATTTGTTTTTTTCTTTTGTAATAGCAGTGAAAAATAAAGAGTCTAACGCAGACGAAGGTCTTTAGCTGACTGTATTTAGTAAATAAATGAGGAAATCATCTTAATGTTATCGCAGCTAACAATGTTCTTATCATTTATTGTCTCATTCGCGACGAAGTTGAGATTAAAACTTATATTATTAGATTAAATCCATTCGGTTTCTAATGAGTATTTTTTGAGTGTGGTTTAATAAAAAAGCCTGCTTTTGATGCACATGTCTAAGTATGTAGCTAGCTACAGCTATTAGTAATTGCTAATATATCAACTCTACTAATTACCAATAAGCATGAGATCCTGACAGACTTGCCGATTTTTGATAATTAGTAAAAAATCGGTTAAAATAAATTATCCTGGAAATACTTTCCATCATAAAATATGTAAGGGATTAAAACCACATAAAGTCAGATTTATATTGTTTATTTCTTTTCTTTATTTCTTTAGATGTTGTCGCCTTTAATTTTATTTTACCAACTGACCACTTTCTCTTAGACTATCTTATCCCTATCTCGCAGTTTTCCTATTTCATTTTCTGTATACATTTTTTAACAGTGTTGCCACAATTTCTTCAATTCTTCAATTTTTAATACATTTTTGTCTTCATCAGTCCCAACGTTTTTATTTTTTAAAATTTCATTTTCAATTTTTAACAATTCTATTTCTCTCCTTTGCACTTCCATTTCTCGCTCCATTGTTTTCATTTCTTTCTTCATTAGTTCAATTTCTTTAATTTTCAGTTCATGTTCTTTCATTTTCAATTCATTTTCTTTCATTTTCTGTCATTTTCAATTCATTTTCTTTCATTTTCAATTCATTTTCTTTCATTTTCAATTCATTTTCTTTCATTTTCAATTCATTTGCTTTCATTTTCAATTCATTTTCTTTAGGTACACTACGCTCTTTTGATTCATTTGCTTCTTCTATACACAGTTTATTGTCGATTATTTGTTCACTCTTTTTTTCGTTCCACCTACGACGTTCATTTTTTCCATTGTATTGACGGTATGCTGTTGCTTTTCTTTTCCTTTCGTTCAGCAAACGGTGACTTTCTTCTGGGAACTCCAACAGACGTAACACCAATGCATTTGTATTGCCTGTGGTTTTATCTGCTATTTCTCCCAACATATTCTTTAGTTCCCTTACCGTGCGAGAATTTAATATTTCTTCAGCCATCTTTTCGGTTTGATCCCACTTCTGATATTGTAAGGGATTAAAACCACATAAAGACAGATTTATATTTTTTATTTCTTTTCTTTATTTCTTTAGATGTTGTCGCCTTTAATTTTATTTTATCAACTGAACACTTTCTTTTAGCCTATCTTATCCCTATCTCGCAGTTTTCTATTTCATTTTCTGTATACATTTTTTAACAGTGTTGCCACAAATATAACAAATAATTAAAAATTCTTAATTTTTCTTCTGATGCATTTGACAGCGAAAATGTGCATATACTCGTATATGGCATTCAGTCGCATAAATATTTAATTAATTTTAAAAACTAATAAAAAGTCGCCGTAATCTAGTAGATAGCGTGTTATCTTATTAGACGTGAGGCCTCGCTCTAAACCCCAGGTCAGACATCTCCACATATGTGCATACATACATAATTGGATATTACAACAATTTAGTCAGGATTACGGCCTAGCTTCTCAGACATCTCCAACTAAACGAAATACGAAAAAATATTTTTCGGCGACTTCCTCTCTGGAGATTTCTGGCAAAAACTCTGAGAGTAAATAAAAATCGCCATGAAAAATTTCTCAAAAATCTGCCGTTCGGAATCGACTTCAAACTGTAGGTCTCACCACTCATGAATAAAATTAACACACACAACATAAGTGATGTAAGAAACTAGGTCGTAATCCTGACTAAGGGTTGTTATGACTAATTATGTATGTATGAAAAAGGCATTTTTGAATTGTAATTAGGCTTAGCCTTATAGCTTACACTCATGTTAAAACAAATTACCGTTGTTGATTTAAATTATCGATAACTTGTCCACTTTATTTAACGGTAAAAGTATGCCTGCTACAAATTATTTTCTCTCAGAACTTAAAATATTTCCAAATTGGTTTGGTTGGGCTCTTTGTTAGTTGGGTGTATTAACGTTTTAGGCTTTGTCCAAATTGCAATGGATGCGTAAAGAAAAAAGAAAAGAAGTGGGAGAAAGAAACTTACAATTTTGTGATATACTTATTAGACAGGAACAATTTTGCAGTGGAGCGAGTGTTGAAAATTATTACCAAAATAGACATTCGTTTCTAATAATACGCTGCCAGTATGGACTAAACAAATGAAGACCTCAATTCAATAATAATAATGAAATAATTAAGCATAGTTTTGGCAGTATAATGCTGTGGGGATGTGTGTCGGCACCAAGTGTGAGCAATTTGGAATTCATTGAATAATTTCAAATAAAGTGCAAAGAATTAGGAATTCGTAGTGATTATTACTTCCAACAGGGCAATGATCCTAAACATACTGCACCTAATGCGAAAATGTGATTTGCCTATCAAATTTCCTTATTTTTCTTTTCTGTTTTGTTAAAAATTTTTTTGTTTAATTATAAAATAGGTATAAAGTAATAAAATAAATATAAAAAACAATTTTTTTTTTTAATTTTCGCTCAATATTTTTAAAATTCTTCACATAAATTAGTGTGCCTAGATTTATGGTAAACTGTGTGTACTTACATAGATGTACAATTATAGAATTGATTTCATGTCTGCAAGAAGCAAAGTACCCATAACCCAATATTACCTTAAATATAGTGATCATCTTAATATCCAAACGCAAGTGTTTTAAATTTTAAAGTGTTTTTTAATTGTATATATCCAGTTGATACATACATTATTATAATTAATTTATATATATATTTCTTATTCTTCTATGACAATAATACATAATTTAAAATGCATAAAATATAAGAGTTAATTAATTTTTAGCCGAGTCTTCTGTGCTCGTATCAAAAAATCGAAAATCGTATTTTATAGTATATTATTTAAAAATATATTGATTAGTTTCTATCTATCTATATAAAGAAATAATTATTCTGTTGGAAATTCTGGATTTTATGCAGTAGAAAACCAAGCTTAATTTTTTCAACTTTACCTTACTATAAATCAGATATATACATATATTATATATATATTTCGAAATAAAAGAAATTCAAATCTTGAGCTGTTCTGCATTTTAAAACGAACTTTTTTCGGTTTATTCCCTTGGTAAGATTCTTACTAACATATTTCGGCGTAAAACTTGGCAGAGACTATGTTAAAAACATAAAAACATTGGAATTATTTTTATACTCTGTAGTTCGTATATTGCAAATATGTACATACGTGTGTAAATACATAGTATACGCGTATAGATAATTATTTTAATTATATTATGTAACTTTATAACTATAACAATAATAAGAACAACAAGAACAATTAAATTAAATTGCTTGCCATTTTAAGTTTTGATTTATTTATTTATTTTTTTTTAACTAATTGAAAATTAATACATTTTATGTGATCTTATTTATTGAACAACAATTATATGATTCAAACAAACAATATGTCAGTCATTTAATTTCAATTTAATAGCGTTTAAAGAATGCAACAAACATATTATTTCAGTTAATACTAATAATTTCTATTTTATATTAATAACAGTAGGTAATATATTATATTATACACATAAGTATGTGCATACAGTTCATATATGTATGTATGTATGTATGTAGTAAGTATTTTTCGAAAGTCGCTCAATGCATTACATTTTCATATACATAAGTACATAAATTACAATCGTTAAACAATCAACAGTTTACAATTCAGCGAACAATTAGTTAAATAAATAAACAAATTATAGAATTATTATAACTCCTAACGGATCTTTTTTTTTTTTGATTTTTTCTTTATGTTTCTGTTCGACATTGTCTATCCGATCACCCATACAAAATATGTACACGTATTCATGATTCAGTTTTGATTTTATATGGGGTCTGTAGAAAATACGTCAAAGGGTTGATTGTTTTGATTAGTAAGTTATCGGCGTACCATTGTCATCATCAACGCCATCAAAGGACAAAGATAAAACGTACTATTCATATATTTTGTATTGTATTGAACATTTTATATATTGTACATATTTTATATAAATATATAAAGAAGAAGCAAAGAGTAAATAGTAAATATATATACATATATATTTTTTTTACGTATAATTTTATATCATACTCCAATTACTAGAATCAAGATATGAGGTGCATATTTTGGATATCGATGTTTTGAAATATAAGCCGTTGTTGAAAAGTGAACAAGAAGAAAGGGGAAAGAAAATATGAACGCTTTAATGAAAATGAATTTACGGTTACAGTGCAAGTGTATAATGAAATATTCTAAAGGTTCAAATGAATATTTTATGTTTGGAGCACAATTCAAATGCACCAATTACTTAGAGTATATCAATGTTTAATGTGTACGTCCTTTTAATTTATACATATGTAATTATATGTATGTACATAAAATAATGCGAAGGAACATAATTAAATATGTTTTGTGTCATTTGATTGATTCATACTATTAAAGAATAAAAGGGCCATACAGTTTGTTATAGAATAATTTGAGCGCACATTTATTTTTATTGACATTCCTTTTTTAGGGAATCGTTTTCAGTGTACATACATATAATGGTACGATAAATGAATTGATGGTTCAATGATTGCTCAAATATCATTGCGGAGAGAACGTTTAATTTCAAAGCCATTGTTATGGTTAGAATATTGTTGAAATGAACTCTGTTAATTACCTGGAGTAGTTTCAGAAAGTATTACACTATTAGCTAAGTCAGTGTGAAAATTTTGATTAATGTGTCTTTCGAATAAAGGTGATATCATTGGCGATCGGTTGTTGGATAACAGAGAGTGCTGCTGCTGTTGTTTTTCTAATTGTTTTTCTGTCATTACGCGGTCATAAAATGTAGATGTTACTGTAGTGTGTCGAATTTCGAGTTTGGCTGGAGTGTAGACAGGTGAGTTTGTATTGGGAAGACCAGTCAATCGGTATGGTGAGATAGGCCTATCTACGGGAAGATGTATCTTCATTATGTCGGTTGTTATGGCTTCAGTGGTAGAATTTGAGGTATTTGTGTTGTTATCATGTTCTAGTGTTGTGTCTATAGAGCTGCGGAGTATCGGATGTCGTAAACTTTCTTCATATTTGACATCATTTTCAATTAGTTGGCTATCTACTTTATGAAATTTTGTTAGACTACTATGACTAGTATGACTTAATGTGCTATTATTATAATTAATATTATTTGGCAATAGATTATCACGTCTTACCCTACTTTCATGCTCCTCACGATCCTCATTACGTCTACGTCGAGGAGATGGCTCTCGCCGCAGTTCTCTATTAGAACGATACTGAAGTGGACTTGAAGACCTTAATGGACTGGATGAACGTATTGATTCGGCTGAACCCATAGAACGTGAAATAGTCGGACTGTGATCGGAGATACGTATAGCAGGTCCAGCAATTTCTAGAGATGTCAATTGGTTTAAATTACGAGACGTAAGGTCATCCAGGGAGGATTTTTTGTGCGCAAAGTATGCTGAGTCCGAAAAAAGGGCATCTATATATTGCTGGCATCTTTCCTTTCGATACGGTTTTTCCTCACACAAAGTATCAATGGATTTAATAGTGTTTTTAATTGATAAAAGTTGATCATTTATATTTTCTCCAGTACGGAGAGGCACGCCTGTGTGTGTTCCTTTACGACGTAGAGGCGAAGTTTCCTGCAATGAGAAAACTAGCCCTACTTTCCATACATTCTCTTTAGTTGGCTTTAAGTGTTTACCCGCATCAAACGTATTCCCATGACTCCGAGGCCCTCGTGAGATGTTGACATCTGATGAGATCCTTTAGCAGTGCTTTGGAGATCGCCCGACGTCTTCTGAAATGTAATATTTATATACATAAATAAAATTTTCAACTATTAATGTAAATTTTAACACGCATGTTAGCATTTTATGTACTTACCTCGTTTACTGCATTATCAGAGTGTTCGTTTTCTTTAAAACGAATAGTTTTTGAAGTCACTCCAGTAGTAACTTCGCTGATTTGTTTTGTTGCGGAACAGTTCGGCGTTTTTTTGGTTTCTGAACCATCGGCCTTATTTGAGGACTTAAATTCGTCGAAAGATAGAGATGGCGAAACAGCGGCTTTTAGTTTTTGATTGAATTGCTGAAAATTTTTCTGCATTTTATAGTTGAAACATTGCTCTTTTTCCAAAGCTTCTAACCGAGCTTCTAATTCTTCGGCAGTCGGTAATTCTCGTTCAGTGGGACTAAGCGTCATAGTTTCTAACACATGAGTATTTGGTTTCGTTTTATTTAGTTTAGCTCTGGCAGAAGGAGATTGTGAACGAGATTTTTGTGACGAAGGCGATGGTGTACGATGCCTTTCCTCCATTACTCGAATACGATGTTCCAATTCACCAGTGGTAGGAATATCACTGTCGTTTGGACTAGGATCTAAAAGCATTTCCAATGGATGAATTGGTTGTTTTTTAAGATTTTGCTTGGATTTAGATCTTTTTAAATCGCCAGCACGTTGTTGGTATTTTGGGTTATTGACAGGTTGTGTTGAATTAATTTGTTGATTAGGCGATGCCTGCCTAACCGCGTGACGTTTACTTTTACAGCATTCGCATCGCTGCGAATCATTCTCTAAAGGTGAATTTGTGTCATCTAGACCCTTACCTTCGCACAAATCTAGAAATTTATTTAAATCCTTTTCATGTGATAGGGAATACTGTAGTTTAATTTTGCGTTCGATTTCCAATAATCTTTGTTCAACATCAATTTTTTCTACATCCTCCAAAAGCTTTATTTGACGTTCCAATGATCGAAATCTTGCCTCCAGTTCTTTAGTTGATGGCAAATAGACTGTTCTTTTTTTAAGATGAAATTTTATAGGGTCATTACCCCAATCAAATTCCTCTTCATGTTTAGTTTTTTTCAATTTTTCAGATTTGTCCTTGCTCTCACTTATGTTTTGTTCTGATTTCGTATAACTTTCTATCTCTTTTGCTAAATCTGTCATTGCTCTAGACGTCTCAGTTTCTTTCTCATCTGGTACGACTTCGGAATTTGTGTTTTCTTTCTTCAAATCATTGTTAGCTTGTCCTTCTCGACTATTAAGTTGCTTTTCCAGTGCTTGAAAAAGATCTTCCAATTCTTCTGTATTGGCTCTAGTTAAGCGGCGCACTTTAACTGCTTTAGGTTCATTATCCAATAATAATACCAACGTTTTTTTATTTATTTCTACGGGCATGAATTGCGTGGATGAGACAACGTTAGATGAATTATCCGACAAAGTATTTTTTGTAATTTTCTCGGTTTTGATTCGGTTTTCAGTCACAGGTGTATGTAACTCTGTTGCATTTTCTTTCTCAGCCTCAACCCCAGCCACAGCCACAGTCACAGCCACAGCCTCAATTTCATTAACACTTTCATTTTTGGGTTTCTCACTTTTGTCACAGAGATCATGCTTCTCCGAAGTTTCTTTCAATTCCAAGTTAGAAAGTTTAATGTTTTCAATGGGTTCTTGATGACCATTATCTGTATTTTCCTTAATAGTAGATTGAATGGCACGTAGTTCTTTCTCCTTTATTTTCTCTATATTTTCATCGTGTTCACTTTGGGCTATTTCAGTAATTTTTGGAGTATTATCTTCTTGGGAGAGTGTTTTCTTGCCAGATGTTTGTTCTGACATGGAGTCCTCAATTTTAGACTGTTCTTTTGATTCTGCATTTCTTTCAATATAATGTTCACTTTCCGGATTAGCGTCTTGCACACTTTCTTCGATTTTGATTGCGGTTTCTTTTTGCTTACCATCTGAACTTTTAGAAACTGTACCATTTGGCTGAGGTAAGGAATCTTGTAATTTTTCTTTAATACTCTCGTTTTCTATTTCATCAGATCGTTTTTCGTCTTCCGTGAGTTTCTGTTCATTATTAGCAGTGTTTCTGCTGCTTTGATGTCCAGATACACTAGGTTGAACGACGGCGTCTGTAACATATATTAGTGACGATTTCAGTTGCTCTTCTAAAAGTTTTAAACGTCTATCTAGCTCTTCTGTTTTGGATATTTCTGTACTATTTTTATTACAAATGTCATCTTTATTGAGTGTCATTTGAATATTTATACTTATATTAATTGGGTTTTGACGTTCTATGTCTTCGACTTCACCGTAAGAAGAATATCGAACTAGTTCT
This sequence comes from Sarcophaga rosellei, assembly GCA_930367235.1. NCBI lineage: Eukaryota > Metazoa > Arthropoda > Insecta > Diptera > Sarcophagidae > Sarcophaga > Sarcophaga rosellei. The sequence goes on along the minus strand of OV884017.1, from coordinate 962,649 downwards.
TTTCCTGTAACAGCAACTGAATCTGATGCTGATCCTTTCTGGGAAACTTCAGTTTCTTGTTCGTTGGTTACCTTTTCTTTCACGACACCGTTCTTTTCACCCACTGAGGGTGTAGCATCTTTTAGGCGTTTTTCCAACTCTCGCACGCGGTTTTCTAAATTGCTGTTTTGTGTAACATTACTGCGAGACACGTTGATCTTTGATCGACTTTGTGATGATACTTCGGAATCACTTGAACGACGTTGCCTGCTAACCGTTTTACTTAGTTGTTCTTCTAAAAATTGCAAACGATTCTCAAGGTCTGCTCTTGAGGGTAAATCGGAAAAACGACGAACCGTTTTTCGATTAGGAGAATTCAATGGTTCGTATTTTCCCGATCTATGATAAGCGGATGTCGCATGTGATTCCAAGGTTTCATCATTGAAGCTATGGCTTGCTAAAAGGTTACTTTGAGCAGTTCTCCTGTTTGAAGGGATTTGACTTGGTTTTATAAAGTCATCGTGCACAGGTTTAACATTTTTTTTAAGCTCCTCTATTACTGCTCTCTTCTTTTGTACATTGCTCTCTATTTCAACGTTTTCAGAATTGAGATTAATAGAGTTCTCTTTTATTCTTTCTTGAAGTTCTTCAATAAGCCTAATTTTAATTGGTTTATCGTTGGATGTACTTGCTTCAGAGTGTTCAATCGTTTTAGATGGGCACGACGTCTGTTCTAATTGTTCGTCATCGTCATCCTTTAAACTTTTCCCATCAGCGTCGTTATTTTTCGTATCTGTTATAATCTTAGGTTTCGCTTGATCTGATGTTTCCCCACTTTGAACTATCTTCGAGCTGTTGGTTAAAGTAATTGTTTCATGTTGATCGTTTTTGATTTGTAGATTTTGAAATCGATTTTTCACATTCTCAGTGGAAGGAGGATATTCTTTAATTGGAGTATTTCTCAATTCATTTTTGCCGCTGAGCTTTTCAAAACGTTCTTCTAAATCTTCTATGGATGGTGGTGAATGATTATTTGAAGAAGATGGAATGTTTTCTTCTCTTTTGATTGCTATAGAGGATCGTGTGAATTGAGGCTTATTCAATTGCTCTGGATCATCGAGAATACTTCCTCTATAGAGTGATCTAGTTTCAAAATTTCGGGAACTCATGCGGCGTTTTAAAACTTCGTATCTTTGTTCTAAGTCCTCAGTAGAAGGAGGTTCGGATAATCGTCGCTTAGTATTTGGCTCTAATTCTTGTTTTGGTGCACGTATATCTGTCTTAGAATATGTCGCTGCGTTTGTTTTCGCTCTTTTGACATTTAAGTCTTTTTGGTCGCTTTGAGTTATATTTGTATGCTCATTATTGGTAGTAGTCATGTTTTTAATCAGATCAATCGGATTTGATGTAGACTGCATCTGATTTTCACCTTTAGTGTACGTCATTTGTTCCGCTAAAGCACTAAATCGTCTTTCCAATTCTTCTGTAGATGGTGGAGATTTTTTCTGATTTGATGTTCGTCTAGAAGAATTTTCGGAACTTTTCTCGTTGGTTTTACATACTTCACCTTCTACAGTTTTTATGTTATCCTTTGATGGATGTTGGATTGAATCTGTTATGACACTATTTTCGGTATTTTTTGCATCTTCCCTAATAGAAATTTGTGTGTCCCTGTCATTAGAAAAGTTTTCACTTTCAGCTTCATCCCGTTGCTCTCCAGAGTGCACGTCGTCAGGTGGCTCTTTTTCACTTTCGAGTTCATTTGTTTTCGCAATTAATGTTTTTGATCCTTCAGGATCATTTTGCATTTGTGAATTAATAACATTTTCAGAATTTTTACTCTCTAATTCTGCATTTATTGTTGAACTCTGATTTTGATCGTCTGAAGGGGTAGTTGATGCATTTTTTGCATCTATATTGTTCTTATTGTCATTTTCGCTGTGATTATTGTTATTTTTATTTTCCTCAAGAGATTCTTTGCTATCTAAGGAATTATTCGTAGGACTTTGACTTTCACAGTTATTTTTTTTAATATTTGTTTCTTTAGCATTTTTTTCAGAATCGCACAGCGAGTTAATATGTACATTTCGATCGCGATTTAACACCAATTCTATTTTCTTAAAACGTTCTTCTAATTCTGCAGTTGAGGGTATTTTGCTGCTTGTCGAATGGTTATTATCTACAACTAGATTTTTAGTGGTATCGTTTAAATATTCGGAATGGGGTTCCTTTTCGACGCATAATACTTTATATTTCGAACAGATATCCATGCTTAGGCGCTTTTCAAGTGCTTGATATCGCTTTTCAATGTCCATTGTTGAAGATCGTGTTAAAGTTAGACGTCTTGGATCTCTTCTTTTTTCTGCACTTCCTTTAGGTTTTCTAACAATATGATCAACTGTATTACTAGTAATTTCCTTTTTTGTAGGTATTGAAGTTATAACATTGGAAGTTTGGAATGTTGTTGATATTTCTGATTTGGCTTCTTCAATGTAAGCGGCGGACGATTTTTCTGAATAATCGACAAGTAGATCCATGCGTCTGGTATTTTTAATATAGTTTGTACTTTTGTTGTTTGTGGGCTGATTCGGTAATTCAGTCGATGACATAAGTGCGGCAACTTCCTCAATTTTAAAAGCATTTCGTATACTGTCTTCTTCATTTAGGGAATATAATAAATCTAGTCTTTTAGGTCGTTCAGAACTATTGACTCTTTCAAAATATTCATTAGTAACACCTTCCTCACTTACATCAAACGATTTAATCTCGATATTATCAGCATGTTCTTTGTCTATTGAATTCATTGAAGTGAACATAGGTACATCATCAGATTTCATGTCATCTATGTGTATCGAATCAGTTTTAATTGGTAAATCGAGTTTTGCCATCACTTGGTTGTCGGTCAGAGAACAGCAGGTCGGATCTTGCCATTTAAAATTATTGGATTCGTTTTGATGTATTTGCATATTTTCAATAGAAAAGTTTTCTTCCACTTTCTCCTTTTGCAATTGGGAAAAGGTGCTGTTATGACAGTCTCTTTCAAGATTTTCATCGGCGCTGTTGTTTGACGAATCAGCGGCCATTAGCACAAATGGAATGTCACTGTTTGACGGTGCCCATGACCTAGGTCGAATCCGACCTGCATCCTCTTTCTGATAATTGCCCATATTTCGGTATTTAATTCCATTTTTAGTTTCATTTTTATTTAATGCTTTTTTTCTATTTCCGGCATTTGCATTCTTTTTCAATTCAATCTCAGGTTGTTGAAATTCTTCATCACAAAGACTTGTATCTGTACTAGATCCATCATCTTTGGCAATATCATTGTCATCACTTTCTTCACTATAAGAAGATGAATCACTTTTTCCCAATCGTCGGCTTCTAATTTTTTGAGATTTAAATCCATCGAAACTTTCGGACGTGATTAGCGCTGCACGCTCTGCTTTAATTTCTTTCCACGTTATACTGTCTCTTCTTTGTCTCGAATCGTCAGCATCTCGCCAATGTAACGTTTCCCCTCTTAAAAGCTGTTTACCAAAAGATTTTTCTTGAAGTGCCACAGGCAGTGAAGGTTTTCTGGCAGGTGGTATTGCCCCTGCAGGTGGTCCACTCCGTCTCCCCTTGTTTGTAATTATAGCAGAACGTCCAGAGAGCAATTGATTAACCGGTAATGGTGTATTCGATGTAGAGGCTGCCCCACCTTGACGAGCAGTTGAACAAGCAGTTGTTAAGATAATATGAGCTTGCTTCTGTCTTTCACGTAATCTGTCATACTGCTTTTTTAAAAGCGAAATGTCGAGCGCAATCCGATCTTTACTTTCCAAAGCCTGTTTTGTTACAAGGTTATTTGATTGACTCTGAGAACCTCTACGGCCCCAAGGTATTCCCCAGACAGTTGCTACGGCTAATCGTGAATCCTCATCGATATCTGTTTCCTCTTCATCAAAATACAATCTATAAAAAACATATTGCTTAAATCAATAAACATTTTTGTTTAATAGATGTTCAGTTTATAGTTACTGTAGCCCTTGTTGTGGTTTCAAAGGAGCAATGTTGTGTAGGTGCTTGTCACGTAACTTTTGTAGATCTGCGATGGGGCCCAATTGAACAACTTTCTCAATTAAAGCGTTTGAATCTATTAAGTGTCCATTTAAAAGTTCAGTAGAAAACGAACCCATTTTGCCATAAAAGTCATCAGCACTTCTCGCACTAAGCACTCTCCTGAAAAAAATTAATTAAAATGGTGTATGTAAATGATCTTACCTACTACATATACATATGTGACTATAATATTAGCATACTCTTCTAGAAGACTCCATAGTACAAGGGCAGTGCGTAAAAGAACGTCACTACCTTCAATAAGAACTAAATCCCAAACGCGTAGGACACAGCTCATTGGTAAACAAGTGCAGAACATTGTCAGAAACCATTGCATTGTGAATACATTCGTCAGCGGAGGTTCGTATGCATTTTCGATTGGTCCTTGTAGCTTCTGAAGATGTTTGGCCAAACGGGGTAATTTAGTCTGCATTAGATCCCGAAATACTGCCATATCAGCTTGCAATCCACACATGGAACCACAAAAATAACCTCCAGGTAATATGCCTTCTACAAGATATATCATAATTTTAATGGATTCTGACTCTTCTTTGTCCATAACTTGTAATATAAGGGCGCCCAACATATTAAAACCCTAGCAAAATAAATCAAAAATGACCAATTTCTTGTGAAGATTTGCCTATAATGTACAACATACCTGACAATATCCAACTTCAGGATTGTATCGTGCATAACCCAGTAAAATTTTCTTAAGTTTGGCTTGATTTATATCGCCGGCCGGTCCTGTACATAATGTTGATCCTGTGCGATGCAAGTCCTGTAAATCAATTAATACGTTTGTTCTAAGTATTATAATCGTTATTAAATAGTACACACTTGAAAGACGTTTTTTCAACGATACAATTCACTTTAACAAACTAACGGAATCTAATATTATGAAAAAAAGCCCTTTAGTTTGCAAAATACATGCAAATAAATTTAATAAACTTAAATATCAATGAAAATGTTCCCATATATGTATAGTAGTCTCATAAAGGCTGTTCAGAGCTTCGAGAGTTATTTATACTTTGTGCCTTATTCAAAGGCTCAAAAAGAATTTTAATTAAACATTTCTTTTCAATTTCTGTAGAAAAAGGATGAACAAGTAATTTTTAGAAATCTGAAAAGATCTATGGCTTAAATAAAAAGCTATGCGTTGTATATGTCATAGATATGTATGATTTAACACTAATGGTTCGATTATAGATGGGAACGGAATTTCATTCGTATTGCCAACTAGAAACCATTAATTTGTGGTTGTGGAGTAAATGTATTTTTTTTTATCAATAAAGATGAAAATGACTGTTGGCTGTTGGCTGTCAGTTGCTATCTGTAATAACTGTTAATTGATACAGTCGAGCCATAGAAGTTAAAATACAACTTTATTTCGTGGTTGCGTGATAAATTTATACCGTATGTATGTAATTTTCTTTCAAATATGCATAATCGAAAAAAGCGGTTTTATTACATTTTAAAAATTAATAACAATAAAATTAAGAACAATAAATAAATATTTACTTTGACTATTTGTATTCCAAGTTCCTCATCATCCTCTCGCCACTTATCGCAAAAGCATTTCTCTTCCTCTTTGGACCAATCCACATTCTTCGATTTCAAATATTTGTCTGCCAAAGACAACCACAACTGAAAGCAGTTAACAATTGATTTTTAATTAATTTCGAAAAACTTTAAAATCACAATAGGATTAATCCTACCTTCCTTCGAAATTCCGGTGGTATGCCACCAGGCAACCGTGCCACCAATTTCATGGCATGTAACCATTGTTTATAATCAGAAGAAGTTTCCTCATCGGTTTGCGAGAAATTTAAGAGAGATGTATCTTGCTGATGCTGCATGTTTTTAATTTTTTTATAGACTGTATTATTAAAATTTTTGTTGTTGCGGTTCTGATTATGATGTTGAGCGTTGAAGGGGAAACTGAAGTGATCACTACTACATCTGTAACCCGAAATTAAGGTAGATGAAAATATGGCTTTCGGTGGTGATGGTGAAAGACTAAAGCGCATTTTAGGGCGAACATCGTCTGAATACGAATACATAAATTTTATTAAATTGGCGAAGCAAATATAATATAAATATGATCACTGATTAGTTTGTATCACTTAATAAATTAATTTTGTGCTATTTACGCTCAGAGACGATATCTTAACCATCCGCCGCAATGTCTGGCAAATAAAAAATTTTGAATAACAATTCAGGCGAGCCACACTTTGTTAATATTATACAACAATTTGTAACCTATATACATATGTATGTATATATAGATATGTATTTGTATAGATATGTAAATATATACATAAATGCAGTGAACAGTAAAAGTCTAGGTGTACCCCAATATAATTAAACAATTTTATGAATTGTAAGCAAAAGCTTGTTTAAAAGATTAAAGTTTTTCAATTTATTTTATTTATTTATTTCTATTTCATAATGATACAAAAAAATTATTAATGTACATATTTCACAAAACAAAAGAATAATAATAAGACAAAGTAGTAAATGACTAAACAGACACACATCCCCACCGCATGTATGTATGTATGTACTTATGTATGAATAAATTCATCACAACAAAACCCAATACGTCTCAAACATATATTCTCATATTAAGAATAATACCCTCTTCTAGAGAAAGTTACACGTATACATTACATACATACATTAAAGTATAATTTAATCAGTCCTTACACAAATTGGTTAAATTTACAATAACTTTATATTGTCTTTATTAAAACTGTACGAAGACAAACAAATAATTTGAACAATTTAATTAATACCTCCTGCCAATTGTGTAAACTTTAATAAACTTTATTTTAATTTGTAATAATTGTGCTCTTTTTCTATTTCATTTTCTATATATGTATGTACATACATATACATATAAATAATTTATTTTCAGGAAACCTCTATAATGTTTTTATTATCATGTTTTTATTTTTCATTTTTGTTAAAAATAAAAAAAAAGTAAATTTTAAAATCTTCGTTATAGATATATACACTAAAAATTTTTTTTAAATACTACCAAGTGTTAAAAATGTAACATTTCTTTACCAATAGGGATTGAAATTAAAATTCTATTCATTTTATCTCACATAATTAGTTAAAGTATCATTAATTTTATACACATTTGAGGTCGTATCGTCTCTGGCGATAACAAATTTATTAAAGAACAATTTAATAATTCAAATATTAAATAAAAACAAATAAGAAAATTCTATTATAAATAAATAAATAAATAAAATAAAAATATGGATTAACAAAAATATGTAAAGACTTACTGTATCCGTGCAGTATGCAAACTTCTCAGTAAGTGTTACAAGATATAAGGTTTATAAATAAAGAAGAAAATTTTGAAATACCATACATTAAAATTCTTTTTCACACATAAAATTTATGTAATTGTATCTACATACAACGACTCACAGTTTATTTCGTGTTCCCAATTCTCTATAGCAACTTCTATTGTTTTTTTTTTTTTTATAATGTCAAACACGAAAAAAATCTTTTATTTTTTAAACTAAATTAGTTGCAATATCATAAATAAATTCTTTTGTGCGTTCCATTGCAAAAAAATAAAAATTATTAAAATTTGCTAAAGCCAAATGGGTATACGAAATAAGCTGTGAGCCACTGTATGTACATATCTTTATATATACTATATATATATTTTTTTTTTTCTTTAAGGTAATGTAACGATTTTGTTAGCAATATATGTATGTACATATGTTCGCTTAATGTTAAATCAAACTTAAACCAAAGAATTCTTAATACTACGATTAAAGCAAATGCACTCTAAAACTGTTTTCGTCTTAGAAAGCACATATCCTTTATATGAGAGTACTTGAGAGTATTCTTTTTCGTTTATTTCGATTCTTTCCAAATTAAATTTAAGAAGCTATTGATAATTTATTTCATATTATTACAATTTTTGACAATATACAATAGAAGAGCTGGAGAGTTTTTAAAAATCTTTATTTATTTCTTTTAGACTTTCCTGGTGCAGTGAAGCAAATGTATACAAACGTCACTCATTGAAACAATCCGCCTTTGTAGTTTGAATAAATTTTAAATTTGTCAGAACTCTTAAAAGATCTCTTTAAATCAATTTGTGGTTCATTAGAGTGCATATCAGTGTTGATATCTATATACTGATGAAATAGTCTCTCTCTCTCTGCAAAATTACAGACTAATTCAAAACACAGTGTATGTATTATTGACTCATGGTAATAATAAAATTCTTTACGAGATAATTATCCTGATGCCATATGAACATTCATGTTTATATCAAATTTGAAAAATGTATCAAGTTTGCAAAAATACTATTTAAAAATATTTTTTCTAAATAAAATTTAAATGTCGGTTATTAACACATTTATTTCATTAATGAATATTGCTTTATCAGGTCAGTTTTATTTTAATTCATAATCGTAATTCATTTATTATTCAAAATTTTAAGGGATTTTGAAATCATCAAAATTCTTTGAATTATTCAAAATTTTAAGGGATTTTTTTTTGTTTTCGGATCATTTTATTAATTTTATATTAGAAAATTGTCTCATGTGCACTTTCTATCTCCGCTAATGCTCTTAAGCGGGGCATGCTGGTTGGTTGCGCTATAACATATATTACAATGTTAAATCGGTCTATGTTTGTTAAAATTTTTATACGTTTAGCAAATAATCCGGGTTATTTGTCAAAAACTTTAAAGTTTGCATTTTCTATTTTCTTATACATATTTATACACAGCTTTTTTATCTGTGGAACCATATGTCAAAATATAGTCAAAAACTTAAATAACAAAGATAATTTTTTATAATATTTACCCATATTCCATCCGTTAAGGTGGTGTTAATAGTTTGAACACACTTGCCTAAATTAAGAAAAAATTTCAAAATTTCACATTTTCCAATTTTTAGATGAAGACAATTTATACGAACATAAGTTATATAGAGTGTCTCCTTAGTTTTTAAATATTGAAATATTTTTCTAATAATGTCTTAAGAATATATATAATATAACATGGTGAACTACATCTTAATATGAAATTCATGTTCATATAAAAAATATACTGTATAAAAAACAATAGTATACAAGAAGTATTGCGTAAGAATGAAATTTACGTCTTAAATTTTCTTTTTGTGAAATATTTTATAATATCTAATATATAAAATTCTCGTGTCACGGTGTTAGTGGTTAAACTCCTCCGAAATGGATCGACCGATTTTCATGAAATTTTGTATGCATATCGGGTAGGTCTGAGAATCGGACAACATCGATTTTTCATATCCCTAAATGTGAAGGGGGTGTGTCAAATCGTTAAAATTTAATATTTAGGTACATATTGATCGTAGACAAACAAAATTTGGTGGATAAATTCGTAGAGTCGATGTCGAAAACCCCACCAAAAATGGGCGTAACAATCCTCCCTCTTCAAGTGATACCTATAACTCTTAAACTACTGAACCGATTTTAACCATTCTTTTTTTGTTCCAAAGCTTATCAGGTTTAGATGATTTTATTGGCTATAGCAAAAAGTAGGCGTGGTAAACCTTAAAAATTGAATATTTAGGGACAAGGTGATCGTAGTCGAATGCAATTTGGTAAGTTCGTTGAGTCGATATCGACAAAATTTATTTTTGATGTTTAGATAGCTATCAAGAATTGGTTTTTAAACATATTCGTTACTTTAATAAAGAATAATTTATTACCCTAAATAAAGCATATTTTCATTGTCTAGAACGCTTTCGATTATAAGTACATCCCCACACAGTTATAGTAAGTTTTATGCAGTGTATTAAAAAAATCAATTTTGGGCGGGACGAAGTTCGCTGGGTCAGCTAGTATGTATATAAAAAAAGGGCTAATACCAAATTATTAAATTCAACATTAAAATTTTCTCTCATAGGCTTACATCCAATGCAAGTACCCGCTGTGTTGGTCACTTAATAAGGACAAATTTTTCAGTATTGGTATTATAATAATATCCATACATGTTATATATGTAGTTTGAAATATAATCGTACAAATAGAATTTGTGAAAATACTTTTCACACCATAATAGATCCATAGTGATAACTATACATATACCATAGCAACTTTTTTTTTTTTTTTTACGAAAATTGCGACTTTAAAAATTGCAACTCATTTTCTGCTCGGTTTAAAATATACAGTATAAATAGTTACTATTTGATATCACAGTTTAAAAAAGTTCAAAAAAATTTTATTCGAAATAATTTTTTTCGTATTTGCTCCTAATCACTTGACCAACACTGTACTAATATTTTTTCTTTTTTTACAAAAACACCTCAATTCAATTCCCAAATTATTATTACGACACTATCGCATTAGATATTATTTTTGACTTTTTATAGCATTATTTCAATAACAATCCTTATTGCTTGACCAACAATATACATACATTCTATCTCTTTGTATATTTCTTTCAAAAGCAACCTTGACCTTAATTGTATACAAATCGTAGCAAATATCACAAGCATGTTTTATGTACACAAATGTATGTATATACATATGTATATTATATATGTAATTCATATAGGCACGAATTGTATATACTGTGTATAATGTATACTATGTATTCATTAGTCTATAAATACGTATATGGCTTAAAATTGATTTATTCAAAACGCATTCAATGCAATGAAATCCAATCCAAAATGAATCCAGAACATTAACTTTCCAAATTCCTTTAAATTTATTAATATCATTGATTGATTTCATTACAATTTCATTTTTTTTTTTTTTAACAATAGGAACGGTTTGTGGTGTTTTATAATGATAACATTTTCGATTTCGATTGCATCGATTTTTTTCCGTTTCATAAATGCTTGCTTTCTGCGATTTTGTAAACGTTGTAAATTTATTTAAAAAAAAAAAAAAAAAGAAATTCACAAAAATTCTGAATGTTTCACAATCTCCATTTTAACTTTAAATTTTATAAAAAAAAAAACATTTATCAAGACCAAATTTACATATGCATATTAAACTGTCTTATGAAAAATTGGAAAAGTTCGCTTTATATATTATAATGTAATCATAATAACTATTTTCTTTAAATACATATGTATTTTGTAATTTTATGTATGTGTCAGTGGTTTTAAATGCAAAACGAAAGGACCTTTTTAGTAGCTACTCCGATCAATTGATTAAGTGTTCACAAAATAAAGTATTCAACTCAACTGTGAAATATTTACAAGTTCAACATAGGTAAGACGTTTATTTATTATTTGACATGTTTAACGCATGCGCATTCTGAATATGTTTTGACAGCTTTTATAATAATAGTAAGAACTGAAGTATAAATATGGATTTGATTAGATAAATGATTGCAAGCAAATCTAATCACCGTAAGATTCTAACGTAGTACTCTTACTACAAAAAGATTTGCGTACTTACACAGGGGGCCATCGGTAAATGAAAATGGATCGTTACTTTACAACAAAAAGAAAGACCTAAATAAAGCCGTAAAGCGACTTTTAAATTATAAAAATTCAATTACAAGATAAACATTTCTTTACATTTACATAAAAACGATCCCAAAAAATTCATTATATTATATTATATTATATTATATTATTTGAGCAATCAATTTTAAATAAAAACATTTTAGTAAAATGTCCTATCTATATGAGTATTTAATGAAAAATTACGATACATGCCACAGCGATGGAGTTCATTTGAGAATTTTTGCGACAATGGATAATAACGTGATGGAATTGATAGTGCATTTGGAGCATAATATCCATACTCAGAATTACAAGTTCTATACATTGTATTTTTGTCAGTCTCCACTCCGTATCCTTTAAAATTATCTGAAAGTACAGCATATAGGAATTTTGTAAGAAGCCACCCGTAATATACCAATATAAATTGGGACTTACATGGACATTTTATTTTTTCACGAGTATGCAACTCTTCATACAACTGATAAGTTTGAACAACTGGTTTACGCTTTAAAAACTTCTGGTATTCAACTTCAGGATTAAACGTCTCTATAGAAGAACAAAATTTTTCGCACATTTTTCTGCTTCTCTTCCTATAATTTTGTATCGAAAATAATTATTTATTTCTATTAATTCGAAAACAGGCAACTATCAATAAAACATCAAACTCTATATTTTGTTGTTATGGTTACCATCTGCAGTACAATTTGGGTAAAGAGGTAAAAAAAAATATTTACGCTTGTATATATTATTATGTACATACATACGTACAATGTAGCCGAATTGAATTCAATATAAAAACTTGTACAATTGTGTATTGTAAATATAGTTAACCAACTAATATGTATAAATTAATCATAATCATTTAAAAATACTCTTAATTTAAACAACAATTATTCATTTTAAAAATTTCGAAATTAAACTTTTTTAATATAAACTTAAGCATATCATTTAAATAAGCACACATTATTTTTTCAATAATAAATTAAAATATACATATATAAATTGTATAAATTAATTGTAAGGTAAATACCGTTATCTGTAGTGTACTCAGGAAATTTTTTAAGTGTAAAACTATACGTATGGAACATGCGCAATTACAAAATTACAGTTTTTCCACCGGTCAATTTCTTTTATCATATCATCAAGTTTTATACATATACATACATATATGTACATATGTACATTTAAAAGCTTTTCTTATTAATAAATTTAAATATTTATGAGAAATTCTTAAAATGTACAAAATATTAAATTTAGTTATATTTATGGCGACATTCTGTGAAAATATAGATTCAAGTACCGCAATAAAACGGGGTCCTCATCATCCCCGAAGTGAACAATCAAAAACTCGAAAAGTTGACCAACACTTAACTCACGAAGAAACGTAAGGCAATAGTTCAAAAATCGAATATTTCAATTAATATTTTATTTAATGTTTTAAGCCATATTGAAGAAGACTTAAAAGAAATGGGTATTAATGCTAACTTAGACGAAATGACAGAAGATGAAAAAAACTTTTACTACTTTAAGGTTTGTATTCGAAAGGAATATGCAGATTGTATAATTATTATTATTGTCGTGAAGAGGTACCATTGCACGGCGACCATGAAATCTGTTATACTACTCGCCAATTTATCTCGCTCAAGCTTATTGCCCTGACGAACTTCAAGTGTTGCTCTGGGTCAACAATGGTAATTCTCGCCTAACATCTGATATGCGTTTAGTTGTTTCATACTGTGACGCATTAATGCTCCACAGTTTCCAAGAATATGTGCCAATCATTAATGCTCATCGTCAGCGGATCAACATGTGGGGCTAGACGCCATTCTGAAAAAATATACCTTTAGCTACAGAGTCCCGTCAAAAGACGGATCCAACCTACGTTATTCCTGGATAATCATGTATTAGATCTCCTCTTATTGCAAATTCTCAACAAAAGTTTGGATTACATTAAAACCCACTTGGTTTGAGAAGAACCTTTTCCTGTCTTTATCTTGCCATTCGTTGAGCATAAATTTCCAAACATGCGGCCCTCTCCACAGAAGTATTCTGACCCCATCAAAGGCGTGGAAGCTTCCCTTCTCGCAAACACGACCGATTGCTTATTGCCAAGAATTCTCACATTACTTAAGACCCTGCAGAGGGAACCTTATTTTTCCTATCATTCGGCTTAACCAGGCAATCCTATTATCGAATGGCAAACTGACTGTCAGATAGTATTGCGTGTTTCTGCCCTTTATACCTTTCATCCAAGTTGAATTGATCGCACCCTACAATGGCATGGACTTCCTACTGGAACTTCCTTCTCCTGTTTCATGGTCTGTTTTTTCCCATTTTGTATACCACAAAATAGTTCTTCTTTTAAAAGAGTCGGCAACTTCATCATTACTCCATTCATTTTTGTTACTAAATCTCCTTATGGAGCACCTTCCAAAATCATAGTCTACTGGTTCTGTTCAAGGAACAGTTGAGGAAGGAGCTTTCACCTAAATGACTCCCAATTTTCCCAATTCATGAAGAGGAAAATCAACCCCATACTATTAGAGTTCTACCACCGTGTTTAAAAGTTTAGATACGATTTCTTAGTTGAAGCGCCTGTTATGATTCACGTTGAACTCTTTTTCGTTTTTTTCTAATTTTTTAACTCAAGTTTCGATTCGCCTGTCCGAATAACTTTATTCCAGAATGTTTCAGGCGTATTTCTGCACTTCTTTACAAATTTTAACCTCTTTATACGTGCAGCACGGAAGAGTGTTTTTTCCTACGTATAGAAAGAAACTTGCTAAGCCGCTTCCATTAAGCCTTCTTTGACTGGTACACAGTGATATCTTTAAAAAATCCCTTTGCGAGAATGCCAATCTGATCGCCGTCTTTCTTGTTGATGTTTGAATTTCCTAACTTTAAATATAGAAATAATTTTCCTTATTTCAGATTCTGGTAAGGAACTTAAGTCAAGTTCAGATTCTTTCATTAAGAGACAGATCTATCTATCAGTTTCATTCCATTTTCACGGTCTTGAATTTAAAAATCGTTTCGATTAAATTAAAATATTGTTTAATTGGATTGAATTTAGTACCTAGTTTCATAAATAATTATTTCAATTAAAAAAATAGATTCACGACAGTGACAACAATAACGCACTTGATGGGTTAGAAATGCTTCAGGCAGCAATACATCAAGATGAAAATTTCAAAAAGTTGGATCGTGACAATTACATTCAAGATGCTAATGATGAGCTTAAACACATAATAGGTATGTAGTAAGCACATTTTGCTTGTTTTATAAATTTTTTACATATTAAATTGCAATTGTGTTCAGAATTGTTTGTTAAAGACTTGTTGTAAACAGAAAGATATATCAGCAAAAAAAAAGTAAACTCACTTTTTAATTTAGACGGAAATCAACTTTTTTTTTTATTTATTTTTATTATTATTATTATTATTATTATTATTATTATTATTATTATTATTATTATTATTATTATTATTATTATTATTATTATTATTATTATTATTATTATTATTATTATTATTATTTATTTATTAGTTCAAAACAATACAACAAGAATAAATCTTATATTACAGCATTGCTTAGCAATTGTTATTAACATTTAAATTTGAGTAATCTATTTTTAACCAATTTAACAAATTACATTAAAAAAATGAATTTAAAAAAAATGAATTAAAAAAAAAGAAACTTAATATCTAAGAAATTAAAACAAAATTTAAGTAAGGAAAGCGAAAATATCACAATAATGTTAAAAATAAAAATAACAAGAATATCACAGACTGTGATTCACAGTTATAATAAGACTAAGGAAAAAAAAAACAATTAAAAAGTTAGAGAAAATTACCTATGCAAAGTGCTTAAAAATGGCATTTTTAAAATGGGTTACATTATTGATTTTTTGTATTTGAGGGGGAAGTTGGCTCCAAAGAGCGCCTTGCTATATTTCATAGAATTTATCTTGTTCCCTCTATTTGACCTAGAAAATACTAGTCTCTCATATAAATAAGGTGGCTGTCGATACTAATTTGTGCAAGAACAGCAGAGTTCGGCAATTCATTAAGTTGTCAAATGTGAGATTATAAATTAGTCGGGCGAAATGCGATATACTCATATTTCTCCTAATGCCAAAGATATATCGTGCTATAGCGTTGTAAGTTACGTTAAGTCTTCGTCTACTAACTGCATCGCAGCTAGCAAACAGCTCACATCCGTACATAATTTGATCCCATTTTCCACTACATTAATTTGTTAGCAATACCTGTATTTTTAATAGTTTTGTACAATTTTTATTTCAGCCAGATAAGTTCCCAATAAGAAAATGAAGAAAAACCTTTAAATTATCATTTGTATATTGAGTTAACAAATTCTATATTTAAAAATTCTATTTTAAAATTTAATACCAGCTAACAGAACAATCATCAATCATCAGACTGAATTGAAAACTGATTTAAAAATCTTATTTTTACAACTTTATTTACAAATGTTTCAAATTTAAAATGGGCATTTAAATCAATAATTTTTTTTTTGTCGTTACAGCCGTTATTGATGAATTTCTTTTACTTGCCGACGCAAATAAAGATGGATTGCTCCACTACCCCGAATACGTGAAAGCCGTAACTGGGTCTTCTGAGGAAGAGAAACAATTTAACAATGTTTGAAGCATCATTCGATTTCGTAAACAAACATTTTTGCCTTGAAATCAAAAAAGCAGTACATAGCCATTAAGCTTTTGCGTCATTATGAAAAACTGTACTTTAGATATTATATTAGAATAAATGTGAAAAATATTTCTACGATTTTCTACGATGAAAAAAGGAAATTTAGCTTCCAAATAATGGATAAATTCTAAAGATAAATTTTTTGCTGAAAATTCTTATAGATTTTTTTTTTTCGTAACTTAGCAAATAACTATGATTCATATAAATTCTTAATTATATCTCTTTTAAGGAAGAAATATATTCTGGTAAGTACATAAATAGAGACGGTACAATTTTAGAATCTGCATTGGAATTGCCGGTAATTTTCTTAAACTATGTAAATAAACTAAACTTAAAATGATAAAATTATAAACATTTTGTTAAGTAGAATTTTGCTGACATACATTATACAGTGAGCGCCATAAGTGAGTCAACACCGACTATAATTTAAAATTTTCTATTATGTTCTTAAGTATAAAAAAAGTTCCTTTATCATGAATTGTTGTTTTTGTTTTAACATTTTATAAGTAATAAATAAACGTTTTTATTTTTGGAAATTTATTCGACTATTCTCATTTACTTTCCTCGCTATCCTAAGAAAATGAATTATTTCAGTGGTGTTTACTCACTTTTGGCGCTCACTTTATATGTATAAACATTAATATCATACATAAAAATTAAACCATCTGAAATTGCCAATCTGTAAATCTAAATATAATGAATATCTTTGGTAATTTATATTTCAAAACATAGACAAATTTATTGAAAATGCTTGGAATTTTGTGATACGGTTTGAATATTCATATAAAAAAGTGATTAATTTTGTAGAGAGAAAGATATGTACATATCATATTTGTATCATACGTACATACATAATTGGCCCTTCAGTCAGGATTACGGCCTAGCTTCTCACACCACTCATGTTGTGTGCCTTAATTTGTTTATACTCGAGTGGCGGGACCTACAGTTTAACGTCGACTCCGAACGACAGATTTTTTGAGAAACTTTTTCATGGCATGTTTATTTACTCTCGGAATTTTTGCCAGATATCTGCTGAGAGGTAGTCGCCGGAGAAATATTTTTTTTTCATATTTCGTTTTGATGTCTGGCCTGCGGCTCGAACCCGGGCTTTATGTCTAATAAGCGAACACACTACCTACTAGACTACGGCGATCATATTACCCTCAATATTTTACTACAAATTCCGCCAAATTATTTTGAAAGTACAGTGAAAACTCCCATAAGCAGACAAAGTCTATCGAACTAGTCCTATATGCTTAAGGGGGGTTTTCTTTTCATTAATTCAACATTTTCTATTAAACCCTTCAATGTTTGAGATAACAGCTACTTATGGACTTTCAATTTTTTTTAAATTCACTTTTCTTATATACATTTTGATTACGTACATAAATAATTAAATTTTGCTAAACTATAAATGTTTTACCGTTGAATGTGCCAATAGCTTTAAAAAATATGAGTACGCAGCTAAACATTGCATTTCCATCTTCGTTGTCAATAAAGGCATGAAAAATTCTGAAATCCCTTACTACTTATGTACGCTAATATCGATTGGGCTAGGAATCCACACACGTACATATATGTATGTATATATTTTTGGTATGAAATTGTATACTTTTTATTGAAATACAATATTACAGACTTAAAATTTTTATTTGAATTAGAAACATTATATTTTAGATTGAAATAATACAAAGCACAATTTTTAATGTTAATTTCCAATTGTATTGTTAAAGAATGTTAAATGAATAAATTTTAACTTATAACAAACCACGACATTTAATCGATGTATTACAAGGACTTCCGCGGTATCCATCGTGTGTCGCCTCTTCAATCAATATTATTAGATCTGTAAACCGCTTATTTTCGGATTCGAATCTGAAAAATATGTATGTGTTTAGAACTTTACGAAAAATATTGCATAATATAGTCAAAGACAAATAAAATATGAGCATGAATATAATTGCTAACAAATTAATACTAAGCTTGAATCGAAATTGAAAAATTAAGAATTAATTTATTAGTTTTATGTTATTGATTAAATAATAAGTAGAAGTTACGCATATGTCCTTTGGCACTAACCCTTCGTATTTTGAAATACCATCCAATAAAGCTTTTGCTGCTTTTGAATATTCATCTGCTACAGCGGGCGTTTCGCATGCGGCAGCATATAAACAACCATCAAAACCTGCTTGAGCTGCCAAGAAGCCAATAATTAAATAAGCTTCACCTTCACTTACCGTCAATTTTGACACTAGAGGTATACAAATTAAATTTTATTTATCAAACATTTTAACATTCAGAATGCTATCTAATATAAACTCTTCGAATCACCTACCATTGTCATCGGAACGTGCATACCCATAATTACTCCAATGACCAGCTCCGAGCAATCCAGCCGAAAATATTAGAATTTTAAGAAGTAGAATGATCAATAAGTTTGTTAAATTAAGACTTAAAACCTAAAAAAAATATAATGCAAAAATCGAAATAAGCATATATGTATGTACATAAATAAATACGTATACAAACTTAATACTATCTTACTTGACTGTTTCCGGCTGAACGATTAATTAGCTCTTTAGCGACTTGTACCACTACATGTCCAGTAGGACTTGAAAATATATCCTGAACACCCTTAAGCCATTTCATAGGTTTTGCGGTGAGAACATCATTGCCATTCGTTTCCAGTTCATCTTCACCTCCACAATTTGCTGCATATAGCATGCAATAGAGGATTATATAAAACAAGCGGTCCTGAAACATTTGTAATCTTGAAATATTTATTGAAATTAATTTTCAGTTTTACTAATAGTGTTTCTTTTACTTTTGTTGCACTTGCAACTGAACTTTTTTACACAGCAACACAACGTTTATATTGCAAATCGGATAAAAACATGGGAAGTGGATATGTGATAATTTAAAAAAGCGACGGCGCACATACAGTGTCAGACAAAACTACGTATAGATTCCTGTATGCCAGCAAAACCTATTAGACATTAAAAGTGATTGCTCATATTATAACTATACATTTAATTTTAGCAATAATATGACATAGCAAAGTTTTAAAAATAAGAAGAACAAATGTTGTCGTTATAGCAGTGTGCGAGAAAATAAGGCGGTAAAACTCATAACCCTTTTGCATCTGAACATAATCTGTTACTTACTCAGTGCAAAATTTAACCGAAATCCCGATGTATGCAAAAAAAAAAAGGTGCAATGTTAATGGTCTAGCTTTTAAGCAACATTCAAATCTAATCATGAAGATATCATTATAATCATCAGTATTACGCCATAACTACAAAAATGCTCACTAACTTTTCCGATATATAGAAAACAGTTTAAATGAAATAGCTGAAAGAGTATTATCTAATTTAATTGATTTGATTCTCGCAGGTTCACAGAAATTTTAAAAAATAACTGTTATACATCTAAATGCTACGGAATACGTGTAATTTATAAAGGATAATCGTTGCTTTAAATAAAGAATTTTGTTATGTTTATCTAGTAATATTTCAGTTAAAGTTTTATTTACAAGAATTTTGTCTTTTAGTTTTGTACGATACTTTACATATAAGTATACGTATGTCTACAAAAATTACATCGTTTACCTAAGCGTATAGTGTGTATGGTGTAGGTATGGATGCGGTAATTGCTTCTTAATGATATTTTACAAGCATCGTTGATTTAAAAAACGAATCATTTTTTAAATCCACGCGCATTTGTATTATATATGCCTATACATACATACATATATCCATGAATATACATAAATATGACTAATAACTACGAAAAACGGTCGTAATTATTTCGGAAACATCGATTTCGAATTGTATTTTTAATCTAAAGTTGTAAATGTCAATAACCCAAATGAAATTACAAATGTACATACACACATCGAAATATAAAATTATGTTTCATTAAATGAAAATAATGCTTATATGATATGCACATAACATTCATATATGGAAATTTTTCTCAGACTGCAACGAAACAATTAATTTATATTTTTGATTTCAATTTAAATGACTTTTAAATTTTTGAAATGCACAATTAAACTTTTTTTCTGCTTTTAGCTCTAAATGCAAAAATTATTTCAAAAGTATTAATATTGTAAACACTAAGGGACTCCAAAGTCCCTATATTCCGTAATGAACTATGTTTCTTCCATACAGAGGTCACAATTCCTTGTTATTGCCATCATTAACATATTCTACCTCAGTATTATAAATTATCTTCACACATGACATGAAGTCATTAAAGCCACTGAAAATGAAATTTAGCTTATATTGATGGGAGACAATAATGCCGACTAAGATAGACAAATCAACGGCTTTTGACACAAGACTATGACCAAGACGTATCTGAATTTGAAATTAAAGATACGATATTCTAACAGCAATCTAATTACCCGAGCCTTCAACAATTGTGTTCTCTGTATCACTGAGAAACGATTAACCTATTTTTAAATAGGGCCAGAATGCATACACTCCGAACATTTTTCTTGTTTCAGATGTATTCCTTTCAAATATATATGTATATATATACATATGAGTATATATAAGTATATATATACAAGTATATATGTATATATATATATATAAGGATAAATAAAAAAGTAAAAATTAAGGAAATCATAACCGCTTTATTAATTTTAATCGTCAAATTTTTAAACTCTACAACTCATTCCCTATTCTAAGTCAACAAGTTTTAAAATACTATTTTTTTAATTAAATATGTATGTATATTTATTTAAGTCACTGTAGTCTAGAAGGTGGTAGTGTGTTGGTTTATTAGACGTGAGGAAGTGGTTCAAACCCCAGCCCAGACATCTAAAACGAAACGAAATCGACGACTTCTTCTCAGAAGTCTTCTAGCAAAAACTCTGAGAGTAAATAAAATTGCCATGAAAATTTTTTCAGAAATCAGTCTGTTCACACACACAACATAATCCTGACTAAAGGGTTGTAATGACCAATTAAGTAAGTAATTTATATAATAACACTTTCTTTTACCTAATCTTAAATAATATTTTAATGTTATATATTTATAATTTATGTACATACACATATGTATATAAAATTATATTCTGACTAAAGGGTTATATTGACCAATTAAGTAAGTAATTTATATAAAATCATTACTATAGCGTTAGGCTGTCTAACCGTAGTCAAAGAAATACAAAATGATAATTAATTGATAGGTATGCAAAAACATATTTTAATTAAGTAAGTTAACAACTATATTTAATTTAAAAACACTTTGTATACGTAATTTTAGATAATATTATATTATTATAATAATCTTAAATAATATTTTAATGTTATATATTTATAATTTATGTACATACACATATGTATATAAAATTATATTCTGACTAAAGGGTTATATTGACCAATTAAGTAAGTAATTTATATAAAATCATTACTAGAGCGTTAGGCTGTCTAACCGTAGTCAAAGAAATACAAAATGATAATTAATTGATAGGTATGCAAAAACATATTTTAATTAAGTAAGTTAACAACTATATTTAATTTAAAAACACTTTGTATACGTAATTTTAGATAATATTTTAATGTTATATATTTATGATTTATGTATATATAAAATTATATTCCTGGTGTTATTAAAACCCTCAATTAGAATGAATTAATTGTAAATTATTTTTCTTTAAATGTAATCGACGAACTATGTTACGTTTTACGGTAAGCATTTTCATAAATGTTTAAAACCTGGCAACTCGCTTAATAGTGAGCATATGATAGATGTCAAAATCATTAGCAATTTTATTTTCTTATGTTTTCATACTATTTTTCATTAGAACGTCACGTACTTTTTTATTAAATTTTAATAAGAGTGTAAATGACAAGATCTTGTAAAACCGTAAATATTTATTATAAATATTAGTGTAAGTATGTGTTCTAAACTAATAGTCAACTTCTGCAGAATAACATTCAAGTAAATATTACGTCGATTGCAAAATCAATGTCGTCATACAAAGTGCTCTTGTGAAGCATAACAATAACGTATTATTAAAACTGAGTGAGTGAATGAATGGCGAATGATAGGACAGTTGCAAAAATCACCAATACAATATACTACATATGTATAATTTTTCCCTACGTTATATTAGAAATAAAAAGATGAACAAATATTATATAATGACTTAAGCTTGGTAAATACATTTCTTATTAAACTTACATTGGAATTGAAAATCTATTGTGAATAGATTTGTTATCGCAGTATTATTCCCTGATAACCATAATAGGATAGTGAAAGTTCGCGCATTGTCTTGGTCATTTAAAGAACATTTCGGTGGACTCATATTGGCTGCATACAAAAGGTTCAATGTATCTAAAATTCCTTGTGTCACAAAAATAGATACCTATAACAAAAGTTTTAAAGTAATTTATTCAAAAATTTTATTTCTGAAAAGCAGTAACGAATCCCATGCTATGCATCCGAGTAGAGTCCCTTGAACTGGATTTCTTTGATATAGTCTGTATTACGAAAGTCTAAAATCGTTAGAAAACCATAATTCTGGAATTTAAGTACTCGCAAGGTATCATAGATCCATTTAAAAATTAAAGAGTTAGGCGTAAACTGGTCTATTCTTTAATCTAAATCCTGATTAATTTCAAAGTTTGGAAACCTACAATATTGCATTGATTCCGTTATCATTGTAAAGCCTATTGAAAGATCAAGCAGAATTGCAATTTTATAACAAGTTTCTGTCAAAATACTTCACTTAAAAAGCCATGATAATAACTGATAGTAAAGAAAAAGTATGATACATACTTTATGAGGAAAAATTAGAAAAGGTAGAGTAAATTAAATATCATCGCAGAACTACATATATACATGTATAAAGTTAGTTTTATACTTAAGCATAACGATGATGAGACTTTTGGTCATTTATCTAAAAAAATTCAACCATTAGATTTTGACTATTCGTCGGTTTTGTTGGAGATGTATAACCTGTGGCTTGAACCATGGGCTCATGTCTAATAAGGCAACACGCTACGTACCAGACAACCGATAACAAACATTTTTAAAAATTTGTTTTTAAAATGAAATTCGTTTTAGAGTACTGTTGAATGTTCTTCTGGATCTTTTCATATAGGTTTATTTTCTATCGGTCTGATAGACCGGTCCGGTTTCTGATAGACCGATAGAAACCGTTGCTTTCTCACTAGTACTGAAGATGACAGTGAAAAAGGGAAAAATTAAGTATATATTCTGCTAAAAATTTTAGAGAATATCTTAGCTAAACAGTTATTTAAAACGGATATAAATACAATAACATTTTGAAAGTGGTTTTCTGGCTGATTTCAACAAAATTCTTAATTACTCGCTTTGCGTTTTTGTAACGTAAGTGTTGCTACAGAGAACACGATGATAAATTCTTTATAACAGAGTTTTAACAATTTCCTTTGTTAAAACCATAAGTCCTGATTTAAGCCTTCATATTGCACTGCTTTGGTGGAAACGTATGTGTGAATGACGCGTTTTTTGCTTTATTAAGTCACACTCTTATACTTGCACTTTAAACTTGTAATCACTGTACCATATTAACACGGTTTACATGTATATGTAATATTTACCAACCCATTCAAAAAACATAATGAGTTATAACTATTTTAAAATCAATTAGGTTAGGTTATCCACGTAGTTTAGACCACAACAAAATTTGTAAAATTTTTAATCGTATTTCAGGTTTTTTCCAGGGATACGTATTCACATATATTTTCGAAAGTTACATAATTTGCATATGTATACGAACTCGTGACCTAATATCTACTGGCACTGCATGTTTGTGCGTGAGTTTTATGATTAAACCATTGTAATCTTCAACTGGAAAAACAGCGAAAGGTATAAAATGAACCGGACGGCTATAACAGTTGCATCTGGAGTCTCAAGTGGTTCTAGCAGTAACTTAGATACACCATACATACGGACAATAGAATGGGATATGATGGATAAAACAAAATTTTTCCCACTATCGATGTTGAGTTCGTTCTCTGTACGTTGCTGTCTCTTTCCTTTAACAGTGATAAAAACTCAACTGCAAGTGCAACACAAAAGCGATGTATATAAAGGCATGTTTGACTGTGCACATAAGATATATCGCTCAGAAGGCATTCCTGGTTTATATAGAGGATTTTGGATATCATCTGTACAGATTGTTTCTGGAGTCTTTTACATCAGCACATATGAAGGAGTGAGACACCTTCTAAACGATGTAGGTGCAAGTCATAGAGTTAAAGCTCTTGTAGGAGGCGGCTGTGCATCACTTGTTGGTCAGACAATAATAGTTCCTTTTGATGTTATATCCCAACACGCTATGGTCTTGGGGATGACTCATCATACTGGCGGAAAGGGTGATATTAATCCTTTAGGAATCCAAACAGGACCGGGACGAAGCAGACTTAATATTTCCGTTGATATCGCCAAGGAAATAATGCGAAGAGACGGTTTTCGGGGTTTTTATCGTGGATATACTGCCAGTCTTATGGCTTATGTTCCAAACTCCGCAATGTGGTGGGCATTTTATCATCTTTATCAAGGCAAGACATTAATTGTTAGTAATTAAATTATATCTTTCTAAAATCTACTATTATTCTGGTTTTCAAGCAGACGAACTTTGCAAAGTTTGCCCTCCCTGGATATCCCACCTCTTAATACAATGTATTGCTGGCAGTTTAGGTGGTTTTACTACTACAATACTAACGAATCCACTAGATATTGTAAGAGCAAGATTGCAGGTAATTATTTTAAATATAAATAGCTACTTTTTAAGATTTAACAAAATATTAGTGGCGAATTTGAAATGTTTCATTTAATAAATTTACTGTCCCGTACTTTTTATAATCCTAATATTTTCCTTTGTATTTATATATTGGTAGAAAAATCTTTTCGTACTGTGAATACGACCTTATTGACAAAAATATTGATTTACGAATTGTTTCCTCATATTCACACTATCGATCAAACCCAAACTAAATGGCCAAATAACTACACATGTACACTTATACATATATGGATTTTTTAATGATTAAATACTTTTTTAAATCCAAGAAAAACTGACTAACAAGCTCTGGGAATAAATGTTGCTTTTTTATTTAACAAAAAATATATAGGATATAACATTAAAAGATTATTTATATGAATATTTCTCTTTTTGGTGATTCTTTGATCTATCCTTACATTTCTTCCAGGTTCACCGGCTTGAAAGTATGAAGATAGCTTTTCAAGAATTATGGAGAGAAGAGAAACTTAACTGTTTTTTCAAAGGATTATCTGCTCGTTTAGTTCAGTCTGCTGCTTTCTCATTTAGTATAATATTAGGCTACGAAACGATTAAACGTATTGCCGTGGACGAACAATATAAACATCAAATTCGATGGTAAATCGAATAAACGCTAAGATTTTAAAACGCCCACCGTATAAATGGGCTATGCACAAAAAAGTGAAAGTCAGGCCGTAATACAATTGCATTTAATTTTTATACTTAAAACATATGCTTCAACCACGAAAAAACGCAACAAAAAATTGTTGAGATAGCAATTTGTGCATAAAGAAAAATAATAGATTTATATATAATTAATTAAAAAAAATGAGCAAATATTCACCAAAGATATCTTTTATATATACTAAATACTAGAAAAATAGTTTTTGTTGTTGGTTATGTGAAATTATATTTGTACAACTTACAATTATAGATTAAGAGTATGTACACATAATTTAACTCCTCATGGATTTGTAAATAAGTGTTTTTGATTATATTATTATTTTATTTTGTACAAAAATATCTTTATTTAGCTAATTTTATAGGTATCGACTTAAATATTTATTTTAACAGACAACAAACGCATTATATTGTGTTTCTTCAATTTATTACTATTAAGTTTTAAAACAAATTGAATACTTGTACTAAATATTTGTTCCATCATTGATTGCTTGCTCTATTACATTCTTTACACTAGCAAACATGTCTTAGAAACTAAATAAAAATTATTATATTAACAATTTAAAACTAGAAAATATACTGAGTAAGTCTGTTATATTTATCGTTAAGTTATTTAATTTTTAAAGTAATAAAAAGAAAATTAATTTAAAATATTGAAATAAAAAAAGAGTACAAACAAAAACGTTCACATATATGTATATATATTTTTGTATATTATGCCAGTAAAAAAGTTATGAATTGGAAATAAGTTCAGTTAAATAGGTAACTTTCTTAACATAATGAAATATGTACTGATATTTAAAATACTTGAAACTGTTCTCAGGTAATGTATATTAATTCACTGCACTATCACTTAAAGCATGTGATGCAGTCGTTTATTACACTTGGGCTATAATTCTTGGTTCATTACGCGCGAAATTTAAAGATCTGATATCAACTATCGTAGAACATACATACATATATACGCCATTCGCGGTTTTCCAATGTAAATCTCACTTGGCAATGTTATCGTCATTATTTAGCAGTACGTGCGATTGCCATTTGGCTGTATGAACTTTAGATGTCATACCTAAATGGTTCGTTGTGTGATATGTGATATGTGTGTGACCCAAGGCAAATACATTCAAAACTGAAATATGTTTCCAATTAGTTAAACTAACACAATAACAGTTCTTCGTTTGAAGTTAAGATTTTCACAATGTCGATGTATTCTAAACAAATGCGGTACATTACTGTTTAATAATTGAATTATTTAGTTTAGTTTAGTTAACGAACTTTTCTTTCCTAAAGAAACATTTACATTATAACTTACGCATAATCTACTTTTTGTAACAAAAAGCCTATTGCAAGCTGTAATTTTACTTTAGGATTAAAGTTACATTTGCCTCAGACACTTTCTTCATTACAATTTTCACTAAAAATTTCGAATTTTGATATAAATGAACTCAAATTCATGCTGCGCATTATAAAGTCCCAAACGATTATTAAAAATAATAAAAGAAACAGTTTTAATAGTTATACAATGCATGTATACGTATATTAGTTAAACAATTTTTACCACAGTATCACCAAAAACTATTAAATGTATTCTATATAAAAATGCGTAAAAATATATATAAAGTTTTATTGAATTATTAATTATTCTTTAATTTGTTAACATCTTGCGTATCATATAGTTCAAGATACCACCATTCTTAAAATAAGTGATATCAACTTCAGTATCAAAACGTAAAATAGTTTCAAAAACTTTGCCATCAGCCTGCAAAAGAGCAAATTTTTTTAATGTTTATGCAGCAAGAGCTAAACGTACTACATACCTCTACTGAAATCTTTTGGCCGGGTTTAAGGTCTTCTTCAGGGAGATTTATGGTATATGCTTCACGTCCATTTAAGTTAAGAGTTTCAGCGTTTTCACCGGGCAAAAATTGCAAAGGTATTATGCCCATGCCAACCAAATTTGAACGGTGGATACGTTCATAAGATTCAGCAATGACAGCTTTAATGCCCAGTAGGAAAGGACCCTTCGCTGCCCAATCACGGCTAGAACCACTGCCATAATCCTTGCCAACAACTAAAACCAACGGAGTGCCTTCTTCACGGTATCTATAAAAAATAAATAAAAATATACATTATATTATTAGCATAATTTTAATTATTATTATTAGTCAATGACTAACCTTTCAGCACAGTCGAATATATCCATTTCTTCGAGGCTTGGAATGTGAATTGTGCGTGGTCCAGTTTTGGTGATCAGTTTGTTTACTAGTCGAATATTAGCAAAAGTGCCGCGAGCCATAATAGCATCATTACCACGACGAGAACCGTAGGAATTAAAGTCTTTTGGAGTTAAACCACGCTCTGATAGATAGCGAGCTGCTGGAGAATTTCTAGCAATGGAACCAGCAGGTGAAATATGATCAGTAGTAACCGAATCGCCTAAGAACAATAGACATCTGGCTTTTTTAATGCTGCTAATACTCTTCAATTCACGAGACATTCCTTCAAAGAATGGAGGGCGTTTAATATAAGTAGATTCGTTGTTCCAAGGATATAATTTGCCATCGGAAACTTGTAAAGTTTGCCAATCTCTTGATCCCAACTCGATTTTGCCTAAATTTTTTGAAAGCAATAAAAATATGACATTTTTAAGTATTAAACGATTCCATTTTGGATAACTTACTGTACACTTCCTGGAACATAGCGGGTATAACGTGTTTGTTCTCAACTTCTTGAATTTCAGATCGTGTTGGCCAAATATCCCGCAGAAATACTTTTTCACCATTTTCATCAACTCCAAGAGGCTCGGTTTCAAAGTCAATATCAACACGACCTGCGATTGCATAAGCAATAACCAATAATGGACTAGCCAAATAATTTGCGCGTGTATTGGGATGAATTCTTCCCTCGAAGTTTCTATTGCCCGACAAAACACCACAACATACTAAGCCATTCTTTTCAATAGTGTTGACCACATTTTCATCCAATGGGCCTGAATTGCCAATACACGTCATACAACCATAGCCAACAATATTGAAACCCAATTGTTCTAAGTAAGGAATAACACCAGATTCCTTTAAATAGTACGTCACAACTCCAGAGCCAGGTGACAAAGATGTCTTTATGTATGGCATAATGCTCAAACCTTTTTCAACGGCTTTTTTGGCCAGAAGACCAGCGCCCAACATCACGGAAGGGTTTGAGGTATTAGTGCAACTTGTGATAGCTGCTATAACGACTGAACCATGTTTAATAGTATAATTCTTGCCATCATCCCACTGGAATTGACCAAAATCTTTCTGAGCATCGGTTGGAATTGCAAAGCCTTTGAAGCCGACCTAAAATGAATATGTGAAGCAATGGTTAAATTATACTAGAGACTTCTTAAAAGGTCAAAGAACTCATATAAAAGTAGGTCAGTACAGACATAAATAAATTCACAATATTGCAAACAAAAGGTTACGGAAGTTTTATTTTTGACTTTATATTTCTTTTTACATTAACGTTCTGCATATTGTTAAAGAGATTTATAAAATATTGGTTGATTTTGCAAAAGTTTAAAATGATTCGGGAAGCTAATTTCCATAAAAACAAAATTGTGCACTTAATCACTTTTTAAATTTGTATGTTACACTTCATAGTTTAAATTAACTTTCAATTAACATGATTTTCCATTTGGTTGAAGTTTAAATTGACCGTAATGACTATCTAGGTAAAGTATGAAATTTTAAACAAATTGACAACTGACGACGAGAACAAAACTATTTGCGAAGTGTTTAAAGGGCGATTTAAATTTTAGTTCAATAAAATTTTTGAGAAGTGTAAATATGTATGTATATTGAGCTGTGTTGTAAAATAATTAATTTTAACTTTGAAGGCAAATTAAAAAATGCAGACGTTTGCATAATGTGAGTGTTGACATTTTTTACCAATAAAAATTTGCTAACTAGAAATATGAGGAGACCTATAAGTTATACAATGGCATTCACAGCAGAGTTTATAAGAAGCCATGAGAACTACAAATTGTAAACTTTTTGCTTTCAACTTAGTTTAACTAAAAACAGTAGCGCAGCAATGTACGAAGTACAAATTGCTATATATAGTTTTAGTAAATAAAATATCGCGATTGCTATGTTTGCATTTACTTAGATTATTATATCGAGTTATCTAAGGAAATAGTAGCCGTGATTCTATAGAATCATATTTTACATATCACAGTTGCTGTTTCTTTTAGATAGCTCTTTTGTAAGCAGCAAATTCTTGAAAATTAATTAAACTTTAAATGTGTTTACTCTTGTGATCGTTTCTTAAAGCAAATTTCAATTTATGGGATACACTAAGTTCAGTCGTGTATGTATTTAAACAACAAGAATCTGTAAAAACTGTGACATCACTGGGCTTTGTTTATCTCATAATACGGAAAGTAAAACATCAATAACCAATTTACAAATGTATATATAAAAAACATCCTAAAAACATCTATATATGCATGTGCATATGCATTTGTGTATACTTACGGGATTGACTAAACAAGATTTAAAATCTTGCTTCATATCTGAAACTGATACACGATCATGAGGTCGCTTGGGACCAGATACTGAAGTGACAACAGTAGACAAGTCAAGTGTGATTGTTTGTGTAAATTTCGGGTCCTGCGATTCATTGACATAGTCTCTTAATTGACGTGTGGCTTGTAAATATTGGCGAATTATTCCAATTTTATCTTCAGAACGGTCTAAAATATTTTAATAAAAATACTATTAATGTTTAAAAACGAATTTACTTGTATATTACTTGTTTGTTTCATATAGCTTAAGGTGTTTTCATCAATGGGGAAGTAACCAACTGTTGCACCATACTCTGGACACATGTTACTTATAGTAGCTCGATCAGCGATACTTAGTTCAGCGACACCTGGACCATAAAACTCTACAAACTTTCCAACTACACCCAACTGGCGCAAGTGTTTTGTTATGGTAAGAACCAAGTCAGTAGATGTTACTAGTGGGCCTAGTTTACCAACCAATTTATAACCAATAACTTCAGGTAAGAGCATAGAAATCGATTGACCCAACATAACAGCTTCAGCTTCAATACCTAATAATGCATCAAGTTTCAAATTAATATGTTTTCTAATACAGTTATTCATTAATTTGCCAACGTACCTCCTACACCCCAACCAAGCACACCTAAACCGTTAATCATCGTAGTATGAGAATCGGTTCCCACCACACTGTCGGGATATAAAATTTTACAGTTATCTTCAGTGTCTACTTCGAAAACTACCCGAGCTAAATACTCCAAATTAACTTGATGGACAATACCAGAGCCGGGAGGAACGATCAACATGTTATTAAAAGCACGAGCACCCCACTATTGTGTTTATATAAATAATTTATGTGCATTGCAAGTCTAGTAAGAGTTCTCTAAAATTTACCTTTAAAAACGTAAATCGCTCCTTATTTCGTTCAAACTCCAAGTTTTGATTTTTATTTAAAGCATCTGATGTTCTGGCAAAATCCACCTGAACAGAATGATCTATAACCAGGTCCGCTGGGCAGATGGGATTAATTTTTTCTGGATTGCCTTCCAATTCCAATACAGCATCGCGCATTGCTGCAAAATCTACAACCGCAGGGACACCTGTGAAATCCTAGTAGAAATATTGAGCATAATGGAAATTATTATGAAGATGTGAAATATATATACTTGTAGAATAACTCGAGCTGGTTTAAACGAAACTTCAACATCATTTTCTCCCTGCTTTAAATCTGGGTTCCAGGCTAATATATTTTGTACATCTTTTTCGAGCACATGAAAGTTGTCGCAATTACGTACGGCTGACTCTAATAAAACCCTAATGGAATATGGTAAATGATCTGAAATATTAAGAATAATAAAATATTTTGTATATATTGAATAGAAAAGGTAGAAAAGAACTTTCGATGTTTACTTTAAGAAAGAAAAAAAAAACTGCAGTTTATGTGACAACAAAGAATTTTTTATTTTTCACGCTTAGGATGGACTTAGAAAGGTCATCGCCTATATATCATAATATGTATTACAATCACAACAAGAACGCTTTCAAATATTTATAAATTGAATGTCTGTTGTGGAATATATTTACTTAAAATGTCATAAGGTCAGTATCGACTGCAAGTCGTTTAACTTTGAATGTTTTAGAATATGATTCAAATTGAGATTCTTTCCCCGATTTTACAAAGGACTGCTCCAAAAAAATGTTTTAATTAAAAAAATTCAAAGTCCATATAATCTTTTTGAACTATATACATATAATCATTGAACTCATTCCAAATTTCTGATTCGGTTGCGTAATTTGTATTTATACTATTTTGTCAATTACACAATCAAACGACTAAAAAACAATCACATAATTCATCCACTGATGAAAAACTATTGGTTAGTAATCATCAGAATAATATTATTTAGCATATAAAGTTTAATGAACAATTGCCTTAGCATATTACTTAGAATCCTGCGTTCGCAACGCTTCAAAAAATAAATGTCATGAAATGTATCCATTTTTGTTTAAATATTTTCGAAATATTTCTTTGCAACATTTTATTTAGAAATTCATACATTTGTATGTAGTACTCTCATTTGCACGATAGTTTATAGTCATTATGGTAATTTTTTAACACAGAAATTATTTAAAAGATAAGCATATTGTAAGTTATCAAACTTAAGATAAGAATGTTAAATATTTTAAATTAGCACTATTCTATCTATCATATGTATACTAGAAGAATAAATAAATAGTGTAGTGCTTGTTCATATCAATTGTAATAATATACTATTGAAGTTCATCAACATTGGAAATCAAGAAAAAAATATGTTTAAATGTAAATATCTAAGTTGAAAATATTGTTTAGCTTAAATATATACATATGTATGTATATTTTAAAAAATTCCGTCATGACATTGCAAAATTGCCTAAAACTAAAAATTATTCCACAAAAGAATTCTTAATTGATAACATAAGAAAACATCACCTCATCCGTTATTGTTATTGCCTTTCCACTTAGTTATTGCTTTCTTTTCTTATTTCTAACGATAAAGTTTTCTCTTTACTGAACACTATCAATACAACAACACAAGCCACTGGCTTAAAAACCGAATATTTCGCAAAAAAAAAAAATGATAATAATATATGCTCTTTCCCCTCTCACTTCATTGATAACAGACAACGTTCAACGGGCAACGTTCAAACATATCACTACATTGTTGATATTGGAGAATTATGTTGCTCTCCTTGAGTTAACCATAGCAGACACACTAAATAAAATTAACTTTCTATTCTGATAATCTTTTGTGTAGATATAGGTACCTAGAAAAACATATAATTTCAAGTCTACATAATTAAATTGTGGCAAATGTTTATTATGCAAAACAATGAAATACATTTTTATTTGCAAAGTACAAACACAACAAATTAACATAACAAATGAATATGTGGTATAAAGTTCGCTCCATCTACTGAGTCTATGTAATTCTAATTTCAATAAGGGATTTGAAAATATGACAAATTATTTAATTCAAAATATTCTTTTTACGAAATTGATCAGAAACCAGTTATACGTGCTAGTAATTAGACGATCTCATTTGCATAATAATTCATACATGTATGTTAGTATATGTTGTTATACTCACCATATTTGGAATCAATGGAACCCAAATCGAAATATTTATATTCAATACCATCCTTAACAAAAGATTTTTGGTATTGCAAAAATGGATTTAAGCCTGAAATTAATTGAAAGTTAACATTAATAATTCTAGAATTTAGAACTAGAACTTACCAGACATATTAGGACACTATAACTCTTTGAACGAAAATAAAATAGGATTTCCTCCCTACCACGAACCGTTTGCAAGAATACTCACCAACTACCGGCTGTGAAATCTACAAATGACTAAAAGTTTTCTGACAGCCCTGCTTAAATTTGTGTACTAAACTTTTAACCATTGTTGCCAAACTCTTCCGTTTTTGTAAACACACACAGTAATGCCAATTTAAGTACATTTTCTATTTGAAGTAGCAATGACTAGGTGTTTAAATCAAAAAGATCACTATAACGTAACCAAAAGATTTTTATGAACTAAAATAAATTTCGAAAATATAGAAAAACTAATACGTACTCAAAAAAATCGCTTCTATTTTATTCTCCAATATTATTTATCTACAAGGACTTTATAAAATAAATCCAAATGCTACCTCCAAATTATTACAAAAAATTATTAAACAAGCAGTCGTAACTGTTGAATTCTTCTTGGCCTTCGATAATCTTCGAGAATGAAAACCTAGTGCTTTCCATGTACCACCGAATTCCTAACAGCTCTTATGACTGTAACAAAAGCATCTGTTGCGATGGTTATATATGAATTCGGGATGGGATGTGCTACCGAATTCCTAACAGCTCTAATGACTGTAACAAAAGCATCTGTTGCGATGGTTATATATGAATTCGGGATGGGATGTGCTTGTATTGTTGCCTCAATCAATCTAAGATTACAGACAAAAAGAGCATTTTCAGCTTTAGGGTGTCCATGGAACCTTCCTCTTGTCGTTATTTCTTGGTGCGTTTAATGGGGCCTGTACTAGTGCGGTATCTTTGGGAGTTTAAATTCTGTGTCGAGAGCCGACATCAAGGCTCTCCATAGATTCATTAGTGGCTTAGGCTAGTTGAGAGGTGCTGGCGCTTCATCAGTGTAGTCGCGCTCTACCTTTTTGTTGTGTCTGGTCTGTGTAATTCCTCCGCTTCCCATTCTCCCCTTTCCTACATCCTCTCCTTTTTATCCTATTCCCTCTATTATCCTTCCCTCTTTAAGGACGTTGTACAATGGGTCAATTCGACCTCCGGGTACTGTACTTGTCTTAATTGACAAGTACACTTCCTCTAACCTAACCTAACATATATGTATAATGTTTTTCTTTCACAATTTCCAAACTCAATATTTATATTTTTTAAGCGCGTTTATTTAATTTTCATTTTTTATTTTACTGTTTTTTATATCTAGATGTTATTTTTATAAAAAAAAGTAAAGGCCTCTAACTACAATATGCTAATCCTACTGTCAGAATCATGGCGAATTCATGTTGAATTTGCCTTGGTCAGAATTTAACGAAAATTCTATCAAATGCGTAGAAGTTTTTTTTTTAAGTTTTAAGTGGCTATTTTTACCCTTTTGAATTTAAATACTAGGTGCAGCAAAAATAAACTTATCTTTGTAAGATTAAAATTAACTTATATTTCTTCTGTAGAATTTACATAAAGTAAATATAAAAAGACCATACAAATTATTTATTACGTCCTGTTCTCTTCTCCAATTTATTATGATATTTGAATGCATCCTTTATAAACTATTAATATTAACACGATGTGACAGTTAAAATACACTTGAGTAACTACATAGTGTAAGTTTAGTTTTGCAAAACTCTTTTTTTTATTCCTCGGGCACTCCAAATTATTTTTACTTGAAAAAAAACACGTTTTTTAACTTTTCACACAAACTAATCAATATGTTTCTACGAACATTTTTGAACCGATTATGAAAAGTTTTATAAACATATGTACAGCCATGGACATTAAATTAGCACAAAACTTCGTTATAAAAACAATCATATTTTTTATAGTATTTTAGGTCTATTCATAAAAAATGTAAATATAGGAATTTAAAATACAGATTCTTCTTTATAAAAAAAACAACAATTTTGGCGAAATTGCCAGTCGTTTGCTCATTAAGACCTGCAACGTATCACATGCCAAATTTTAGCTGGACAGTAAAATAGCACAAATTAAAATTTCTGGAATAAAAATGATATGCTCTATTTATTAAAAAATAAAATATAAATCTATTAAAAAATATTAATGTTTTCAGCTTATTTGATTAATATTTAGTAGAGTAGCCTCTAATTTCAAGCGCCACGTGGCATCTACGGAACAATGTTCTTCGGGAAAGTTCTTTGCGAATCGAGTACCAAGCGTCCCGTATTCCAATGCACAAATCGTCTAAATTTTTGTACTTTTGTTAAGCAATTGTACATTTCACATCGTTCCAGGGGTTTTCAATCGAGTTTAAGTCAGAACTTTGCGCCGGCCAATCTAAAACGGGAATGTGCTCTTCATAAAATCAATCCTTTGCCTGCTTAGATGTGTATTTGGAGTCACTAACTTGCATAAATATGAACAAAACTGGCATGTATTTAAAAGCTTATGGATCTATTTTGTTCTTTTTATTGTCCAAATACTGATAACAGCCCATTTTTTCATTAATTTTTACAATGGGACATACACCGTGCCTTGAAAACACTCTCCGCACCATTGTGCTTCCTCGAACATGCGTTATGGTCCTTTGAGCATAACGTGGATTGAATGTCTGACATTTTGGCCAATGAAAAACCACTCTACCATCCGGTCCCATACGATTTACCTCTGTTTCATCACTTTAAAGTATTTTTTTCTAGAATGGGAGGTCTTTATCCTTTTGGGTGCGAGCAAACGTTAAACGCTTGACGAAATTTTTCTTTTGGTAGAAGTGACTTCTTTCTGCAAGTGCCTCCAAGGAACTTTCATTGATTAACACATCGCCGTATGAGGCTATCCGATAAATTTAACCTAAATTGGAAGTTAATTTCCTTCAAAATAATGCGCGACAACATGAACGGCTTTTTATTTGACTTTCGGACAATAGCACGGTCCACGTCGTTTTTTGTTTTCTGCGACATTATTATGTTTTGTTTGAAGGAAATGATGACGTTATAAATCATTTTTTGCTAGCAATTCGAAATTTCGGGAATTTCAGCCAGCTTTTCCCATCATGCCACAAGTTCACGATAATGCGCTTCTCCTCTGGAGAGCAATCTTTTCCACGCACCATTTTTTTCCGAAAGTTACTTATATGGCACAAAATTAAAAGAATATACCGTAAGAATAGAAATACTCGAACAAAACTTGTACCTAAAACACTTTTAGGCACGTTGTGTTAATTTACTGTCCAGCTCGAATTTAGGCACCGGTACAAATTAGCAATCAAACAAAAAATATATACGATAATGGTAATATTTTTTATTTTATTTTCATATAATTTATATAAACAACAGCTAGATGTCATCGTGCAACATTGCAGACCAAAACAATTGGCCTAATTACGATATAAATGAGAAAAAAATCACAATCAAACTATATATGGATTTTGTGCTAATTTAATGTCCATGGCTGTATATAACACGAAAAAGCCGCCGTAGTCGAGTAGGTAAGGTGTTGGCGTATTAGACATAACGCCACAAAACAAAATATAAAAAAAATACTTCTTCGGCGGCTTCCTCTCTGCAGATTTCTGGGAAAAACTCAGAGAGCAAATAAAATTGCCATGAAAAGTTTCTCAAAAATCTGTCGTTCGGAGTCGACTTTAATTATAGAATAAGTGCTGTTTTCCTCACCATATACTTCACATACAGTATCGGGCATAACTAACGCATCCCACCTGGACTATTGCAGGATATGTTTAGATGAAGAGGAATTAATTCCTCTGTAACTTTCCAAACTTGATATATTGAGGTTGAGGTTGTCGAGTGCCAACATTTGGTGTCTTTAATTGGACTGAACTGGCTAAGCATCCTCTTTCAATTTTGTGTAGTTAATTCGTTCTCTCTTGAGTTTCTTATCTTGTATAGTGCATTCACTTTATTTCTAACTTTACTTCTTTCCCTTTTTCTTCTTCATTGGCAGTACACGTCCTCAAATTTAACATAACCTACCAAATCCAATACATCTTCAGAGGACAAATGGAGCAGCATATGTAAGACTTTTTTCAAAATACCAATCACCTGCTTAGCTGGAAAAACAAACAAATCTACGATATCATAAAAATATTGGTGAGATGTGTAGTTCAGTAAAAGAAAGATAATAATTAAATAATGTAAGTTTACAAATAATATAAATATACATAATTTGAATATTTTTGCATTAATATATGTATGTATATGGTTTCATTTATCTACTCTCGAAAATTAGTTTCACAAAACATAATAGTATTTCGATGATTCCGCAGTATTTGAATATTAATCGCAATATTGCAATTTACTCGATATTTGTAAATTACACCCTCGGTCGATAAATAAAATATATACTTTATTTTAAAAATTATTATTTCCATGAACATAAAATAAATCAATCTGTTTTTAAATATTATGTGTTAATATTAGCGCTTTACAATAAATTCAAGTTGTCATCACTACTTTTAGTCTTTACTTTTTTATAATACAATAAAGTAAGCATTCAGTCGTTGAATATGATTTAATTCGCTGGGAAGTGTTGATTTCGTAAAGACGGCATAAATATGTTGTGTTAATTGCAAATAACATTTATATATTTTCTTAAAAAATATTTTGTGAATTCGAAAAGTAAAAGCAAGACACCAAATATATCAAATTGAAAAATATAATGTGTTAACAAAAACGTGAAAAAAAACTATTTTTAATTTGTGTAGTCGTTTCATCCTAAAAATCAATGATTTACTTGGGCAACAATGAAAAAAGTCAAAATATAAACAATTAAATTTAATTACCGTTATACTCACAAAACTTTAATGTTTTTTTTTTTCTTTTATCCTCTTGCTATATCTAGTTTTATTTTATCCCATTATTTTTAACCAATAAAACCCGTATTTGAAATAAGTGTCAACCATTTTTATTTCGTCGTTGTTTTCGTCAAATGTCAGAATAAAAATAAACAAAACAGTACAAAGAAGAAAAACAGAATATTTTCAAACAAAACATTATTTATAAATACGAACATATTTATATGAATATAAACGTTTAATAATTCATAAAAAAAGTTAGCATAAAATATTAAAAATGGATGATGAATTTAAGTTATGCTGGAAAAACTTCCAAGACAACATAGCAACGGGATTTCAAAGTCTATACGACAGAGGAGACTTGGTGGACGTAACATTGGCATGTGACGGAAAATTACTGCAGGCACACAAATTTGTTTTGGCAATCTGTAGTCCTTATTTTCAAGAGATTTTTATTTCGAACCCATGTAAACATCCCATAAGTAAGTAATAAATTTTGGATTATATTTATATATTCTTTTTAATGAACCATACGTCAATGTTATGGCCACCTTATGGTGTTATGTGTTAATACATTTTCCCAACCCTTAATCTAATATGCGCTTATATTTCGTATTTAATGACAATACCATAATTACTATCAGTACTAGGCTCTTAATTTTATTTGATTGCATTTAATTTTGTTTGATTGATTAAAAACGATATGCATCTACGCTATGGCACCGACGGTAATACATTTTGTTGACGCCTTAAAAAGTAAAAATTCTATTCTTTCCTCTTAAACGGCAACACTAAAAAATAAAATATATTGTTAGAAACACAATTTAAAAAAAGTAAATGAATGACAATAAAAAGTTTAAATGTCTGTTACTACAAAACGGGCCTTTATAATTATATGGAAGCAACTGCACAACATTTAGCTTAAGTACATTCATGAGTATATTTTAAGCAACATGTCAAATATTCCTAAGCGGTACTTAAACCCCAAATCGATATACATTATATTGTTTTTGGAACAAATTTAAAGCGAAATGAGTTGTTGTGATGCTGCTACTACCTGTATAAATGTAGCTTGCCACAAATCTACAAGCGTTGTGTCATGTTTTTCAACATTCCACTTTGCTGTAGTGTTATTATTCAATAATACAAAATGGATCATAATATTCAATTGGACCACTATATTCAAGAGAAATTGCAAGAAAGCTAGTCTTTAAAAAGCGATCTTGTGCCTTAGAGGGTTAATTTTATTGTATTTAGTTAATTTCCTGCACTATACATTTCAGATTAAGCATGTACTTATGTCCATATACATATACATATACATAAAATATATATATAAAAATGAATGTGTGTTTGATTGTATGTTTGTATGTTTGAAGTTTATAGACGATTAAACGGCTGAACCGATTTTCTTGAAATTTTCACAGTATCTTCCTGTATGTCTGGAAGGAGTTATAGGCTACTTTTTATGTTGATATTCCAAATGAGCGAGGGGCCATGCCCACGTATGCTACATACTTAATATTTAATTGCATTTGAAATATATTACTCATACGCATAGTAG
Source organism: Sarcophaga rosellei (assembly GCA_930367235.1). NCBI lineage: Eukaryota > Metazoa > Arthropoda > Insecta > Diptera > Sarcophagidae > Sarcophaga > Sarcophaga rosellei. The sequence goes on along the minus strand of OV884017.1, from coordinate 922,737 downwards.
TTACCCCTACAAGTATGCTATCTGTGATTCTTGATGTATAAAACCAAAGAAAATAAAGTGTAAAGAACGACGCGGGGGGAAAGATAGAAGAGAAAGAAAAAAATTTTGTAACCAACATTTGTGAAAAAATTCACCAAATAAGAAAAAATATAACCAAAATTAAATTCGTAGACTTTTGTTTTATTTATTTTTTTTCAAGTTTAAATTATCTATATATACATATATAAAAATGAATGTACTTTATGGAATCGTAAACTATGCATTTAATCTTTAGCAAAGTTGTTGCGCATGAGCCGACGAAGGTTTCTAAGTTGGTATAACCAATTTCCGACAGGTGGCGCCACTGAAAATTCTTCGAAATTAATTAAATCGTAAACTGTGCATTTGATCCTGTGTTGAAAAGAAAAGAAAAGAGCATTACTAGCCTCAGAATCAGCATTGAGTCTGAAAAATCTTCGAGTACATGCCGCACAGATCCGTTCGCATGAATCACTTGAACAATGAATCACTTGATCGAATGCGTACTACTCAGGCCCGTTCGTCTGAATCATCTGGACAACGGGAAACAAAATCAATAAAATGATTCAAACTTAATTGGATATTTGTCTAATGTCTTTCCTTCAAATTTATTTTAGTTTGTAGTGCAGCAAAGCGCGCAGGGTACAGCTATATATATATAAGGATCGAAAAAACCGAATTTCCTGGGGGAAATTGCCAAAAGTACTAATATTAGGACATGAGAGAGTACACTAATCCCTAATATTATTATTAAATAATTAAGTCTAGGAGTCATTCTTGCTTATTGATAAAAAGATTATAAGCTAATTTCACGAAAGTTTTCAATAAGTGTGGTGAAGCATTTATAATAATTATTTAATTTTTTATAACACTGCTACATATATGTACATAGTACAGAAATATATTTATATATAATTTATTCCTTGTATTAATAAATTCAAATGTGTAAAACCATTTTTTTGTAATATAGTAAGTAGCATTACATTATCAAACGAGGTCCCAGATATCTTTAAATGTGTGTATACAGCAAGGTTCGCATATTTTGATATGAAATAAAAACGAATGCATAACAATAAATTATTTATTAATACCAAATTACAAATAGGTAAATTCAAAATGAACTTTTAAACTATTATAATTAGAAATGAACATTAATTCCATATAAATAACCTGTATTATTATTTATAGTTTCCATAGTTGGAAAGAAGTGCTTTCATATTTGATACAAAAAGTGTGTTTCTTAGGAAAACTGATGTTTTAAACGAAATATTAAAAAAATATTTTATTAATTTGTCAACAATTAAAAACTTAATATTTTTATATTTTTCTTATATTCCGGAGTATTTCCAATTTTAAATATATTCAGTAGAACTCTCAATATAGATTTATTTGTATATACATACATAGGTATTTTAAAAAGCATTTAAATATCAACCCCGATTTTTTTTCAGATCGTTAGGTTTTCTTACGATAAGGCAAAGGGTATTTTGTTCTATGATACTTATGCTACATCTGTTGTTCTTTTACGAAATTATATACAGTGTTAAGCATACATTTAGGTTTCCCAATTTATGTAAACAATTTAATGAATTTTAGCAAAAATTTGTAAAAGTAATTTATTTTTTAAATTTATTAATTTTTTATAATTAAAAAGGAACAGATATTGAATCATATATTCAACAGAACAAAAGAAAAATTAAGAAAATTTTCTGATGATTCTATATTATTGCGCTGCAGAAGTATATGTACCCCCCATAACTTTTGAATTTCAAAGGACCAATATACATATGTATTCAAATGTTGTACCCCATTTAACTTCTGTTTTCTGTTGATGATTGCTCAGGTTTTGCTTGAGACTAAATACTCAGTTGGAGTCATACCAGGACTTTGTGGAGAAGGATTAAGCCTCTAGCGAGTTTGGTAGGTAAAACAAATCTTCATGTTAGTAGGTAGCAGCATGCAGCCAGTATTGCAACAAACAAATTTCAAGTTACGTTTTTTGTGTAAACAGTTGTTTTAGTTTTTATCATTTAATAAGATTAAAGAAATTATGTATGATAAAATAATAGCATATACTTTTAACAAAAAGTTGTCCTTTATAGAATATGTATTTATATACAGACATGCATAATTGGCCATTACAACCCTTCAGTCAGGATTACGGCCTAGCTTTTCACATCACTCGTGTTGTTTGCCTTAATTTTATACCTGAGTGTCTGTCCTGGGGCTCGAACCCGGGCTTTGCGTCTAATAAGTGAACACGCTACCTACTAGACTATTTTATACATACGTTTTAATTCATTTTGAGTGATTTTCACTGGCGCCGCCTGCTTAAATTGGTCATACCAACATTTTTAGTAATTTTCAGTAGCGCCACTTGTCGGATATTAGTCATACGAGCTGAAGACCATAACATGATCAAATGCATAGTTTACGATTCTATAACTTAAACACAAACAAACATTCATTTTTTTATGTATAGATAGATAATAGATAGACTGAATTATTTTATTTTATATTTTCTAGTAATATAAGATTCAAAAATCAATTTCAATACTTTTAGGAAATTTGTGCTCCAATTTTTGTTAACTGTATTAACTATATGAATCATAAAAATTTATGGATTCATCGTTGATGCAGAAGAAAGTTTTTTTGAAAACTTTTTTCTGATCTGGAAGTATCCAAGGAAAAGAATGTTAATTCTTCTTAAAATTAATATTATTTATAAAAATGTTTGATTAATCACAAGACGTTTAAAACAGTTTAAGTATGTAATAAACAATATAGGTGGTATTATAGATAAATACTCATTTTTCAAACAATAAAAACTTTATTTATTTATATGAGCCGCAACTTTTATAACATAAATATAACATTTGCTACTTTATTTAATTTCAAAAAGATTTTTCATATAATTTTATAGGTATGTAATAAATGATGACTTTTGAAATAAAAATAAAACAATATCAGCTGTAACAGCGGTTTCCAAATCAAGTTAGTAAAATATTTATTGCCAAAATAAACAGTTAAACAGTTAAACATTTTTTATTAATCGATTTTGTGTTAATTATTAAACAAAAATTTGGAAAATTTTAATAAAAATTCAAATTAAAGAAAATATATAGCATTTGAAAATAAAACATTTCTAGAAACTAATTTCATTTGAGTTCTTAATGAATCCTAATCGTAGTTTGGAATTTGCAAAAAGAAAGAAACTAAAAGTGAAAAACTTATTCAAAGTTTAATTAATTGAAAACATTGTGATAAAACATATGTATATTATCAGATTTTTTGAAAGATAATAAACACTAATATTAAAACCTACTTCACGACCTCAAAAAAAAACCCATATACTTGTACTAAAATATTTACTATTTTGTGTTATTTTCTGTAGACTGTAGAATGGATATCATATCACATTTACTCACACTGTGACACTCTATCTGATCGAAAGGCAATAAAAAATGTTTATCTTTTCAAGTGTAGTAGCAAAGTCGATGGTGCTACTACCATTACTTTTTATTATTTGAAAGATAAAGCATACAAATAAAACTAATAAATAATAACATTAATAATATACAATATAATTAAAAACGAAAAAATATAAATAAAACATGTATTTCGAATGTCGAAAATGAATATAGCAGGTGACACAATACCTGTTTAGTTAAATAGAATAATTAAAAAGTACAGTTAGAGTTAGTATATACCTACTTATAGTGTAACATACAAGCGTCAGTTTAAATGCGTCTCTTTCGAATATGGTTAATTAATTCATCTTTATTTTTTGGCAATTCACTGCCTGCAAACTATGTACATATGTATACATATACGTACATGTATTTGCATTTGTTTGTTTCTGTTACAAAAATCCAACCGTAACACTAAATAATTTCCGATTTTGAAAAATGCAACGTAATAGTTCAGCATTAACAGTATGTAGCTTCTTGCCTTAAATATAAAAGTATACACTACTCTATTTATGTTAGAGTCAGGAATTGTCCATTTCAAGTTCACCAAATTGTAAAAGTAATTCAAATAAATTCTATAGCATATACAGTGTTTGACAAAACAATGAAAACTTTTCCAAAAATTCATTTATGTATTCCAATCGGACGACAATTTAAAAATCTTTTTAAGAAATTGGCAAAATTCAGAAATTAAAAAAAATGTTAGAACTATTTAGTTTTTCGGTGTTGACAAAACAATGGGAGCTTTTAATTCTTCACGAAAAGGGAATATAAAAAATATCTAGATAAAAAAATTAATAAAAGTTCATTATGGTTACCGTAATTTATTGTTTTTACTTTTCTTATTAATTTTTGAATTTTTTTTGCACATTCAATTACTCGAAATGGTTAAAATGAAGATTAGGGAAGACTTAAAAATTAGAATAAAAAATTACTAAAAAAAATTGGAATAATAAACGATTTCAATGCTGAACTTAAGTAAAAAAAAACATTTGTGATAAATGTTTACTTAACAAATCAGATATTATTAAACAAATTTGGGAATCAGGTCCTGCGAGACTTCATCATTTGTGAGGAAAGGAAGACCTCGTAGAACTACGCCAATGCAATATACACTGAACTCGCAGAAATGTGAACTAATTTTGCAAAGGTTGTTCATGTTTTCGATTTTTTCACGTTCCCGATTGGTGTTCTTATTATTTCTTATTCATTTTAATTGCGTTTTATCAATTTTTCGGTACTGCTGTAGAAATTTTCCAGATTGATATCATTTCAATTTCTCAAAAATGTTATGCATACATACATAATTGGCCATTACAACCCTTCAGTCAGGATTACGGCCTAGCTTCTCAACACCACTCATGTTGTGTGTGTTAATTTTATACATGAGTGGCGGGGCCTACAGTTTAAAGTCGACTGCGAACGACAGATTTTTTTGAGAAACTTTTATTTACTCTCAGAGTTTTTGCCAGAAATCTGCTGAGAGGAAGTCCCGAAGAAATACTTTTTTATATTTCGTTTTGATGTCTGACCGGGGATATGAACCCTGACTTCGCGTCTAATAAGCCAACACACTACCTACTGGACTACGGCGACTTCCTCAAAAATGTTATATAATTAAATATTATTATACAGTAGTTTTGACTTACCTGCACAACTAACTTTTGTAAGAATTTTTGTGCAGATAAGTCAAAAATGCAGCTACACTCTCAAAATGTTTGTGCAGGTAAAAGCAATACGCACGTAAATAAAAGGCAGCTAAATCAAAACTACTGCATACATTTTTTCTAATTTTATTGAAATTTAACCCACCAAAATTGATTAAGGTTTTTGTATGTTAATATGTAAAAGCGTTATTGCAAAAAGCTAAATTAAATATATTTATATATATGCAATTTCATTTAAACAAAAACGAAAAATCTTCAAATTGCCATAAAAAATTGTTGACTATGCTAAATTATAGTTCTTCGATAAATCTATACTAGATGCTTAATAACTGTAAAATATCTGATTTTCTTTAAGCGTTAAAACTTGAGATTTTTTTTTAAAACATTTATAAGTTCGATTTACAGCTATTTTTGAGAATAATTTTTATTTACATACATTTATACATAGAAGTCGTTGCAGTCTGGTAGGTAGTGTTTTGGCTTATTAAACGTAAGGCTTCGGTTCAGACATATCTAACATCACGAAATATGGAAAATATAATTTTTCAGTGACTTCCTCCCAACATAAAATATCATATCTCTTCTGAGATAAAATAAAATGGTCATGAAAAGTTTCTCACAAATCTGTTGTTCGAAGCCGACTACAAACTATAGGTCCCGCCACTTATGTATAAAGTTAACACACTCAACATAAATAGTGTGAAGAACTAAGCCATAATCCTGACTGAAGGGTTATAATGACCAATTATGTATGTATGTATACATAGGCACTTTCTTCATTCAAGTGAACTGAGGCAATGCAAATTGTTTGAGGTGATGAGTTATATGCGAAGATTCCCAATATTCATACTCTGAATTATCCATATTTACGTTTTAGAGCATTCAACTTTTGTTCACGTGTTAGAATAGTCAATGTGAAAAAAGTATTCATGTTTCTGGAGTGTTCACGTTTGTGGGTATTCACGTTTTCGCGAGTTCACTGTATATGTGTACATGTATATATGTATATATACATATACTTATGAATATTTTCTCATATAAAGTTCATAAGGAAAAGTACATAGCATTTTGTATTTATTTAGGTTCTATCGTATATTTCAATTTATCAATTGTATTATTATTGCTTTATTATTACTCTTTTGTTGTCAGATAACGCTTACGACTTTCAAAATTCGTATTCGTTCATAAATAAGAACTATTTCGATTCGATAAATATTTATCATAGTCATAATTAAACACTTCTTTAAAACCATAACTTGCTCCTAATTGGTCGAATATTGAATACATAGGCGTGTTTATAAACAATAAATACAGTGGAACTTTTAAAATCCTATAATTTGAGTGATTTTTTACTTTAATAATTTTACAAAAATAATAGTAATAGTATGCGTTAAGAGTAAATATACATATTCATATAGACACATAAGAATTAAAGCATACTAAAAGTAATTAATATTATTCCCTATTTTAATAATTTGTTCTAATAAAATTTTTTTGTATCATATTTGATTCAGAAAACTGAAAACATTTTCAACATTCAAGACACTAACAGTGATAATCGATGATGAGCTATACAGAGGATTTATCACGATTTCAATGAACTTTAGACAGAGTTTATCTTGAATTACCCAAGAAAATAAATGAATTGATATTGGAGTAGAAAAGTATTTTTGTGTTAAAAAATATAGATTGTAAACAGAATTGAATCGAAAAAAATTTTTTTTTGTAGACGAACAGACAGACTACTATCGATTGTAACATTATCTTAAAATTATCAACATATACACACATATAAATGTGACATCAATTTAGAATAAATTTTGTTAGTTGGATTTGATTCAGAGATGTATGTCATCGTTGTTTTACTCGTTTGGTCGATGGCTGATCGTTCATTCATCCATTTGCCCTTCCGCCTGCAAGCCTGTCCGCCTGTTTTTCAGTTGGGTTTAATAAGTTCAAATTAAAAATGTGATGTGATTGAGAATAAGAGATAATATTGTTTTTAAGTAGATGTTGATGCTGTACAAGCTACTGCTTGGTTGTCATTAAGTTGTTTTTAAGACTTCATTTTTGTGTCTTATCTTAAATTGTTTTATGTATTGATTTAGTATTTGTACTTATTATTACTAAGCGATAACATCCTATAGGAATAAGGCTGACCTCTTTTTTAACAACGTCAGTCACATTATCATAATTATAAAAATCACATATATAATATTGAAACACGTATTATAATCTGAAAAAATTATTACTATATAGTAGTACACTATAATTATAAACTTTAAGAAAAGATTTTAGAAGTTATGCTTAAATTTTGTTTATTACAAAAAGTTAACAATTTTATTTCAATCTTTCTTCTTCTTTTAATTCAATTTTAATATTTAAAAGAATATACTTTTATTGTCTTTGTAAATAACACTAATATAGCGAATTAAGGTAGTTTGCCTTAAAATTTTTATTAATGGCTGAAAAAGATATTTCTTATTTACATACATACATACATATGTATATCGAAAATTGGTGGACTTTTATAAAGATCAACAAGGCGTAGTTAAACATCTATCGCAGATATACAAGCTCACCAAATTTGTATAACCGTTAGCGTTTAATTGGAAAAATAATTAAAAGCGATAGTTATTTCAAATATAGTTTTATCATCTCCATATGGGTAACATCCAGTGGTGTTGTCGAGCCGGAACGCTCCGGAACGTCGTTTCGGTACTTCCTTTTTGGACAGGAATGCGTTCCGGAACTAAAGATGATTTCTGATAACGAGAAATGGCTGACGTTTTGAAAAAAAATTAAAAAGAATTGCTGATTTTTTTTCTAATTTTTGACGAATTTTTATATGTATTTTTATAAAGAAGGGTTTGAACCGAACCCGAACCGTTTTTCCGAACCGTGAACCGGAGTCCGGAACGTTTTTTCTGCTGAACCGGAACTCGACCCGAACCGAAACAAATACGTAAACCCGAACTCGAAATAATTGCTACTTAAGAATTTGAGTATTTAAAACCATTTTTGGTTTTCGTAATGATTTTCGTTTCCTTTCCTTTTTATGCTATATACAGAGCCGATCCTGGCGACGGGCGAAAATTGGGGGAAATCTCCCTCCCCCCGTCGTCAAATTTGGGACATGAGACCTAAAAATAAAACGCCGCCTCCAGGATTATCATGGAAAATCACCCCCGTCGTTAAATTTGGATCGGCCCTGTCTATATAATTATATATACGCGTTCCGGTAAAAAAAATTAACACAACACCACTGGTAACATCAGCAACAAATATAATAGAAAGGCCAAGTAGGGGTATCCTTTGAAAATGAGTAGGACCTAATGTAGGCAACGATAGAGTATAGAAAATACTGCAATAAACCAATGCTTCGCTGACAAAACTTGAACATTTAAATAGAAACTAAGCAATGTAGTAAATATTACACACAGTCCTATGTTTCTACAAGAAATCAAAAATCTATTGTTAATTATAAAAAACATAAAAATTATATTATTTTACTTTGAAGTATTTACGCTTTTTTATTATTATTATTATTTTTTTTTTTAGTTATATTGAAAGATGTATCTTACAATATTATGTGCGAACTATTGGAATTCATGTACCAGGGCGTGGTGAACGTGAAGCATACTGAGCTTCAAGCTTTCATGAAAATCGGACAGCTATTGCAAATTAAGGGACTTGCAACAAATTCTTCAACAGCTTCATCAGCAACTTCAGACGTTTTATCGTGTAATAATCAAACTAATACAGGTAATGAAGATACATCACTTACTGTGAAAACATTGAACACTGCGACAAATGAAACTACCAGCAATGAAGAAAATTCAAATATATGTGGAGATAAACAATCTGCGGGGAATAGTCTGCCTAATACACCCCAAAGGTCACAATCTCCTAACACATCTCCAGCAGTTTCGCCTATGCAAACAAACGCTTTAAGTATAAACCAAGGCAATAAATCAAATAACTCTAACGTATCTGTACTCCAAAATTCAAGTCATGGCAACAGTAGTATTTCTGGACTTAAACGACATACTGATTATAATTCAGATACCTTATCTATATATTCACGTAATAAGCATCGACGTTCTATAACTTCTACGGATCTCAGTAGTGAAAATACTGATTGCGCTGATGCTAATAGCGTTACTAGTAACATGGATCACATGAACACCGAAGATTTTTTCTTGCCACATATTTCAATGGTTGAATCACGTTATGAATTAAATAACATAAAACGGGAAAACTCAGACCATCACCAAAATACGGGAACAGCTTCTGCGGCAGCTGTTGCAGCTGCTTCCTTTCGAAACTCTTTTAACTCAGCCGCATTTGGTTTAGATTATACATTTTACAAGAATAATAACGTCTCTTCTCAATCCAATCAAGAATACCCGAATGAACTGCACATGTCAAATGATTACACAAAGTCATTTGCCAACCACATGGATATACCACCAAGTAAGCCCAACAATATCTATCCAGTTACTCTTCTCATATCATTGATTAGTTCTATGTTTTATTAATTTGAGTTCTTATTTTTGTTCTGTTTTGTTTTGTTTTCTGTTTTGAATGCACGTTATAATTATTATTTTTATGTCTCACGCACATTTAACTCATTTTCATTTTTATTTTTATAAAAATTCTAATTTTAAAGCTAACCCTTCCTTCGCCTATGATTAAATAACAAACACGTATTAAAATGTTAATACAATGTATGGCTCTTGAAATGAACTTACCTACATTCTGCATAACCTCAGCTTTATCAAAATATTATTATACGGATATTGAAAGTCTAAAATATTATAATAGATATTAAACCATAAGCCGAAGCATTTGGTCTTCAAATATTTATAATAAAAATTCATTATATTATACTTATTCATATTTATTTTACTTAATCTTACAGTCAATTAATATTTTATAACTAGATGTTTTTATAAGATTCGGTTTTTTTTCTTTGCTTTAATACCAGTCAGTATTTTTATGGTTTTATATAATAATTCATATATGTATATTTAAATTTGTATTGCTGAAACAGATAACTCTATTTATATTCATTTTTAACATATGTAGTAACAACTATATAATAGATCATTGCACTTTAACTTTTGTTTTGTTATTTTAACATACATACAATATCATATGTTTTATATTTGGTATTCAATACTATTTATGCATATATTGATGCAACTTAAGTTCTTCGAAAACACCTTAAATTGAAACAAAATTATTTAAATAGTTTTGTTCTGTAAATAACAAATAAACGTATATTAATAAAAAAAAAATTAATAAATTTTAACAATTGAAATTTAATTCCTATGCTTACTCCCTGTGGATATATCTTTGCTACTATAAATCGATATGACGATCAGACTGTCCAAACGTAATAATGCTGAGTTCTACGTCTTTATTGCATGGAAATTGTGTATTTAATCGCAATAATACTGTTGCTACACAACAAGGTATGAAAACGTACTGGTTGTGCAAATCCTATCGAATAAGCATGTGTCGAGCTCGTTGTATAACACATCAAGGAAAAATAATTTCAGCGACAGGTATTCACAACCATGCACCCCATATGCGTGGTAATAATAATGCAAGTGGTAGTAGTAATGTAGGCTCCAGTGGAGGTGGAACCTCTGGAAATGCTGGAGGCAATAATAATAACGCTGCGCTAACAACAACTCCATCGAGCAACAATTTAACAGCAGGGCACAATTTATCATCTTCTCTGCGATACTCCCAAAATAGTAGTATCAGTATAAATTCAAATAATCAAAATTATCAAGATCATCAACATCCTTCATCGTCACCACCTCAGCAACATTCATCAGCATTTGTTGCAAGTTCTCATGTGCATCCCGGTAATTCGAATAGTAATGCTGTTGCTCCACCGTCACATCTCTTTTTACAATCAATGCCAAACCTACTTGTACAACATTATCCAAACAGTCAGTCGACACAAATAATGCAACCGTCTACATTTACAACACAACATCATAATGTTTTGCATAGCTATGAGATATCACCATCTATGCAACCATCGCCATCTGATGAACACTCTAGAAATACAAACTCGTCCTTTGACCAAAATGATAAAACTTTGAATTCAATTAACAAAACTCACATAAATGATGATCATATAATAGTACAAAACGCTGCAGCGCTTTCACCTTCTAATGTACAAAATAGCAGTATTAAAACTAGCCAACATGAATCTCTTACTCAACAAAACGAAATAAGAAAAAAATTACCTTCGGTGGAACAGCATCAAGTGCAAGTAATAGATTCTATTACTATATCTCCAGGCAGTGGACACAATTTCAAAATGGAATCAATATAAGGTGTAAGAACAGTTGGTAACTTCTAGGACAGGTTCCCATAGAAATAAGTGAGTGTACATTTTATAGTTTTATTATAATGCAATATAAAGTAAGTTTTAGAAAATAATTTAAGATTAGCTGCTTTGCTAAAAAGTGTATAAAAAAGTATGAAAATGAATTGGTAAATAATGATTTAATATTTGACGTAAGTCATACTTTGTGTTCAGTAATCCTTGTGAAAGCTCAATTTAAATTATATTTTGAAGCAATTGTAAACAAACATTTAGATTTATTTAAAAATTTAATATCAATTCGTTTTTTCGTCTTTTTGATATTTTTGGTTTTACTACAAAAGAAAGAAAAAAAAAAGAAAAAAATACAACGTTATAATATAGAATGTAATATAATGCATTTTATAAATATTTAAATTACTAAGATTGTAAGTTTAAAGCGTTTTTTAAGGTGATAGTAAAATAAAGAACATGTTAAAGTGTAGTAAAAGTGGTTTAAAATATTGATGCTTATAAATACTTAATTCCATTACTGACATAAGGGGTAAGTATCACATTATAAAAATCATTTGGTATCTTTTTCATTTTTCAATAAAAATGAATTTGAGCTCATGTAACCAAGATTTTCAGAAAAATAAACTTAGCATGTGGTGAACATAATTAATATTGGGGTTTTTGAAACCTAATGGGGAAGATTTTAAGTATATTTGTGAAGTCGAAAATGTTCAAATTGGAAAAAAAATTTTTGTGCATGTTCATTAAATAGATAATGTGGTCATTCATAAGTCATACTCGATTCAAATACTGTACATTTTAATGCATACACATAGAACATTGTCCTAAAATTATATTTTTTCAAATTTCTACAGTTGGACCCGGAGAGCATTGGTTTCAGGGAAAATTAGAGTTTATGCTGAGTCAACGCGGAAAGCCCCTTCTTGTACATGATGGTCATACTTTCGGTATACAATATGTGCGAAAGGATAAAAAGTATTGGCAATGTAACTTATCGCGCAAGTTTAATTGTAAAGCACGTGTTACAACCACAGATACCGGAGAAATTATTGTAACGAATAATGAGCACTGTCATACAGAAATAAGACAGCATTTACGAAAAGACTACCAACGCAATAAAGTGATGATGAATGCCCTGATTAATTTAAGTACAAATCGTTTAGCTGTCGAAAGCTTTCGGCGTCATAATAGTATTGCCAACAATTTAAGTAATTTACAATCAATAGTCGCTGCAGCCGCTTCAACACCACTTAATTTACATTCGAATGTTGAAGGAGCATCAAATACTAGTAACATATTTGATTTGGGTAAGAAGGCAATCTCCTCTATAGATAACAACCAACACCATCAATATGAACAAGACATAAATAGTTCTTCGAATAAAGTGTATGAAGACAATTCGCATGATGAACCTTTGGATTGTGGTATAAAATCATCACTATATAAGCAAATGCGGAATGAAAATGATTTTAACATTAGTACATTAAATGAAGATAAAGAGAAAGTTTTGGAAGCGGAACAATTACCTACAACAAGTAAGGAAAATAAAAATGAGTGGTCATGTAAAAATGAAGAATTTCAATGAATGTAAATGCAGCTTATTTTAGCTTAAAACTTTTTAAAATACAAAATTACCAAAATTTAAAATTTCTTAATTAAAATTCACATAGAAACATGTGTCAATTTTTTTCTTTTTTTTATTTTATAGCATATCAATAAGTAACATTTTTTATTCAGAATTTGTCGTTTCAAAATGTTTTATGTTTTAAAATTTTAGAAATATCATATGCCCTAATTTAAAATGTAAATACTCAATTAATGCTCTTGAAATTATTTTATTTTTTTTTTCTCGGCACATACTCACTGATCTTTCAATTTATTATTAACTTTTGGTAATTTCTAATGATAATTTATTAATTTACAACACATAATCCTTAATGTGAGTGTATTAACGTTTAATAATAACCGAATAGCCTTTAAAAATTTGATTTTGCAAATTGATTCCTGTGTCGTCATTAATGAATATTTAAATTATTCTGATCGTACATGTAAAGTTCATAGTTCATAAAGTTCAAATTTATATTAATTTACTTTGAAACAGGAAGACCATAAAATGATCAAATTGAACAAATGTCTGTTATTTTTTTAAGAAATTCGGAAATATTAATGAATATTTCAAAACTTGAGTTTTACTAGTTTTTTATTGCCATTTGCCAAAGAGAAAGTAATAGCCAATCAATATTTGAAAAACTCACTTTTAAATTTTTTACAGTTTAATACACAAAGTTTTTACAATTTCTTGTTGTTGTTTCAGTAATCGACCCATATGGTTATATATGCATATACATATACATATATATATATATATATATATACCTGTGGCATTAAATAATAATAGCTTAAGTCGAAATTTCATGTTTAGAGATATTAAGGGCTTTGTCTAGAATAAATTGTGTTTGTAAAATATAGATGCGTATAGTTTTATTAATAATGACATTTTATACATGAAATTTAGCTGAGTGAAAGATCTTGAAGAAGAGAATAAGAATATGTAATAAAATGAAGCAACACTTATGTCAACTTAAGCCATTATCATTTATTGCCACAGATATATACATACATATATATATAAATATATATAGAATAAATTGTGTTTGGTAATTGTGTTTATAAAATATAGATGCGTATAGTTTAATTAATAATTACATTTCATTTCATTACATATTCTTATTCTCTTCTTCAAGATCTTTCACTCAGCTAAATTTCATGTATAAAATGTCATTATTAATAAAACTATACGCATCTATACATACATATATATATACATATACATACATATATATATATAGATCTACATACATATATATATATATACATACAAATAGTATATACATATACACTGCTGTTCAATAAAATAGATTCACCATGATCGACATCTTGCAATTAATTAAAGAAGAGTTACGCTTCAAATTTTTGAAATGTATCGGAATTATATTCATAAGAGGCCAGTAAATAAAGTGCAGTTACTTATTTACATATACTCCTTTGCATAAGAGATGTCTAGTAAACCTTTCGGAGAGCAGGTGAATCTATTTTTATGAACAGCACTGTATATACATACATATATACACATATGTACATATAGTATATATACATACAAATAGTATAATCGATGGCTTAATATAGACAGGTCGTATCTCGTTTTTTTTCAAAATCGGGATTTTTACATATTCTGGTAGACAAAACCCTCATACACATCCTCTGAAAAATTCAGGTTCCTATGTTGACGAATAGTTGATTTACAGTAATTAAAAGAAACATAACACTTTTGTATTAGATTTTATTAAGTATTTTCCTTCTCCTGTAAAGTACTGAAAATGTAAGATACGATCTTTCTATATTAAGCCATCGATATATGTATACATACATACATATGTATATGTTTAATGAAAAATTATATTTAATACAAGCTCTCATTTTTATATCAAGAAAATCATGATATTTAAAGTTGTTTTAATATCGAAAATTTAATAAAGCTATAGGAAAGCGTTAGCTTTTGTCGCACAGTTTCTGTTGACTTCGCTTACTAGGTACTTGTACTATGGTTAAAAAGCATCTAGAAAATGAGTTGTATAATACATAATTATTAAATTAAAGGACATTAATTATATATTTTTTCCAACTTAACTAAATTATTGCAAAAGGACAGCAGACGTGGGAGAAAAATATAGATAAATTTGCCTCGTGTGGTATTTATAGCCTTATTTAGAATAGCAACCAAACAAAAAAAATTTGCTGGGCAACTGACACTTAACTTTCAAAATTTCACTAGTAAACAATTTTTTTCGGTAACAACTAATTTTGATTTGCAAATGGACAACATCAGTGAAGTGCGGTTGCTGTTCATAGTAGACTCCTTAACTAGTCTTTAATAAACTCTGTAAATCCAAATATATGATTTTTGGGCTTTTAATTAGTTAAATAATAGATTTAACTGAAGTCTATAATACGTTCTGAAAAGTTTTGTTTTTAAGAATCTTTTATATCAGAATTCTTACAAAACTCTTTTTATTTCATTGTAAAATTATATTTTTCGTATTCTTAATTTTGTATAACCAATTGTAATTATTTATATGAACTATTTTTGTCAATATTTTTTAGACATATAAGCTAAACTGAATTTGTTTAGAATAGATAGAAATGTAGAATAGTAAAACTTAGTTCGAATAGCAATATGTATATTGTAAACTTAAGCCATAATGCATGCATACATATGTAGAACGTACAGAAGTTGTTAGACAGATTAAAAAAGTTTTAAAATTTTGTATACCTCTGTTGAGTTGACAAAAAATAAAAATATATTATAATTTGTTTGGGATAATATAAACGTTGTTTTATTAATCGAGTGCGTTTAAACAACAAGAAATTATATATTAATAACACGACTTAATTTTTGAATACGATTTAGCAGCAAATCTCCCTGTTTAATAGTCGCCTGATATTGCCAGTTTTTATTGTCGGGACGATTGGTTTCCACAATGCCTCCTACGCGATCTACTTTGGCATGCAACCGGCCGGCGGCAATAAAACGTGAAAGTTCCTGGTCAATATAATCTACATTAACACCAAATGCTTCCGCCATATACTGTAACGTCAACGAACGATATGACTCCAAAAGTTGTGTATAAGCTAGTATGCGCATTTCACGTACATAAAAACGATAATGGGGATGTGCCAAGTAATCATTGCGTAAAATTACTTCAACTTCAGCCAAATTTTTAAAGAAATCAGCATATTGGCAATTGTATAATGAAAATAGATATCGCTTCACATCGGGCAGCCCATGTAAAACTTCTTGAATTTCTGCTCCCTTTACGACTTTATCACGTAGCTCATTTCTCGGTAAAGCAATCATCGCCACATAAACGGTATAACGAACGAAAGTAGGATAGTCCATAAGCTCGTATGAAGTAAATGTACTAACGGTGTCCAAAAAGAACGTGGCCGCAGCTTTAAAATCACGCACAGCTACCGAGTATACTCCTTGATAAACTTTTAAACGATTACGTCTGTCCCAATCTCCACCCTCTTCAATTAAATACTTGGCCTTTTCAATATTACGTGTTATTAAATCATGGTCTAAATAGAACAGGCCCATGCGTATTAAGTGGAAAACTATGTCCAAGCGATGACCCAGAGAAACAGTTTTTTCATAAGTCTTCCGAAAAGCAATCTCTGCAGCAGCCTTGTCTCCAATGCGACACAAATATTCTGATTTTTTCAAATTTGCTTCTCTCACTTCCATTTCGCCTAAATTCTTTTCGGCGTCTTCAATCGCTTCATCCAGCTTTTTTAAATCCAATCGATTTTGTTCCTTCATACGATCAAGTAAGTCTTTGTCAACAGTCCAATGGAGTTCGGCAATGAGATATTCATAGAATGGAGCCATATTATCATCCTTAACTGCATCCATTAATTTCTTCCTGATTGTAACATCATTTTGGTGTTCCGGTAAAGTAAGCAAAAACTTGTATTGCGATAATTCCAAATTTGGATTCTTCTCCAAGCCTTGTTCTTCTAAATTTTCGGCAGGCATTGTGTTTCTATATTTATATTCTTTAAATGATTTTAATAAAAAATACTCTACTTCGTATAAACAAAATTTTTCGTCGTAAAAAATACCAGACAAGACCGCAAAGTCATTTACGGAGTTAAGTTAGATGCAGAAACATTAAGATAGTGATGCCACTATATATAAAAACAAAACTTTTTAGTGGTAGTAATATTTACAAACTCATTATACCTACGCAGTCAACATATCAGGTAAAGACTTAGCTAAGCTCGGAATAATTTTAATTATAGATATTATTCTATATAGAGTATAGGCTCTTGGTCATTACGCTAAAAATAATTAGAACATAGTTCGTAATTATATTGTAGTAAATGATGTATTGGTTTTAAAGGTAAAAATATGTATGGAGGCAATATATAATATTCTTTAGGTAAAAACCATTTTACTTTTAGTATTTACCTCACACGTTAATCAAGTTGGACGACAAACTGTAATGTTTGAGAGCTGGTTGGCCAACGGTTGGTCGTCGGTCGAGCGAAAACCAAAATTTATTAATTTTCATTTTACTAAGGATTAAATTGAATAACCTAATTAGTAAGCGCAAGTGATGCATGACAAATAGACATTTGAAGCAAAAAAATTAGTAAAAATGTGTAATTTCATTTAGGCATACAAAAATATGTCAAAACTATGGAATGCATATGAAAGTTGGATAAACAGTTGGCTGAAAAATCGAAACTTGCATAGCAAATAGCAACGTATATGGGCCACATAACAGTAAAAAGTAAGATAGGTACAATCTCTGAGTAATTCAAAGCTTAAATAAATTTTTGGCGCATACATATATTCGAAGATAAAAATATTTAAATTAAAATCATCATGCACATAAATTATAATACGGGTTTGTTAATCAAGGATTCCCTGTTGCTTGTTATTTGAGTTTAACCTGAAAAAATCTCCTTTAAGGAAAGTACCACGGACGGATTAAGTACTTTATTTTACAACAGTGTGTGCGCTGTCATTGTACATAAAAGGGGAGTTAATCGATAAAGTTAAGAAAAAATATATAGTAATTGGCTGTAGAGAATTTTGAGCTGGTGTTAAATATTGATAAAAGTTATTATAAGTTTCTGTAAATAAGAAAAATATTAAGTTGAATATTTGCAAATAAATTAAAAGAGAAAAATGATTGGTGGTTTGTTTGTTTACAACCACAAAGGAGAAGTTCTAATTAGTCGCGTCTACAGGGATGACATTGGCCGTAATGCTGTAGATGCCTTCCGAGTCAACGTCATACATGCTCGGCAGCAAGTACGTTCACCGGTTACGAATATTGCTAGAACTAGCTTTTTTCACATTAAGGTTAATATATTTTATATTATTATATTATTGTCAAGTAATTATTAAATCTTTTAAATACAATATCATTTAGCGAGCTAATATTTGGTTGGCTGCTGTAACCAAACAAAATGTCAACGCTGCAATGGTTTTTGAGTTTCTACTCAAAATAATTGAAGTCATGCAATCGTATTTCGGAAAAATCTCTGAAGAAAACATCAAAAATAATTTTGTTCTTATATATGAGCTCCTCGATGAAATTCTCGATTTCGGTTATCCCCAAAACACCGATTCTGGTACTTTAAAGACTTTCATTACTCAACAGGGTATCAAATCAGCAACTAAAGAAGAGCAAATGCAAATAACTTCCCAAGTAAGTTTCATTTTTATAATAAAAGCGGAAATTCAGTTTTTTTTTTACATTTGAATGTGTGTTGTATTTGCTTTTTAAGTACAGATTACAAATGCCTTCGATTAATACTTTTAGTGAGAGTTATGTGATAAAACCATTTTTTATTGTTATTTAAAACCTATTCCAAAGTTAGTTAAAAATTTTTAATTTCTAGATAAGTAAACAATCATAAATATCTTGGTTAGAACCAATTGGGATAAAAGAGTAGAAAATAATTTTGTTTAAATATCGTTCCTAAAGAGTTTCTAATAAACTGTGTGCAAATATGTGCATTTACATATTACTACGCCAATAACTTAAAGCGATTAATTAAAAATTTAGTGAATAGTAGTAGCAACAGGACACCTATTTGTCCTTTTTCACTCTGTCTTTAAACTCATTAACACATTTTCTACAAGACAAACAATTTTATATGTTTGCTTTTAGTTTCTCACATTTGACTATAAAATGTCCCTACGCAAATATGGAATCAATTTTCACAGCGGACATGCTCTCTACTAGTTTTTGTTCATATAGTTCACTACAGGTATAACTTATAGGTTTAATATTTATGTTTTCACCTTTGAAATATAAGTTAACCGTGTATACACGTTTAACTAGCAAAATAAATGACTAATTTCTTAAAGTAGTGTATGAAGTGGTATTTTAATTAATTTGAGATTCTATTTTAAGTAATGTACTACCCACTTTTATATAAACACTTTAAATTTATGCACGCTCAATCTTCTGTTAATATTTAAACTTTTTCAAGCCATTTATTTGAATTTATATATTGAATATTTAAGGTCACTGGCCAAATTGGATGGCGTCGTGAAGGTATCAAATATCGACGAAATGAATTATTTTTAGATGTGCTGGAATATGTTAACTTATTAATGAGTCCACAAGGTCAAGTTTTATCAGCTCATGTAGCAGGACGCGTAGTGATGAAATCTTATTTGTCTGGTAAAGTATTTTAACAATATCAACCTTACACATAATTAAAAATAATGAACGTTATATGTCAGGTATGCCCGAATGTAAATTTGGCATAAATGATAAAATTGTTATGGAATCTAGAGGACGCGGACTATCGGGTAACTCTGAAGCAGATACTTCTCGTTCTGGAAAACCGGTGGTAGTTATTGACGATTGTCAATTTCATCAGTGTGTTAAATTGAGTAAATTCGAAACTGAACATTCGATAAGTTTTATACCACCCGATGGCGAATTTGAACTAATGCGTTATAGGACTACTAAGGATATATCTCTACCATTCCGTGTTATTCCACTCGTTCGAGAAGTTGGACGCACAAAAATGGAGGTAAAAGTCGTAATGAAGTCTAATTTTAAACCATCGCTTCTGGGACAAAAAATTGAAGTGAAAATTCCAACTCCTCTCAATACATCTGGTGTTCAACTAATTTGCCTAAAAGGAAAAGCAAAGTATAAGGCTTCAGAAAATGCAATAGTATGGAAAATTAAACGAATGGCTGGTATGAAAGAAACCCAATTGTCTGCTGAAATTGAACTTCTCGAAACTGATACCAAAAAGAAATGGACACGGCCTCCAATATCAATGAACTTTGAAGTTCCATTTGCTCCATCTGGATTCAAGGTACGGTATCTTAAAGTGTTTGAGCCAAAGTTGAATTATTCCGATCACGATGTTGTAAAATGGGTCCGTTATATTGGACGCAGTGGACTATATGAAACACGTTGTTAAACCAAATAAACAACTACAAAGTTGAAGTTGAAAGTGTGTTACAAAAAAATTTCTCAATTTAAATAAAAAACTGAACCCTAATGTTATAATCATATTTCCATAGTATATAATTCTGTATACATCTATTAAATTGCGCTAATTATTTAAATATTTTATTTCTATTTCGGAAAAATAAGTACGGAGAGTGTGTTTTGTTATTATTTTGATTATTCAATTTAAAATAAGCAGGTAACATGATGCAGTTTTAAGAAAAACAACAGCATTTAGATTTGAGTACTTTATCAGAATTTTGAATCTTTGTTTATCCATTATCCAGATTATATTAAATTTTAACATTTTAAATGAAAATTAATAGCAAATTTAAAATTATTAATATAAAATTGTCGTTATAAACACACCATTTATATATATACAATAAAAATTTAACCATATATTTATAGAAAATAATACAAGTATATAATCGAATAGTATTGCGAGAGAAAACAATAAATAAAATATGTTACTCCTATTTAAATCTTCATTTTTCATTGAGTAAAATTCATTAATTTTATTTCTTTTATTCAAAGCCTGCAAAAACTAAATGATACTTTCTTAATATCAAATGTTTGGCTAGTCTGGCTGTGCCTTAGGATTATTAGATAAAAGTTTAATTTCTAAAGGCTATGTTACAGATGACAATAGAAATTAAACTATTAAATTTTTCGTAACTGCTGATGATTATTCACTGACAATGCAATTCTATCTAATGTTTATGAATTTACTTCCTTCAACAAATAAAGTGCATTATACGATTAAGACAACGTATGAATACCGAATCGAATAAAGTACTGATGAAATTTGTAGCGTACTTCTCAAGTAAAGATTTATATAAGAATTATTTATAAAACTTTAATCTTTCCGGATTGTTTAACTAGTTTAATTACATATACGTACACCAACAACAAAAACAAACAAAATACTATTTCAAATAAGAGAGAGGCAAATAGTTTCATATCTCATTCCAATGAGTATTGGGTGAAAAGTATAGCGCACGCTTTTTAAACATTCCTAAAAAATATAACTGTTCTTTATTCTTACAGAAATTTTAATGCAAATAATAAAATGCTTTCACCTTGCGTGTGTAGTTTTTTACTTTTTAATTATATTTAAACTTATGGGTCGTAAAAGTGTTATTATGGACCAAAAAATTGCTATAGTCTCTGTACCGAAATATCTATACGAAATGAGTTTATAATATTACCAACAAAAGTTACTGCTGGAGAACCACTTCGAAATAAACCAAGCAAATCAGTCCTAAACGTACAACTCCTGCACAAGATCAATATGAGTAAAAATTTGAAAGCGTAATCAAATTATATACAAACATACTTTTTTTCCTTTTTATAAAGCGTCCAATTAAAGTGAGCATATAGGCTTGATTATTTCTTACTTTTTATTTAATAACAACAATAACTTTGCTGATTTGCATGAATATATGAAAAATGATGAATCACAGAAAGAAAGAGTTTTATTGAGTGAGTTTTTTGTTATCAAATATTGTGTGTAATTACTGAAATTTAAAGTCCATGTATTAACGTTGAAAAATTATTACCATTAGTATTGTGTTTGATAATAATTTTGTATAGTTATATACATATATTTATCGAAAAATAAGTTTACCCACATACAGACGTCTACTATCTATCGTCTATAAAATAATAAAAAGCAGAAAGAAAATTTGTGATTGCCAATTATATTATTGCAACTGAAGGTAAAGACATCTTTTGATAAAGTGATAGCAAAAATTAATATTAATATTGACAGTAAAAGATGGAAAAGAAAATGGATTCCGGAGGAATTATTCCTGATATTATTGATAGATCACCTGAAGGTATTGCTCATGTGACTTACGAGGGCGATATTAAGGTCAACTTAGGCAACGAGTTGAAGCCAAAACAGGTAAAGGCGGAACCGAAAGTAATATGGGACGCTAAAGACGATTCTCTCTACACAGTCTTAATGGTAGATCCTGATGCTCCTTCACGAGAATCACCTACCTACAGGGAAATCCTACATTGGTTGGTTATAAATATTCCAGGAAATAGAGTTGCCGAAGGTCAAGTAATTGCAGAGTACATTGGTTCTGGGCCACCGGAGGGTACTGGACTTCATCGCTATGTTTTCCTTGTGTTTCAGCAAAGCGAAAAAATTGTAGCTAACAAATTTATACCAAAAACGTATGTAGTAACTTACAACTTAAACACTTAGTCATGCAAGTAATATTCATTACACTCATTTATTTTCAAATAGATCTCGCGAAGGACGTTTGAGTATAAAAACCCGTGATTACATTTTGAAATATAATTTAGGAAATCCTATTGCTGGCAATTTTTATCAGGCTCAATATGATGATTATGTACCAATTTTAAAGGCTCAATTAAATTAATTGAAGTCAGTTTAAAACTGTTATTCTTTTTTTAGTAAAATATTGATTAAATTAATAGAAATGTCTATGCATTTTAGAAAGGGGCAAAACATCATAAACAATATATAATTTATAATTTTAAATGCATAAAATATTAAATGTACCTAATACTATTGTAATAAACTGAAATATGTATGTATGTTAAGTTGCGACAATTTTTGAACTATAGCTTGCATTTTAATTAATTGTGTGAAGAATCGTGTGAATTATTTTTTAATTTTCTATTGACAATTTAGTACTCTGTAATAAAATCGTTTGCTATTGCAAATTAATTTCTTTTTAAATTACTATTAACAAAAAATACATCCTGCTAATGCTTGTTATATAGTAATTTTCTATCGCCGATATCATAAATTAACTTCAGGTAATAGATATCTTAAAAATCAATCGAAATTATAAATAAATTTTGTCATACGAGTATCGTTTAGGATGAATATTTTTAAATTATCTATTTATTCATCTTAAGAGAAACAAATACTAACATAAAATCAAAACTAACATTGATTATATGTAAAAAGCATTACTTTGATTGTCCATGTCCTAATATAAAATTCGCTACCTTTTCATTAAATTCAGCGGCATATCGTAAGTGGATATTGTGTTTGCCATCTGGAAATTCAAAGTACCTGCATATAAACATATTTAAATTGACAAAGTTTTCAGTTAATGATAAAAAAAAAGATTTAACATAAAACTTACTTTACTTGTTTTATATGTTTTAATAGGTAAGGAATATGTTCTGGGGCAATCATTGGGTCTGTTTTACCATGCAAAACAAGTGTAGGTGCTTTTATATTCTCCAGCTCTTTTTTGCAAAAGTCGCCATCACAGTTTTTATAAAATAGTATTACTGCATCCACCCATTCGGACCATAGTTCGGCAAATCGGGGTTTTCCATATACTTTTTCCATAGGTTGGCGCATTCGTTCTGACCACTTATTAACATCTCGTATGTTTTCGAGAGCTTTAATTTCATCAAGATTTAGATAGGCACCAGCGCCCCAAATAATTAACTTTTCAACATTTTGGCTATATTGGCCAGCTGCAATTAAACCAGTTATACCACCATCACTCCAACCCAAAATACTAAATTGGTGCCTTCCTAAAGTTTTCATCAGATTGACAGCGTATAATGCATCTCTTTGAAAAAAATCTAATCCCCACTGCCTTTTCGGTGGAATCGATTTGCCATATCCCGGAGGATCCCATGCAATGATAGTGTGATTTGGTAACAAAAACGGCAGCTGTTCTATTTGTGGCTTAAAATCAGTCCAGCTGGACCCTAAAGCTCCAGGTAGTAGCAAAACACTTTTCTCTCCCTTTCCGCTCTCAACAATATTAATATCAACATTTTTTACGGTCACCTTATGCTCGCAATGAGTAAACCGTTTGGATGATATGCATCTCGAATATGTTCTTAAAGACAGTGCTTTTTGAAAATATTGGAGAAACATGATGAAAACAATTCAACAAGTAACTAACCTTAAACGTGCAAAGCACATCAGCTGAATTGCACTTTTTTAAGTTGTATATTATTGCGTAAAGTTAGTTTACCTACCGTAAAAAACACAATCTAATTATGAACAGAAGGAAGGAAGTACAAAATGGATACATTACATATAACAACAAAATATCTCATACGAAATAAAATTTTTAAATAAATAAAATGTACTAATATTATAAATAATATTTCATAGCAATTTTCGAGAAGCCCTTAGTGTTACTGTGTTGCATTTAGTCCGTTTTAAGCTGTCCTGTTATCGGACAACACTGGGTGGAATTGAAATAGGAGTACGTACGTATGTATATATATGGTGGGTTTGTTTTAACGAATTGGCTTCGCTAATGGAGGTGAAAATTACTTATTCTGGACACACACCGCTTAATTCACCACTAATAGTACAGTGATATATGCTAATACAGTACCACCTTCGAATAACCGCACTTTGTAGAGTTTCAATTTCATTCACCACACCGGAAAATTTCGCTACACTTTACAAAAACTCACCACCCTGTAAATCTCTCCACACCGGGAAAATTCACCACATCATGCAAAATTTCACTATACTTCCCAAAATCACACCACACAAATTTTGGGGCCCCCGTACGTCAAAATCCGACGAATTATTCACAAACAAACCACACGTGTGTGTGTCATCACAGCACACCAACGACGACAAGTTCCAGACAGACAGATCACACACAGCCACAAAAACAACACACACACATCATCAATCAAACCCACATTTTTCAAACTCACACAGCCAGCAGCGTACACGTACGAGTATTTCTCTCTTTTATTTTATTAAAATTTCATTTATAAGAACCGGATGCAGAAAAAGAATATGCGAATTATAATTTTAATTTTTTGAGCGAACGAAAACCGAATTTTCCATCCACCAGTATTGCCAGAAAGGAAAAAATTTTAACTCCAGAAAAATAACACTAAAATAGGAAAAAATTAAAAAAAAATTAATATTAAAAAAAAAACAACAAAGATTCATTGTTGAACAAAAAAATAACAAAAAACAACAACAATGCAGCTGAATCCAAAATTGCTTATTTTTTATGTTGAAAGCAGTCAAACTTTTCTGCTTTCGGTTATTATTATTTTTGTGGTTGTGTAATTTAAATTTGGAAAAACAAAAAAAAAAACACTTTTTTTGTGAATTTAAATTTTTGTTTTTTTTCTATTATTATTTCGTTACAATATTTTTTTTCCTTTCTGGTTGGAAAGATTCGTTCCTTCGTTCGTTCAAAAAATCATAAAACAAGAAATGTTTATAATTCGCTATTAATTTTTCGTGCTAGACTTGATTTAATTCACAATAGCAAATAAAATAGGGTATTCCATTATTATTTATAGAGTGATTTATTTACTAATTTGTCTACAAAACATTGACATGCGTACTTTAGTTAAACAAAGACTTTCAATTGACAGATTATTTATTTATTTGTCAGTAGAAAGAACCAAGTGAAAGAGTTTTGTAAAAATTCATTTCAACTAGATAAATAAACTAAAAATTTATTAACTAAGTATTATATTTGAATAATGTACATAGTTTAGCTATTTAAATCCTGAAATTATTATTTATTTATTGGATTTGTTTTGATAATTACGTGAAAAAGGATGTATCTGTAAACAATCGATTGGTTAACTAACTGTAAGCAATAGAATTTTATCAATATTCCTGTTGAAGGATAAATGTGAAAATAAATAACGTTCTAATCAGCAAAACCTTTCCCAATTAAAATTTAAAATAAATACTTTTTTGTACACCCATATACACATATGCATATGTATTGGAATCTGATTGCTTACATTCTTACATGTACCAAAAAATTATGTGCGTAAATGAGTCCTTCCTTAACTACTAAGTTGATATTCTCTCAAATACTAAATACTTGTGCGTATGTGTATGAAACCCTATATAGCATATATAAAATATGTATGTACAGTATAATATAAAGCTATGAAAAGTATGTAATATGCAAATGTCAAGGAATTTGCACGAAACCAGAGAAAGAATTATACGTGTAATTTCTGAATATAAGCCATATGTTTGAGTGCGTGAATATGTGCAGATGTGAAGCGTTGATAAAATAAAAAAATTAAAACAGTGAGTGAGTGAGTATCATCGACATGTGCATGAAATTTTGATATTTATCCTGATTTGAAGCTTGAATTACCTAAACACTGCTGGCGATATTTTATTTTAAAAATACATTTTACAATACATTTACTTGGTTCATTCATTTTACGGGATTATATCATAATTTTATAAGAGAATAATAGAAACAGGTTTAAGTTAAAAGATTTGTTATTTATTTATATATAGTATATGTAAGTTTATTTTGAATGTTAACATTCTAAAATCAGTCATTATTAACAATATCTAAAATAACTTGCAACCAGAAATTAATACCGCATGTAATAACAGGACATCCTGTTTTTGCTGCGATTTCGTCTAGTATTTTATTGCATATTAAAATATGTATATACAAATGTTCGTTCTAGTAGTTAGGTTTACGAACTTGTTTATTTCTCAAAGGATGATGGTGGTATATATGTATGCTATGAGTAGGTGGTAAATTTAATGATGGTTTGTTTAACTCCCTCTTTTTAGGGTTTGTAAAAATTAAAGCTTTTTGAAGAGCTTTTCTCCATCTATAATCCGTCAAAAGGAATACTTGACGGTTTGTACGAAATTTTTGGAAATTGCAATTTAGTATCGTCGCGGTTGCAGTATGGATCAATACTTGTAAAAGTTTTCTCTTCGTATAGATATAATTTCTCTTAACACAAAAAAAAAAATAAATAAAAAAAAAATGGAAATAATTGGTGGCAGATAGATAGACACGGTTGTCCTTCATAATATATTTAAATAAAAATTATCTCTAAAATTAGTATGCATTAAACAAAATACAATGTGAATAAATATGAAGAAACAAACATAAAAACGTAATAATTTCGAAGTGTAAAAATTGAAATTAATATTTTCATATGCGTATACATATATGTACATACATATATGTACATACTATAATCAATTATTGCTAAAAAAAAAGTATTATATAAAAGTATGGAAAATTTCGTGTTTAATTAAGTAACTCAAGGGTGTAAATTTGTTTAATTTAATGTTGAAAATGAAAAAATAAGGAAGATATTCGATTTTTTATACGATTTTCAGTATGTACACACACAGGACGTTAAAAAATTCGCAGGACTATATATTGGCAATGAATGCAAAGGAGCAGAGAGATGCTTAGAGAATCAAATAACATCAAGACAACAAACATCCTCTATAGTATCGAATGTAAAAGTAATAATAAGGAAAAAATAATCGTACAATTATTTTTTTTTTTTCAATATGTGGTAACGAGGAAATTATATTAAATTTTATAATTTTATTCAATACACACACATAAAAATTCTATCAGAGAAAAAATCAAGGTTTAAGCTTTTTGAAAGCTCGTTATTGCAGCCAACTTAACTTGAAGTCCGAAAGGAAAGCTTCTGGTTTATTAACCGTTAATTCGGAACTTTCACAAAATACAATATGACAAAAAGAAAAAAGGATAATTAGTAAAACTATAAAGGAACAACACGCTAACTATAGATATTAATATAGCGGTTAAACTCTTGGTACGTTTGTTCGCAGTCAATATTTGTTGTTTGTTTTTTGTATTAAGACAAGCACTATGAAAAAGGAATTCGAAAATATGAATTAAAATCCCATACCACAACAAATTACGTTTATACGATATTTGTCATAACTGCTATAGTGCTATAGTGTACAATATATAACTGCAATGAATTAATTTTTTATATATGTACATATGTATGTACTATATACAGGCATATGTATGTACTATACATATACATACATATGTATATACTATTAATATTATATTCATAACATCAGATTGTTTCTATTTGATGTGTGGACGCCTGTAAAACAGAATTGTGTTTGACTTCGATCAGTACATTACTGTTTTTTGACATACGATATACATATCTATCTACATATGTCTTTATTTAAGGACATGCATACATATGTATATGTATGTGTATTAAAATATAAACATTTATACTTGACGTAACAAATACGAAACATGAAACATTTACAAACTATTGTAAACGTATATTTTATTTTATTTTATTTTAGTTCGAAATGAAAATTGCAAAAGGAAAAATAAAAAACAACAACAAAAATAATAACATATCATATTAAAGATAGATTTAAAGAAATTTATGATATCGTTTTAAAGAAACACAAACATACATACATATATATATATATATATATGTATATGTATGTAGATGCACACATATTATATTAAGTGAATTAAATAAAGTATAAAACCAAAATGGTGGATTTGCTATTTCAACAAAATCGAAATATAAACAAACGAGGTCATAGAAACCAATCAAGACAAAAATCGCAATTAATGCCATCACAACTACCAGTGCATTTACAAAGAAGGGCTAAATTTGATAGTCCAATAGATAAAATGCCCATTATATCGTTTTTGCCACTATGCAAGTTATACAAAATATATTCAGTATTAAGTAGCCACAGCAACAGCAACAACAATGACGACATCTGCGACAACAGAAACACGGTAACAATTAACACTAACAGCTCAGCAATAAGCGGACGTAACTGTATTTTAACTACAAAAAAATATGGTCGTTGCAAAAACTGCAGCTTTAGTTGTAATCGTTTATCAATGGTTTTTGCGCTTCTATTAATCCTAATGGCAGAGGGCTTAACAGCAATAAATGCTTTTCAGCTAGATGGCTCGCAGAGTTCGTTTGCCCAATTCCGTAAATGGTATGTAGGCTTAAATGGATCACTAGAACTGGAATTTAAGACTGAACAACCAAATGGTTTAGTCTTATATACGGACGATGGCGGGACCTATGATTTTTTCGAATTGAAATTAGTCGAGGGTGCTTTACGCTTACGGTACAATTTAGGAGGCGGTGCCCAGATTATAACCGTTGGACGAGATCTACATGATGGCCACTGGCATAAAGTTCAGGTAAGTACATACATATAACGGGAACTGAAAACTAATTAGATATTTACATATGTATATACATACATGTACATATGGAAATGAAAATAATTGACGAATAATCTCACAATACACTAAATCTTAAATATTATACAGAGAACTAAAACTGCCTTTTATGTTTATATTTATGTTTAAAGTATACTGCCTAGAAGCAAAAAAGAAAAAAAAAACATGAGAATCTAATTTAACTAAATTTAAATACATTGTAGTTAAATGTAGTATGTACATATTTTCGAATTGTTTAAAATTGTTTTCTTTAAACAATTTACTATGTTAGTTTATTCTCTTAAACGGATTTCGTTCAAAACCTAAAATTTATTCAGTAATTTCGCGTGATGTTTTGAGGTTTCGTATACCATGTTGATAACTGTGTACTTCACTGATCAAAAAACGTTTTATCTAAAGTATAAAACGAATTACAAATATTGTCATTTAGTTATTTTTATAGTTAAGATACATCGGTGGTCACTATTATTTTTGCAACTAAGCTGATCGTGTAATAAAAATTTGTTTTCTATTTTCGTTTTTTTCTTCGTGTGAACAAGAAAATTAAACAGACAGAATTTAAACTGCTAATACTGTGTGGCACATCTTTTACAAAAGTATATGATCTGATCAGAAATTTATTGAAATTTACATTCAACGAAATCATAGAAAATAATTTAAGCCTTTTTCAGGTATATTTTTTCATGTATTATTTGCCAATTGAAAAAAGTTGGACCTACTTATTTGCATATTTACGTTACTAAAATCGTATGTAACACGTGTAATATGAGTAATTTTCTTTAGTAAATACTTACATTTTTGATTGCATATTATTTTATTTTTTTTTTTTTTTAGATTTCCGTATACAAGATTCCACTATTGATTATTGATTTTATTATTGAATCTGGTTTATTTTATATTGCATTTAGCATAGATTCATTAAACAATCCGAGTAAATATGTCGACTAATTTATGCATTGTCTCTAATAGATAATAGATAGTGTATTAGATAGTACACTATACTGCTATGTATGTTTGTATATACATAGTTATGTACTATATACAATTATATAGTATACATATATAATTAATGTATTGATAACATTAATGATTTGTCTTCAAGGTAATGCGAAACGATGAACAGACATCATTAATTGTAGATGGAGTATCTCAGAGTCGAGCTACAAAGGGTAAGGAATTTCAATTTGGAAAGTTCGCAACGAACTCGGACGTTTATGTAGGAGGCATGCCGAATTGGTATAGCACAAAATTAGCATTATTGGCACTTCCGAGTGTAATATTTGAGCCTAGATTCAGGGGTTCTATAAGAAATCTTGTTTATGCCGATCAACCAGGTGGACAGAACAGGAGACAAGAAATGAAACAGCCGCGTGATGTCAAGTGCGGCGATGGTCCTTGTGATCATGGAGAAATACCAAAAGAGAAGGTTATACGTAATTCCCGAGGCAGTAATACTACAGACGCATGTGAACGACATGATCCTTGTCAACATGGTGGCATATGCATATCGACAGATTCCGGCCCTATTTGCGAGTGCAGAAATTTAGAGTATGATGGGCAATATTGTGAAAAAGAAAAGGCCCCTTCAGAAGCAACTTTCCGTGGTGCACAGTTCCTTTCTTATGATCTTGGTCAAACCGGTGCAGAGCCGATTGTTAGTGCCCAAGATGCAATAACATTATATTTTCGTACCAGACAACCTAATGGTTTATTATTTTACACAGGTATCTGCAGTTCGTCAGAGTATAAAATGTGAATGAAACAATATATAGAGTTTGTTTTCTTTTCAAGGACACGGTACAGATTATTTGAATTTGGCCCTACGTGATGGTGGAGTTTCGTTGACAATGGGATTAGCTAACGGTAAACAAGAAATGCACATAAAGCCGTCTAGAGTTAGATTCGATGACCACCAATGGCATAAAGTTACTGTACACCGTAGAATTCAAGAAATATCTTCAATTACGAGTTTCTGTCGGGTAATATATTCAACATAATTCGGTCTAGTATGAACTTTGCACTTAATTACTCATTATTTTTCTGACGTTAAACCTACAGCTTGTAACAGTAGTCGATGATGTATATACAGATCATTCTCATATTGCTGGAAAATTTACCATGCTCTCATCGTCACGTGTGTACGTAGGTGGAGCTGTCAATCCGAGGGCCTTATTGGGTGCAAGAGTCCACAATAATTTTGTTGGTTGCCTGAGAAAGGTATTCACTTTACTTTTCTTTCTAAAAATTAATATAAATAAATACGTTGACATATGTAGGTTGAGTTTTCGGCAGACACTTTGTTACTAAATCTTATTGATTTAGCAAAAAGCGGCTCGAAGCTAATACAAGTTGCTGGTAATGTAGAATACCAATGCCCTATCGGAGATCCACAAGATCCAGTCACCTTTACTACTCGAGAGTCTCACTTGGTAGCCTGAGTTTTTTTGAATTTTTTTGTAAACACTTAAAGTAATGCATCTGTTATGTTTAAGGTATTGCCTCCATGGGAAACTGGAAAGCAGAGCTCTATATCATTTAAATTCCGGACTAAAGAACCGAATGGCTTGATTATATTAGCCACTGGTTCGAAGCAACCAAGATCGAAAAATGTAAATACAATATCTAGCAGTTGATAACTTTTAAAACTTACATTCCTTCTATCGATATTTTATTTTATTCTCAAGGCTGTACTATTCGCAATCGAACTTCTTAATGGACATATTTATATTCATTTAGATCTAGGCTCTGGAGCCGCCAAAGTTAGAAGTTCCCGAAGAAGAGTTGATGATGGGGACTGGCATGATTTTATTCTGCGTCGCAATGGCAGAGATGCTAAAGTTAGTGTAGATGGAGTTTGGAATGACTTTCGAACTCCCGGTGATGGTACAATCCTGGAATTAGATGGTCACATGTATGTAGGTGGCACAGGACCAGCATATAGTAACGCCAATTGGCCACCTGCCATATGGACTGCAACACTACGGCAAGGCTTTGTAGGCTGTTTAAGGGACTTGCAATTAAGTGGCAAAGCCATTGATATAGCTGCATTTGCTAGGTTGCAAGATTCAGGTATAATATTAAATAAATTAAATTAATTAAATGTCTAAATTGTAGTATATTTACATGCATATTAGTAGGTGTATAAGTGTATACATAGGATTTTTGACGATATTTTCATTACAGCCTCGGTTAAACCGTCCTGTCATGTTCAATCTAACGTATGTGCTGGTAATCCATGCCTTAATGGAGGCACTTGCATGGAGGGCTGGAATCGTCCCATTTGTGACTGTACTGCCACACTTTACTACGGACCAACTTGTGGTAGAGAGTCAGGAACTTTGGCATTTAATGGCACTCAACACATGACTGTATGGCTTGGCAATGGTCAAGGCACAAAAACTCAAACTGAAGAACTCTTATTGCGCTTTAAAACTGCTAGGCCTACAGGACTGCTTCTCATGACCAGTGCAGAGTCAAATTCTCCAGATAGGCTTGAAATTGCTCTTGTTGCTGGACGAATACGTGCTAGTGTAAGGTTGAGTGATCGAGAAAAGGTAGGGCCTGAAATGGAAACCATCATCTCTTATTTACAGTTAACACTTTCATTTTACAGAATCTCTTAGCTGGACAATCAGTTCTGAACGACAACAACTGGCACACTATACGCTTTTCAAGACGTGCATCAAATTTGCGTTTACAAGTTGACGGGGCTCCCCCTGTCAGGGGTATGTTATGTATGTATCACCAGCACTTTAATTGCCCTACTACGTGTCGTGCCGTGTCGTTTTTTACATCTTTTTTCATTAAAAAAAATAATAATAATCAGGATAATTTCAGGCTAGGACTCTGCTTGTTCATTTTTTGTATATAGGTTAATTTGTTTGTGCAGATTTAGCGAAACAAAAAGCAGAAAAAGAATTCCTTTAACTGTGAACGTCCTTCATAATTTCATTATAGAACCTAAAAATTAGAATGTAAATGTATACACATTTATACATATGTATATGTACATATATGTATATTATATGTATATATATATATGTATATATATGTATATATATAAACATATATAATGCATATTCACATTCCTTTAACAGTGAACGTCCTGCATAATTTCATTATAGAACCTATAAATTAGGATGTAAATATATACACATTTATATATACATATGTACATATATCTATATATATTACGTATAAATATGTGTATATATAATATGTATATGTATATATACGAGTATATATAAACATATATATATATATATACATATATTTATATATATATATATATATACATATATACATATATATATATATACATATATACATGTATATGTACATGTATTTTTTAAGTATTGTATAGAAAATGTATCATTTGTAAAAAATTAACATGTCATCATAATCGTTTTCATTCAGACTCTTGTTTTATAAGTACATATATTTTAATATGTATTCAACATGTATTTACATTATTCGATTTCGAAATTGTTTGGTGAATATACTATATTGTGCACTGCGTGCAACTTTTCTCAGTCTCTTAAAAACTTTTTTTTTATTCGTTTTAGTTATGACATTAAAAAAATTGAAAAACAAACATATTTAGTCCAGACAAAATATTGGAAACTCCAGTTTCCCTATTTATGGTAAATAACAACAAAAATTTAGTCCTTTAATCTATATCTGTTCAAACATAAGTGCTTATATATGTACATTAGCTAAAAAACGAGCCGGACAATGTAAATAAATACGATTCATCCATTTATAAAAGTTTTCCTAAAGGACATTTCCTAAAGAACATTTTTGTTTCGTTCGGACTAAAATATAAACAAAACAAAAAATTGTCACATCCCTCTCCAGTGATACTCATATTCCGTTTCTGTTTCACACAATAAATAAATTTTCGCAACATTTCAAAAAAAAAAAAAATAATTTTACACCGTGTAATGTACATAAGTTACAAAACATAATTCGTTTTTATTCCTCATTTTACTTTTCTGCTTCCGTCTCTAAATCTTCACAATGGACGAGTAAAATTCGGAAACCTATTGACTTCTTATTGTTATAAATTTCATGAAAAAAAAAGAAAAGAATATAAAAATGTCATTCACTTCATACATATGTACCATATACATACATGTGTACATTCATGAACGAATAATCATCATATTTTATTACGAGATAAAAATCGAACTGAATTTGAATAAAATTGAATTTTTCTTTAAAAAATTTTATTGAAGTTATAACAATTTGTTTTTACATACATATCTACATACATACTTTCATTTTATGATTACTTTGTAAGTTCGTTTGTTTTTGAAAATTTTGTATGTTTTCTTTTCTAAATTAACAACTACTTTTCGAAAAACAAAAATCTTGATGTTGTGTTATTTATTTTTACGCAATACAATACTTATGTTGAACAAAATTAATATTTCGTTGCTATAACGAATACCTTTTGTAATGATGAAAAAAAGAAACCTATAAGTAATCGTTTAAAAAAATCAAGCAATTCCATTGATTGTACAACTTAAAAACAGCAGCTTATTTTGTTTAAATCATGTTATTTTTGCATTAGCTTTAAAGTAGGCTGTAGGATTTGGATAACACTTGGCATTTACACAACAATAACACAGATAGGAAGAACAAATGGCAAAGAGCATGATAAGATTGAAATCCTAACAATGGGTAGAAGATATGATGGCCTCAATTCTTTACCAATAAATAATTCAATATGCTTTAACTGTTTAACTCTCAATACCGAATTTAGCTTTAGTAGCTGAATTTCAACTGTCAAATGCGTAGTGCAGTTTTAGGACTTTATTAGTAAATGCTTCTAAATGACTAAAGGGAATCAGGGACAAGTTTAAAATAAAAACAAATCATAAGAAGGAGATCTGAAGGAGATTATAATAAAGTGTGAATAATTTGCCTGAATCTTTATACAATTCGTTATTATTTTTCGTTTAAAATAATTTCTCAAATTACTCAAATCGTATAACTAACTACATTTACCTTTTTAATAAGATATAAACTTTAAAGTTTCAGTTTAATATTTTCAGCTAAATAAAATGTGTAATAAATGAAGAATAGTAAATGCAGAGAAAAAACGAAAATAAAAAATCGACACGCAAGATCGGTGATATAAAATAAAAACATTTTTTTGCTTAATTGTCGATTGTTGCTTTCCTTTCAATTATCGAAGATTCGTTAATAACAAAAAGGAAAGAAATTGCAAAGAAATGTTTTTCTTAAAACGCCAGGGCTGTAATATTGCACCAAATTATTATGTATTTAGTTTAATGTAGAATATGTGTAAGTGTTTGTATGTTTACATATAAACTGGAATAAACTAATAATAAAAACTACTACTTTTGCTACAACTACTTACTTACCTAGCTACTTACCTACTTTACCACTTAATATAAAAAATATCAAGTTTATTTTTTTTTTAATTCTTTTTCTAATACTACTACAACTACCACTAATAAAAATTTTAATACTCTTGTTAGTTAGTAGCAGCACTCTCTTCATATATACTCTAATTATAATACAATAACATTTTATTTTATTCTTTTTTTTTAATCATAACAAATGTCCAATTGTGCCTTGTTCTGTGGTATTGTTATTTTTGGAGCCTTCTCCAATTTTGTATACATTTTTCTCAAAATGTCTAAAATATTCCATATTGTTATTGTATGCGGCCCTTAAAATTTATGTGATATGGCAGCCATTTGGACTATCGCGTTCCGTAATGAAACACGCATACGATATTATACATTTGAAAAGATTAAAATGAAAAAACAAACAGAACCACACAAAAATTGTTTCCCCACGTATGGCGTTTGCATGACAGCACCCATTTTCGCAAATTGCATGCATGAGTTAAAAAAAAAGCAAAAAAAAAAAAACAAAAAATAAATAAATAAGGCAAATAAACTATCCGACAAAATTAATACAAATGTAGAATGCTTTTTAAAATAGTTGTAATGAAAACAATAAAATAAGATTTACATACATTAAAATATAAATTATTTTTTATGCATAAAATTGAATTAGGAACAATTGTTGCACAATGTCATCTAAGTAACAGAAATAAAAAAGGATCACTTATGAAGTTCTATAAAGGGTTTA
This sequence comes from Sarcophaga rosellei, assembly GCA_930367235.1. Classification (NCBI taxonomy): domain Eukaryota; kingdom Metazoa; phylum Arthropoda; class Insecta; order Diptera; family Sarcophagidae; genus Sarcophaga; species Sarcophaga rosellei. The sequence continues at coordinate 886,002 of OV884017.1, read as the reverse complement.
TATTTGAATTTAATCGTCTCTCGACTGATTTAATTACGATCTGTCAGCTGTTGTTTTGGGTTGTATTAAGTTTTAATTACATTTTAGTTCCATATAAACACTCTCGTTTTCTCGTTTTTCTTTTTATACATATACTATGTAGATATAATTTGACTCGATTGGACCATTGTTGTAATAGAACCAATGGATTTTTACACTATTTTTGACACTATCACTGCACTCTGTATATGAGTACCAATCGCACAATATGTACTGTTATTGTATACCGCATTTTTTATTACGATTACTTTAAAGTTTTTCTTTTTTTTTTTTAATTTATTTTGCATCACCTACAATACATACATATAAGGAAATGCTTGTATGTTCGCAAAATATGTTATGATTGACAGATGATGCTTATATGTAGTTTTATTAAGATTTGCAGAATTGATTTACTTTCTTAATTGCGCACATACAATATGTATTAACTGACTAGCAGGGTATAAAATAAATTACGCAGTTATCACGATTGTTTTTAAAAACGAAAAAGACGATTATGTTAGAGTCATCATTGTGTCATTCAATCTTCAAAATATACAACATACCAAGTAGTTCCGATGTTTTTTTATTTTATTCTTTTTTTTTTTATTATTTATAATCAGCACCTTATTAGTTTTTCTTTACTGCAAGTTCTGAAGATACAATAATTGCCTTTTTGTCAAAGTTTTTTGTCAGTGTGTCAAAAGTATTAAATTTAAAAATAAGTCATCTTATAAGAATTTTTTTAATTTTCAAAAAATAAGCTTTAAGTTAACAAAGTCTGCAGCTCGTAGTTTCTTATCAGAATTTTTCAATGAGTAAAACTGTATTTTATTACATTTTACATTTACATACATAGGATAAGAACATAAATAAGAATATGAATTCAATCTTATTCTTCCATTTTAGACCACAAGTGCTAAAACATAACAACATCCATTATTTATACATATGTAGTTATGGAGGCGATTATTTAATATCACTGTATTCTAACTAAATACTATAATAATTAGAATCAAATATATTCATGTCATATTTGCAGTATGATTCGCAATTATATTTATTCATATCGATGTATGCGTATGTACACATATACATATGTATCTATTTACATACATATGTACATATATTCACATCGACATTTTGACACACTGAAAGGGTTTTTCTAATATGTAGTAGATTTATATCCTACATACTATATACAAATTAATATCATTCTTAAGCGTGCTTTTTGTAATAAAAACCAAAAATAAAATATTTACATGCACTAAATACATATATGCATACATATATAATACTTTTATCGACTTTTTATATATTTTATATACATACATACTTATATTTAGTACATATTATGTACGTATATTCGAAGTGATGTAATAAATGTAATGTTAGATACAGATTTATGTACATACATGCAATCATGACGTGTGTATGATACAATAAAGACGTTAGGTGTTAAAGAGATCGGTTTAATATCAGTATGCATTAATTAATTATGAAACCTTGTGTAACTGTAATTAACAGCCGAGACAATTCTGGGACGACACAGCACAATTGAAATACGCTCAATTCATTTGGGTGGTCTATTCCATGCTGAAGAAGAGATACAAATGACTTCGACTATGCCTAACTTCGTCGGTCAAATGCAGGGCTTCATATTTAATGGACAAAGGTGAGAGATTTTTATGTTGATGTCATGTATATTGTAATGATAATGTTCGATTGTCTACTGTTAATTTAGGTATATTGATATAGTTAAATCATTGGGTCCTGAATTATCGGCTCTTCCAAGCGCAACATTCAAGTTAACAGCGCGTTTTGTGAATTCACCACCTGGTAATCCATATCATGCGGCTACCTTCAGATCTAAGCACTCGTACGTCGGACTGCCAATGCTAAAGGCATATTCCACGATATCGGTTGATTTTCGATTTAAAACAGTTGAACCGAATGGTCTGCTGTTGTATAACGGCGGGAGACGTAATGATTTCGTAGCTGTGGAACTCGTCAACGGCCATATACACTACACATTTGATTTGGGAGATGGACCAATAACAATGCGTGACAAAACTCGAATTCATATGAATGACAACCGATGGCATCAAGTTAGCATTAGGAGGCCAGGACCCAAAACACATACTCTAGCTGTGGACGAATCATTCGAGATAATAACATTGTCGGGCAACAGTATGCACTTAGAATTGTCGGGTATTTTGTATATTGGAGGTGTATTTAAGGATATGTATGCAAAGTTACCAGCATCAATATCGTCACGTTCTGGCTTTGAAGGTTGTATTTCTTCACTCGATCTGGGCGACACATCACCATCACTGACAAATGACGCTGTTGTACCGAGCTCGCTTGTTGTGTCCGGCTGTGAGGGCCCAACAAAATGTAGCCAAAATGCTTGTGCAAACAGAGGCGTGTGTGTGCAGCAGTGGAATGCGTATGCCTGCGAGTGTGATATGACTTCATATACTGGGCCAACATGTTATGACGGTAAGTGCTTAAAACTATACGTACGATTGAGTAAATAGGAATATTTAATATAGCTGCAGTGACTGTAGGTTATCATAATTAAAGATATGTACATAGGAAGCGATCGGATCGATTACATAGTACAGTTGTAATCAGTTGCGTTGTCATTAATTATTGTCGACTGACAAAAATTTTTTATTTTAATTTAATCGAGATAATAAATAAAATATGTTCTGTTATAATAATCTATTTGACTTTGTTTAGAGTCCATTGCATATGAGTTCGGAAATAATAAAGGAATGATACAGTATACCTTCCCGGAAAATGCTCAAGCCGATACTGAGGAAGACAATATAGCTTTAGGATTTATAACAACTAAATCTGATGCTGTGTTATTGCGTATAGAAAGTGCGACAACGCAGGATTATATGGAAATGGAAATCGTGGAGGGCAACATTTTTATGGTATACAATATTGGAACAAGAGATTTGCCTCTAGGCGAAATTGGAACGAAAGTTAACGACAACACGTATCATGTAGTCAGATTTAGTCGGAGAGGTGGAAACGCAACGTTACAATTGGATGATTATAATGTACAAACTCTTGCACCTACAGGTATAAATAAATTCTTTTACAGTATCTCTATGCTACATAGCTCTATATTTCATTATTACATTTGCTTTCAGGTCATCAATCCACAATGTTCAATACCATGGCAAATATACAAGTCGGTGGGAAATCTAGCCGTACGGGAAGGACACGTATCGAGAGACCTTTTGCGGGTGTAATAACTGGTCTATCAGTAAACAAGCTACGTGTATTGGATTTAGCTGTGGAACGTGATCCTCATATATCCATTCGTGGAGATGTTCAATTGGTAACTGGAGTATTAGATAGAAATGATCTGCAAAGAATGCAGCAGGTTAGGGATTTTATTTTTTAATAATTTGAAATCTCTTCAAACTTTTTCAAGTATTTTTCTCATCGTAAAAGTTTTTGCTCTGTCGTATTCAAAAAAAGTCTTTCCAAAACCTAATCTTTTTGTCGATAAAATCAATTATGTTTCTGAACCATGTTTTTTTTTATTATTATTAAAAACAAAAACAAAAACAAAAAAAAAGAAACAAACAAAAAACTGCAACATTCACCAAGTGCATTTGAGCAAAGTATAGATAACATGGTTCTTTAACTGTAAATGTGTCTGTCATAATAAATATTTAGAATTCAAATAATTGTTATTTGTGTATTTTGTGCTATCTTCAAATACAGTTTTATAATTATTATTTCTTAATTATAATTAATAATTCATATTCTGAAATCAAAGAACATTACAACAATATTTGCTTCATATTAATCTATTTCCTCTTTACTAAATCTTGTATAAATAAATAATATATATATATATATATAATATATATGTATATATAATATTTGTATAATTTGGTCAGCACTGCGCACTTCGAAATTAAAAAATTATTTTTATTCATTTTCATTCTTATAAAATATTTTCTATTTTGGTTTTTTTAGTTTTTATCTATTGACTTTAATGGCATTTTCTTTGCCCGTATGCCTCCCGACTTTGGAATTTAATTTTATTTATATTTATAGAAATAATTTATCGAACTAAATGCACTTTTAAGCAATTTAATATTACAATGCACATCCTATACTTTATACGAAAATATGCATGCATATAATACATACAAAAGCATTAACATTATACACTATTAACTTATCTGTTCAATATACATACATACATACATATACATATATATATTTTAAACTGAGACCCTAGTCTTGCAGCTCATTGTGTTGGAATGCCAGAAAATAAATTATAGGAGTAGAGGCAAATTGTTGTTGAAGTATTTATTAATTTTTTTTTATAATAGTCATTTTCAAATAATTCATAACTTATTGTTTTGCGTGTAACAACAGGTCAGAGTCTCTGATGAGCATCGAACCCATACATACAACACATACACTTGCAAATTGGCAAGCCACCCGCTAGATAATCATAGCACTCAAGGTTATAACGTTTTAAACTAATTGCAAGAAGAATAAAAAAGACCACTGAAATTTGAATTATCCACTAAGTGTCTCAGTTGTCAGTTATTAAAATCAAGTCTAATAAAAATCAATTAAACGATTCCATTCTTTATAAAACGAAAACAGATATGTAGGCACATGCATATATTTACATATATGTACTCAAAAAACTGACATTTAAATATAATAACTATAATGCATTCCTTAGGATTTTTATTAAAATTTGTTTGTTTCCATTTACTTCAAAGTACATACTAAAAATTTGCATATATGTATGTACATACATATTTACTAACAATTATTAGATAAATACGTCTAACATTTTTTGATATTAAGGATGTCCATACAAGATGAAAATCAAATACATAATAACTTTGTGAATTTTCTCATCTAACACATCTCATTCCAACACAATTAAACTTAATGTAGTATACAATTAATATAAACTTTAATATTATATAAAATGCATACGTAGTGAATATATTTGATAACAAATTGATTACTTTTTATTTGCTTTTTTTCCTTTTTGCAAAAAATTTAAGCAGACACCAGCCAGTGGATACCCTGGCGCTATCGATGATTTGATATTTTCTGGTGCCGGTTCAGGTTGTCGCGGCGATGATGAAGATGAGTGTACTCCACCATTTGAATCCAGTGGAGATGATTTAATCACACCTGTTTATGTTCCACCTACAAAGCAAACAACTGTAATTCAAAATGTTAGCACTGATAAGACTAATGGTACTGAACGAGCCTGTGATGACGAGGACTGCATTCATGGTTCCGGTGACTATGGCGAAACAACAGAACAATTCACTTCTACAAGTACGGCGAAGGGTTCTGGTAAGTAATTAAAAATTAAATCATAACTAATCCTATTATTATCGTCATATCATTAATTTACATCTATTCCTCCCTTTCTCTCTCTCTCTCTCTCTCGCTGTCTCTCATACACCTTATCACAAAAGTGCAAAACTATGAAATTGTAGCTGTCTTTAGTAGTTTTAAATTGGGTGGAATTGTAGGAATAATATTTAGAAACAAATGTCCGTGCATTTAAATGGGTTATGCCCATATCTATGCATCTATTTATGTATACATATGTATACATATTCGTTAAAAATATATATTTTATCAGCATTAATAAACCTATAAAAAAAAATTGAAATAATGCTTTTAAATACTTCAATTCATTTTTTGAAATATTATGTGTTTAAAGTTTAAACTTTACGTTCTGAACAAAAAATGTCACCATTTCTATAAAGAATATACTCGTATATGTATGTACATATATACATATGTTTAATATGAAATTAACGCGACATTAGAGAAATAACAAATACATTTTAAATAATTTTCCCTTCTATGAGAACTAAGGATACATTTAATTAAATGGGAACACTAAAAGAAAAAAGAAAAAAAAACACGAAATGTATAATATTAATTTACTTTATTTCATTGACTTATCAAATAAGGCAGTGTTTTCACGCAGACCTAATTTGCTTAATCCTCTTTTTTTATGAAGTAAATATAAAAGCCGATCTTGCATACCATTAAACATATTATTGACTAAAATATAATTTAAAAGGGTGCGCAAGTATTACCAATGTATGCGATTTATGCTTAAACATTTACGAAATGCTGATTCATCTATCATGGCATTATTTGATATATAATCGTTATTCATTCATGTCAGCCATGGACACTTCCTCAAAGTGCTAAATTGTTGAAAACGTAGCATTACAGTTGGACTTGTTTCTTTCAGAAATTAAATCCTGCTTCATATTACTGACTGTGATTATGCACCGGCTGCTAAGTGAATCGTACTGAATTCCAAATTTAATCAGTTTAAGCACTTGTATTATAAAATTTATACACATAAAACATAAAAGTGAACTCCATACCTATATAAAAAGCAGAGCTGGACAAATGCATCATTATATTTATTATTTTCCTTTATAATACAACGTCATTTAATATATATGTATGTATACAAATATAACCCAATAAGCTGTACTTGATTAAATACATGTATTTTTTTTACTACAAATTTAAAGATTTATCAAAAATATCTTAATTCAATTAAAAAATATGGGCATTTCCATAGTGACGAACGTGACAGTCGTACGTTTTAATGAGATAAAAAACAAGGAAAAATGCATATTTTACATTTTTTTTTATATTTTTAAATAGAGCTTAACTGGCTTTATCCTTAGTACCAAGAAGGGAAAAATCGAACTCAATGGCGCTAAGATATAAGCAATTAAAGTGTGTGACGTGATGTTACAAAAATAGAAGTTTATTTTTTCTTTTTTACTAAAACGCAAAATTCTGCGAATTTAGGCGGAACTTTTGAACAATTGTTTTTTATTGGAATTTGAAGTATATCTAGATTACTTTCCAACTTTCAAAATTAAAAAAAGTTTTTTAGTTTTTTTTTTACAACAGTTTATTTGTGACGTGACGTTACGTGACGCGATGTGACAAAAATTTCTTACTATTTTTTTTCCTTTTTTAATAAATGAAATATTTTTTTAATGTTATTAGATACTTTAATTCATTAATTTGCATAACATTAAAATAATTCAGTGTGTATACATTGTAACAAAACTAAATAAATAATAAATTAAATGTTAATTCGAGAGAAAGAAGCTGTTATAGCTTTCTATATTTGTAACTTTTCATTACACGAAAATAAATGATTTTTTTTGAATTCCAATTATATTAGAACACTCCACATTCCATCTTTCAATTAAGGGTCCAGATAAATTTTCTATTTGCTCTGAGGATATGTAAAGTAATTGAACGCCATTAACACGATCCCTAGCATATTCAAAAAATGATAAAGCATTTTCCAACGACAGATTTTTTGCTTTTGCAATACTCCAAACTTTTCTTTTTACTACGGCTCCAACTCCATCGACTGCTCCTTTTCCATGAGACGTTGCGAAATAATTCCACTCTATGTTTTTGCAACCAAATTTGAGTAGGAAATCCGGCAAGCTTCGGGCAATAAATTTATTTTTGAACTGGGAAGTACTTCCGTTCGAAAATATGTAAATATTTTGAAATTGTCCATGTTCATCAATTATTTGATGCACAAGTGTCTTTATAAAACAAAACGCGTCGAACTTGTTGTGGCTAAGTTTATCACTTATTATTGCAAACGATCTAGTTGAACCAGGTAACGCACATAAAAATTGTGACTTGACGATAACTAAAGTGCGCACTCTGAACTTCATTTTAGTTGACTATACGATAATTCTCCGCAAAATCTACTTGTAATACCATGTCTCCTACTTTAATATTGTTTTTTTTAAGTGGATTTTGTTTCTCTTTCCCTATAACGACGCGCTCTTTCCGCCATACTAGCTGCTGATGACTCCATCTATGTATGTAACATGTAATATATGTATTTTAAACCGCAATATATCCTATTGTATTAGGTAGAACTTACGATAATATTTTTTTCGTGACGTGACGTGACAAACTTTAATATTTTATAAAAAATAACGCAATTCAATATAAATTGATTTTCCTTCAAAATTAAGTTTTGCATAGTAAACTAAATTAAAATTAAAAATTTTAAACACTTTGAGCCACCAACGCAAGAGAAATAGAAAGAAATCCTGTTTTTCGTGACGAATGTTACAGTAAAATATTGAGAACAAAGGAAATCAAAAATATGCCGTTAACAGATCTTTACTTAATATCATTCTTCCTTTTTAAACAAGCTATTGTAGTTACAAATATTTTCTGATGACAGCACACTTAAATAATCGATTTTGCATAAATTAATACTTAAGAGAAAATGTTACTAAAAATTAAATAAAAAAATATCAAAATTAAACACCAACTTTGGAGTTCGATTAACAAGAATGAGGACAAAGACAATTTATAATAGCTATAATTTATCAAAATTTAAGTATTTTTATCTAACAATAGTGGTCTAAAAAACATTTTCCTTGACTTTTAGTTTTTCAGTCATGGTGGACTTTTCTCTGGAAATGCCCATATACATAATTAACAAACCAAAAAAAAAAGAAAAAAAATAACAAAAACAAAAAATAAGTAAAAACTCCGTAAATAATTGTGGAATCATAGTCTGTTAAAAAATGTTTAACGTATGGTAATGAGCAGAAGGGTGTGCTTAAAGGTTTCGTATATAAGAATTTATAAGAAGAAATGTGAGAGGGAGAGAGAGTAAAAAGAAATTAATAAAGTGATAATAAATTCAAGTTTGTTTACTGGGATACTAACTGTGCACATGAATCCCACAGATTTGACAATATTTAATATATATAAATACTATATGTAAATGGGTTCTTTTCCGAAGCATTAAGTAAAAGTTCCTTGATATTTTAGAAATGTGTTAGTTAGACAGATTTTCTGCTTTAAAAGTAAAAAAAAAAAATAATAATAATACTGTTAAATTTAAATAAAATGAAACAAAATAAAGAATTATTTCGAGATATGCGCGTAAATACATGTGTACCTTAAAATATCTAGTATCAGCTATATTTAACATTGATTTGTGTTCTTAGTTTTAAAGTAAAAACTTAATAAAAGTAATAAAGAAATAAAAAAAAAATAAAACAGTAATAAAATTCAAAACTACAAATTTAATTGATTTTTTTCGCTTTTTCGTCAAACGTTGATAAAACTACAACATTATTTGATACATGTATGTATGTATGTATGTATACATATGTATATCTGTGAACCTAAGCAATAACATATTGACCTAAGTCTTAATTAAACCCCATTATAAAAAGCGTCTAAATATAATAAATAAGACTTTTATTGTCGTTTATGATCTTAGACTTGCCCTTATAAGTATCTTTATTTGTACAATAGATTTTTTCTAATGCACTTTCTCCATTTTTTCAGAAACACGTCTGTATGTAAAAATGAATTTATGAATTAGGCTGTTATGTACCTAACCTAGGCTGTTATTGCTTGGGACAACAGATATATTTTTTTATTATTAGACGTAACGGTAACAAAAACAAGTAACAGTAATAATTAAGTACATAATTAATTATTCACCTTCATTTAAAATTTTATAAATAAAAATTTCTTAGCATTTCGTAAAGGTATACACTGTACGAAAAGGGATCTTCATTTTTCAAAAGCACTTTTAATTTAAAACAATGGTTACCAATGTTTTCTGAAATAAAACTGAACGTTTCATTTATATCCAGAAATTTTTTGCATATTTTTCACAAAAGTCTACACAAAGTATTTGAATAATGTCGGTTGGACGAAGTACTTTAAAATTTGTAGTTTATTCTTTTATAATATTCCTATTACTTTCAGATATACGCAACGAAGCAACTACTGATAGCAACACGCGAAAACAAGATTCTACTACTGAACAACAATTACAGACTTCATCGACGGTTAGTCATACTACAACGCCATTGCACACTACAGCTTTAAGTACGACCATTACAGCCACCAGTCAAACATCAGCGCCTACTACTGCTTTAACGACATCTACTCAAAGTACAATAGTAACAACATTTAGAACAACATCTACAACAACAACTTCAACAACCGCTACACCATTACCTGAGATACGAACCGCAACAACAGAACACGACACGACAACATTCGATATCGTACAAGTATTTAAACATGACGAAGACGAAGAAAAGTCAAATATAATCTATCCACCACAAATGCCAGAAGAAAGGCCACCACCCCCTCCACCTATCCATGAACCTGAACCCGGATTACCGTATTATCCGTTACCACAACCACCACCACCATACAGTAATAACAACTATCGACCTAAAGGCAAAGGAGGTCGAATAAATTCTATTGAAGAGGAAAGAACCGCAATGATTATCGGCATTGTTGCCGGTATATTGATTGCAGTTATACTTGTCATACTCCTTGTTCTATGGCTGAAATCGAATGGGGACCGCAATTATAAAACAGCTGGAGAAAAAACAATATATGGAACTCATAACCCCAATGCATCACTGCTGGGTAATACAAGCACAAATGGATCGTATCATCAGCAACGGCAACAATCAAACAATCACCATCAAGCCCAAGATACCCGTTCCCGTTCCCATTCCGGCATAGCAATGCGAAATAATGGAAACTCTGATATGTGTAACAGATCGACACCAATGAGAGTTGAACGTGTCTACCATGACTCAACCGATCACAGCGAAGGAGAAGACCGTCCGGGCTTAGTTAAAACGAAAAAACGCGATTCGAAAGATGTTAAAGAGTGGTATGTGTAAATTCGTGAATTATATAAAAATTCGATTTTTAAACAAGTCGTCAAATTAGCAATAAATAATGTGCATAATAAAATGAAACATACATTTCACTCGTACATAAATACACACCTACGTACATACCTACACTAATTGTTAGCCAATAATTAATAGCATTGTTCGTTATATGAAGTGTGAAGAAATTTTAGTGCAATATATGAATACAATACTTATTCTAGAATATACTATACATACAATAAAAACTAATATATGTATGTTATGTATAACATACATACATACATAAGGTAATGTACAAATAATTCATATTGAGATCCAAATTAAATAATAATAATTACAAAGCAATTCATCAACCAAATGCTTTAAAAATCAAACAACAAAACAGTAGAATAATTCGCAAATTCGGAAACCAAAGAGTTATTTTGTAACTTTGAATAGTTAACCATTTTTTTTAATTATTATATATATATATATATATTTTTTTTTAATTTTACAGTATGTAACATACATACATTGGCCACTTTACATACAACAATTGCTTTAAGCACAAAGAAGAAGAAATTAATTTAAAAAAATCTGAAATAAAATAAATTTCAATAATTAATTAATGGTGAATATGTATATGTTTTGCGTTTTTAATGTAATTTGTATTGTTTAATTTAATTTAAATTGTTAATCGCATATACATACATACATACTACATAGACACATTTTTACCTTTACTTCAGTGTATAAATTAGCTCAAACGATCGATACTACAATGTACAGATCAGTCGATAACTCTGAATGTACATATACATATGTACATATGAATAAAATTTAACGGTAATTCAATCGAAATAAAAACAATATTTTATTTCACTTCTGGAATTTACATATACATACATATATGTACATACCTATTGTATATTATTTATAATATGCATTGAATTCTCTTTGACACACTAGTCCGTATTTAGAAAAACACAAAAAACTATAACTCGGAAAAACTAACCAATTTTTATTCGAAATTAAAAAATAAACCAAAACGAAATAATAAAAAAAAAACAACAACAAAACACACATATACACCAACACAATGACAAATGTACACAAATTATAAAGTATACTTTAAGATATTGTGCCATAGTAATTTAAGTATAAGCAACTATTAATAAATAATTGGTACATATACTTATGAAACATACTGTATTTATGTAAATTATATTTAAAATTAATATTACCAATTGTAGATAACGATGAATCATTTAAATGGATGTCGTACAAGTATGACGTATTAAAAAACAAACAGAAACTAACAAAATGCTTTAAGTATTAAAACAAATTCATATTATTAATTAAATATACATAAATAGAGAGCGGTAGAGAAAAGTATAAACCTCGAATTAATGTATAATTGACAATAGAAAGACAAAATACGTTAAGTAATGTTGTAAATGATAGAATATTATACGTATGTTATGAAAATAAACAAGTGCATAACAAATTGATTTAAATACTTTTTAGATAAAAATACAAACATATACATATGTAGCTAAAAACAATGCAAAATAAAAAAACAAACAAATGAAAAAAAAGATATAAAAATTAATGAATATAACGAAAAGGAAGGGAATATCTTAAGAAATTTTAATATGTATAATCAGGTATATGCGCATACAAAACGTATTTACATATATATTCCTCATTATTGTTAGCATATGAAGTTGTTCTCAAAACAAATGTTTAAATAAACATCACTTATTTTGGATTGTTCAGTCGACAAGCAATTGCAATTGCAATTACGCAAACTGAATTTTATCATTTCACTATGTCATATATGATCGATTTAATTGATATCAAAGCGAAACCTCGTATGCTAAACCACAATTTCAATTGTTGCACTTATGTATATGAGGTGATGCTATCGTCTACTGTTTTAAAGGTAGAAATTGTTACTTAAGATAAAACTAAAAACCTGATCAAATTGAATTCAATCCTTAAAATATCCTAAAACCTTTAAAGAATATTCTTTTCAACATATAAAAATAATAGTAAAATAATAAAAAAGAAAAGTATTAAAATCTGTACTCTATATGTAATACGTTTTATTAGACTAAAACATAAATAAAGTATCTGAGAAGCTTAAATACTTAATGACATAAAATCCAATCATCACATTTATTTCAAGCTTGATATATTATACAATACATAATTTAAGGCATTAAAAATCGTGCAGCTCAAAGTGCTTCGCTTAAAGAAATCGAAACTACTATATGTTTATTATTTTATTTATTTATTACTATAGATATAAGAGATAAGCATCTTAAACCACAACTAATAAAGAAATGACTCACAAACCTGTAACATTTTTTAATTCAATTTATTCATTACCAACATTTATTTATGTACAAATTTATCTAAAATTTGATACAAATCTTAACAGATTGTTATAAATTTGCAAAAATTTTTGTTAATAATTACAGTTGACGCCAAAAAAAAAAAAATAAAGGAATTTTAAAATTATTTGCAGCTGGTCTGCAAACTTTCAAAACTGTTTAATAAAATAAAACTAAATTTATTCAAAATAATGAACAAATTACATTGTCAGAAATTAGAATATGTATCTTCAGCAGTATACCTTTTCTCATTATTTTGAAAAAATTTTAAAAATTTTGAAAAAATTATATTTGATGCTATACACCTGCTAAACAAGTTCAGGAATATATAGTTAGTATTGATTTCCTTGAAGAAATATGTATTTTATTGGGCAGCTTAGGCTTAAACTCCACAAAATATAAAAGTATCTTGAACATTTAGAAAAACGCACTAATATTATACTTCTAATAACCAAAAAACTCGCCCTAAGTGGTCTGAACACAAGAATTAAATTAACACTAAAATAGTGAAATAATATTCTTATTTTATTTGACGTATAATAAGTTTATACGAAAAAAAAAAAACAAAAAACTTTAGTAAAATCTGTAAAACTCTTAATTAACTTTATTTTTTAAACAGCCTAATGATCACAACATAATTTTAAAGTGAATAGAAAATATTTAATTTTCATTACCATTTTATTTAATACTATGGACTTATAGCATTCTGTCATCCTATTTACTGCTGTTGGAGCAATTAAAAAATTTATAAATTGATAGATCTAATAATACTGGAATGCCAGATATGGAAAGTATTATAATAGGTTTTTTAAGTTAATGTTGATAATAAATCTGTGTTAATTATAAGTAATTGTAATTGCTTTTGGTTTTTTTTTTTTTTTAATTATATGTTTAAAATAGACTAAACGGATGGAATGAAAACTTGAACATATCAATATACAAGAAGTAAAACAAAAAATAACGAAATTAAATAAACCCCCGATTTTTACGATAAATTACGGCATAAGTATTGATTTGCTAAAATATATTTCTTATTAATGTTTTCTTATTCAAACTAAATTGTTAAGTCTTTGTTTTGTAAATACTCTTATAATTTTCTTTGTCTTTTTAATTTAACATTTTTCAATTATGTACTTATACAAAAACTAAGCTGCACAGGAACTTTTTGCATTTAAATATGAACCTATTAATGTATTGATTCGCTTTGTTTTATTTTTTCAAAATAAAAAGAAAATGTTATTTATAATAAGACAAATAAACCGATCCGTTTTAAATGAAATTATTGCAAATATTTATTGATAGTGATCCCTCTTAGTCCTTAAAACTTTAAAGCCCACCATTTATTTTCGCAAAAGTCAATGAAAATGGTTATAAAACAAAAAAACAGTTTGCTAAGCTATACTATGTAAAGTAATTGTAATAAAAGAATATTAATTATAAATTATAATGTTACATTAGTAAATTGAATAAAAAAGAACTTTTAACGAATCTTTATTATTATTATTATTATTACTAAGGCTTAATTACAACTAAATTATTACCTACTTATCACACTTTAAACCAGTAACACAATCGTATATATACAACATATTTAATATTTAATACATATTTATATTAAAAACCTTTGTTAACACACTAACTCCAGCGTTTATACACTTTCAAATTTATTTATATACATACATACATACATATGTACTAAATTAAATTATAAATGCAAAAAATAAATAAATTTAATTATAACAAATCACAGAGCAACACGACTGAAATTTCTTTAAGCAGATGAAATGATTTTATGTACTTGTAGATAGAGATCGTTTTCAAAATTCATTAATTCTAATCATTTAACATTTCCTAATGGTTTTATTGTGTATTGTATTGTCGAATAACTTTTTGTAAATACATACTTGGATAAATTCCGATTTAGAATCGATACTCTTCAAAAATAAACTTCATTAAACTTTTCAATTCTTTAAAAGAAAATGTGAAATGTGTAAGCTATTGTAAAATGTATCATCACGAATATGAGGTCGGTTTTACATATAATTAAACTTTTGGCAGTGTACATAATACATAAGTACAGAGAAGGTATAATATACACGTAACAATTGATATATACAAACAAATTTACGAACTATATTACTGTATGAAGCTGTAGTACATAATAAAAAAAAATAGAACTCTTGTGATTGTTACCACAATAAGGCTTGTTTTGTCTTAATTTAAAAAAAAAAAAAAAAATAATTTAATAAAATTTTTATTTACTGAGTATAAATATAAATACACTAAAAATATATAAAATAAATGAAAAGATTTAACGTATTAAATTTAGAAAGATAGTATAAAACTTTACTAATAAAATCATAATTAATAACGGAACGACTGATTAATTCACAAAAGGAGAATAAATACATTAAAATAATAATTATTAATTTATAAAAAATGCATATAAAACAATTAAACTAATAATAATAATATTAATCATGTATTATGATAATAGAAGTAATAATTACAATTAAAAAAAAAAATTATTAAATAAAATATTTATTGAATATATAATAACAAAAGAACTTCTTTCTATTCTAGTAGAAAAATTCATTTTAAATTTGGTCTATTAAAACTTGCATACGAATAAAACAGTCCCAGCGGTTATAAAACGTGTTAACTTTAATCATCTTCCAATGAGCCGTCAGTCCAGAGAGTCCTAAAGATAAAACAGAATAGCCATTACATATATACAGTATTTTGTGCATATTTACTGAAAGCGCGGAATAAAGGAATAAAGCAAATTCGCCATTCGATACTCGTATATATATATATATATATATATATATATAGGAATAAAGTAAATTCTCCATTCGACACTCGTATATATACAGTGAAAGCTCCCATAGGCGGACACCGACCGTCGAGGCATTTTTGTCCGCCTAGGGGAGATGTCCGTCCAAGGGATATTTTGTTAAAATACTTCGGGAAAAATTTAATAAACACATATTTCCCTCATATTTATATTCAGAGCAGCTAAACCTTTTTGCGATGTCTCGAACTGAAAGTTTTTCATTTTCTGCAATATCCATTACAGACACTTTTTCTTTTAATGAAAGAAAATTTGGCTGAGCCATCTTAACACCTTGCGATTTTGTAACCCACTAAATTTAAACTTTCCCATCGTATTTAATGACCATCCATCAGTTATTACATAAACCAAAATAAAAAGGGGAATCACAATTAAGATTTTGTCTATGAACACAGCGTTGCCATTTGCCAAGTTTTCCTTTTTTCCAAGTTTTTTAGGATGCGAAAAAGTTTTCATTAAATTTGTTTTCTAACAAAACAAGTTTTTTCGACAAAATTAATTTTAAATTTTTTTTCAATAAATTTAATGATAATAACACGCAATATTTACATTTTTAAAGGAAATGTTATGTATTTTATTAGTCCCGGGCAAAAGTAGCAAAAAACACCAATAGAGGGTACCGGTCCCCCGTGTTTCCTTTAAACATTTTGGAACTTTTGTAGAAAACAAGTTTTTTTTGGTAAAATAAAGTTTTTTCCCCAGAAATAAAAAGTTTTTTTCAAAAAAATTCTGGCAACGCTGTATGAACATCACATTACATAAAATAATAAACCGGGGAATCACCGCACTACGCAATGATGCATAATCTGATTCAAGGCGAATTCATAACAGGTGGGACTGATATTACAATAAGTACAACAATCCAAAAACAACAGGCATTTTGTTTTTGTTAAACAGGAATCATATTGTCAAAAACAGCTGACTAACGAATGACGATGGGAAGAAAAATGTTAAAAAAGTTTTAAGTAAAAATAAATACACCTATCCCCCGTTTTACACGGTATTTGTTTTACACGTTTTCGATCTTATACGGTTTTTGAAAATAAAAATTTTTTTCACGAAATTTATTAATTTTGCTTTTACACGAAATTATAAACACTAAACTATAATTTGCTTATATCTACAATAACATTTTCATTGTTTTACTGTCAAAATACAACACTACAAAATGTATGTTACAGTTACGAATTCTTAGTACATATTGTACAAATTTCTAAAAAAAAAGCGTATTATTGAAAGCGAAAGTGACAGCAATTAAATTTGAATGACAATAGAATGTTAAGTCATATTTATCGCAATCAACTTAAATGAATTTCTAATTTTAATTTTTATCTAAAAAGAAAATGAATTATTTAAAATAGGTTTTTTATATTTGTTTTATTATTGAAATAAATTAATATTCTTATAATTTATTAAGTGTGTTTGATCTTAAATATATTAATATTTATTTTTCGTTCAATGTGTTTGTTATTCATCATATTAAAAACTGACAAAAAGGGCTTTTTTATAGTTTTTTATGTTTATATGTTTTTTATGGAACCTATCTTCCGTGTAAAACGGGGGATAGTGTATATTCCATTGCATTCCATAACAAATAAGAAAAAACGAAACTGATAATCAAAACAAAAAGCCAAAATTTTTTGACATTGTTATTTGCGTTCTGACACAATAAGAAAAAAACGAAACTGATAATCAAAACAAAATACACAAAAAAATAAAATTTTTTGACATTGTTATCTGCATCAGCTGGTCTATCGTTCCCACCTAATATCAATTCGCCTTGATCTGATTAAGTTGAAAAATACACACGCAACAAAGAAAGATTTATATAATCTCTACACATTGCGCATAGTATAAAAGGGGGATAAACCGAAATACTATAAAATTGCTCAGCTTTGCCTTTTGTAATATTTATTTGTCCGCCTATGGGAGATGTTTTTGGAAAAACAGGTGTCCGCATCCGTCCAAGGGAGCGTCCGTCCAGGGGAGATGGATTTGCTCTAAAAATACGACCTTATTGACGGGACTTAGAAAATCGTCCGTCTAGCGGAGATGTCCGGCGATTAGAGCTGTCCGTCAGTGGACCTTTCACTGTATATATATTATTTATTTATATATACTTATATATATATATATATTCAATTCCATGTATTGAATATATATATTGTATGTATATATGTATAACTCAAATAAGTTAGGGAATGTAGCTGTCGTTCCAAAAACAATTTCCTCAATGTTTCCTCAAAAAGTAACGAAAAAGAGTCCCGCGGTTGCAGACCTGTTTTTAAAAAAAACTTATTAACATCTAAGATTTATGCCGACGTGAATCTACATTGGTTTTTTGATAACACCATAAATGGGGTATTAGAATTGGAGCTACCAATTTAAACTCCGTAAATTAGCTTAGCTAACTCCTAGTCGCCGTAGTCTAGTAGGTAGTGTGTTCGCTTATTAGACGAAAAGACCGGGTTCGAGCCCCAGGCCAGGCATCAAAACGAAATATGAAAAAAAAAATATTTCTTCGGCGACTTCCTCTCAGCAGATTTCTGGCAAAAACTTTGAGGGTAAATAAATCTGCCATGAAAAAGTTTCTCAAAAAAATCTGTCGTTCGGAGTCGACGTTAAGCTGTAGGTCCCGCTACTCACGTATAAAATTAAGGCACACAACATGAGTAGTGTGAGAAGCTAGGCCGTAATCCTGACTGAAGGGTTGTAATGGCCAATTATGTATGTATGTATGTATGTATGTAAATTAGCTTAGTATATTTTTTTATAACAAAACTACAAAAAATTTTTAATTTAGCAATATAAATTCGATAATTCATAGTAGTTTCTACACAAAAAAATTGACGTAGTAGACTGAAAATCTTGTTTTCCAGTCCGATGTAAAATATTGGAGAAATTTTATTTATTTTTTATTTTATTTATTTATTTATTTATTTATTTCATATCACATACAACAAGAAATTAATCTTTTAAATTGCAGTATGTGATTATATGATGATTACAAAAAATAGAAAAGTTATACAATAAATTAAAAGTAAAAAAAATTAAAAAACAATATCAAAATATTAACAAGTACAAACAAGAATAAAAATATGTGCATATATATATGTAATAATTTAACATTAAAATTTTTAAAATAGCATTTTTTTTAAATTGCAAAGCGTTGCCATTGATTTGTATTTGGTTTAGTAACGAGTTTCACAGCCGTATTGTATTCGTAAAGAACTGCCACTCAGTTATTAAAGTCTGATATCTTAACTAAATAATCTGTTTTCCTCTGTTCGATCTTGCAAATTGAATTCGATTAAACAAATAAGATGGTTCCTGAGTGTAAATAACTTTGTGAAGCAAAATTAATGCTTTGATTTTAAGTAAATCCATTAATCCAATACCATATAATGATTTAGAATACTGAGAAGTACCATCATATCTTCTTATACCATAGACATATCTAAGAATTCCGCTATACGCAACAGTTAACCTAGTTTTACTTATTGAATCACAATAAGCAAAAATTTCGCAGCCATATAACAACTTGGGCATTAAGTACGTTTTCGCAAGAAGCACACGAATATTAAGAGGTGTAACGTGTTGTAGGGGATATAGCGTTCGAAGCATAGAAAAAATCGTTCCGGAGACAGCATTTATGTAGGTATTCCATTGAAGGGATTTGTTAAAAATTATACCAAGGTTTTTTGCTGATTCTACTATTGAAATGTTTTGATTTCCTAAAATTATCGGAATATCAACGAAAACATTCTGATTTCGTTGGGCTATAATTAGGCCCTTTGACTTTATAGGATTCAGGTATAAGCCATTTGACGTTGCCCAGTAATGTATTTTGGCAAGGTCCTCATTAAGTTTTGCACAACAGTCATCAATTAATTTGGCATGTTTTCGTTAAAAACCGCCAACTTGATCAGTTGCTTGCACTAAAGGCTACATTTTTAGAAGAATGGGGAAAAATAATGAACTCACAGTATGAAAAATATAATGTTTAGTTTAATTTTGAAATAATTTTAATAAAATATTTAGTTATACTCCTTGAGAAAAAAATTAAATAAATTTAACTTATAATTATGAAACAACAACAGGGTATATACATCTGGTATTGTTTGAAAGTTCATGAAAAGCTAAATACATAACTCTTCAAAAGAAATGCCACACACTATATTGAAAATATATAAAATTAAGCAACATTTCTCTAACCAATAGAGCAATTTTTTTACATTCAGATAATAATATGCTGTTTATTTTTTCAAACAAAAAATACTACTACATTTGGATCTACAGCAGCACGAGCACTACTCTGCTAAAGATTGTCTACTCAGCAACAACAGCATCAAAAAGATTTTTTTTTTTCTTCAGGTAACTGACAAAAAAAGATCTACAATCAGTTTTGCTTTCGTTACTACTTTTTTTGAAGAGCAAGAACTGTCCCGTGCGTATCCTCCCCGTGTTTTTCTATTACGCGGTAGCAAGAAAACTGTTACGGACCGATGCAGCAGCAGCATTCGATGGAAAAACTCTACACAAAATCTTTGGTCCATTGCAAGCTGCCGTTGATTTCCGCGTTTAAGCGTCTACTCTGGCCCGGCCATATCGTACGGGCAGATTGGGATGTTCCTTATTGGAAGTGCTAAGGCAGTTACAATGCCCAGTAAGAGCAAAAAAGAGCTACAATTTATCCCTAAAGAAAGAGTTTTTCGTGTTCTATTTACCGTGGGAGTAAATTCAGATTACGTGGTTCTTTATATGGAACTTTTTTTTAAGAAATTAGTGAAAATTGATTGATAGTGAAATTGTTTCAATTTATGATTGCCAAGATTTTTAATGTACGAGTGGTTTTTACTCGAATGGAGGCAGGTCGTTTATTAAATTGGAAAGTGAGACCCTATTAGGAGGGTCATATATCTAATAATGCGGCCCTATGCTCCCTAGAGGACTAAAAGGAATATATATATACATATATATATATATATATTATATTATTAATAAAAGCAGGGTAATTAGCAGTGATGAATGAATACGCAATAGGCTAAGAATGTAACTTTCCATAGCATCTCAATATTTGTAGAAAAATTTAGTTTCATCCAGCAGTATTTCTTTGCTTCGAATGATCTTCTTATGACTTACATTAAGCTCAAAAATTATAAAAATAAAATTAAAATTAAATGTATGGTCGTATGTATTTTGCATGTACTTTTTTTTTGTAAATTTGTTACATTTAAACTTTTTTTTAACAAATTCATTTAAGGGTCTGTATATGCACCAACATGAGTAATTGGTAATCAGTTTTTTTTATTTTTTGTACAAAAAAAAAAAAATAAGATTTTGATAAGAAAGAATAGTTTGATAAGAAACATAAACACTTTAATTTGATATTATTACAAATAAAGGGGCAATAGATTTCAATTGGCACTGCAATTGTTGCTGATCGGGGAATGAATGTCATCTTGAATTAAGGTGTAAGTGGAAAAAGCGATTGTGGTTTATGCGTTGCCATTGATAGTGGTATAAAGTGATTTATTTGGCACAAGTTTTTGTCATTTGGAGTTAAAAATTTACGACAATAAGTTTCCAACTATAAAATAATATCATAGCAATGAATTTTATTCCAACAGGTAAGGATATTGCATTGAAGAAAAAAATTATTTTTAAATTTTAAAAATTTTTCAAGAACATCAGCACAGACGTTTAAATCCCTTGACTGGCCAGTGGGTATTAGTTTGTCCTCATCGAATGTTAAGGCCATGGTCAGGACAGGAAGAATCACCGCAAAAAAATGATTTACCCGAATATGATCCTACAAATCCTCTATGTCCGGGTGTTAAAAGAGCTAATGGCGTAGTAAGTAAAAGTGGCATCGATTTTTAATATTTTAAACAATATTTCATGTCTTTTAGGTCAATCCAATGTATCAAGATACATATGTTTTCACAAATGATTTTCCAGCTTTACTGGAGGATATACCATCGCCACCAAAAAGTGAACACCCTCTCTTTCAGGCTGAGTCTGCTAGAGGTACTTGCAGAGTGATGTGTTTTCACCCGAGATCAAATTTAACACTTCCGCTAATGACGCTTGAATCAATTGAAAACGTAGTTCATGAATGGATAAATCAATATAACGAATTAAGAGTGAAATATACCTGGGTACAGATTTTTGAAAACAAAGGATCAGCAATGGGCTGTTCAAACCCTCATCCACATTGTCAAATATGGGCTTGCTCGTTTCTACCTTCAGAACCAGCAGTTAAAAATGAAAATTTGACAAAATATTATCGAGAATACCAACGACCGATGCTCAAAGATTATATTGACAAAGAGATGGAACGAAAAGAACGTCTTGTAATTGTTAATCCTGACTGGGTAGTTGTTGTTCCTTACTGGGCCTCATGGCCTTTCGAGACAATGATAATTTCACGCAATAATAATAAACGTATAAATGATCTTACACAAGGTCAAATAAAAAATTTGGCAAAAGTTATAAAAGAACTTACAACAAAATATGATAACCTTTTCAAGTGCTCGTTTCCATATTCGATGGGCTTCCATGGCGCTCCGTCTGGTGATATGGCAATGAACGATGATAACCATTGGACTTTACATGCTATATATTATCCTCCTCTACTTCGTTCTGCTACGGTAAGAAAATTTATGGTGGGATTTGAATTGTTATGTCAAGCACAACGTGACTTGACCGCTGAACAAGCAGCGCAGCGTTTAAGAGAATTGGATGGATGTAAGCACTATCTTGATAACGAAAGCGCTTAATATTGTTGCTAATTTAAATAAGATAAGATGTATGTGTAATGTTACACAAAATATTGTCTAAATAAAATGTATTTAATAAATAAATAGTGTAATAAGCCAACGAGAAAGTCTCTGAAATTTTATTAGTCCTTATTGTGCAAAATAAAATTTTTGAGATTGTTTCAATTATTGAACTTCTTTTTCATACAGTTTTAGCTATATTTTTATATTTTTGATGCAATATTAAAGGATTACCAAAGGTCTTTTAAGCAGTATTATTTATGTATATTTTTAAATAAATTTTCACGTATTTTGTTTACTTTAGTCAATCTTTGATGCAGAACATATTTTACAACGTTTAAATGTAAGTAATATATATAAAACGAAAGAAACCTATAAACTAATACAATTTAAAATGTCCTTTTATTAATCTTGTAGTTGAAATGTACATATTAATGTAATAATCTCAGTTACTCGAGTTTGGACTTACATTCTTGTAGTTTGTTTTCCTCAGAGAAAAGCCATTTTATTTTAACAAATTTTGTTCGTTCTTGTCCCAAATTAAAAGTAAATATTTTAGTCTGAATTTTTTTATTTCCTTGTACGATAGTGTGCAATAATATCAGATTCCTAGGAAAAATAAGTCATGAGTATTATAACAAAAATATTGTATTTTGAAGTTTTTTTATTTTGATTTTGTATTTATTTTTGGATATCTATTCTTAACTAAATTATTCTTTTTACAAGCAAAAATTATAAATAATACACATAGAAAAACGTACAATAATACTTCGCTATAAACGAAAACAAAGTTTAACATCCAACATGTATACAACATGTATACGTAAACGACTAAACACTCTATACTTATTAATGCTAATATGTATTTTTTTTCGTAAAAACTTATAATTTTATTGAAAAATTAAATCGAATCCTTCATTACTTCTGTATAAAAATACAAGTTATATAAATAAACAATTGTACAACACACATAATTTCATTTATATATATATATATTTATATATATTCTATATATGTATATATTTCATATTATAAATATTTTATATTATATATACATATATATATTTTTTTTCAAAGTAATAGCCGTCTAATAATCTTGACGTTTAATCAGTACACAACAACTATTGAGTGAGTATTAGCTTCAATTTCCTGAAGATTCTTGCTTAGAATTTCTTCATTACAGCTCGCTGTTCCAATGATTGCATTTCACTAAACAGTATAGCGACATTGTATCGTAGACGATGAAACATAGCCAAAGGTAATTCTAGAGTTCGATATCGACCATCCGAAAGTTGAAAGTGTAAAATAATTGTTGGAACGACTGCAGATGTGCCACATGAAAGCCTGTGGTTATTGATAGGCGTATTAAAAGTTATTTAAATATGAAAGCAATTATAGAAAACGCCACTTAATATATTCAAATTAAATTGAGTGAAATTCAAATTAAATTGAGTTCAATTTTTAATTTAAATTTCTTGTATTTTAGATGACGAGACATTTTCATTACAAATTTAAATTACCTTTGCTGTAGTGAAATATTTATGCGCCACTGCAAATTCTTAGCACAGGAACGTACCAATTTTGCTTCAACAAAGTTTTTCGTTAAGGAAAATCGATGATTGTGTAAAACTTTTGTCAAATCATCAATATATTCGTCACTAAATCTAAAAATGAATTTTTTATGGACAGTGAAAGAATTTAAGAAATCAATTTAAAAGATTAATAAGTTTTCCAAATTACCTTAAATCTTCTTTTAAGCAATTCCTCAATTCATCTGGTTTCACAGTGCCTTTGGGAGTGCGTAGAAATATTTGCATTATTTGTAAAATGGCAGCAAAAAGTTCACAAAAGTTGTCGGGTATTGCGTGTCCGGCATGCGTTAGCTTATTTAAGGCTAAATCCAATACTTCGGGGGAACATTTACTGCTTTCGATATAATGAACCGAAACCTGAATGAGGACTCTCATCACTGGTTTCGTTAGTTGAGGAAAATACTTTACATATGGCCTTATGGTTTTCACAATACTATAGCGAAAGTTGCTTGACATTTTCCACGAAAAAGTGGTTTATATTATGATTCGGTTTTCTATTAAAATCTCTAAATAGATCTGGAACCCACTATCCTGCTTGAAGGTAATTTTTTGTTTACAAAAATTTACAGTCTAATTTTTCCTAAAGGGAGTAATCGTTACGAAGTTATTAAGTAACCGAAAAACATCTGTAACCACAGGGTGCTTCAAATAGAAGAATTTTTAAATTTTTTTCGTTGTTTCTTAAATGTTCTTATATTTCATTAATTCTCAAATTTTTTTTCGGTTTATGGTTTATTTAAGTAAAAATTAAGTCCTGTTCTCTTAATGAAGGTTTATGGTACCTGTCTGTGTAGCAGGTAGTTAGTAGCCGGCTTTATTGACAGGCGCAGTTCAAATTCCAGGTGAGTCGAATATCAAAACGAAATGGTAAAATCCTGTTCCTTTGTTTGTCGTCACAGCTCTTCGTTGTTGTTATAATTTGGGAGGAGAAATTAATTTTTTTGAAAATGTGGTGAGTTTTTACAAGATGTGGTGAATTTATCCGGTGTGGTGAATAAAATCGAAATTCACCAAAGTATCGTTATTCAAAATGGTACTGTACTACCACATATCAATGTACTATATATCGTGATCGTGGCGGCGTATGTCTAGAATAAATATTTTTCACCTTTGTTAGCGGAGGCATTCACCGACATGTCCGGTTACCATATATACTGTATTACCAAATAAGTGCCGTTTTACGTTCCGTTAACTTTTACACTTTTATTGGTTGCGAAATTTTTTATTTCCTGGCAACACTAACAACACGTAGTGCTACCAGATTAGTCATAAAGGAACACTTCAAAGTGTTATACAGATAAAATAGTAGTAGCGCAAAGTTAAAAATATGTGTAAATTGTTATAAAGAAGTACTAAAAAAAATTTACGATGGCAAGCCTGATTTAGAGACAAATACTGAGCCAAGAGTGTATTCTTGGGGATAAAACGTGTATCTGTGTTTTAGCTTGGTTTTAACCAAATTACTGTTCGATTGCTCGAATTATATTTTAGTTGTTTGTGAAACGTCGGTTGCGTCGGTATTGTTTTATTTTCCTCCTTAAGGTCCATAATACTAGAAGGAGAAATATAAGAAGGGGTTTATTGGAATTTCTGTGTTGAAGCAAAAGCAAAACAAGCGTTGAGGGTGTGTGTCTTTGAGTGCTAGCTATACTAAGATATATATTATGTTAAAAAAACAACAAGAAAAGAAATATAGATTTTTCTCAAAACCATAAATAGAAGTATTCCAAGTTTTGTAACATACATATTTTATTAATTTAATTAATCATTTGGCGATTTTCACTTCGAATATTGACTACAACTTTTTAAATAGAGAATGTTTTCCCAGCTAAAAATGGAATCGAAACCACTGCAACAATTGCATAATTTATTTTATTTTTTAAACCCCGTTTTGTGGTATTATGATATTATACCAATAATAGTACTTTTATGGAATAGCTTAGCAATTGGTACAATTCGTGATATTCTCAAAGAATCATTTAATTAATTTGGATCAAGAAATAACGTAGCTCCAATTTTTTTTACGGGATTCTAGTGAACTTTACTTGATCAGAGTTGGTTAAAACAAAAAGAGAAGAAAGTGACATAACGGTAAAGTGCACGAAATACATAAAAACGATGAAAAAGTGTAAAAATCCTTGAAATTTCCGAGTAGAACATTTAAAATTGTTCGAATGTGAATAAAATTGTCCCATTTTTACATTTTGTCTTGCTTTTAATTGGCATATTAAAATTCAGAGTTAGTTATTAAATAAGATGGATTGATTGATTATTATATTTTCGATTTTCATATTACATATAACCTCATAGTGGTGAAACAAAATGATGTCAGCCTTTAATAGGTACGTGCATATATACATATGTAGATGTATTCGTCATCGAAGGGTGAATACTTGCATTTAGTAACGAATCCTCAAAAATAACAAGTGCAAATTTTATCCAAATGCTAAAACCTATGTGATATATTATGCACGATTAAACGTATGTATGTATAGGGGAGGTTTTAATAACTTCATGAATAAATAACAAATATGCGTGTGATACATATGTAGATATACTGTGTACAAACAAAAGGTTGTCGACGACAGGCTTATACCAATAAAGAGAAGCAATAAAAGTAACAGTAGTTTGTCATGTCACCAATTTTAGCGACGCTTATATAACCATCATTTGGGGTTGATTTGTTCGGTAGTTAGTAAACTCGTAAATTGAATTATTTTCTTTATAAATAATGATATTTTAATAAACTGTTAAAAATTATTTGCGGTATGGACAATATATCGAATTGTACGTGATTTAAATATTTTCATCAGAAACACAGCCGAGAAATATCGTATAAAACGCAATAAGAAGTCAATAAATAATAGTCTGCAACCATAATCATTATTTTTTCTGTCATTTATTCTTCATTTCATTAACTTTAAGAATAAAACAGGGTACTACGTTAATAAGTACAAAATAACATAAAAAGCAGCGTCTAAACAACGGAAAATATATTAAAAAATTGCTTAAAAACAAAAAACACAAACAAAACTATAATATTTAAACGAAACATTTGTTAAGTGCTCTTGTCGATAGTATAGTCGCAATGTATAGTCGCAAAACCTGTGAGAGAGGCCAAGGCGGTGGCGGATGCGGAGTTGTTTTCATATCGTTTGTAATGTATCTTCGAAGCGCATTTTTGTTTTCGTTGCTAATACTACCGCAATTGGCGACTTCAACCGTTTTAGATAAGTTGCGTGATGATCCCGATTTGTCACAGGTAAGAACAATTTAAAAATATTAAAATTTGTGTGCGCAATAACTGTATATTGTCTTTTGGCAACAGAAACTGAATTTAAGTTAACACCTCTTTAACGAATACACCACTTTTTTTAAACCATGCTTTTATTTCATTATTTTCGATGTATTTCGAAAGAATTTAATTTTCTTCAGTAAACGTATAATCGGTAATTAAATATATTTCTGTATGTATGCGAATTGTAAAATTAATTTGAAATACAAGAACTTGTGTGTGTTACAATCTTATATCCTCTAATAAGACATACATACATACATACTTAAGAAATATACTCCAAAGATATTCCAATAAAGACAATTAATTGGAATTAGTATTTTGCGAAATAATAGGCAACTTTAGTTAGTTTGAGGAAAACTATTTCGAAATCCTATAGAAAAACGTAATTATTGTATGTTTCCTTTATGAAAATTACTAAACGGTTTGCCGTCGTAATACAAAATGCATATTAACAGACTACATTAGCCACATACATACAAAGACAAGTGCCATGTTATGACCAACAAATTCTTTTTAGCTTCTTCTGAATTCACGTGAATTAAAAAAGAAAATAAGAAACACAAACTGTTTGTACGAGTATATACAAAATTAAAATTCCTTTTAGTAAAAGTAATGGCATTTTATAGTCTTTTAGATTTACAACAGAATTTTTAAACTTCGGAGAAAGTAAAGGGTCCGCCATTTAACGTTTTTTTTTCAACTAGTGCTTATTTCGTCAATGGTAACCATGTCATGTCTGATTTGACAGATAATTAGTTTTATCCTTCCGCTGAACGAATATACGAATGTGTATACGCTTGCACAACGCTGGGAAATATTGCCTGCGATCGACTTACAGAAGATGCCGATTTTGGCAAAAAAAATCATCTTTTCAGATGAAGCTCATTTTGATCTTGGCGGGTATGTAAACAAGCAAAATTGTCGCATTTGGGGCACAGAAAACCCGCACGCATACATTGAAAAGCCGACGCACCCAAAACGAGTCACTGTTTACTGCGGATTTTGGTCCAGAGGCATAATTGGGTAATTTTTCTTCGAAAATGAGCAAGGAGTGGCCGTTACAGTCAATGGCGATCGTAATCGGGCCATGTTGAACGAATTTTTGTTCACAAAAATTGAAGAGGAGGATATTGGCAACATTTGGTTTAAACAGGATGGCGCTACGTGCCACACAACCGAAGCTACACTCGATGTTTTGCGCCCTGTTTTTGAAGATCGCATTATCAGCCGGAGAGCTGATGACGTTTGGCCACCTCGGAGTTGCGATTTGACACCGTTGGACTATTATTTGTGGGGTGGCGTCAAATATAAGTGTTACGCCGACAAGCCAGAAACAATTGACGCTTTAAAGGACAATTTTCGTGAAGCCATTGGTGAAATACAGCTGCACACAATCGATAATGTGCTTACAAATTGGACCGATCGTGTAGGCTACTGTATGGCCAGCCGAGGCAGCCATTTGAATGAAATTATTTTCCATTATTAACCTGAAAGACTGTACTTTAAAATAAAAAAAGAAATTTGAGAAAATATTCAGTAGTTTTTTTTAAAGCATTTTCAAAAAAGAAAAGTTATTTCGCGGACCCTTTAGCAACGAAATGAATAAAAATTTTCTCAAAAAGATTTTGTTAATAATATTAAAGGAATTATTTATACGAATATTTTATATTTTTGCTCATGTAAATTCATTATCTACTTACACATACGTATACACATATAGTGTGTAGTATGTGTATGGATTCTGAAAAAAATATGTATTATTACTATTAAATCTAGATAGGTACACTTAATTTAACACCTCTACTGATATACTTGCGAAATCGACGATTAGCGATTTATATTTCATAAAATGTTGATCACAGATTACTTTCTATTCTTTTTCATTGTTTTTTTTACAAAACAAATCTAATCCGTCACTAGATTTTGACGTAATCTGTTTAGCACAATTGACACAAAAAAAAAAAAATAGAAAATTAATATATAAATTTTTTACAAGAATTTATAGAAAATGATATACAATTAATTTTTGAATCAGAAAAATTTCAACAAAATGAAGTGTAAACGATCTTAAAATTTTAAGATTTCATATCTAATGCAATAAATTTCTCGGTAGTGTAATAATATTAAAATTAATTAAACTATCACAAGCAGAGTAATCTTCGATAATAAGGCTTACTACGTTGACGGCTAGATAAACTAAATTTGACTCGAAATGTGGGATGTGTGTGGTCTCTAGTGTAAACGTAGAGTAAAATATTTATACATATACTAAAAATGTAATTTTTTCAAAATAATATTCTTTATTTGACAATAAAATATAGATTAATTTTGTAATCACTAATAAGAATAATTAGTTTCAAGAATTCTTTTCTTTTTCACCAAAGACGACTGAAGTAGATAGCAATGATGTTATTCATGCGGTACTGTAAATGGTATTCATTTATTGTACCTTATAATTTAAGCGGTAAAATTTTGAATATTTTATTAGAGTAAGTAAACCTAGTCAGCAATATTTCATTTTATCCTAAAAATATTACAACTTTATATAATAATAATATGAAGATGGCAGTGAATTTTTCTATACATTTTAATAAATAGTACCGTTGTGATTGACCTTTTGCATTATCATTCATTGTCAACGAACGAATACAGTTATGCTTTATGACCTAACTTCCTGTGTATCTCATATTTTATTTACTTTCAACGATGACAATGATAACCATTAGCATCATTATTATCATCGCGGGGGGGTCAACTGCATGTGCATTTATTTCACTTTTAATTTTACAGTTTCATAGTCTAGATCATGTTTATACGTATGTATACACAAATATGTATGTATGCATTTACCTTTGGCATTGTGCGGATTTGCTGCAGTTATAATTTATGTTTTGTTTGTATCGTTGTTTGCTAATACCATCGCTCACTGTTAGTGTTGCCATATTAAGATTTTTATAATAGGATTTCTGATTTTCCCGCCTAATCGCAAATTGTTTTTTATTTGAACGTACATACATATCTATGACATTGTATGAATAATTATTAATACTATTCCTCCTCTGGTACGCATATTTAGTAATTTTTCCTTAATCGAAATTTATTATTTGGGATCCCATCGGACATACGTATTTAGGTAGTTGCCATACTGTAGAAAATTCAAACCTCGATGTTCAGCTGCAGGTTCTTCCACTCATGGATAAAATTAACACACACAATACGTGTGGTGTGAGAAATTAAGTAAAAAAATAAATAAGTTTAAGCATTAGTACTTTTTCGGATAATAGAAAGATAGGTATAAGACTTATTGGCCTTTTGTTACTTTTTTTTTATCAATATCAGGAGCTTTTCTTATGTTTAGAAGCCTTAAGAATAACAGTTGGTTAGCGAATGATTTTGGGTCGAAAACATTTTTCAGGTGGTTAACAAATAAACCCACTTTTTTTTCATCTATTCTCGTACAAATACGATTAGAATCACGTAATGGATATTTTACTTACTACCGGTTTTTTAAAACTTCTGATTGCATGCCATAATGAGATATTTGATTGTGTAGTAGCGTCTAAATTTAATTAAGTAGTTTCTAAAGGGCGAAATATTCTGCTTTGTTTTTAATTTAGTCCCTTCTTAAATTGTGGCGATCTCTGCATTAAGTTTGTATTAATATACTATAATGTCGTCTGCAAGTCATTGTTTGAAAAAAGGTTCCAGAACAGCTTTAATAATAACGCCACATTTCGCACGCCACAAAGTAGTTTCTACAGCGTTTTTGATTCTTATGTAAGTTTTTTTTAATACTTTTATTCAAACGGATCGACTTCTTCATGTGTACAATTGCTGCCTTCTGAAGGAAATGCATAATAATTTTACTGTCGGTTTTGGTGGTCAAGAAACTTTCAAATGTTACTTAATACGTCAAAATGTTACTTAATCTTGATTCCAATGTACGATTACACAGAACTTGCATTATAATTAATTATAAATTTTGTCAACAATTCTGTTTAAATCCCATTATCATTGATGAAAGTAATTAATGCTGTAATACCGTTGCAGTTTTCCATCTTTTTCTTCAGCATGTTATCGCAATAATAATTAAAAAAGAGATTAATATTTTGAGTTATGCATATCAAATTTTATAGCTTTATTTGATTTTGAAAAAGCATCACCTTTTCTACTCTTTACACGTATTTAAAAAATTTCTAGAAGGGAGATTAGATTAATAATTTTTGTGAGGAGGTATAGGCTTGACTTGATCGACTGAGGTAAGTTGATTATTTTATTTTGTATATGGCGTTATAAATACCATGTACATGTGCATGTTTGCATATATGTATAGTCTAATTTCCATACATATTTTTAATGTAATTTCGTCTTCGATATTGAAATATGTATAATAATCAATGGCAACGTTGTCAGTAAATTTAAACATTTAATATGAAATTTCGAGAGAGGTTATTCCTTCTGACTTCTTAATAATCGAGAATTTAGCTACATCCACTTCGTTGATGATGCTCTCATTTGTTCAATTAAATTCAATTAAAGATTAAAACTGACCTTAATGTTGCTGATGTCGATAAGAATTTTAAACACACGCTGTATTTCTACAAGATGTATCGTTTACATATGTACAATATATATCATTTGCGCTTTCATATGATACAATACACACGTACATATATTGTATACATATATTATTTTATGATCGTAAAAATGTGTGTTGGTGTGTGTCGTGGTTATCATTGTCGAAATAGAATTTTCCCCAACAAGAAATGTGTACGTAAATCTCTCTTTTTTACTACATACTTTTTACAATATTTAACTGTCTTAATTAATATTTTATAATTACATACATATATACATATGATATATGTAGTTATTGCTGTTTAAATCTTATTATAGTTATTATTAATTTAATTTAGAATGTATTTAAGAGAAATAATTTCGTCCAATACCAGCAATATCGACATTCATTCAATACTCATTCGGTCACATCAGAAGTAACTGGTGTGCTAAATACACTGAAAAGCATTACTATTTTAATAAATTCGCCCTCGGACATTGCGCAGAAAATCCCTGTTGATTGTCTCTGGCTAAACATATCTAAGTTTTATCGTAGACTGCATGTAGTATTATGTAAAATAAAAGAATGGAATACATAAAGTACAATTTATACTTTCAAATTGACAGTGCAACTGAAGGAAATATGTATGTAAAATTGATTCAATAGTGAAACAAAATTTACTTAACACATTTTAAGCTTGAACTCCTTTCGTGACTTTCGTACAGGATATTTTGCTCTACACTAGATTTTAGGGAAAGCATGGTTAGGCCTTTTGCACCGTCTTCTGAAGGTGTAAAAAAGATATCAAACATATCGTTGGTGAATCAAACGTCAAATATCTTTAAATTTAACATAACATGAGTGTTACTTATGGTATACAACATGCAAGTTAATTGTGTGCAGAAAAAAAATATTAAATAAAAATAATTTTCATCCTTTTTTATTCTTAGTATCAATTTTCAAGGCTGAAAACGTTCTAAAATAAGCAAATTATTTACTTTGATTTAGGTTAGAAAATATTACCTCCAAGACCATTTTTATTTACAAATCTTATAGTATTTAGTGAGGAAAAGTTTTTTATTTTCTTTTAAGTACAAAAAATTTACTTGAAGGTGTTGTCATTCTTAAAAAAACTTCCACAAAACATTTCACAATAAAAAGAGCAGAACTTGAAATGTTAAATTGAGTTTCCCGGCAAAGATCAAATCTACATTGACTTGAAGTCTTATTGAAAATTCAATATACAAAATTGATGGTGATTCCTTAGAAAATATTTGACAGGGCACAAGTACCCTACCCTTTACTGAAGGACAGAATATTATGATTATTGTTTACACTTTGCTAATATGTATACTAAGTAAGGCTGTGTTTAGTTTGTTTAATACGATATGTTTTTTATGTAACATCTTTTAAAAATTAAAATCACATACATACTCATCTATACACAGCCAAAAACCTAAGAAATAAAACATTTACTCCCATTTACAAACATTTTTTTTTTCACTAATGTGTTCTGAACCGAATGATACAGACAACAATATCGTTCATTCAAAAACATACTTAAAACACATTTCAAATACAAATACATTTCAAAGACAAAAAAAAAAAAAAAAAAAAGAAAAACCGATTCAAATACGGTTATCATTTTGGCCTTGATGAAAATAGTTTTGTTAAAAAACGTATTTTATGGGCTTTTTTTCTTACAGACTGCATCACTAAGGAAACTAATGCCTGTTAGGGTAAGATATCCCAAAATAAAAATAAAAAAAAAAACTATTAAGATAAAAACATTAAAATGATTAGTTCGTTATATACAATAGTTGATTTTGTTGTAATTTCGTTGCCGTTTTTTCTTTTTTTCCTTTTTTTTTTTGTTTTTTTCTCTGTTTTAGTTTAAATCATTATACTTTCTGTATAAGGGTAGTATTGAATAAAATGCATTTGAATATGTACAATGAGTATGTTTTTGTTTTTAAACATAATTTATCTAAAATTAATTTAATTATCTGAAAATTTTATTTGTACTGTTGTATCATTGGTTTGGTTTTGTTGTATCTTTCGTGTTATTATAGTTGGTCAAGAATAGCAGTTTGACTTATAGCAACGAGGAATAGTCGTTTGAGGTAGTTTCTGCTGAGTTATGAGGTGTGCATATGCTCTTTGTAGCACAGGACTTTTTTAAAGTCGATCTTTAGGGGAGGTAAAACAAATACTTTTATTTAATACAATTTCATAAGAGTGAAAAAAGTAATATTCTGTAATTGTACTATTGCCCACATTTTCTTTTATCAACTTTAATGACTATTATTTTTTTATTTGTGTAGCTTATGTAAAATTTTCTATTTTTTATAAGTACACATCTAGGTTTTAGGCAAATTTCTTAACTAAAAGCTTATTTTAGTACACTATTACGTAAACAAACCACAAAAGCAGAAGATTTACTTCGATGATTATTATAACAACATTGAATAAGTTATAGTATCATAAACAAACAATAATACAACATATGGTATGGGATACAAAACGTATAACTTTACAAGGCAGGTGAAAATAGAATGCAACGGAAGAAAAAGGTTCAGTTAAGGGTAGTTATATAAAATAATAATACTAATGGTATTAATAAATATATTATATAACAAACTAGCTATTAACCGGCGTGCTTCACTTCTACCTTTTTATGGAAATAATATTATAAACTTAGTGTTATGCTAGGTGTGAGCTGTATTATAGAAGTTGAAGTACGAGAAGGATTATTGAATTTCGAAATTCTATCTGTAACAGTTTTTTGAACAAACGTTAAAAAGTATATTGTATGTATGGTGCGTATGTATATCTATCTCTGAAACCTATCCATCATAGCTTCATTTGGCTCATGATAATTGATAACTTTCTGATTTCAAACATGTTAAAAGGCTCAGGCCTTTAAGCAATATATGAAAGCATTTTGGTTGCGTGGAGGGTACTTCAATCCTCATCACTTTCCCCATAATTTTGTGCTAAGTAATATAAAATGGTGTCACATTCGTAAAGTCCACGAAATTTAAAGATTATTGCTTCTACTGTTTTCTAAATAACTTATGATAACATTTTTCCACAAATTTTATCGACTATCATTTGTAATTATTGAAATATTAAAAAATCGAATTTAAAAATGTAAATTCCTAAAGGTTTTTGTATTGAAAATTTCGAAAATCGATTTCATGACTGAACCCAGTGTGACTAATGCATTGTTTTAGTGATCGAAAGCCATCTTCCAATTATTGCCTTAATAATGAAAGGAATTTGGAGCACATCGGTTCGAATGGATTCAAAGTCTATGAAAACCTAGATAGGTAGATGTGTAGAAACATATTTTCTGTTTTTTTATATGTACATATGTACATACATACGAGTATATGCATTGTTAGAAATTATTGTAAACGCTCACGTACATTGAAGTATTTATTATTTTCATAATTTCGTAAATGTTTTGTATTTAATAGTTATTCTAAAGTTGTAAATTTGAAAAAATCCAAATTAAATTATGTTATCCAATTAGCCAAAATGAAATACACTCGTAAACTAGCCGTTTCTTTTAACACTTTTATACATTTTA
Organism: Sarcophaga rosellei; assembly: GCA_930367235.1. NCBI lineage: Eukaryota > Metazoa > Arthropoda > Insecta > Diptera > Sarcophagidae > Sarcophaga > Sarcophaga rosellei. The sequence continues at coordinate 850,146 of OV884017.1, read as the reverse complement.
GTCATTATATAGGAAAACAAAAAATGCATTCATAAGCCGTAACAAAAGAAAATTACGTATTTTTCCTGTTTATGTTCTGCATAACCACAACAACAATCATTCACATAATTTCCCTTTAACCACTACATACAATGTTACCCATGTACGTTATTTTTAAATTATCGCTTAAAGTCTAAGGGGGTGTTATTTCAGAAATATCGTATGTTTTTTAGGGTAGAACAGCTACTACTGCTACTGCAATAATATGTTTATTTATTTATTTATTTATTTATACATTTATTCTCTTACGAAATCTAAGGAAACGTATTTAAAAAGTATTTTCGAATTAACAATATCTAAAATACTTTATTGTTATATAAGCAAAGTAAATAAAATGAAATTTTTGCATTATAAATACATACTTATAATTAAAAAAGCTGTGCTAGCAAGAAAGCTTTGATTCTTTTCATATCTGTAGTAAAAGCATAAAAATTTAAGAATGTACTATTCATACCCTTTTCAATTAGTTTCTAAATATACTACATATGTATGTATGTATGTATGTATGTACTCGTACGTACAAGTACATATCTATAAAATTGAGATTGAAGAATGTCAGGACCTACGAATTTTTGACTGGAATCTTGACAAAAGATTTTTATTTAAATTATTCGTTGAACGATTTATGCGCATTGTGTTTACAATAATTCATTTACTTGTTATGCTTATAAAACTTTAGATAAAGTACACAAATTTAGTTCTTATTTGATTTTAGAAAATATTGTATAAAGATCTACCTTCCAATGAATGTCATTGTGGTCCTTTTCTTCTGATTGCAGTTTTACAGCTTATTGGAGCAGAATCCCATTGCTAATTCAACTTTATCATTAAGAAGCTGCACTTTGTTTGTTCCAACTAATGAGGCTTTTCAGAGGCATCGGGGCACAACCCATGTACTATATCATATGGGTAAGCATAAAATGTTTCTTATTTTTTTACGAAAATTGTCGATCTTTACTTATTTTTATTCGTTACTAGCGACGGTCGCAATGACTCAGGATCAATTAACTAAGACCATTCCTTCAGACATGGATGGCAATCCGCCATTATATATAACTAAAAATAGAAATGGTGATATTTACGTTAACAACGCTAGAATCATTCCATCACTGTCCGTCGAAATGACCAATAATGAGAACAAAAGACAGGTTTGTACAGTTCGAACATTGTTTAATGAATAAATTTGTTTTCAAATCTTCTATGCATAGGTAATGCATATTATAGATGAAGTCTTAGTGCCGCTCACATCGCTGCCAACAGTAAAGACGGAGATTACAAACCCTGATGCGTTTCAATTTTTGCAACAGGCAGATTTATTAAATATTGGCGATAATCGCTTGAGGTTTGCTGAAAACTTAATAAATGTATTTTATTTATATTTTAAATTCGTTAATATTTAGATCGTATCGTTCTCAAGTCACCGTAATGCGAAAAGAAAATCTTTATCAGTCACCAGGTGGCCATACCTTTCTCATTCCAGTTGATGAAGGCTTTAAGGTAACTAAAAATGTGAACACCTTCATTAATATGTTTCTGATTTGTTACAAGTATTTTGTTTCGTTTAGCAAACTACCCGCAGCAGCTTAGTGGATAATAAAGTTATCGACGGTCATGTCATTTTAAACAATGTGATATTTACTTCGGCCGCTCAAATTGAGGTGCCCCAAACCACTGCCGCCTTTGAGGATAATATTAAAGTAACTGTTAGTTTTTTTAAACAAAAGGATGGAAAAAGTAAGTACATACATAGTCAAAGTACCAAAATAATTCATATACACATTTAATGATAAGTGCGATCATATACGAGTATGTATTAGAATGATATTCTATTCCTCACTTGATGTAATTGCATAAACATGTATGTAAGTAATGTCTCTGTAACGTTGTAATGTTGTAACATGGCATAGCAATTGTTTATTGTTTTTGCAAAATACAAATACAAATATTTGAGGCAATTAACTGTTATCAATACCAGATATCAGTTTATTTGAAGCAAAAACTATGTATCTGTCGTATCCGTCGAGGCGGATAGGTGATAATATTATGTTCAATGCATCAGAGAAAGGGTTCTATACAATACTTAATAAAATCGCACTGAAGATAACTGCCTAATAAAACAGAAGATAATCTCGTTCTGCAGTCAACAGTTGTAAAATATAAAACACATGCAAAATGGATACGCAAAGAAGAATCCAGGTTGTAAGTAACATCTCCATACACGATGTAGAAAGCGTGAGACGGGATGGTAAATGGGGTTAGAGAAATTGTACAAAAGCTGCAAATTGCAAAGCACCCGGACCAGATAGAATACAAAACTTCTGCATAAAAAAATGTACCCGTAACTAACAGATCTAATTAATGACTCTATTCGAAATCCAAGTCACATATTTGCTGGAGAACAACCCAGAGAACAAAAGGCATCCTTCAAAATATCGATCAGTAACACGTTTCTCAACACAATACAAAATAATAAAGTCATGCTTAATATTGCTAATATCCGTAAAACGTACTTATATGTAATGCCAGAACATCAAAAGGATTATAGGGCAGAATTAAAGGAATACAAGGAACAACTAGCCTAGTTATACATACATACATATGTTAAAAAAACGTATTATGTACTTTGATGGTATACATTTTTGTTTCTTTTTTACTAATTTTTAGTGTATGTTAAATCGAATACTTTGCTGGGCGATCCTAAGCATGCTACTGGTGTTGTTTTGGCAGAAATCGTTAAAGCCAACATACCAGTGCGAAATGGTGTTGTGCATTTAATACACCGACCACTGATGATAATCGATACTACAGTCACACAATTCTTACAGGTAAGCTAACAATATTTACATTCACAGATTAAATCCAACAATGAAAATACACATAAAGACACAGTTAAATAATTTATGTACAATAACATACAGTAAAATAGTTCTTAAAAATTTATGAATAAAATAAACATTACAAAGTAAAAATTATGTCATTTTTGACAAAGAAACATTGCCAAGAAATATTATAGTGGTAGGCTTGATAAGCTTAAAGAGGATTATTGCTAGTATGCAATACACATTGAACAATCCGACTTAAGGATAACAATAATGAAATGTAATATTAAGAAAACTGCCACTAAATGAACACAAGATTGAACTTAACTTTGATTTTGTTTTGGGTCCGTTTAATTAAAAAAAAAAAACGAATGTGTAAAGTATTAATTTTATTGTGGACTCAATTAAAAACAAAGTATTTTCAAAAATTTTCAATTTACTACAACATCAAAAACATGTTAAAACCAATTCACAATGAAAAGAACCCAAAGACAGATTTTACTTTGAACTGAATTTTTATACGAAATTTTTTAGCACACAATATTCAGTTCTTAGTAAAATCAGAAACAGAATTTTATTTTAAAATAATTTTTAAAATATAAATTTTATTTTAAAAAAATTTTGGGTGTAATGTAAGTATACTTAAATAAAAAAACATAAAATAATGAAATTCATTACAAAAAAACTCATTGAAGAAATTTTGTTCTTGTAGTTTTATAAAAATAATTCAAATTAATGAAATAATTATTACAAACGGTCATAACTTAAGTAAGACTATAACTGAGCCTGTTATATTTTACTATGAGAACAAAAAAAAAATTCACAATTATAGCACCACTTCAAATTTTGATTTTACAACTTAATAGATTGTAACGAATATATGTAGTAAATTATTTATTATCAGAGAAAAAAAAAACACAATAACGGTTAAATGTGAAATTGTTGTAATTAGTTTTTATTATAAAATTTTGTATTTTGTTTTTGCATAATTATAGCACCATTCAATTAATATATGTAAAGGCGGAGTTAATTAAAAAAAAATTATTTAAATACGCCATATAAAAAATGTCTTACAAGGTTGTGTTGAATTTTTTTAAAAATTTGAATAATGTCAGCGCTAAGTATACAGACAGGCCCATTAAAAAATGTTCAGTACACAGCGAGCGCGAAATCGTAATGGAAATTTTGAGTACCTGACTAATCCTTCAGCGTTTCAAGAATGCCGAGAACAGTCAAGATCAAAATAAAACGTTGCTCCACATTTATTTACCGTAAAAGAAAAGATTGGAATTCGCAAGACCAAAACATTAATAGGAAGTGAGAAAATGCAAAAATAAATTTTTAGTCATTGTTAAATAATAAAAAATACTGAAACTTTTCCTTGAGCTTATCTTTTCCTTTAAAAAGAAATTGAAACTTAGATGGCTATCGATTCTACTGACGAAATTTAAGAAGAGTTCTAAACTTTTTTTTTTAAAGAAATTTCTGAGGAGGCAGCCTCATGATATATAGAGCTATTAAGGTAAATGGTTGCTTTAGCTTCCATCAAGCCAAACTTCTGTGATAAAAAATTAATTACAACAATTTTGCTGTTACGTTTCCTTCTTTCTAATAGGAAATCATATAAATACTACTATACATATATTCGTTACAATATATTAAGTTGTTGATTTATATCAACGTTTCATCAGCGTAAAATACAAAAATTTGGGGATGTGCTATTAATTATGAAAAGCACGTTATGAACGATTAAATTAAAAATCTATATAAGAAATATTGGGATAAAATAATGGTTTAATTTTATGAATGAATATAAATAATAATATAATATGTACACAAAATATATTTCTTTGATATATTTCGATCAAGAAAACTTTTATAAACTACAAGGGAAAAAATTCGTTTCTAAAACTACGCATTTATTGCATACTCCCTTTACACTTTCAAATTTCAAAATTTCAAAATATGTTAAAAGAAATGCCAGATTATTTTATATCAGGGTCTTTAAAAAATTTTCTTAAACTAATTGGACATTTTATAATTTAATTTAATTTAATTTAAGGGTTTCGATTATATCCAAAACTAAATGTTGACATATTGGCGTTTTTTATTTATCCGTTTAGTTAACTTTCTCATTTTGAAATTTACAAAAGCAGTACATATTTAATTTTAAATTCATCAATATAAATATAAATAGTTGTCATATTTGTATGCTAAATTTTGGTTTTAGTTTCGGTTTGTTTGTTTTTAATATTTCTTGATGTACATATTTTTCTTTTTCTATGCAATTTACATATTTACCTATGCATAGTCTATTAAAGTTTTATAATATTTCATTTTTGCCAACTTTTAAATAATTTATTAACGTTCCTAACAATTGCTTCCAATGGATCGGTTGTTTTAATTCGAACCGAATTTCCTACCTACCAATCAAACCGTAGTCATTTAAGGTAAGTGTTGATTTTTATATAACTCCATACGTATACTATACTATATTTATTGACTGAACACATACTTACAAAAGTTGAAATGTCTGAGTTAGATCGATAACTTTTGTATGATGTTCTAAGATGCTTGCCATCGAATAATAATTCTCATTTTTTATTTATTTTAAAAATGAAAGTGTACATATATTGTTTTTTATAGTCAAGTGAGTAGTATGTTGGCTCACTAGACGAGAGTCCGAAAGTTTCCGTCTGAGCTGTGTCATCTTGAAAAAGAAAGAATGCACACAATATGGGTGGTATAAGAAACTAGTCCTAGTTTTGTAATAGCCAATGACCAATAATGTATTGGGGATATTGAAAATATTTTAATGACACAGTTTATCGTAATCTAAGACACGAAACGAAATGAATTTTGTTTCTACATTTTAATTAAAACGATTAAACGATTTTTTCCTTCATGAAAAATTCAAAAATTTTTCTACTTTAGCATAATCGCTAAATATTTCTAATAACTTATGCATATATGTAATATGCCATTAAATTCTTCGTTCATTCGTTTAACTAAATAATACATATATTTTTATTTATTTATACTGTGTAATTAAATTACACGTTAATATGAGGGAATTTCTTAAAATGTTTATTATATTATATTGCACCCATTCATACAATTAAGTATTTTAAAATCGTAAAATAAAAGCTCAAATTAAATTTTCATATAATTTAATTTTTCTCGACATGATCCTGTGCCATGTTGCTGTACTTCAAAATGTTAAACATAAATTACTGTTTACAACGAATTTGAAACAAAAAATTTATCAAAATAGGCAATTGTAAGTATTATGAACGCAACTAATTACCAACTTATTTATATACTTTATCATCACTCTCAGCCTTAATTCCCTTTAAAAAAAATATAGTTTCTTCCATCAGAATTTCGTAGTATTCCTCAGCAATTACACTAACAGAAAACAAATTGAATTGGATTGTGTTTAATTTCGTTTATTATTTCTTTATTCTTTCTATGCATTCGTTATTTAAGAGTTTAACATTTTCTTTCAATTTTAAGTACAAAAAAATTGATTTCTTTTGTCTTGGCCTTATTTAGATCTGTACACGTGCTACCTTTAATGGTTTTATAAAGCATTTAATATATTTTTTAAAATAAAAAGAAAATCTATCTATAAAGGCAATTTGTCACGTAACGGAACACTAATGATTTACTTTGCAGTGGTAAACTTTTACACAAATTGTAATTTCTTGAATTATTATGATCTTGTTTAATTTGGTGATAGAGAATTTTGAGTTTGGCAATGAGAGACCATCATCGAACATGCATCAACTCTAAATCAATTAACTAATTAATTCGTACTTATCCTCTATAAGCCGTATGTATTGACGCGTAAGACAAATTAGCAAGACGACTGCGATTTATTTTTAAAAGTTAAAGACGTCAAAAAGGGCTGCCGACAGACTACCTTAAAGAAAATAGATACATTTGTGATGACAGTGTGATAAAAGTGTCCATAATTATGTTAATCCCATTTTTAATATTATTATTGAAATAGCAAAACAAAATAACGCCAACAACAAAGTATTCAATAATCTTTTTTACTTAAAAAATTAATATCGCTGTTTTGTATTCACAATCTATCTTTTATTTAGTAATTTCCATTCTTATTATTGTCTTTTTTTTTTAACATGCAAAAATATTTAAAACCTATTTTAATAGCTTTTACCGACTTAAATTTCATTAATTTTTATACTATTTCCAAACTGCGTACCAATGTTCGTTTTTATATTTGTACGACATTATTAATTAATATTTCATTCCTTACAAGGCTTTTTTTTACACTTCAACATCAGTGATACACGTCAGTAACATGCCCATATCAAAATTTTTCTAATTTCTTTATATAAAATGATATACATACATCTTTATACATATATGTATGTATGCATATGTATGTATATGTATTTACATCGTTAGTATCGAAAACATAAACATCAATGTTATAAAATAATGCGTAATCTAATTGGTTGATAAAATTCATTTAATAACATATTTTTTAATTGCATATACATACATACATATTATATTATCTTAAAGATTGCACATATGCCGAATAAAATAGGCGGTGGATAATAATGATTTTATTCTATTTGTTAACTCATTAATATAGGAAAATGATAGCGGTGCTTTGGGTAAATTTCTCGAAGTTATTATGGCTATTGGTGGTCAAGTCTTAGATGATATTAACAGTTTTGGGGATGTTACGATTTTAGCACCCAGTAATGAGGCCTGGAATGCTTCAACTATTAATATAACTGGGTTTGTATTTTTGAAACGGTTTCAATAATATAATAATAAAACATTTTCGCAGAGATAGTACAAGAATGAGGGAAATTCTCAACATGCATATTATTAGAGATCGCCTTAGTGTTAAAAACATAAAAGAAAAAAATAAAAACTTAGTACGTATTCCTTTATATGCATTTAGAGTAAAAGCACAAAGATGTAATTTTTTTTTGTTTTTTCATATTTCGCCAATTTTAAACTAAATTAAATTAAATAAGATTGCTCAAATACCTACAGTCAACAATCGAACTTTCCTTTACTTTAATATTAATGGAGATGGCCCTGATGAAGTCATTACCGTTGAAGGCGGTGGGGTAAATGCTACAATCTTACAAGCAGATGTAGCCAGTACTAATGGTTATGTTCATATAATTGATAAAGTTCTTGGAGTTCCATATACGACAGTGTTAGGAAAATTAGAAAGTGATCCAATGTTAAGGTAATATTACATTCAGTTTGAATCTTTAAGCTTGAATGTCTTTTAATTGAATTTAAATTATTTAATGCTTATTATTATTATTGCAATTGTTTATTTGCTATATAGTGATTCATATAAATTGGGACAGTTTTCAACATTCAACGATCAACTGAACAACACCAAAAGACGTTTCACCTACTTTGTAGCACGTGACAAGGGTTGGCAAAAAACTGAAATTGATTTTCCTTCGGTTCACAAAAAGTTATTCATGAAAGCCTTTGCATACCATGTAAGTAAACATTCATAAATATAACTGAGTAGTAATATTTTAAATACATATATTGATTTTAATTTCCAAGTCTCGAGCAATATTGGAACGTCATTTAGTAATAGCTGACCAGATCTTTACTATGAAAGATATGGCCTCCATGACCAAAGAAAGCGATTCAATTGTCTTACCCACATACAGAGATTCTCTAAAAATTAAAGTAGAAGAGGAAGCTGGACGTAAGTATACTTTAACAATTTTTACTATTTTATATTCGTTCTGTATTTTAAGTAAAATAAAAACATTGGCAACATTGAATATTGATTAATACAAAAATTCTAACGTTTATTATTTCGCGAAAGATATGCATGTATTTGCAAATGGAATACAGAACAACTAAAGAATCGCAATTTATCTATTCTAAACTAAAAATAAATTTTTAATTTTTATGTTTCTAATCTGCTTTAAATATTTCTTAAAAAAAAATAATTTTTATTAATACTGAAACCAAGATCTTCATGATGAATTTTCTTCTCATGAATGGACTGGTGAGTTCAACATGTAAATAAATAATTAAAAACCTCTCATGAACCAATTCACATTTAATATTAAAAATAAAACGAATTATACATGTAGATAATACAAGATTTCAAACTCTTTAAATATCCCAAGTTTTTTACAATAGATTACCAATTGTAGTAATATCTTGCTGATTTATTTACGTCGTTAATTTTAAGTTAAAAGTTCAAGCTATGTTCACAAACGGAACTGTTTTTCTATCCCGTTATCAATACAGTTCATTAAAGTATCAATAAACAGTTTAATTTCAAAGATTTAAAAAAAATCGAAACTAAATTTTAATACACATACATCCACTCATTATAAAATAATTTTAAGTTTTTTACATAGTTTCGTCTCGTTTCGTAAGAAAAAGTTAAAAAAATGGTACAATAGGTATAATAATAGGTGATAATAATTTTCAAGTAGAAACTTGAAAAAAAAACATACATATAAACACTGTTAAAAAATTCATTCGGTTTAGGAATAGGTACGCAGGAAAATTTCAAAGGCAATTAAAGAAAATTTCATCTAGAAACTTTCATAATATAAACCAATGTAATCATGCTAGTTTCACTAGTTTCACATGAGAGTGGAAAATGTACTTGTTGCAGACATTTCATTATCGATTTAATATTAATTTTTCAATTTTTGGTTGCCTATTTAAATTTTTATTTTTTTAATAATAAATTTTTTAATCACATGATATTTAATAAAATGAATTGTACATAAAGAAAAAATGAATAGTTACTATTACTATTAATGTATTTTTTATTAAACAATTTTTTCAGGTTATGTTATCATTTGGAATTATAAAAAAATTCATGTTTATCGCCCGGATGTTGTATGTACCAACGGAATTATACATGTGATTGACTTTCCTATGTTGGAGAAGAAGGATATCGTAGTTAGCGGAGGTAGCTATCAGATTAAAACTAACTTCTGCATTATGTTTGCAAATCTCTTTATAATAGCAATAGCAATACTTTTCTAAACTAAAAACTGATTGAAACTTAAAAACAAACCATAAACAGAACAATTGTATAAAAGTGAAAAAATGAATGATCTTAAAAAATATGTATAGGATCATAATTAAAATATAAAATTTTCAGCTTCATTAAACCTTAAACCCAACCACATTAAGACATATTTCAAACCAAATACACGCAACATAACATTATTTTCACATACATATGTGTATGCACATGAATAATAGTTATTATTTTGTACCAAAATTTATAAGATTAAGCCGCATTAGCCTTTTTAAAAAATTATGAATACCATCGAAAACCAGTCATTATCTATCTAGAAATCTACACTGATTGTTTATTTTGTATTTATTTATAATATAGTAGATTACTTAGTAATTTTTCTTTAATCTTATTTAAACATCATTTATGAGACACCATTATGATTAACTTTTGTAATTTGTCTTCTGTTGTTTCTATAATCTTAAATATTATGTTAATTTTTATCTTTCTTTCTTATACATACATATATAATTTTGTATTGATTATTAAAATCAAAATTGTTACGTTTTCATAGAAACACTTTCACAATCCTGCCTTTAATTTTGTAAGAATTAAACCAAATCATAACAATATATAAAATAAATTATTTCATGATATTGTATGCAATTACAGTTAAAAAAAACACGTTAAAAATATTTACTTAAAAAACTGCCGTTAAATTAGTCTTTTTTATAAAAAAAAAAAGTAAAAATGAATTAACTCAATTGTATAAAACTCATCTTACAATATATGAACAGGAATTAAACCAGTATTTAAAAATGCTTAACTAAGATCGCAATCGAAAGCAATCATAAAGATATCATTAAACCTAATTTTAGTATTTAATGCAGTAATGATAAATGATGAAATAATATTGTATTATTTTGTTGTATGTTTTAAATAACTAAATTAGATATTAAAGCCTTTGATATAGTAGACACTATATTCTATAACTTCTTTCAGTATTTTAATATATTCAAACTTTTTCATTCATCGAATGCGTTATTATTTCACATTCATACAAAACGTACCCATTCTAAATAACATTTAATTGATATATACTTACTTATCTACATATATATGTAAAGGATTTGTGGTTCATTTAATTATTTTTTTCAATTATCATAATTCTATTTACACTGATTCATAATATATTTCTATTGGAATATTTTTTGCTTTTTGTTCTTATTGAAATTAATATGAATTAGCTTTCAATACTTATAAAAACAATTCATTTATAGCAATAACAATGAAATCATGATTATAATAAACTAAAATCGTCTATATATTTAATTTTATAGGTTAGACTTTTAATTATTAATTAAATTAAAACTCCCTTCAAATACTTACAAAAAAAAAATTAAAAAGAAAAATGAAAACCACCAAACGAAACTTTTCGAATATTGAAAATAATCAACAAACACTCCTCTATACTTCGATCGCCAGTAAGTGTAAAAAGTTCGAATGTAATGAAATGCTAATTTAATATAAAATTATTCTGTTTTCTTTATTGTTAAAATTTTATCCAAAAGTAACTTCTTTGTTCCATTTTATTTGTAGCAAAAGCTAACAATGTAGCTATTATGTACTAAAGTTCATAAAAAATGTATTAACAAACAGAGAATACGTACATATGTAATTAGGATTTATAAAGAAATATGTGTGTTTATAATTTTACTTTGTTGCAATAATTATACATATACATATTCATATGTATGTATGTACATACATATGGCATACAAATACAAAGAAAAAAGGTACATATTAATGTATTTTTAATATAAAAAAAATATGTATTATAATAATTTTATTACAAAATCAAAATTATTTCAGTTAATGCTGTATATTTAATATAATTAATTGAAACGCCCATATAGCTATCGATATACTTACACATAAACTAATACACACCCACCATTGCTAAATGAATATGCAATTAAGTATGCAAATTAACGAAACAGCATTACACATATACATACGTATTTAAATTAGATGTGGTATTTTGGAATATTCAAACATTTTTAAGGGGGCTCTACACAGGATATTATAATAGTTATTCGTTTTTTGAGATCTACAACATTATCTGACAGACAGTACAGACAGTACAGATAGCCTTCTTATGTATAAAAACTAAATGATTCAACGATAATTATTTAGCAAAATAGGAATGTGCCATTAAACATTTATGTAACTACACATTTTTATATACATAATTTGCTATTCTATAAATCTTCTAATAACTGCCCTCTTAAATTGTTCAAATAAAATTGCAATAATGCTTTTACTAATGTTCATTATTTATTAATGTTTAAATAATTTTGGAAGAAGGTACATAAAAGCTATTTTGTCAAACGAGTAGTAGTAGCAATAGTATTCAGAACAGTAATATTTTAAACTTAACTTGAAGCTAGCTTAATTATGTATGTATGTACATCACGACACCTATTAACAACAAACGAAGAGAAAAGTAGAAGAAAAACATTACTGATCTTAGCTGAATAATAAGCTTTAAATTAAACAAAAACAAATGAAATAATAAATGTATTCAAGAAGAAACCTTTATCTAAGAAATCACATAAAATAAAATCGTAGTCAGTAGTTACACGTTAAATAATTGGAAGAAGAAATAGATATGTTGAAAAAAACAAAAAAAAAAATAAAAAAAAAATAACAAAATAAAATAAATAACTAAAACGCATATATTTACAAAATATATAGATAGATTAACGTGTAACTAGTGCCTTACTAAAGTTAAACTAATTACCTTAATATAAGAGTACACTGTAAAAAAGTATATTTATTTATTTACAAATACTATTGATAAACCAAATATTGCAATTGAATGAAACTCAGAAATAAATACAATAAATGCAGATAATGAAAATTTTTCATATTTTAATATATAGTTTGTTCAAAAACCAAACGCTTTTTTTTTTTAAATAAATATTAAATATATTTAAATATACGAAATAAGTCAATATTGAATTTGTTTTAATTATTTCCTTAACAAATTAATTGTTGTTTTGCAGAAAATGTGTTACTTTTTCTCAGTAGGCATTAAAATTAGAGTTTTTAATAAATAAATTATCTATATACATATATACATAGTACGATATATGTTTGTTAATAAGAAATACTTAAAAAAACCATAGTTATTCTCATTAATAAAACGATTAACAATGCGGGAAAGAATAATATAAATGAAGCAAAAATAAAATGCTTATAAAATACAATGTGTATATAACAGATTTATTTTCGCAAGTTATTAACCAAAGACATTTGTATAAATACAATTATAAAATACGTGAAGAGATTTGTGAGATTTGTTCATCAAATCATAAAATATATACATATTTATTTTTCTATGCAATATTTAAAACAAACAAACAAACAAAAAAAAAAAAAACAATGTAATAAGAATTCCTAAATATATTCATACATGCTACTTGTGCTACTATTCAAAACATTAAGAAGTTAGAAAAACATATAATTGAAACAAATCACTATCGACATACAGATCATCCACACGGTATATATATATATATATATATGTATATATAGATATATATAGATATAGGTATATATATGTATATATATATATAAAAGAATAATAATGAATGTCACACGCTTTATAGCCAATAAAAATGATTTTTTTTAAATACTTGTAAGTCTTTTAATTTAAATGGAAAATAACCAGGTTTTTTAATATTTCGAAAACTTTAATGAATTTGGATTTTATCAAGGCGAATTCATATAATCTTACATAGGATAAAATTTTTTTTTTTATTATTGAAATGTTAGTTAATTTTATATACAATATATACATTTCATATTATTTTGCTCTTCAATCTAATTCAATTATTTAGCAATTACTCTGATTCCATCGTTACATAATATGACAGCATCAATGTTAATGTGATTTTGTAGTCGATCTTTGTGTTTAGTAGCTAATAGTTGTATAACTTCTGTGATCTTCGGAACCCCAAGATCTCTGTGCAGATCATATGTTCTAATATCATACGGCGCATTTTCAACATTCTTCTTCAGTATTTTGCTAGATGATTTCAATTTGATTTATAGCTGCACTTCCCCAGAGTTGAATCCCATAAGTCCACACTGGTTTCAGTATTTGCTTGTAAACTAGAAGTTTATTTTCAATTGAAACGAGATATTCTCCCAATGATCCATTTAAGTTTGCTGAATTACAGGTTAAGTTTGATTCCTTACGTCTTGATATGTTAATTCCATTTATGATGGTTGACATAATAATTTATATGAGATGATTGCATTTTGTACAGGATTCCACTTCGTTAAATTAATAACAATGGGATTGGGTTTGGTTGTCATTTGGATTTGAAAAACATCCGCAAAAGATATTTGAAATTTAGTTCAATATCGATCTTATACATATGTTTGAAGCACTAAATATCAATGACAATAAATAATTTATTGATTATTTGTTTAACTCTACTTCCCAGTATGCTCCACTATTTTTCATATATACTGACATTATTTTATAACTTTTTAATAAAGCACACAGTACATAGTATTTCAAGTCATAATCGAATTGAAAAACAAACGAATTATTATTAATCACATCATGATCCATACTTAACTTTAAATGCCAAGTTCTGAAAATTAATTATATATCGACGTTAGAATGGTCGCAGCTTGTATGGAGACCTTTTTTCTTATTCAAAAAATTCAAATTGTGTGCGCAGTCTAAAATATAAGGTTTAATGTCATAAACCCTGCCTAGTGAGACCCATAGGCATTTAGTTTTATTGTTATTGCTTTATTATATTGGAACTAATTAGAAAATTATAATTCATTGAATAAAATACATAATGTACGGATAATGATAATGTCTTCGAAAATATGGATAGAAGCTAGACTCAATACCACGGTACCATTGAATTTATTGATGACAGGGTTCCACTACTTCTACTTCAACATTAAGAGTAGAGGATATGCTTAGCGGATTGTCGATGAATTGAATGTAGGGAATGTAATTTTTGGTTTTGGTTTTATTGTTATTGCTTTATTATATTGGAACTAATTAGAAAATTATAATTCATTGAATAAAATACATAATGTACGGATAATGATAATGTTTTCGAAAATATGGATAGAAGCTAGACTCAATACCACGGTACCATTGAATTTATTGATGACAGGGTTCCACTACTTCTACTTCAACATTAAGAGTAGAGGATATGCTTAGCGGATTGTCGATGAATTGAATGTAGGGAATGTAATTTTTATTTAATTTATTTTATTTATTTAATATTTAATATTAATTTAATTAGCAAATACTGGAAGTAACAATAGCGCTGCATATTTACACTAAAAAAAGTTGGAATGAAAATGTCTTTTTTCCCATATTGCCATCATATTAGCGAGGTGTTAATAAAGTCAGTCTTTGGGTTAATTTTGGGAAACATCCAATTGAAAGTGTTGAAAACACATTACTAATTTTAATGCAATTTCGATTGGCATACGTAATGGGTTTTTTCTTGAATCCGTTAAAACTCCATTACGTACGTGCGGACAATAATATAATCTATGGTAGTCTCTTCGCATTGTTTGAATCGTGGTTCAATTTAATACCGGATTTTCCAAATTTATTACTGTAGAAGTAGTGACAAACCCCTCTACTTTGTTTAGAATGGGCGGTTGGAGGACCAATATGCGTAGCAAGTCTTACAGAAAGCTTGCATTTGCCCATATTTGCTAGCATTATGCATGACTTTTATTCACATTTATTCCCATTATCCGAGATGTTTTGGTCATCTATTGCATAACAGTGTAGATTTGATATTTTGGTGGCATGACATTATGTCCATTGACATAATGTCCATGGACATTATGTCACTCTAAAAAGTGACATTATGTCCATGGACCTTATGTCACTTCGCGTGGTGTCATAATGTCCATGTATAATGTGTCGTAAAGTCCATGGACATTATGTCACTTTTAGAGTGACATAAGGTCCATAATATTCAAAAATCAATTTTAGGTATTTATATTTTAATAAAAAAAATAAAAAGTTTGCTATGATTCTGAAATCACACTAACGCTTTGAAATTGCTGTCTAAATGGCACCCAAGAATTTTCTCGTTCATCGACTTCGAATTTCTTTCAGCTAACGTGAGCAGTTTTTGTCTTTTCATTCAGAATCTTATTAGAACTTTGTGAAGAAGTGTAAACATTTTTAATTTTAAAATATTTTTGTTTTCAAATCTTTTCTTTTAAATCTCTGCAACTTATTTGAATCATTTTACATTTCACATAATCTGGACAAACATTTATCACATGCAGAGATTTAAAAGAAAAGATTTGAAAAAAAATATTTTTCAATAAAAAATCGGCGCCGATTTTTATTGAAAAATATTTTTTTTTCAAATCTTTTCTTTCAATTGTCTGCAATTTATTAGAATCACTTTACATTTCACATGAGCTGGACAAACATTTATCACATGCAGAGATTTATCGGCGCCGATTTTTATTGAAAAATATTTTTTTTTCGAATCTTTTCTTTTAAATCTCTGCAATTTATTAGAATCACTTTACATTTCACATAAGCTGGACAAACATTTATCACATGCAGAGATTTAAAAGAAAAGATTCGGAAAAAAAATATTTTCAATAAAAATCGGCGCCGATTCATTAGAATCACTTTACATTTCACATAAGCTGGACAAACATTTATCACATGCAGAGATTTAAAAGAATAGATTTAAAAAAAAATATTTTTTTCTAAATCCACAAGATGCACTATTGATGCTATGTACGCATTTTAAAATTTGCTCTAGCTGCTTAAGGACTTTGGAAGAAAAATCAAAGAACAATAAATCGCCATTACTTTGTCCTTACTGCAGACAGATTTTAATGATAAATTTAATATTTTTCAATAAAAAATGAAATACTAATGAGTTTATATATTCTTTTAAAGTAACTAAAATATGTGGACATTATGACACTGTTGATCGTGTCATAATGTCAAATTATGACATTATGTATTATCTAATAATTATTTCTTTACTTAAAATATCGGTGGCATGACATAATGTCCATGGACATTATGACACCATGCGAAGTGACATAATGTCCATGGACATAATGTCACTTTTTAGGGTGACATGAAGTCCATGGATATTATGTCAATGGACGTTATGTCATGCCACCGATATTTTAAGTAAAGAAATAATTATTAGATAATTGAAATTGTATTTTATTCAATAAATTATAATTTTCTAATTAATTTCAATAAAAAGCAACAAAAATAGAACCAAATGCCTATTTTTCCTAATATTGGAGATTTTGGGCCCCTCTAGACACCGTCGTCAGATCGGGCTACAAAATTAAAGCAGTGTTTATGACATGAAATTTCATATTTTAGACTGCTCCCACATATTAAATTAAGAAAAAAAATTTTTACGATCAGTCTAATCTACATGCGTATGTATAAATGTACTTCCAAAAAAATATTAATTAACTAAAATTATACTACTTATTGAAAAAAAAAATTGTATGAGTAGTCATATACTGTTCCAAATTGTGTACGTGAGCATATGTTTGATGTACAAAATCGAATGACCATTTATCTGATGTACCAATTACGGACGATACGATTTAAAATGTATAAGACGAATATTTGATAAAAAAAAAAATGAGGAGATTTTACTTCCACTGGTAACGTTGCAGTGTAGATATTCGATATATAAAACTTGTAATTTTGATACTTTAATATTTATTGGAAAAAAAGTAAAATCACAAACGGAAAACAACTTCAAACGAAAGGATTCCATTGAAGCGCTACATTTTGCAATTAAACGAATGTTTAGGAAGAAACAAATTACGTTCTTTTGGGCCGCTAATAAAAACAACCGTAGTAAATGCCACTGGTGGCGGGATTGCTAATTGCCACTATATCCCTTGAAAGGTACTGCTAATTAATTGCTACTTCAAAAACAAATCTCGAAGGTGTAGCTCAAAGAATTCTAAATATGACAACAGACACAATGGCAAATTTAATTTCCTTTTCTTAAGAATTTGAAAATAAAATATCAAAAGGAAAGGCAGTGCTTAGAGATGACAATTTTTTTTACTTGTTTTCGATAACAGGTCAACATCGGCGAAACATTGTAAGAGAATACCTATTTAAAGTCGACGTAATGTAGACATCGAAAAAATAGAACCATTGTTGTAGAGCTGTGGAATAATAAGACAAAAAGTACTTAAAAACTGGCCTTATTTATGTATAAAAGAAGTTGTGCGGACATTTGTCATCGTACCCAATATTAAAAATAAGTTTCCAATAAACCAGTTCTATTTTTCATTGCTGTACGAAAAATTGAGTAATCATTTTAAATTATTTTATTGGCTTTTTTTTAATATAAATAAAACTTTTTCATATCTACATACAGCGCTGTTCAATAAAATAGATTCACCATGATCTAACATCACAACCAAATCTATACTTGCAATTAATTAAAGAAGAGTGACGCTTCAAATTTTTGAAATGTAACGGAATTATATTCATAGGCAGTTGCACTTGGGCCATGATCAGGGCAGCAGCTTTTCGTATCCTTATTCAGTGGGAAGTGTCTCTATTTCTAATATATACTCATTTGATGAGGAGTCTGTTCTTGAGTCTTTGTCTGGACTGAAACTTACATACTTGCCTGGCCCTGACGGGGTACCGGCCTGTATTTTGAGAAAGTGCGCTATTGTCTTGAGTGGTCCTTTGACCTTTATATTCAATGGGCTTCTGAGGGCTGGTCATTTTCCATCTGTTTGGAAGAGTTCGTTTATAATTCCTTTGTATAAGTCGGGTAATAAGTCCAATATTTCCAATTACAGGGGTATTGCCAAACTCAGTGCTATTCCCAAGTTGATGGAGAAACTCGTGACGGATTATCTCTTTTTTAATACGAAATCTTTAATATCCCCTTTCCAGCATGGTTTTTTAAAAGGTAGGTCGACTGTCACTAATCTTCTTGAATTTACTACACGTGTTTTCAGGGGTTTTCTTGCAGGCGCTCGGACTGATGTGATTTATACTGATTTCAGTAAGGCTTTTGATAGGGTTGACCATAGTATTTTGCTTCTTAAACTGTCATTAATCGGTATTCCCGATATTATTCATCGTTGGCTAGGCTCCTACCTCTCCCTTAGGACTCAGAGGGTATTGTTTAGGAATATATTGTCTAAGACTGTATATGTTACTTCTGGTGTTCCGCAGGGTAGGCATTTGGGTCCTTTACTGTTTTTATTGTTTCTTAATGATCTTCCTTGTGCTATTTCTGATTGTAATATTCTAATGTATGCTGATGACGTTAAATTATTTTATACTTTTGATGATGATCATGGTCAGGTTGTTCTTCAGCGGAATATTAATTTGTTTGTAACTTGGTGCAGAGTTAATTTAATGGATCTTAACTTAAAAAAATGCAAATGCATGGTTTTCTCTCGCGGTGGTGTGATTTCGCCCACTTATGTGATAAATTCTTGCCCTTTGGAGACTGTGGCTACATTTCTTGATTTGGGAGTATTATTGGATATGAAACTCTCTTTTGTTGATCATATTAGTATGATGATTGGCAAGGCTCGGGCTGTTCTTGGTTTTGTGAAAAGATGGGCTAGGGAATTCATTGATCCTTATATAACTAAACTGCTATACATTTCGCTTGTTAGACCTATTTTGGAGTATGCGTCTATTGTTTGGAATCCATACTATCGTTGTCATAGTGATTCAATAGAGTCTGTACAGAGGCAGTTTTTATTATTCTGTTTACGTGGCTTAGGATGGGATTATGCCAATGGATTTCCGCCATATGAGGATAGATTAGGTTTGATAAAACTTCCAACTTTGGAACGTAGAAGAACTATTTTAGGTGTTTGTTTTGTTTTTAATCTGGTTAGAGGTGATATCGATTCTGAGTTTTTGCTTCGTAACCTGAATTTCAGTATTCCTGCAAGATTTTCACGGCACTATCGTCCTCTTTCCTTAGATTTCTATAGAACTAATTACGGATGTAATTTTCCTTTTCGTAGATTATGCAATGATTTTAACGTATATTACGATTTGATTGATTTTAATTGTAGTGTTTGTAATTTAAAACGTAGCTTATATGCTAGCATTAATTTGTAAATTATTATATAAAAATGTATTTTCATTATAGTTATAGGTAGTTCATGTTTATTAATTGTTTATTCAGCTTGTGATTAAATTCTGTAGCTGATTTATGTTCTTGTTGCCATTACTTTTCCCATACCCGCTACAGTCCGGACTGTAGTGTGTACGTGTCCCTACGTAATGGGGACGAGCCCTCCGCGGTCGGGTGAGGGTGGGTTAGTGTGTGGCCGGGGACGTTCGAATAAAAAAATAAGAGGTCAGTAAACAAAGTGCAGCTACTATTTTACATGTACTCCTTTGTATAAGATTTAGATACAGTAAACTTTTCGGAGAGCAGGTGAATCTATTTTTTTGAACAGCACTGTATATGTTATAAGCACAACTTGTATAACTTATAAAATAATTTTAGTTTATTCAAATTTGGTAAGCGGTTTTTAAAATATTGCAAAAATAGTCTCTTTCTGCTTGATATACGGACAATTGTATTGAATTGTATCAACTGCTGTCAAAATTTTTATAAGCTGTATTATTTATGGTCCGATTATAGATGGCAACTGTTGCCAACTGGCGACAATAAATTGATAGTTGCCGAAAAATGTTGGTCTTGATTGTCAGTTGCCATCTGTATTACCAATAAATTCCTTTATTGACAGTTGTCAGCCATAATCAAGTCTGTGTTAAACATCCATTGATTTGAGGAGAAAATGGAAAAAAAGTAAAAATTAGTTTATATCGGATGAAATCAGCGATGAAGGCATCTTAAATTTTTACAGGGATAAAAAATAGAGATATATGTATGTGATTTTATTACTATTTTTTGAGTTCAATGTGTATTTCAAGTATTAGTATATATTTTGTATATACGACTCTGATTATAGAATATACAAATACACCCATCCCCCGTTTTACACGGTATTCGTTTTACACGTTTTCGATCTTACACGGTTTTTGAAAATAAAATTTTTTTAACGAAATTTATTAATTTTGCATTTACACGAAATTATAAACACTAAACTATAATGTGCTTATATGTACAATAACATTTTCATTGTTTTACTGTCAAAATACAACACTACGAATTCTTAGTAGTCTATGTCTATGATGGAAATAGATAAGATGGGAACTCCCCGTGTATGCTTCTGGCGATTACATTATGAAACCATTTGTAATTAATAAAGCCATGAAGCCACGTTTGTTCGAAGACATAGATGTTAAGAATCTTCCGGCATATTGGAATGCCAATAAGAACGCTTGGGTAACCAATTCAATTATTCATCATATTTTAAACTGACAAAAAGGGCGTTTTTATAGTGATTTTCGTTTAGCACGGTTTTTCCATATAAGAGTGAATTTTTCGAGTTACACGGTTTTTTATGGAACCTATCTTCCGTGTAAAGCGGGGGATAGGTGTATATATATGTAGGTGGCTGATGCTCTCGCATAATATTAATAATGAATTAGTGCAAGGCGAATTAATGTAATAGGTGGGACTATTATAGCTGATACTATTGCGATTGTCAAAATTTGTGTGTGTTTGTTGTGCGTGTGTGTTTTGTTGTTCATTTTTTTCCTTTTCCATTTTTTTTCTTCCTATTTCCTAAATGTCGTTCCTAAATGTCGTTTAACAAAAACAAAATGCCTATTGTTTTTGCATTGTTGTATTTGTTGCGGCTACCTTATATGAATTTGCCTTGAATTAGTGCGTTGCATGTAAAAATAGAAATTCGTTATTAAGTTTATAATTGGAAAATGAAGACGCATTTCATTTAAAAAGAAAACGATTTGTTGACTTACTGATTAATTATCATGACTTCCATCAAATAGACATTCATATTAAACATGAGTTATAAAAATTAATATCATAAGAAGCCTTTATTAATTAGAAGTGCATAACCGTTGCACTCAAACCATGTTTACGAACGGCGCTATTTCAAAGCCACGACAAACTGCCATCTTCCTAGGACCTGCTACATTAGACTAATCACCTGCATATTATGTATGGGTGCCCCAATGGTCTAGATGGAAGTGTGCATAATTTCAAATACTGAGGCCGTGGCTTCGATTCCCTCCTAGCGACTCTGGGTGTTTGTGATCCTCGAGAAAAATTAAAAAATTAAGGTTTTATTAAACTACGGCGACTTTCTTATTTTATTTACTCTTAAAGTAGTTTTTTTATTTTAAAATTCTTTTGTTTTTTTTAATTAATTGTAGTACCCATATACACATTTATGTCATCGTATTCTTAATTTGGTGGAGAACGCAATTCTTCAAAACTTTAATTTTAAAAATAACCGACAAATAGAATAAATATTTTGATATATGTATTTTCATTTTCGATTACCAGAAATAACATATTTTTAACGCCTTAAAACAGTAATGTTTTGATATAAGACGGCGTCACAAAAGTTTGTTTGACTTTGAGTTATTATATTTCAATGCAGAAATATTGAATTAAATTTTCTTCTATTTTGTGAAAAGTGCAAATTTGTTGTTTTATTGAATGTTTGTTTAATAATATATCAGAACTTGTTAAATTGTTTACAAAATCAATTTAAAATATAATCGGCTTTTCGCAGCAGAACAAAACAATGCTAGTTATAATTATTATATGAAAAGAAACGAAAAGTAAATACAGTGTACAATTAATTGAGAGTACATAGACAAAAGGTGAGCGGCGTACGTGATAGAATAAAGATTCACTATGGACACTATGGACCCCAAATGCAATTTACCGCTTGGCTTGGAAACATTTTCTAATGGCAATGATGATGAAAGTTTACTAAGACAACCGATAAGAACATCTTGTGCTGGATTTCAGGAAGCCAAAAAGGCTTATGAAAATGGAACCGATGAGGTAAGTTCGACTTAGTGCAGCTAAATGTCTTTCACGTAAACGTACTAAGTACATATATATATATATATATATATTTATATATATGGTCACTTCCGTTTGGCAGTCGTTGTTCGACACTAATTCATTACATACTATATGAGTGCACATTCCTATATATTAATTTTTAGAGATCTTTAATGAGCCAAGAATGAGTAGTAGACTCTATGGTCTGAAATATAATTTAATAGAATGACGAGAAATTTTAAAATTCAATTCAAGATATATACTTAACAGATATAATTTCTGTTTTTTATTTTTGTAAATTTATAGAATTAACATTGTCAATGTACATACATAGATATTATAGTTCCTTATTAGAAAAATTTTTGTCTTTATGTTTCCGATGTTGGATGCTTATAAAGGAATAATATTTTTTATTAATTGCTCTGAAGACCAAAAGTTGCTTAACATTTATCAGTCACCAGTAATCATCATGCGCAAAACAGAACACATTAAACATAGCAACGTAAATACAATAATAAATATAGGTATATTCTTTTATAGAAAACTCCAAAAAGAAAGAAAAGCCAAAAAAAAAATCGTAATAAAAACTTTTACTGTTATAAAAATAAAAAATAAAGAACAAAACAGAAAATTTACACTAAATTTTTGAGAATAAAGAATATCATGGTGAAATTAATTCAGAATTTCGATAAATAAATGCTTATTCCCTTGTGACCATTTCATATCCATATCATCAACAATGGGCCACAAAAAATTGTCAACATGCCACGGCATCCTAATCTGTCAAAGGCAGATGGAATCATTAAAATGAAAATGAGCACCATCAGAAAAATAATTTTTTCGGTATAACCAATTTGTTAGAATAGTCCTACCTAACCTAGAAAAGAAATGTTAATTTAGGCCTCAACCCAACTTGGATGTAAAGGCATGACAAATGCTCAGCACAATTCTATTAATTAAATAACTACAGCCATCCGAGGAGATACATAGTTCCCCAAGAGAATTGCTTGAAACAAGCGGTAACTATATCTGAAGCAGAAACAAGCCAGATTCAGATTCCAATCATCCGATTGTTGTCGATGATCGTTTGAAGTTCGCCAATTTGTAATATTGAATGACCGACACCAATATGGGCTGAGGTTTTCATAATATTTTACAAATAACTCTTATTTCAGACTCAGTTGAACATTAATTAAAATTAATATCTTAGTTTTTAAATCAATAAAAGCATAAAATTATATATTCTGATAATTTTTGATTATTAAAAAGATTTACTTATTTTTATAACCCCATTAATTGTTGTATTCACAAACTTTACGAATGTATTGAACCTGAAAATACCAAATCATGAAAATTCATTATTAATGTCCAAAATTTTAGCAATAATTCGGTCTAAATTACTTACCTATGTATATCAATTGCAAAAGAAGTTGGGTAACTGCAAAGACGAGGATTAGTAGATTAGATAGCTTTTAACAAAAAATGTTAAATTTCAGGTTCTTGTAATTTTGTACATTTTGACGTAATGACCTCTACAATAGAATTGAAAAATATTAATTGTACAAGCGATTATTTGAACTTTTTAAGGAAGTAGTCGATTTCATTAAAGCATATTGCTACACGGGTAAAAATAAACTAGATGACAATATGTAAATAAGGCAAATAGATAACAACAAAACACACACACCGTACTGTTACACAAACAAATACATAAACATTTATAAGAATATATACATAAGTTAGGTTTTAAGACTATGAAACCTAAAATAAAATGACATATTAATTCTCTTCGAATTTCGTTTTATTTGTTAAATAATTGTAGAACTTTAAATGTATATATGAAACAAATATTAAATTAATATGTTTCAGGTGCGACGCTTATTGATTCAAGAGTGCTCTATAATCTATGAGTGCAATGTGTGCCGGAATATGTTTCGCAGTTTAGCCAATTTCATCTGTCACAAACGTAATTATTGTAAAATGACAACCAACGATAGTTTTCATTCCTTTTCGGTAAGTGGTGTGTTCAGCAGTTGTAAAATGTAAAAAATTAAATACAATTTTTTTCCTAATGTAGGACAACAATTCAAGTGTACTAATAAAAACAATTGAGAGACCCGAAACTTGGCCGAGTAAAAGTCGTAGTACTGGTTCATCTCCTATTCCAAATATTAAATCGTCGACTCGAGACTTGAGCAAAGTTATTGAACGTCTTCGACGAGTGGAAGTTTCACCAAAATGCTTTGACCAGAAAAACAAAACAATGGGTTATAAAACTGATCCTTCTTCACCAGAACCGAAAGCACCAGATCCTGTAATAGAACTGGAGAGTGTTTCGACTACGAATCATGCTGTCTATCAAACTTTCAAAACTCAGAACAATTGTGAGAGCATTAAAACAGAGATAGAAGAGGTTCACAATCTTTTGACAAATCATGAAACTTTGTTGGGGCCGGATGGAAAACTTATTAATAATCAGACATCTTTACCTTCTACTAAATCGTCACCGTATGACAATATAAGCTCAAATGGTTCTGGCGAAAAATTGACTAAGGCGTTTTGTAAAATATGTAAAATTCACTTCCAGACAGAGAAAACTTTAAACATGCATGTGCAGAAGAAGCATAACTCAGCTACGTATGTTTTCCAGTGTCCCACATGTTCGTTAACATTTTTGCAACCAGCTGCTGTAATTCGTCATTTGGCTAATGAGCACAAGTAAGTATTGCAGTATATTTATTATAATTCTAAATACGTGCCCAGTTCTAAATTGAATTGAAAAATTTGAAACCACTTTAACTTAATAATTATTAAGTTTTTAAAAAGTTTAGGAATTTAATATAAAATTGAACATATTCATTTCTATTTTCTTGATTTCAAAGCTTAATCTAGTGAAATTGTGAACAGAGTTTTTTTTTTGTGAAATTGCACTTAACAAAAACAGCAAAAACTTTATTTAACTTTTCTTTCTGTTGTTAAGCTTGGAACTTTGGAAGAAATTAGAAATAGTACAGCATTTGAATATTTTTTATTTAGTTGTCACAATACCTGCAATAAGGCTTTTAAATTTCAATTTATTTATTCCTTGTTTTTAGAAAACCGTTGAGAAGGATACGTAAAATGCGCGACACTATTCTAAAAAAACGAATTCAAATTGGTGACGTACAAATTAAAGGCCCAAGTCGGGAACTTCAACGTCTTACTTTAGATAATAATAAAGAATTTGACGCTTCACATATTCTAAACCAGCAAAATGGAAAACAGAAATCATCCTGTATTTATTGTAGAAAAGGTTTTGACAGACGTGCAGCTTTGGCAACTCATCTTAGTAGTTGTTCTCTTAAAAAGGACTCTTTGAGAAATATAAACGACGCAAATAAGTCGAATACATTCAGAGATCAATTCAAACAAACCAAAAATCACAGCCAACATTTAGAAATTCATAATGATAAAGTTGCTTCTGAAGTTAGCATTAAGCAGGAACCTTCCGAAGATTTAAATACTTCAACTAACTCGTCTACTATTAATCAAATGTTTGAAAACCTGGAAAAACAAACTTTCGGCAATGGATTGCAAACTGTTTCATTGGAAAAACTGGAAATTATTCTAAACGAAAATACGGAAGGAAAACACGAAGAAGATATCAATAATTCAAAAGTGGAAGAATCGAGACAGATCAACTTTGAAAATTCGGAGAAAAAGGTGAAAAGCAAACGTTTTCGTGTGATACCTGCATCTAAGCAATTGACTTGCCGTTGTAAAATCTGTAACAAGCAATTTAATGCTCTAAGTAATCTGAGACGCCATATTTCCATGTTTCATTACAGGTCGAGGCGTTTTGGTTGCAATTTATGCGATTATCGTGCCTTCAGACGCTATGATATTGTCAATCATCTCACTTTTGTTCATAAAATGACCGGTGAGCGTGAGTCTATGTCTGTAGAATACGTGACAGTTCACGAAATTAAATATTCTAGGGATGATGTTGAAGGTGATATAGTCGTTGTTAATGAAGAGATTAATGTTAGTGAACAAATAAAGCCAGAAGAAAATTCAGTAGAAAAAGAAATACTAGGCCAGGAAAATGTTTTAAAGACCTATGAAAAGAAACATAAGAACATACTGTTGCAAACAAATCAGATTCAAAGGGAAAAAAATCTTGAAACAGCTGCAGTAGAAAATTTATCCAAAGATTTATCCCATGTAAAAGTTGTTCGCAAAAAATTAAAGAAAACCTTTGTGCAACAAGTGGAGAGTAAAAAAAGACCGATAAGAAACCGCATTAAAACGGTTAATAAAGATTTTGTTTATGATCTCTTATCGTTAAAGGAAGAGTCGAAAGAACAGCCTAGATATCCTCTAAAGCGACGTAATACCGTGATCGTTGAACAAAACAACGTATCGTGTATTCAACAGGCTCCACCCTCTATAAAAATTACACCTTATAGATTAAGAACTGAACCATTAATACCTGCTAATAAAAGTGGAATACGTGGATTTGCGGCCAATATTTATCGTAATATAATACATGAGGCGTTAGCTGCTCCTTCAACTTTACCAGAGTTACCAACCGAAAGGCCTCAAATGCGATCTCGCCTTATATCATCCTCTCGTACTGATTCGAACACTGTTCAAATTATAGAGACTTCAGAACTTGAAGCTGCTCGTTTGAAATCAACATTTTTTGATGATTCTTTTTTGGAAAAATTTGCAAAGAAAACAAATCCGTCGTTTAAAATGAAACCTCTTTTGGCGTTACAACACAGTCCACTTAATTCAATTTTACAGAAGTTCGATGTAACTTTACAAAATAAAATCCACAATGCAGAGAACGATAGTTTTTTAAAACCATCCGAAAAGACTAATAACTCTTCGCCTAATTACACTGTGTGTTCCTTACAAAGTCTAAACGAAATTGAAGTCACCCCCAATGGAAAACATATTATTGAACTTTCTTCACCACCTCCCACTCCTAAGAAGCGTATTACTCTAATGCAGCGGCTTGCTGAAAATAGAGCAAAACGAAGAGACAGCCTCCATTGTTCTGCTCTTGAAAATTAATTTTAAGTCTTCCTAATCAAAGTATTTTTAATTATTTTTTTTTGCTTAACATGAAATGCATTATCATTTTCATATAAATTTTCTATGTACAGTCCATCTTAAAAAGTACTTTTATTTAGTACGATTTCAGAATCTTTAAAATTTATTTCATTTTGTATATTTATTTCATTTATATGTATGTATATTCTATATATGTAACAAGTATATGTACATATTACTTAACACCTGTAGTATATTTTAATAAACATATTTGTAGGGAATTTAAAAATAATAGTGCAAAATAGACAATGTGTTTATAAAACATTATTATAGTTTTTGACTCTCACTATTAAAATAGAAATAACTAAATTACTAATACAACTAAAAAAAAAATTAGTACAATATTTATTGAACCATTGCTGTTATAAACAAAATTAAAGCAAATACATATGAAGAATTGATCGGAAGAACAATATATTAAAAATGTATTTTTATTACTTAAAACCCCAGAGACATGGACATTTTGTTATTGTTGTTGTACTTTGGATTATATAACATTTTTATTTGAATCAGAAAAATCTTTTAGTTTTAAAAAATATTCCATAGGCATGAAAGTGTGCAAATGATTTTTAAGATACAAACGTTCACTGATATAACATTTGACTTGTAAGTTAATTATTTAACCATGTTATTAACTTAAGAATGTTATACACACAATATTTATAAATAAAAATGTTTTCGTAAAGAATGTCCAAATTTCGTTTTTAATTATTATAGGTTCGCAGGAGGTAAAACCGTTAGGTATTAAATTTACTATAAATAGTTGCGTACTTCATACTATTATTCTAGTGTAGTTTTATGTTTTTTATGTAGTCTTATGTTTTTCTTTTATTAAAAACCCAATTAAAATAATTTGTTAAAAATACTATTTTCACTTACAAAAAGAAAATACGTACTATGTATGTATTTAATTTCCATAAATAATGTTTGTTATTGCTATTGTTATTAAAAATTTATTAGAGCAGCGAGCATAATTTAATACAATTTTTGCAGAAATAATCAGTGAACACTACAAATCGAGTCCAACTTCAATGATCTCAATTATCAAACTGTGCTCAAAATTTTGCATTATGGCTGACAACGAATAGAACGAATTTTAAATCAGTAATTTTAAATTTACTGAATATTTTTCGTCGGTCAGCAATTGTCATTACATTTTATTGGTTATCAAACTCATTTAAAAAGATGAAATAATTATAATAATTCTAATTCTACTCAAGAAGGAATAAGAACTCTAGATTTTTAAAAATTGCAGGACTGATTTGAATTAATCAAATGAATTTAATTTAATCACGCTTAATATAGACGTCAATTTCGGCTAAAAATGATTTTTTTTTATATTTAATTTTTATTATATTTATTTATTTAAAATGTACAATTTAGTCCTTTTTTGCATCATTAGATAACCATGTTATTGGCTTTATTGGTTCAAAGTTGATTATTTTACTTTGAAGTTAAAGTAGGCTATGAATTTCCTTCGAAGTATTTTTTGTTAATTCACACGTGTCTATCAAGTAGCATTAGTAATTGATAAGTGGTTTTAGTATTTTTGTAAAAAAAAAAAAATTAAATGAGTACCTACTGTATAAAACCATATGCTGAGTAGTCTGTAATTAATTTCAAGTCACTATTAGAGATTTATTGAATATTATGCTTGCTACTGTTAAGTGTCAAGAATAAGTATTATAAAATTTATCTGCCCCTTCTTGTCTCTCACTAACTATATCGTTTTTAGTGGCTTCATCTATTACAAATGATGATCTTTTTCAATTATACCAACTTCACCAAAACATGAAAAGTGATGAATTAGTGTCAATAATGATGAGACACACAGAGGAATGATTCAAGAAATTACAAAATTAAAGTTAAAAATTAGATCTAAAAGTTTTGCGTTTAATTGGTATCTAGGTGACTTCTATTTTCCAAATATGTATGTATGTACCTCTTAAAATATAACTTTAATCGATTAGGTTCCTTTTGAAGATTCGTCAATAACATGGTTCGCCAGCTTTTCAAACGTGTATTGACGCAAAGCTTTTAAGTTTGTTCCTTACCTTTCATATTATTTTTCATTTTTGAATTTTGTTTGATATATTTGGGATGTCAAGGCTTGTATGGTCAACCACTATGTGCCTACTTTAAAAATTTTTATAACGGATGAAGTATGATATTCTTGTTCCTCAAGAAATAAAAAAAGTCATATATTTTTGGCCGGAATTGACCACTGTGCAATGTGTATGATTTAACAAACCGAAATCTTAGCAAACTCAGATATTTTATTAGTATATAAAAGATGTTACGACATTTTAACCCGCATAACCTACTTTACAGAGCCAGATAAAGGTTAACTTCACTCAAAAATTTAAAAAAAAAAATCCTTATATGAGGAGAACATAAACATAAACAAAAGTACGAGAAAAAAATGACCTCACACACAACTAAATTTGAGTATTGCGGTCAAAGTCGTTTGAAATGAAAACAAGATATTTCTCTCAAATTCATTTTGCTCTCTTTGTGCGTCTCAATACAGCAAAGCTTTCGAAGCCTTTAAGATGCTTTTATGTATAAACGAATAAAAACGCAGGTCCTTTTTAAAATTATGCTTTCGGCTATTTTACATAGACCGATATGGGTGTGGATGTGGGTGTGATTGTGAGAGATTTAGATTACGAATATCAACAATGTTGTACACTTAAGACCTTTTTTACTCCAACATTCTTACACTCAATTTAAGTTTTCCCCTCATTTTCGACAAGTTCCTTAGTATTTCTCAATTTCCGTGTAACGTTATCAAATGTGTGTTTTCTAAAAGTGTGCGTGTGTACGTGTATTTGTAAACTGCTAAATTCAGATGCCACCATATGTTTTCGGGTCGTTGCCGCTAAAACTGAGCAGCAACGCATGTAATACAGACAAACAGACAGATACATGTTGTGTGAGACCCCATGCAGACAATAACAACAACACACAATTTATTAAATTGAAGGACGCCAAATATGTCTGCTGTTGTCAGTTATGCAAGGATTACACGCACTTATACATCCGTGCGATTCTATGTAAGTAAGCGTGCATGTGTGTGAAATCAATGGTTGACTGGCTTGCTGCTGATGTAAATGTCATGTTATAACACAAGGATCTTTTCGATGTACATATGTATATACACATACCTACATACATACTATACTATATACTACTATATCCTGAAATGTTAAATATCTCGTTAGACTAGAAATTCTTTTAATGTTTTATTTTAATAGATTGTAAATGTGGACACTTTCTGGAAAAAGTTAATATCTCGTATCGAATATGATAAGCTTAATTACATAGTTATGATATTAATTGGGATAACTTCCCTGTATGAAAAAAATTAAAGCTTTTTACTGCTTCTGCCACTGCCATATAGCATCTCAGCAGCAGAGAGTAGGAGTAGAGACGAACATCTTTCTTGAGCTCTGTCTGGCAATCAGTTTGCAGTATTCATCAGTTGAATCTCGGCCGTTAACTTAAACTGAGGTGTGCGTATGAGAAAGGGATTAAACACCAATAAATTTAACAAGGATTCTGTAAATTAAATCAAAGAAATATATATATTTTTATATATGAATATGTATATACATATATGTATATATGTATATATATATATATATATATACTAAAAGTGTGATAAAACAGTTCAACAATTTCATTAACACTGAAAATTATATAAAATCATATGAAAATTAAATCCATACAATTTCAAATTAAAAAGTCACTGAATTTAAATTATTATAATTATAACTAAAGAAAGCAGATAACAAAAAAAAAAAAAATCTATTCTATGTTTGCTAAAAAACAAATGATAATTTCAACAAACAAAAAGAAATAGGAGGATTTTACTTAACTTTGTTTCATTTTGCCAATAGCGAAATTCACTTTTAGTTTCAATTTAAATAGGATAAAACAACACACTTTATTATTTAAATTAGAAAATTTACATATGTATACATGTGTATATATTGTAGTTCATACAGATGTATGTACATGTGTATGTGTAATCAATTATACTCTTAATACAAAGTTGTAAGACAGTATAAAATGGGGGCTAACAATTTGATTTGATTAAAATCCGTAAAATTGCATACATTTATTTTCTTTATAAAGCTACGATAATAATAAAAATAACAACAAATAGAAAATAAGAAAATCATTCAAGTAAAGAGGGCCTTCTGCGACTTAACATTATCCTTCAAAACTAAATAGTGAGTGTAATAATTATCACGTCCAAACATACATAGATGTACAATAACAATAACAATAAAATGTTCTAAAAAATAAAAACACAACACAATTGCCACAAACAAGGCGTTGTACATTTTACATTAACAGCAAAATAAATATACGATCAATCGACCATATACATATGTATATATAAATATATATAAATATTTACGTATATATACATTTATATATTGTTTAAGGAATAATCAAAATATACGAGACAAACAAACTTTTCTTCAAATTACCTGTGGAAAGCAATAGGAAAAGAGTTTTAATAATTGCTGTCATTATGTTTTCCATGTGCTCCAAAGTGAAACCCCGCAACTCTGTCAATTTTGAGCAACAACAACAGCCAACGGGTAAGTTTAAACAAAATCGAAAGAGTTGAATTTTATATTCAGACCTCTTTATAATCAAATCATCCCATTATCTACTCATTGATCCATCCACCTCCAAATATTACGTAGCAGTCAATATTAAAGTCGCCTATGATGATACTATGTTTTTCAAAAAAGGAAATTTGCAAAAAACAAGAGAATCTCTCCGCAAAAGCAAATTTGGTGCGTCTTAAAAGCTCTTCAAATGGATAATTTTGTATACATACACATAACTATGCACTTATCCACACACACACATATATATATATATATACATATATATGAATGTATATATATATAAATATATATATATATACGTATACACATACATAAACTAACATAAAATAACAAATACAAATGCGTTAATGGCGGGATTTACAATTTTACTCAATGAAATTCACAAACACTAACAGGAAAACCACTACAGACACATTTAATAAAGAGTGTACAATGTACACTTGAAAAGTGAGAACATCATTAACCAGTCAAATAAATGAACTCCTAAAGATGTTTGAATGGAAACTTTTTTGCTATTTTTCATACAGTTTTCTCTTTCTTCGGCTTACAGTTAATTGGTGTACAACAACATGCATACATATACTACATATAGTACATATTATGCTCACAAATCGAATTAAATATTAATGAATACACTTGAAAATTTAAATAAAAAAAAAATGTTATTCAATCTAAATGTAATCTAGTCTAAAATTTCTATACATATATGTAGATAGGTGGTAGAAGGGTAGTTTGATTTTTAACGCTTAGAGATAAGAATTCATTTACGACCATACATATATTCATATTTAATTCACAGAGTCCTGAGTAAAAGAATGCCCAAATTTGAAAGAATTCCGCCTAAATGGACAAAAAGGCATTGTAATATGTACATATTGAAATACCACTAGCGTTGTACTTGATTTTTTAGAAACTCTTTTCAACCCCTTAGATGTTGTCGTGTTTGAAGATAATTTCTTCACGTCGTACAATCGTCTGGGTTACGTTAAAAGCAAAAGGATCTTGATCTATTGCCACTGTTCGTCATTCAAGAACAAATGAATGTCCACTGAAAACAAAATTATTTTTCGAATAGAGAGAAAGAAACGATTTTGACCATATATTTGATAAAAACAACACAATTATATTTCTGAAGCGGAACTATAACAGTGCAGTAACCGTAGGGTATAATTTCGAGCGCATCGATCCAATGCCTACTGTTAGTAGGTGTCTAAAATTAGTGTCAATCAACGTAGGAAAGGAATGGTTGTGGCCGATTTTTACTATAATGCTAAATTTTGCTGTGGTCAACGCGTAGAAAATGTGTCCTACCTTCGAAATTGTACGTAGACATTGCCAACTTCAAAAGGTTCTCTGACGATTAGTGTGCCACTACGGTGTCACGAGTACCAAAGTTTAATAAGATGGATGTGTGAACAATATAACGTTGCACTTTTTGTAAAAAGTGTTGTACCTGCTTGAGTACATCTCGAAAAGCAAAGTTCCTAAATAGTTTTACTCTTCTTTTTTATTTGTTTACGTTCCATGTGTGTATTTTAACTAATTTAAATAAACGAATTAAAAGTTGTTCGTTTTTAAGGATGTTATTTTTTTAATCGATTGGCAAATGATGATTCAATAAGTAAGTAAACGTAAAAAGATCGAAAAAGAAAAATTTAATGATAATCGTTACAAGTCAAAGTTAAAAACATTTTTATAATTTTATCGAAAATATTCATAATGAAATATATGTACATTGTACGTACATCAGGCAACTGCATAAATGATATGATATGTACGAGTATATGGTGTATTGATTCACTAACGCAATTTGAAAGTGAGTGTACTGTAGAGGTGTCAAACTATCGATAGTGCTACTATCGAAAATTTTTGATAGTTCATAGAAAAGATATCGATATATCGAATATAAACTATCAGTTCTTATACAAAATATCGATATATCGGCAATACTATCTTTACACTATCGGAGTCTCTCAAATAATACATTTATATATGTACATATTTGAATTTAATAGGTTAAAATACTAAATAACGAATTTTGTATTAAAAATAATAAACAAAAACGAAATTTATTTCATAGTTCAAAAATCAAAAAATTAAACATGAGGTATTTAAGATGAAGGGTCAGTCAACCAAAAAAGAAGCATATCTGCGACATTTTCTTTTAATTCTGTACGCCTATCCGAAACTATTTGACCAGCTTTACTAAACATTCTTTTCGACTCAGACGAGGTAGCTGCGATACACAAATACAAATACACAAATGCAAGTATTTGCATCTTTTTCATATAACTTGAACGTGTCTGGAAATAAAATAATTGTTTTAAGTTATAAATAAATACATACATCTAAGTAGCAAATGTTAGTCAGTTAATGTCTTTACTTCACTCTCCATTTTGTAATAATACACCAGTTTATAAATGCAAACAAAAAATTAGTGGTGGAACATTTACTATCGATAGTGGAAAAAACTATCGACAATAGTTAAATGTTTATATTTTGTAAAAAAAAAAACATCGATAGTAACGAAAAATATAAACTATCGATACCATCGATAGTGCCATCGATATTTTGACACCCCTAGTGTACTGTTTTGCTTAATAGCAATTTTTTTAGGTCAATAGGTCACATAATTAAATAAGAAAAATTAAAAAACTAGTTTACTTGACCTCTAAAATTTTCTAATTTTAACAAAACGTTACAAAAACAACGATTAATTTATGAATTTTTAAAATATTTTTTTTTACTGAAATGGTGTAATCGATAACTATAGATATGTTTGCGTATACATATGTATTTGTAAATTGTTTGGTTCAATTTACACAGCAACTATTTCACATTTTCGCCTATGTATTTGCCTCCATTGCATCCACACTTATGAAAATGGAGGTCTACGTTAACGTCCTTCATAAGACTTTTGCAGTATTTTTTTTTTTGTTGTCGGCATAATTGTAGTTGCAGCAAATGCGACTGGTAGGAATATTTTCAATCTGTCTGCAGCATGCCTACCATACGGATGCTATTTATTTGTTATTGTTGTTTTTTGTTGTAGGCGGGGTGGCGTTACAAGCATGGCATATTTATTAACAAGACATGTGAACCACTACACACACACACTTGCATACAAATGCATTATTTTATAATTTTTCATCCCCTTTTGGCATTTTTTAGGAACGTAGAAGATGTCTTAAAGCTTCTCTCCCGTATCTTTTTAATTATTTCTTTACTTTAGTTCAATCATTGAGTCTCATCTTTACTGTAGAAGTGGCGCAGGCTATGAAGATTCCTTCGTAGTTATTTTGAGGGAATTTGAAGGAATTTGAAAATTATTTCATTATTTCCGGTGATGGAACTTGATTGTTAGGATTTGTCACACTTTA
Organism: Sarcophaga rosellei; assembly: GCA_930367235.1. NCBI lineage: Eukaryota > Metazoa > Arthropoda > Insecta > Diptera > Sarcophagidae > Sarcophaga > Sarcophaga rosellei. The sequence goes on along the minus strand of OV884017.1, from coordinate 814,098 downwards.
GTCACTACATTGCTCCACTTCAAGACATACATATGTATGTATGTTCATACTTAAAACATTCAAATATGTATATGTATCTGTTATGTAAGTATAGACATACATAAGTACATATAATAAATCTCTACTCTAGAATTTTCAAATGGACCTTATCTCAATGCAAAATTTTTAGAATAGTACTATCAAATTCCTCAATTCTGAAATTGCAAATATTTCAGTTATTGAATTTAACTACAGCGTAGTATTATTATTATCACAATAGTTTTGATTTAATTTTTTGATTATTTTGCCTACAAGCTTATAGGAGAGACAACATACTCGTACATATCGGTATATAGAATAAAATAGATGATTTTAAACAAGAAACTTTTATATATGATACAAGTACAGTACATATAGTTCTTTTTATTCTACATACATATATTCATCAATGCAATAAATTGAAACTAATTGATACACAATTTTCTGAAACACTGTAATGAATATGTAGGAAAAAAAAATCTATAAATTTTTATTCAAGTACTTAGTACATTGCAGCACTTAATGCCTGGTGGTAGTATGTTTTATTATTGGCACCAATTCAGTTGTTACTAGTAGTCATCGCATTCTTTGGTATTGTTGTTGCTGCTGGTAAGATTTTACATCGTTTTTAAAAGCAGTTGTGGCAAATGAAATTGCATTAAGCGCTATGCAACTGCATATGTATTTGTAAAGCTGTTATTATTAAATGCTTTACCCTAATCTTACTAACAATTCAATGTAACCATTAATGGACGTGTAAAGGGCTAACATACCGCAACTAAATTTCTGTTAGACATCGAAATATAAAAATGTTACGTTAACTACTGACGCGATCGTCAGAGGCGAACAATAAAGTAGTTAATATTTTTTAAAGTTTTTGATTACATTTTGATACATCTTCTATTCTATAAAAATGTTTATCTTTCATTTACAAAATCTGATTTCTTTGCTCTGCTTAATTTAGCAGTGTAATATCCCTTTTCGTTTCAATTAAAAATTGAGTGCGATAATATATTTTAAAACTTCAGCTAACGACATCAATTGCCATTAGATTTTGAAAAATGGCTATGACTCTTTAATTTTAGGAAATAAAATATGTTTTATTTTATTAAATTCAATTTTATTTCATTAAATTGAATAAGTACATATATTGTGATAGATGTGACAACAATTCGTCTTAAGTATTCATAATAAAACAAATTTGAAAATGCAATTTTCATAAATATTTTTATTTCTATTTTCAGGCAATATTGGAAAACAAATTAAAGGAGGATATTTATTGCGCTATAAAAGTAAGTATCAATCATACAATATTCATAAATAAGTCACATAAAATTTCTCTCGGTCACTTAATGTTCTGTTTTTTATTTTAAGTTATTTAAAGTGAAAATTAACAAAAAAAAAAAGAAAAAATTTAAATTGTAGGTATTGTATGTATGTTTGGTGTTCTAATTAGTTTAATTTCATAATATTTAGAAAACAACATTAATCTCTATTGGTCGACGGTTGCAATGTGATTTAGCTTATGATCAAAAATTACAAGTACGCATTTAGGTAATAATAATGCCAATTTAGCACTTTAAGAACATTTCTTCTTTCACTTTGAGTTATTTATTGAATAATTATTTACATACTTATGAAACAACAATAAGTAATAAGTTGAACGTAATAAGTAGGAGTAGGATAAGTGTCTTTGAATACTTTTCTGCATGTCTCGTGTTTTCAATTTCTACCAAACGGTAGGTTAAGATCGTTGTGGAAATTTGAATTCTTTATATGCCATGGGACAGGAGTTATCGTACTCAGAACTTTATTTTAGCATCTCTGAATTTTATCGAAATGGGTGGCTGAGGCAGTAGCCTGTAATGGAATCCTATAGCACCATACCGTTTTTCCTTCAGAATTATAAAGGAACAGTTTGCAATTCAAACTTAGAGTTGAGTTGCTATCAATTTACCATTTCATTCCGGTTGTTTTAATTTTATTTGCACCAGAATTTTGATTTGTGATATTTTCAAGTTAAGCGCCAATCAAGATGATATATGCGGCTTTATTATTTGGTCATCACATTGGATAGCACGACTCGATAGTCTACGGAAGGTACATGTATGTCCACTTCTGCTCGTTTACGTAATTCTCCACTTTTTTTTAACCATTCTTCCAATAGAAATGTTAAGCCTTGTAAATACTGACGGGTGACGACCACTGGATTTTCATGTACAAAATGTGGAAATATGAATATACATACATACTTATTGACATGTCAGAAGTGTAAATCAGGACACAAAATACTACCCTGAGGTACATCGACATTAATATGATGGAAAGAGCATACAAAATTTCATTCTTTAGTATGTGGGTTTGTTCATTAGTGCTGAGTACTTTTCGAACCCCACATTGCCAGTTTGGAATGCAACCGCTTTAAGGACTTGTTATACTTGTACTTGTGTTGTAGTACAAGTGATTTGTTTAAGAGATATACAAATAGCATATTACCAATAAAATTTCTTATTGTTGTTTTGTTTGTATTGTTATACGTCTCTAAAAACCTGAATGGTATTGGTTTTAGCTCTACTGAATTTTCTTTTGTTGGTACATATACAAATAGTGTAACTAGACCGTCGGTGAACTTGACTGTGGTCAGATCTCGTCTTTAGGTAACGAAACAGAGGAATCGATTTGCTGGTCCAATGGAGTATAACCACCTACCTGAAGGCTTTAAAAATATCTCAGTACTTTCGACTTTCGACGATTGGACTATGCAGTACTGCTTCTTGGAAATTAATTAAAAAATTATAATTTAAATTTGAAACGTCTATATATATCGATAAATGTGTACATATGTATGCTTATATTCAAGATTATATATTTTATGAGTTTTTATGATAAGAAATTATTTCTTAATTATTTCGTTGCCAGTTTTGCCGCTACAGAGCCTTTTTTGGCCCTCAGGCGTCCATTAATTTATGAAATGAAATAAATTTTGAAATAAAAATTACAAAAAAAAAAAACAACATTCTTCCAATTCAATGAAGGAATAGCTTTTTTGAACAGTGCTGTTAAAATGCATCTTCCTCCCCATTTTTTTTTTATTACTTTACTCTGTTTCACATTATTTGAATTATGTTAAGATGATGTTTTTTTTATTCAAGTGTTAAAAAAAGGTATCGAAAGGAGTTCGAAACTTTATAGATTAAAAAAAAGTTTGGCTACAATTGAAATATTTCGCATCTGTACAAATACGTGCAAGATTCAAATTTGATCTTTTTTTATGAATATTCAATGAGGATTTATACAAGTGACTCGTTCTGTGACAGTAAAGCAAAGCAATCTACATTGTAAACATTTGGAATGATTTAGTGGACACAACAAAATCTTTCAACAAGACTCATTTCAATTCCATAAAACCCGTAAAACCAATGTTTTTCCATGAAAACACGTTCACAATTGTGGCCACCACGTACTATGAAAATCGTACGGGCTTTTTCAAATAGTAAATTCGTTTGAAATTTTTAAATAATCGAAATTTTTTAAAGCTACAATACCATTTTAAGCACTTGATGAGGAAAATGCAAGAATTTGCAAAAAAAAAAAAAAAAAAAAGAAAAACATCTCAGACTCACACACATTAACTAACCAGCTTTTGCTTAAACAATATCAATGAAAATGATTTGATACTTTTAAGAGTGCGAATGTAACATACGTACGTAAACCCTAATCAACAACTTTCATTCATATTCGATGGACATGTGAGTACGTTTGTTTGTTTGGGTGTGTGCGTGTGTGTATGAATGAAACCTATTGTATGAAATTAAATGTCAAATCAGCAAAAGTGCAATTCGTACTTATGTATATGACACAGCACAAGTTTGATTGTATTCATAAAAGGGTGAATGATGAAAGTAGAAAAAAAAAAAAAAAAATTTAATAGCTCAGTCACACTGGCTTATATAAGTGTTCGTACACCAAGCAAGCAATAATTATTTTCAATATACATATGTATTTCAAACACTAATTATCAGATTTCAATAAAGTTAAATTGTTTTAAGGGCTTAGTTTGTGCTTATAATAATTAGATACAAAAATTTTGGTTAAAAACGACTTAGTTCTGAAAACACTTCAAAATGCTAACTCAAAAAATTGTCCGTACTTTCAAATCTGGAAAGCAGTTTTTTAAACATTCTGCTTGGTGTACCGACATTTATTTGTAGCAGTGTATACGCGTATTTACGTATATTGGAATGTTTGTCTTACCCTATAGAGTTGCAGTTTATTATTAAATAAAATATTGAGTTTTATTCGAATAAGAAAATTGTATGTAGAAATTGGTTTTGCGAAAATTCTAAAACAAAATTCATTTCTAATTTTGCTATTTAAGACACAATTATGGAAGGAAATTATTGCTTCGGAAATGTGTCTCGGTATGTAAGTGGAGCTGGATTTTGGAAGGGAAATTTTCAGGGTATTAAAATGGATCTCCGATTGTACTCACTTGTTCGGAAACCGTGCAACCTAACCTAACCTCAGCTATTTATTTAATCGTTTAGCTAGGTTAAATGTGCATTGGCATGTCGAATTTTTGGTTAGAAATGGAATGGGGAGTTTTCTCTAAAGGGGATTTAGATTATTTTCACATAGACCCAATATATCTCTGACCTGGTTCGTCCTAACAATCTACTTAAGAGAACCAAATGATTCAGTTACAGTAAAAAAATATGCTTAGTAAACTTAATTAACGTCTGAATTTGTTTTTCATTTTAGAGCAACTTCTTTGGAATAGATGGTCGGAGGAGTGGGTTGTTTTATATGACGATTCAACAATGGCCTGGTTCACTGAACCTGGGCGTTCATCACCAGCTGGGAAAATTTTGGTCAAAGAAGCTCCTGAAATGTTAGCTATCGCTCATTGGACTGGACAAATTCCAAGACGTCCTCCACTTCCAGAGGGCTGTAGTGTTTCTCAACTAATCGCTTTGGGATCGAGGAGAAAACGTTCAAAGGTTTATTGGATGTTGGCTAAATCTGAGGAGGAAGTAAGGTAAGCACTAATTTAATTTATTCCACATAAGCACCGCATATACTATGTATGTATGTATGTATATAGTTTTTAATTTAATTTATTATCTTTTTTATTTGACAGTGAATGGATCGATGCTATTACAAAAACAGTAAGTATGTAAAAACTATTTAAATATTAATAATAATATATTCGTGCAGTTTGTTAATCGAATTAAAAATAAAAACAATAATAATACGAAGTATAATTAAGTTTCTATTTGTATAATACAATGCATTTTATATGTATTATCTCATGTTATCAGTTACCGCCACCACCGCAAATAGAACTGGTTGTTGACAAGCCGCATTTAATGAATGTTTTACGCAGACCTTTGGTGCGCATAAGACGTAAGTATTCACATGTTTGAAAAAGTTCTTAAATACAAGTACTTAGCAATGATTCTCGATAGCTGCTACCTCTTCAGAAGTAAAACAAAGGAAATCACTGATGAAATCGAGTAGTAAATCATACTCAACATTGGCTACCCAAAGAGCATTTTACAATCAGAATCCTTTGGTGAAGAGTGATGCTGCTGTTGCCATTCTCAGTAAAAATCCAGACTCAAAAGCTTCGCTGGCATGTGCCTTGCCTTGGGGTCATGGTTGGGGATGGGCAACACTGCCAAATGGAGTGTGGAGTGGAGGTAACTTGCTATAGCTGACGTTTCATAGGAAACGTCTAGTGCGTCTCACATTTATAAGGTCACTTATACTTTCCAACTATATCTTAAAATAAACTTAAATCGATTAGGTCCCTTTTGAACCTTTATGTATGTTTTCATATATGTATGAATGTACTTTTACGAAATACTATTTATTATACGGTCATTTCATCCATTTTCGGTATGAAGAAGCGAAAACCAATATTGTAATAATGTTTGTTCGTTAATTTGCTAACGTATGGTTAAAATTAAACTAATTGTGCAATTTCTCATGCTACTGATTAAGTTTTTAGTAGTATTTTCATTAATTTTCCTCCATACTTTAAAATTGTTGTTTTTAGTGTACGCAAGTCATCAAATTGGTGGTTTTCGGTGAAAACCCATTTAGATAGGGTTTCTCATATACATATGTATCTGTCATGAGATCAAAATCTATATATGTACATATAAATCACACAACAACACTAATAAAGCGTATGAATATAGTACGTATTTCCTAAAAGTATATGAAAAGACACATGAATCTTCGAAAGGAACCTAATCGATTTGGAAAATATAAGTGACCTTATAAATGGTCATATTTATAATATAATACTAAATTTTACACTTTCAAGGATTAACTTGGTCACAGTGTGAAGACACATTTACCCTGCACGCACTGCCAACTACGCACTGCACAAATTTAATTGACACATCTTGTAGCGGCGCAGTTTATCACACCGATATAGGAGGATTTGATTTTCACTCCGCAACTGTAGAAGATTTAGGAGGCGAAGATTTTGATTATGCCATGGACTGTGGTGATTTTATATTCTAAGTTGATTAAGTTTTAGCGAAAAAAAAAAAAAACTAACCAATCAACCCCACCCTAAGAATAGAAAAGTCCTTAAAACGCTGCTAATCCATTGTATATCAAAACATAAAAAGAGAAAAAATTACAGAAAATTCAGATTCTAGTTCTAAACGTTCATTTATTATAAAAATCGCAAATACCTACCTACAGACAATAGATTCATGGTATTTCTTAGTTCACAAAAGTGAAATCCTATTTAATTTATTTATTTCATGAAAACAAATAACACCTCAAAATACAAAAATCTTTAACGATATTTATATAAGTACGGGTACTTGATTTAAATAAGTTTATTTTATCACCGACCTGAAAACTCCTTCATCTTAAATTACAACCAATAACACTTAATTTATTGATTTATTTATATATGTACATATGTATATACATAAAGTAATTGTAATAGTTTTATTGAAAACTTATTAAAAAAGAAAGTATAACCTAAGTAAACCCAGGCATTAGAACAATAAACGCGAATCCGTTTTGTAGTCAAACAAATCGAAGATGTTTCTAGAAATACTCGTATAGTGAAAATAAAATAAATCCCATTTGCAAAAAGATATTCGAATTTAAAAATTCCACACGCAAAATAAAAACGTTGTTAATATTTTGAAATTCTTATGTTCTATAGTATAAGCCTTAACTAATTAGCAGCATTCGAAACAAACTAAAAATGCATATTTAGACTAAAAGTGAATGTATGTATGTATGTCTGTCTGATAATGTGCCAGTTTGTGTGTACATACATAGGTATTTGAGTGTGAATGTGTGAGTATAATAAATTAAGTTTCATGTTATATACTTACATATGTATGTACGTACATATGTATGTAGTATGTATTAAATTATAACGGGGTAGTATAATTTTATCAATACAAAGTAATGTAACCGATTCTGCTGGCAGAAGAAGTCTATTAAACGATAAGATTTCTATTTCCAACTATTCTAATCACTTGCAATCAAGGAATCGTTTAGTCCTACAATACTCGTTGAATGTTTTTACTACTGCCAATAATAGAAAATGAAATTTTAATCGAAAACCTATTCAAATAATTAAAACTGTGTGTGTGAAATTGAAACGAATTTCCCTTTCATACAGTATTCAACTTTAAGACATGCACACATGCATAGAACAAAAGCCAATAGAAAAATTATTTAAAAGTGCGTTAACGTAGAAAAAGTTTTTGTAGAAAAAATAAAAGTTAGTAATGGAAGAATTACGAGTACTTGTAAAATATTTTATAGAAATTTGTAAAAGATAAGTATGTATATTCTGAAGTCTTATATTCACATACACATAAGGATGTGTGCGATAAATAGAATACTACTGAATGTTCGATATTAAAATGTAAATCATTGAAAAATTTTAAATTTCTAAAGCAAATTCATTAATTTCCAAAATATATTAGTAACAGATAAAACGTGTTATAAAATATTTTACAATTTAATGAATTAAACAAATATTTACTATAGAATTTGATTAAATTGTTAATAAAGCTAAGCGGCTACTAGACTCATACACAAGCCCACCCAATTATTATTTCATAAAAGCCCATTGCAAACTACAGGTTTCAGTAAAATAATAAATAAATAAATTTATGTATAACGATAGATGATTTATTTAGTAAAATAAGTTACCATAATGACAAAGAACAAGAATATTAATTTAAGCTAGAAGTTAAAATTTAAATATGTATTGCATTCGTTATAAAATTATAATAGAGAAATTGAGAATTTCTAAAGTCAAGTTGTATGGTAACTATGGCTTAAACACTCCAACACTAATAAAATTCATTCATTTGAAGCACTTGTACGATGAAAGATAGGCTCATACTACATGACTCCCGTATAGGAATTTTATTTTTTTAAGTTACATTAAGAAAACGAATGAAAACTAGTACATATTTACCTAAAAATATTTAATAAAACAAAACAAAAGAAAACAAAAGAAAACAAACAAAAAAACATTGTATATATAAACATTTTTTGTAGACTAAAAAAAGACTTAAGCAATTGTCGCCAGGACGTTAAATATATATTTTTATGAACAAAAAAACACAAAAAAAAAAAAAATTAAAATAAAAATAAAAATTAAATAGTTTATATTAGGTGAAATAGAAAAAATATTTGTGTGTTAATAGAGCATTTAATGTTGGCTTCATCGGGAAATTAAGAAAACGGTTAAAAACAAAATTATATTTACTAAGTGGTATTATTAAACGTACGTAGGTATAGAAAACAACACAAAAACAAAGTAAATTACAAATATAAAACAAAAACAAAACTAAAAAGTAGGCAAAATAGACTTAATAAATAAATATATTTTATATGTTTTCACCAAAGACAAATTAAGACAAAATAAAAACAGAAAAAGAAAACAAAAACAAAAGCAAATAAAAAAATTTAATTACATAAAAACACTAAACAGAATTGAAAATAAAAGAAAATTAAAACGGAAAAGTCCCAAACAACAAAGCCAATAGACACCAGGAAATGCGTTAAAGGATGCGCAAACAAATAATACGACAATCACAGTATTTATGAAAATTTTATGAATTTTTTTCTATTAAAACACATATTAAGCGAGTTCAATTTTAGGGCGTAGGGACCAACTAAATTAAATGGATTAACTCGGAAATGTATTGAAATTTTGGCAATTGTTAATAAATATCAATTATAAACCACGCCTATTAAGAAACATTAAAAATTATAAATTAAACAATTAAAGAAAAAAATCTGCCTTTATTAAATGTGTTCATTCAATGAAAATATGAAAACCAATATAAAAAAGTATTAATTATAACCAACAACAGCAATTTTAAATTATATGTAAATTGTATGTGTGTATATTTTAGAAATTATTTTCAATTTTTGTTCTCCACAAAATGGGCGACAAACCGACAAAATTTATGAAAATGGACTCGTTAAATGCAAAATTAATAATTAAAAAACTCAAAAAATTACATTTACGTACACTTTCAATTACAGTCTAGTACAGGGGTCGGCAAACTGCGGCTCGCGAGCCAAATGCGGCTCTTTGGACGTGAAGCTGTGGCTCTTTTTTTTTTTTGTATCAAAAAAATAATTGTTTAGAATCGATTAACAAGAATTGTATGAAAATTAACAAATCATTTCGTAAACGTTTCTATAAAAAAAATTAAAAAAGTATTTTCTGACCGATTTGAACAATTCAAAACCAACAAAACCACTCTAGCATTCATAGTAAATCCTCTCAACACAAACAGTAACGAAATCCACATTGAGCCATTTGGAATTGATACTGGAACTCTAGAAATGCAACTGGTCGACTTAAAAAGTAAAGCTTTGTGGAGTGGAAAATTTATAGAGTTGAAAAGCAAGTTGGAAGAGTTGGAGATCCAGAAATATACATATATTATATATTATATATTATATATTATATATATATAGTGGACAAATTTAAAAGAAATGCCGCGAGTTGAGGCGCTTATATTTGACGCATGGAATAGTCTTCCAGATTGCTACAGTGAGGTGAAAAAGTTGGCATTTGGAGTGCTGATTATCTTTGGATCGACATATTCGTGCGAGCAAGCGTTCTCCTGCATGAATATTATTAAACGTAAAGTTAGAAGCCAACTAACAAATAAAAATTTAGAGTGGTGTTTGAAACTTAAAACAACAAGTTATCATCCAAATTTATCCCAACTTTCTAAAACTATGCAAAACCATCGCTCCCATTGAATTTTTTCGATCAATTGTTTGTTACTGTGTTGTAAGTAAATGTTTAATTCTTTTAAATTTTTACTTAAATAATAAGTATCTATGTATTTAATAATAAAAGAATAAATATGTAAATACTTTTATTTTTATGAATAAATATATAACTTTTTTTTTATAATTTTTGTTGTGAAAAAAAATGTATGGCTCTTTTAAAACTTAAGTTTTGCAAATTGTAATATTTGGCTCTTCCGTCTCAAAAGTTTGCCGACCCCTGGTCTAGTATAATAGTAAGCCTGATATAATTTATTGTGACATAAATTAAAAAAAAAAATAGGTACTAATCTGAAGTTGATGGACATACAGTGAGTAAAATAAACAAACACTGTCTCACACACTCCCTCACACACACCTACACACACACACAAAATTTACTTTATTAAATCTATTCTGTATTGCATGCTATGAACCATATCGAAGGGCTCAGCAACAACAATGCATGCAAAGGAATTAAAAGTTCATATTAACTATTACAAAAACGTACATATGCATTCGATTCCAAGCGTACTTTTTAAATGGATATGCTATTCAATCATAGTCATACCTCATTTCATGCCTTTAGAGTTCATGCATGCTTGGTATGAAAGGTATCACATAATCCAAATATGTACTTTGAAAAACTTTCATTTTCATTCCCATTCAATCCACTTTACAACACTATTATTCTACAGAGTGCACAATAAATGTATACAAATGTTTATAATACTTGTATTATTGTTTACATATAAACTTACGATTTTTTTTTTTTTTTGCTATAATCTACATTAATTATGAATTGTTTGCGCATCCGATTTACAACCTATAAGTGTTTTCCAATAATGTTTATAAAACCATTACCCCATTACAAAATTAAGGAATAAGACAAGTGAAAAACATAAATATTGTAGTTAGATGTATTTGTAATGTGTTATTGAATAATTAAGAGGTATAGATAGGTCTGGGATGGAAAATTAATTAAAATCTAGCAGAATTTTGCAATGTTAATGCCGATTAGACTGTATCCGTCCGTCTATTTATTTGTGATAGTTTCGATCAGATTCTAATTTCAATAAAAATTTTGTTAGATATGATACAGTGCTATAAAGAAAATATATACCCAAATTAGGACATTGATCCCCATTATTTTTGGAAAATAAATAAGCTCTACCTTTATGTTAACTTAATAATGGGGTAAATTATTAAATGTTTTACAAAGAAATACCATCTCAACTATTTCAAATTATGATTTCTTCAAATTTCTTAAATTTTATAGTCGTCGAATTAAAATTCGGTGCTAATGACTCTAGCAATTTTACTCGTATTTAATCGTATACGGTATGGTATTATATTATATGGTTGCACCACTAAAACAATGAGAATTGATTAATTTTCGTCGTCTAAAATTATGAATAGTCTAATCTAATTATATTTTCCATCCCTTCCGGCAGCAGTTTGTTAAATGAGTCAATATGAGTTTAATGTATTTAATAACTGGAGCCAATTTGTTAAATTACAAAAAATCCTCTTATAATAAAAATCAAGCCAAAATGAAAATTACTAAAAGCATTATAAAATAAAAAGTGAAAAACAAAAAATATAAAATAAGAAAAATAATAACCCAGCTAGCATTTGGAAGACTGTTTTTAAAAAAATCACCTTGCTGAGTCTTTTAAGACTACTTTTGGTGATCAAAAACTTATTAGTTAGTTACGCGATCAAAAAAGGACTCAAAAATGATTCGCGCCAATGAGTAAAATGAGTTCGATTTAAAATACAATAAAAAATTGTATAGCAATCGGAAATTAATCATTCAGACGTTTAAAATGTGACTATTATTTCCGTTATTTATTATTATATTCTACTTATACGGAAGATTGAAAAACGCTTAATCAAAAACAGATCAGGCAGGTGTTTGAAAAGTGATTGTAATTACGTATTTTATGATCATATTTTAAGCAGATAGATGACTAAAAACTGCTTTTTTACACCCTCTCTCTATAAATTGTCGTTTATGTAAAAGATGGCTATGAAATAAAGTACAATTTGTTTTTAAATATAAATATATTCTTTCTTGGGTAAACGCCGACTTCCTTTCAGCAGATTTCTGGCAAGAACTCCGAGTATCTTAAAAATCTATCGTTCGGAGTCAACGTTAACTCTAGGTCCCGCCACTCACGTATAAAATTAATGTACACAATATGAGTGGTGTGTGGAGCTAGGCCGTAACCTGACTGAAAGGTTGTAATGGCCAATTATGTATGTATGCATGTATGCTTCGTTTGTTACTCAATGTTCATACGAACGTGATGTTTGAAATCGCGGCAGAGTAAACGTAGGTCTTAGGGTGCGTACAGAGTGAGCGCTGAAAGCGGAGCCGAGATTGTCAGTGCGATAAAGATTGTCAGTGCGATAAAACTGATTACATACGAGTCAATACAAATAAGCTTGTGTATAACACAGTGAACGCCGACAAAAGCAGAGATCAAAGCCGATGAGTGCGAGAAAACAGTTTCAAAGCGTTTTACGCGCTTTTTTGCATTGTTGATGTTTACCTTTTAGTGTGCATTCGGGTATATTGTTGAAATTTAGCTGGATATTTTCCTAAATCATTATATAAATGATGAAATTCACCAAATTCTTTCCTTTTTAATGTAATTAGATGTTTTCCAAATTCTTTTGTGTTAATAATTGCATTAATCACATTAGGAGAAGCAAAATACTCTTCATCAGAGGAATCCATTACAGTGTACAGCAATTTTATAAACACAAGTGAACAACAAGACTAAATGACATAAAAGCAAAACATATGCAATAAACAGAATTTCAGCGCTGATTCTCGCATTCACTGTGTTATATACAAATTTTCTTCTCGCATAAAAATAAGCGTCAATAAGCTCGGCTCGGCATCGGCGCTCACTCTGTTCGCACCCTTAGAAAAGCGACTAAAAGCAGATATTGAAATAGGACTAATAAATGACTCAAATTATAATCATAAATGACCCAAAAAAGAATCCAAATTAATACAAAAATTACTGATAAATGACAATAAAAGGACTCCTAAACATAAAAGACTCGTATGCGATTAAACGATGACTGAAAGACGACTCGAAAAAGAATCACAAATGACGATAAATAAGACTAATAAATGATCAGAAAGCGAGTCGAAAATGATTATAAGACTACTAGAAAAAGAGTCGAAAATTACTCTACACTAATATAGAAAATGACTCGTAAATGACTTTTTTAGAAGAGTCGCCCGTAGTCACATTTTTCTCCCGACAAAAGAGTCTTTTTTGATTCGAAAATGAGCGCATATTCTAGCTTTTCAATCGCGCAGAAGAATCAAAAAAGACTCGAATTTGATTAAAAATTTCCAAAAATGCTGGCTGGGAACGTTTATAAATAATTGAAATTAATATTTGTATGTATTAGAATTAGATTTATGTATGTATTTGTATTTAAGGTTTAGTATGCATGTATGTAAGGTAGTTGTCATCGTCGTCATCGTCGCCGTGTCGTTGTAATTTGTTGTTTGTCATCATCGTCAATGTATTTTTGCGTGTCGTTGATGTCATTGTTACAAATCTATTTTGTATTTTGTATATGTGTATTTGTAATCGTATTTGTATTTGTATTTGAATTTGTACTTGTACACCACAACCACCTTAGCTCAGAGTAATAATAATAAAACCGAAAAAATACGCTTAAAAACCAAAAACAATATAACAAAAGATAAATAAAACAATCCATACACTCGTTGCCAAAAGAAATCGTACATCTCTTGATAATAACGCAAAGAAAAATAATAGAAAGCAAAACGACAACAAAATAAGACAAAAAAAAAATTCATTCAATTATTGGTAACCGTAACCGTAGATTAATTAAGTCATGTTAATAACAGAACGAAAGCTAAATTTTATAAACATTGTATGAATATTGTACTATTGAACAGATTTTTATTTTTCATTCAATTTATTAGATTTATTGCGATTTATTAGATTTATATAAAAAGGAATCATCGATGTGGTTGCGTTCATTTGCGGGTTGCGTAAAATTACATAATTTGAAAAGATTTTGCTCAATTTTTATTTCATGAATATTTTTATTTGAAAGAGGAAACGAAATGAAAATAAATAATAAATTAAAATAAATATACAATAATATTGTATTATTATTATTATTGCAATTATGAATAAAATGAAAAATGAAAAATAATAAAATAGAAATTAAATAATTCTAATTAATGAAAACAAATGTGAAACTGAAATAAAATCTCATGTATGTATAGATTTAAGTAGTTTATTTTAAGTAAAAATTATATTGGTAAAAATTTGTAATTGATTTTTTAGAGAGTATTTTTTAATAAATGTTATAGTTTAGTTAATACACCTGGCTGTCAAATCAATTATTTATTTGGGGTGACCTAATCACAAACACAACTAATCATCTGGAAGTAAAGGAATGGCATACAATATTTAATTTTAAAATCAATCACCAACCAATGTCTCCATCATCGCAAATAGCAATATATGCACATACTACATAATAATTACATACATACATAACTGTTCATTACAATCCTTCAGTCAGGCTTACCACTTAGCTTCTAACACCACTTATTTTATGTGTGTTAATTTTATCATGAGTGGCGGGACCTACAGTGTAAAGTCGACTGTGAACGACAGATTTTTGATAAGCTTGTCATGGCAAATTTTATTTACTCTCAGATTTTTTGCCAGAAATCGGCTGAGGGAAGTCGCCGAAAAAATATTTGTTCATATTTCATTTTGTTCGAGATGCCTAACCTGGGATTTGAAGCGAGTCCTCACGTCTAATAAGCCAACACACTATCTACTAGACTACGGCAACCTCAATAATAATAATAATTAATATACATAATTAATTAATATTTCTATTTCAATTTCAAAATTTTGCAAAAGAAAGCGTGTATATTACATGTGTGTTATGGGAATCGTTTAAATTCTATAAGATATTTTGCCATGTTAGGTGTCAAGTATCGATTGTCTGCCTAGACAATAGAGACATTTTTTAAGTAGATGTCCTCGAAGATAGCTAACTCAAGTTTTTTAATTTGTCTAACATCAAGTGTACTCCTGTTGCCGAAGCTTTTTTGATTTTATTTGGATTACATTGTACAAATTAAATGTATGTATGTGTAATAAATAGGGTTAGGTGGTGGACTACTCGAACGAAGAGGTCTGTTCCACTTAGACCAGCATTTAGGCCCATTGTGATACCACAAATCATTCCACCGAGGGCTGAGCCATTCCCTAGAGAGAAAACTACCCTGAGTCCAAAATAAATCTTGCTATTGCAACAATTTTTATATTAGAAAGCTCCGTAAAAAATGTAAGAGAATGAGTGATCAGAAATCTCTGTCTCTTTATGAAAAAAGTACGACACTGACAAATGAGGTGAAAGACAGTCTCTCTCACAGCATACAAAACCAGCTTAAGGTGATGTAGGGTGTAAGAAATGTCATACGTCATTCTTCTGCTCAAAACTGTGTAAATTTAAAACACCTGTTAATTCTCTTTAGGCAATTGTTAATTATTGAAACGGCACTTTTTTTTCTAGAACTATAATTAAAATTACAGTTTAAAAGGTAATCTATTCCCATACAACCCACCATATGAATTGAGACAGTGGTGAACAGTGGTAATTACTTTCATAGCTTCGACGTGAAACAAATTACAGACATTGTTTACATTTAAATTATCGAATAATTTATAAGTGTTTGTTTGTAGTGATGGTAAAGAGAACATTTTCCTATTTTATTTTTTTTAGCTATTTTTAACTATCAATTGAGGAAATTCCTTGTAGTCATTCAAATACTTACGTATATTTTATAATCTACATACTTAGAACATCATTTGTACTCTAAAGAGACGCACATTGGAAGTATCTGTGGTGAATTTCTCTCCTCTTTTTATACGGCTAACTCTGGCACGAAGACACTCATCCGTCCATTAGTTGTAAAACTGCTAAACCCAGCAAACTAAAATGAATAAAAAATTATACACACGTTCATATGCGCGCGTATGTGTGTGTGTATTTGTGCGGTTTTTTTTTAATTCAAAAATATAAATGTTATAAAAAGAGAAAAAAATAAATAAATAAAGAAAAACACAACAATATGAATAAAACTTGTGGTTGGAGACTTTGTTGGAATGCTTTTCAATTCCACAGTTAGTCTTTGTACGTATTTCTAAGCAAACGGCAACACATTAGAGACCCATTCTTCGCGTTTACGATACAAGAAAACAACCAAATATAAAGAAACCGAACAACAAAAACACAATAGTAGTAAAACCAATAACAAATTTAAACCTTCATTCAGATAAATGGTCAGCTGTTCCGTGCGGTATATTGTTATTGTTTATTTTGTTTCCCATTAAACTATTGAAAAATGTCATTGAATTAAGGAAATTATAGTGCAATACATGAATAAAAATAATAATAATAATAAGAGCTCATGTAAATCCCTTGTGATAATTAGTTTTATTCTTCTGGTAATTAAATCAAATCGAAAATATTACTCTTATCTATTAATTTATAACGAAGTAAATCTCAATGAGAATGAAAATTCAACAACTGAGTTTGAATTGAATTGCTTATAGAGTCGTTAAAACTTACAAGTGTATTTTCTTTTTGTTGTCTTGTTGTCAATTTGGAATACACAAATTCTTTTAACATTAATCGTGGTCATTGTTGTCGGTTAACGAAAGGCAACAAAAGAAGTAACAAAAAACTCGAACTAGAACACACCCGCTCCCTATTTAAAGGCGCAGCTTTATTTGGAATTATCTTCATTCCAATGGACTATAGCGCGAAATACGAGTGTATGTGTGTACAAATAAAATAATGATTACCTACGCTTATGTCGTATGTTGTGCCACCCTTGTATATGTGTATCAAAAACACATTTTCATATAACGAACCGAACCGCCTTAATGTTTGTAGCAAAATGCTACATTCCAACGCAAGAGATATGTATGTAGTTTTCTTCAGAATGTTGGCATTTTGTCTTCTGGGACGGTTGACTGCTTTTATGATCTATTCATCAAACCCTAACAGTGTCGTAGTGATTGCAAATATAAATTGTGCAGCACTCGATTCAATCCAAATTAGTTTTAATTTGTATTTCATGACTTTAACATGTTTTTTTTTTTTTATTATTCGAAAATATTATAAGACTATATCACTTTAAATTGAATGCTTAAATAACATTTAATCGACAATAGTTGATGAATTTTACAACAATTGATATGTACGGTTATACTTCAAACATTACTTCTATGCATATACATATACCTACATACATATGTCTTGCGCTACACTGTTTCAGGAGGGACAATATGCGTACAATCAAGTTGTAAAAATGTTAGATGCAGGAAAAAACAAACATTTTTTAAATTTCATAAATTCCAACGCGTAATACAAGACTTTAGCGAATATCATTGTTTTCCAATATTTAGTGGGGCTTTTTTATTTCTCTTTGAAAATTGTCGTATATGTACGTTGATGGCAACGCTAAACGAAAAGTAAAAATATCACAACTATTCATTCATTTCTATCTTAAAATTATCAAATGCTTAAAGAAAAGTTCTTTAAAAAAGTAAGTGAAAGTTGATTCATATTTTAAGGACTGCATACCTAAATGATATGGTGCTTGTTGGGTTATTAGAGTTTGCTTTCAATGAAACATAAACTTAAAAATTAATTGAGGAAAACGAACGTAATTTTCAATTTATTTCTGTTTTTTTTTTTTTTTTTTTTTTTGTTTTGATTGCTTTTACAATAAACTGTTTACCCAACTTATGTCTCAATTCAATTGTCTCAGAATTTATTTTCATTGTGTCATTTTAAATCGATATATTGTACGATTTTTTTCAGTTCTCAATTAAAGTCATAAATTCGCTGTTTTCTTCAATCTTTTTTATGGGTATATATAGTTTTATATTGTGCATATGTATTTATGGTTTAATATTGGGAAAAATAAATTAAGAAAAAATAAACGGTAAGCGATATTTAAAAATTAGTAACGTTTAACCACGAAAAGCTGTTTCAGTTTCTATTTTACCATTTTTGGTACGATCAATGTCAATTTGAAATTCGCTTGTTGCTACATACATACATATAATAAATTGATACAATCGCATTGTTGATTAAGCAAGCAGGGTATGATTCGACCCACACTTATTTACTTACTTACTTAGGAATCAATTGTCGCGCAATTGCAATGAATAATGAATATTAAAATGGAATAATTGGTTTTATATATTTTCTTTTTCCGTTTTCTTTTTTTACGCCTCCATGTAGTGAAGTAGAAAAGTCTGTCTGATTTAATACTTCTGAAATGCCCCCACGAGGTATTTATTTCAAATAATTAAACTCTTATACAATTTGTATACATATGTATGTATGTGTTGATATATGTATGACCTTGTTTGTACAAAACTTTGAAGATTTTCTCCGGATTAGTCTATTTGCGTACATACATGTACATATGTATGTATGTATGTATGTCGATTCTCAATGGGAGTCACTGTATGAATTTTATTTCAATTGCTGAGGTCGCTAGAAGTTTGTGAACAAACTTTCTTTCTCTCTTCAAAATTCACAAATTAATCCAGAAGTTTAGGGGATAACAGTTATTACAGTAATTTTGTGTATTTTTTGAAAATTTCTATCTCATTTTCTATTTAAATTCTAATAATAGAACATCTCCATTCAATATCTTTTTATAGCTATACATAAATGTGTGCCTAAAGGAATATAAAATAATAAATAAAATTACAACTGAAAAGCAATCGATTTGTTGGAATAGAATTTTTAATAGTAAAAAAATATAAATGTTGTCATTGGATGTACATATTTGATTTGTTGGTTGTATTTTAAAAGAAACTCCTATACAAACAAGTACAAACTTTGCATGAGTCACCATTGCAAAAATACAATAAATTAAAAAATATTTGTTATTTTTATGTGCTTATAAAAACAAGAGAACAACGTCAGAAGAAAACAAGATCTTCGTCTTTTGGCCGATCTCATCAATTTTCTTATATTGACGCATAAGCCGAGACCTACACAGCGTCTTTCTCTCTGAGTTTTGCAAATCTCTATTGCCGCTGCCTACTTATAGTCAGTCATACTCTCAGTAATTAGTCATTCGCAATAAAATACAACGATACAATCAGCTCAGCATACGTACACATAAGTAAATACACTACAGCTCGATTTGATAAATTAATCCGACTTCCCTATTGCTGTGTTGAAGTAGACACACACAACGACAGGCAGAATATCTTAACAAGTAAAACACTGTCGTCTGTATAGCTGTAACAACTGACTACGTACATATTTGGAGATGGCGTCACAAGGTGTCACAGCCAATTCACGGCTGGCTGAAATGCAGGTATGTTAACAAGTCGAAGTCTCAATTACATATGTATATATACATATATTTCAAATACAACTACTATTATTGTTATTATTATTATTATTATTGATTCATTAAAATTAATAATTCTACCCACTAATAATTAAAAGAAAATGTGAAAAGTAAAGTAAGAATTGAACTTGAAACTAAAATGGTGTGTCAAAGAAATAGCATGCGTACACATACTTACATACATATGTATGTATGTATGTACGTACAAACAAAGCTATTTAAATATAAAAAATTGCGGATAAGTTATGCCAACTTTAGAAGTTTTGAAATATTACTGAATTTTGATTAAAAAAACTTTCACCAACAAGATCCGAGAGGTTTTTTCTAAACGGATTTCGATGATAATTTTTCTGCGTTTATTTCGTGGAAAAATTTGAAATAACACAAAGAGAATAATAACTCCGATATTATCTAGAGGCAACAGAGAATGTAGGATTAGTATGTATGTATATTCAAATTTTATGCTTGTTGGTAAATTCTTAACTTGTTGTTAAGAAATGGGCATAATTGGGTATAATAGCCTTAGGTATAGCCTTGGGTTGTAATTGTGTATTTTGATGTAATTTCATAATGAATACTTTAAGGAACGTTATCCCGGATCCACTAGCATTGACAATAGGCATATATTTTAATTTTGATCTCTCAATTACTGACCTCTTCCTTCTGTGTTCCCTTCGTTTCGAAATAATGTTCTTCTTCTACAGGATAATCTAAATGAAAATGATATGAAAAGAGCTGGAAGCAGGTCTGATATATAGGCTCCATTCCAGTTAAAATTGTTATGAAATATCCATAAGTATAGAATGAACGTCAACTCCAATTGAAAAATAAGTTAAATCAGTTGAAATACTCACTGAATTTGGAGGGAACAATAAAAACTGCGTACCATGTGTATCTCTGTGCAGAGACATAATTGACCATTATAACCCTTCAGTCACAATTACGGCCTAGCTCTTCACACCACTCATGTTGTGTGCCTTAATTTTATACTTCAGTGGCGGGACCTTCAGTTTAATGTCGACTCCGAACGACAGATTGTGAGAAACTTTTTCATGTCAGGTTTATTTACTCTCAGAGTTTTTGCCAGAAATCTGCTGAGAAGAAGCCGCCGAAGAAATATTTTTTTTCATATTTCGTTTTGCTGTCTGGCCTGTGAGGCTCGAACCCGGGCTTTACGTCTAATAAGAGAACACTACTACCTACTAGAATACGGCGAATAGTCAAATGCAGATTTATTGTTGACAAACAACTCAATGTTGAACTAAAACGGTTGTACTCTTTACTAAATACGTTTGGTAGTAATTTGATTAATTAATAAAATTTATTAAATTTCGTATAATGGTCAAATGTAATATTAGCACATTTAAATAATTATGAAATTGAATAAAACGCACACATTATTTTGACCAATATATGTATGTACATATGTAGGTATGTATATTGTTAAATGTTTACGTTTAAATGTGGTTATGAAACTGGTTAGAGCATTTGCTGTTTATTTATTTTATAAAATTCATTATTCAAATGAATTTTGTCAGGTGAAGTTCGAACAGAAGTTGTATTCTATTGTGATATGTCATATGTGAGCCCGTAACTGTTCTTAATTTAATTGATAGCAACAAAACATGTATGGTTGTATGGACATGTTTCTCTAGAATGCATGTGTTGTTACAACCAACCGATGTAAAGGAGTAAGTTCTTAAAAAAACTGCCTGTGTCGCACCTGAATACCTATGACAATAAAAAATAATAATTTTTTTTCTTAAATTAAACATTTTTATACATACGGCGATTGCATTCATTAATAATATGTCGTCCAAATATACACACATACACATGTAAACCCAAACCTGTTTTTACACGGGTTTTTTTACGCGAATTTGAAATAACACGGTTTTTTTTTTGACATGTGATAACATAATTGAAAGAGCTGTGAAATGTCAATCAGACCTGCAAACATGTATGACTACATACAGAGAGCTCTATAAAGAGCTTTCCAAATTTGGATCACAACGCACTATAACAGAATTTGCTGTTAAAAGAAATAAACCAGCGCCAGAAGCAGCTTCTGAAGATGTAGAAGTAATAAGTATTCCTACTGACGAGACTGATATTGAGACAACCCAGCAAAAGAGAGTGCGCTTGCGTTTTTATAAAGTTATTCAATTTTATAGGCATATGTAGGCTGCTGCATCAATCCTGTGTATATCTTTTCAGTTTGTTTATACACTTACATACATACATAATATTTGTCTTTTTATACGCGCTTTTTTTTTTACACGGTATCCACTGGAACGCATCTACCGTGTAAAAAAAGGTTTGGGTGTATGTATATATCAATGTTTAGCTGATAGCATTACAACTTTAGGAAGCAGTATGTAATGTTATTGTTATTGTTATTGTCTGCATTGAAAGTTTAGTTTTGTTGTTTTCATTTCATTCGAATCCTTTGTCATTACTGTGTATGATATTATCTGTGTACATACATACATACAATCTATTTTACGTGTGCAAAAGTAAAATTTTCTCCATATTTAGAACAATAGCAATCAGTTTCATACATACATATGTATGCATACATCGCTGCAACGCTTGCTTGCTTCCCATTACAATAAGAAGTTATTTTATTTAAAATTTGTATTTAATGTTTGTATGTATTTGGTTGGCATAAACGCAATTAAGAATGCATTATAATAACAAGTTGGACGCACTTGAGGAACAACAGAGACAAAAATTAAACAATTTTAATGCAGACACTTTATTAACCATAAAATTAAACGAATCGTGGGCTGGCAGACGCCTTGTTGAGGCACTTAGTCAGTTGCCTCCAGACAATTTGAGTTCGTCATTAGACGTGAGTGTGTAACATTGATTGCTACAAATTCGTAAAATGGAATTAAATGTAAAAATCGATTTTATTCTATTACAGGAAATAACAGAGTTTAACGTTAATTAGCAAACAAAAAAAAAAAATTCATTATCGATTCTGTTTTATGTCACTGTTTAATAATGTATTTCAGATGAAATTCCAGAGAAAACAAATGCTGGAACGTGAACAAAAGAAGTTGGCTCTGACAGGCGGAGTGACTACTACAAGCGATACATCTATACCATCTAAAACCAATATTGGAAATGGAAAGGTATTCATTTCAGTCTATAAACTTCAATTATTAGTATTGAATTCAATTCATACATAAATAAAATGCAAATACATATACATCTGTATGTACATATTTTAGGTACGCCAAATGTTTGACGATCGCCGACGAGGTGTTGGTATAGACCGTAGCCATCCATTGAGACCTATTATGTCGTCAACAAATTCAACGTCCGTACCAGCAAGAACATCAACTAATAGTCGACTAACCGGCGGAGCAAATATTTCCAGACGACCGATAGTTGCAAACAGTACATTGAAAAAGAGCCAGACCGCAACAACACAAAATGGTCTCAATAATAGCTCTTGTACGAATAATGGCACTAGCAGTGGAAATGTTTTTAATAACAATCTGGATGAGTTGGACAATTTAGATAATGAGACATTTCCCAAGGAGTTTTCTTCATTAAGTTTAAACGACACACATATTATGGGATCACGTATTACAGTGGATCGAGACATTAATGACAATAGTAATGACGAAAGTAGCATTTTAGGTGGTACAATTGTGATAAATAAGAAACCAAGTTCTAAAACAAATGGCATCAAACTGAATCCTGTCATTACTAAAAAGTCGCCGACAGCAACGACAGCTAAGACGAATGTTCAGTATAACAGAACTGTAGGAAATACCAATAAAGTATCACCATCAAAAAGCCCTGCCAGTGCTGTAAGGACACCTTTGCAAAAAACCGCAACTCCGCAAACTATCAAAGGTGCTAAGGTATGAAATTATTTATACGCATTCAATTCTATTCCCATTATTCAAACTTGTATCTATTTTTAGACTACCGGAACCAAAACGAACACCGCAAAACCAGCTACTTTTGTTTTGGTAAGATATCTCAAGCGGCAAATACTGTGTTCGTCTTAACCATTTTTTTTTCTCATAGGCGGTTAAACCACCACCAAGGATTAGTACTCCACCACCTGGTATGGCTTCGTGTCAATTTTGTCAACGACATTTCAACGAGGAACGTTTATCTAAACACGAAGAGGTGTGTAGAAAAATGACAAGTAAAAAACGTAAAATCTTCGACGCTTCAAAACATCGTGTTAAAGGTACCGAAGCAGAGAAATATTTAAGAAAGGGCAAAGGTTCTGTAATAAGTGCTCCTAAGCAGACAGCGACAACAGTTGTGACAACTAAAAGCCAAGGCTCGGCTGAAAAGAAAAGCAGTTGGAGAAAGAAACATGAAGAGTTTATAGCTGCTATCCGAGAGGCCAAAAAGGTGCAAGCACACTTAGCCAAGGGTGGGAAATTAAGCGATTTGCCTCCACCTCCGCCATCCGAAAATCCCGATTATGTTCAGTGTCCGCATTGCGGTAGGCGATTTAATGAGTCGGCAGCACAACGTCATATTCCTAAGTGCGCCAATATGCAACACAATAAACCGAAACCCCACGCAACCAATACACAAAGAAAACGATTTTAATAAACGAAACAGTTTACTTCGACTTATTACAATAAAGACAAAGTGAATGTATGTTGTTAACATTACATTTTCCTTTATAATCTCCTAACACCAATCATTATACAGATAATGCCTTTAATTTTATATTTTAATAATTTTATTATAAAATAATACACTTACTTTCTTACTAAAACTTAACTGCGTAAAATGCGAACGCGTAATTTACTCTATACATGTGATAAATTATTTTTGTAATATGAATTTTTTATTTTTTGTTTGGAATTAGAATTAATATTTGATAATAAAAGAAATAAATAATGAAATATTAATTTGTTATTTCCATTTTTACTTCTGCATCATCGGTTTCGTCTTTGGCAGATGTGATCCTACCGGATAAACGTTCAATTAATGCTTTAACAGCTTTTGCAGCAGTGTTTATCTCTAGACCCTCTAAAGTATACGCCAAATTATCTAAGCTGGCATCATCATCATCTGCAAACCAATTAATCATCATAGCAATACATCCACCATCGCGTTCGTTATGTTCAGTTTCAAAGTAGAGCAGTTCATCAGCTGTATAGCCTAATTTTTTACCCAATTTCTTCCAATCGTCGCCGATTAGCGGCGCCAATTCCTCAATTTGTTCCTTAGACGCTGTCACTGGTTTCGAATGTGTATTATTTTCTTCATCATGCTTTTCTAGATCATTGGTCTCTTCTTCTTCTCCCAGAACACCTTCATCATTTCCGTCATTGTCGTTTTCTTGTTCCTGTAAAGCTACAGTTTCAGGTTCGGGTGTACAATTCTCTGTCATCGAGCCATTAGTACTAGTTGCAGCCAGTTTGGCAGCATCTACACGTTCTTTAGCCAAACGTTTACGTACAGCTTCCAAATAGTCGGATATTTTATACGATGGTGAATTAATAAAAGTAAAGAAATGTGGTGATTGCCGTGCAAGCAAACGCAATGCACGCCACTCGAACGAAGTATCATTTTTATCTCGTGAGCTTTCTAAGTACGTTTCGACTTGTGGAAGAAAGTTCCGTTCTTCACTTTTACAAGCCTGTAAATTATCAGGTGAATAGTTCCACAGGCGGGTAAGAACATCACTAGATGATATAATATATATATATATATATATATACATATGTAATATATATATTAGAAGTGTATTCATGTTTTAAATTATAGGAAGAACGAAAATCAATGACTACTTACTTGCCCAGAAAAAATTTCGATTCTTTATTAGCTTCCTTTAGGTATTCACCGAGTGTTTTACGTTCTCTTTTGGCCGGTGGTGGATGGTCTTCAGTTATCGACTCGTCAGGTTTTTTAAATTCCTTACATCCATCGTTCTTCCAGTTATTCCACATTTCTTCTCGAGTCAGCATATGTCTTACAGTACGAGCGAATCGTTTCCCATTAGGTGGTGTCTCCTCCAAAAGTTGGTAAACTTTAGCCTCCGTGTCTTTGATGTACTCGGATTGAGCTGTAGTCAACGTATTCGACTCTCTAAAGTATCCCTCATATTTTATAATCTTTAGAATTTGTTGAATTATTTGATAATACTTACGATTTAAATTTTACAGTCAACTGCAAATATTGAAATAAAATAAGGAACTGTACTAAAACAGCTCGCCGGAAATTTGCGTCTGAAAGTTGTAGAGCCAAAAGTTTCGGATTTGTTAGAAATTTTGCAAAGAAATTGTCAACTTTTTGTACAGATTGTACGATTTCAGATTTGAAATCGTTGCTGAACGTAAAATCCAAGTCCATTTTTTCCCAAAGCTCTTCGCCGCTATCTAATTCCTGTGAGCTAGACCGTGTATCTTCCAGTTTAAAACTAGCAAATGATTCCAGTACTGTTGTAGCATGCTAACAAATTTGAGTTGAAACGCTATTATTAATAGCTCTATCCAAATTATAAAGCGCTTACCGTCTGGAACATTTTCCACGATGCCTTGCTGTAACACTGATTCGGATTACGAAAGAAATCTTGCAAAGACCAAAATTTGCAATATAAATTGTAATCAATTTTGATCGGAATGTCTTCAATATCTTCTAATGTATCATCCAGGTCTTTACCGTCGACTCCATAGTCGGTAACATTCTCTAAATTAAATTCCGAAACAATGTTCAGACCAGACCTCTCCGAGAAGGGAAAGAATTTTGACAGAAATAATAAAATTCGCCCACAAAACACGGTGTTTTGAGCTCGACTCAATCTTCTCAACAGATCGTTGCACATTCGTAAAATATTGTTCTTACAGGAGGAGAAAAATATTTCCTCTTTCCATACTTCTACCATTTCCTCGACATAATTAAAAATTTTCTCACATTTGTCCAGTGTGACGGTTTCGAATATGTCGCCTAAGAGAACCACAGGTATGGTAACTGAAACGACTTCTGCTCGTACTGCTGATACAGAGAGTTTAACTAGCTTCCCAATCAACTCTACGTCGTTGCTGATTTTAAAAACTAGCAGTTCCCGAAAGGCTTGATCCATTGGAGGTTTTTTATCATGATCAGAATTGTTTACAAAACTGTCGTAAGACTTCCTTAAGATTTTAACGTTGTCCTCTTCAAATGCCTCCTTTAGGGATTTCTATTGAATAAGCAAAAAACATAGAGAGCGTCATTCGATTGTGAAGACTAGCTTTTAATAGTTCGAAATATACCGTAAATGAAGCATGAAGTCCCGAAAAATCAGTATTTTTTTCTATAATTTTACTCATCACTTAATTAGCTCCAATTTCTTTAGAAATAAAATAAATTGTAAAATTGAAATTTTTTCAGCCGGCTTGTAAAGCAACACGATAATTTAGAGTTGCCAGCTTTTATAGCACAATACAACTTTTATAGTGTATTTCGGTCGACGTAGTCGTCGTAGGTTTTAATTAACTTCTGATTCTAAGTATACAAAGAAAATTTGTTTAATTTATAATAAAAATGGTAAGTACTTTCAAAATTATGTGAAAGACTTTCTGTTTATGAAGTGATGAGTTTAAGTCATGTGGAAGAGAACCAATCATTTGAATTTATTATATGGCGATGGCAACATTGCGAAGGCACAGGGCGAGTCAAACATCTTTAATTATTTGTTTGTTTACTATTTAATTGTTTAAACAACTTGTAAATTTGGGGCACAGCTGTGATTTGGGGCAAATTAAGTTTTGTTTACTAAAGCTGTATTGTTCATCTCTGGAATTTTGTACTTTTTCCGAGGAATATGAGCCAGGCAGACATAAAACATTCTTTAAGAAAATTGGAATTTCCGGCTTGTGTTAAAGAGGCACTACCCAGAATTGGCAAGTTTAACCGGAGAAAAGAATTACCAAGATTTATTTTCACATTCTCTTTAATATATTCTTTTTGTAGAAAACATGATTATTGGCCGAGGAAAACAGAATTTTTTGATGCAATTGATATCGGAATTTGTGTTTTTGGAACGCATCAAAGATGCTGAAGTACGTCGAGGCCAATCGCCACAATCATATGGCAATATTCAAATGAACAAAATTCAAGAGTTTCAGTTAATGTTAGTATTGATTGAGTTTTTTTCTCAGCCGGGACCAGATTCGACCAGAAATGCTGTCTTTTTGTCGTTATTTGGTACAAATTTGACGCCTCAGCGTTCCAAGATTTTGTGTAAACTTATCAGCACTGCAGTGTCGGGGTCTGTTGCTCCTTTACTTTCATCAGCCGGTACTTGGATGCAACAAGTGGGCTGCACAACTCCTCCCGCCCTAGAAGTGGCTCAAAGCTTGGTTAGCGATTTTATTATTTTCTCAAGAAAAACTTCGGAACAATTGAAACAACTACCTCTGGTAGCACCTCATTTTGCAGCAAATTTAATGACGTCGGTGGCTGATTTATATTTAAACGAACAAAGAGGAGGTTTAACCCCACCTCCCGATGCGTTATTGGATGTTTTTTGTGAATGGGTTACAGAAAATCCTTCTCTATGCTTGGCTTCACAACAACCATTAGCATTGCCAGTTGGTGCGATAGCAATGCCAGTAGTGACTCCCCTAGCAGGTCTAATTAGGTGGTCAGTGTTGTCACCAATTGTTTCAAATAGAACAACCTATAGCAGTTTACATTTATCGCTATTGCAAACGTTATTGGAAATTGTAAGCAATGGTCCACCTACTGCTCTAAGCGCTCAACATTTGTCTCTAATTGCCATTCCCCTTAAAAACCATGCAGCACGCCTTTTATCTGAAAAAATCGAACCATCCGAAGATGAGGACTTTCAAATATGTATGGAACGTTTTGCTCAAGCTGTGCAAGTTGGCCTTAGTTGCAATTGTGTGTATGGTAATGTGCCACAATTACTCTGTACTCTTGAATCTTTACCATCCAATAATCTAATGAAAATTGTAATTTCAGCCCATAAAAGTTTGTAATCATTTTCTTTTTTTTTTGTGTTATTATTATTATTATTATTATTATTCGTAATACAATCACTTCAAAATGGCCTAAACCTTCTAGTCTGTTTCAGTGTTTCTATTTTCTTTTTGTCATCTTCGAATTTTTTCCGCAGTTCAATAATATTTTTCATTTTTGACTCTCTCATTTGGAACGTATAAAAATTAGTTAACTCTTTAGTCTTTTTTCCACGCTCAATCTTTTCTTCTAATTTGCCAATGACGGTATCCTTTTGCTCGAATCCAGAATTTTTGCCCTGCTTGCCCACAGTAACCCATCCGTCGGCATCTGCCGTCGTGTTTCTCGCTGCTGCTGCCGCATCTCTCTCCCTTTGATCATAGGCTGCAATGAACTGATCAATGTACATCTGGGCATTTTTCACATTTAAAATTTTCTTTTGATATTGAGTATGCCACAACTGTATACCACTTTCAATAGTGGGCTCACCGCTATTGACTTCAAACATATCAATACTAGTTACTTCTAAAGCTCTTTCCACGCTGTTGGTTGTTTTGAATACGATATATGCCACTTTAAATTTAAAAGGTGTTTCGTGATTGCAAAACTCGGTAATATTCTGGTGCCATTTATCGGTTTCATCTTTACCAGGTTTTTCTGCAAATGTTACTGAAACCACTGTTCCAATATTATTGAAAAATAGCTGCAGACCTTCTTCAGTTACATATGGTGGTATATTTAAAAGAAACAATGTTCTTCCCTTTGGTTTATTGGGATCCATTAAACGTATAAAATGTTCCTTCATGTAAATGGTATGGCATCGTTGATTTTCAACGTCGGGTTTCAATCGTAGGGGTACAACTGAAATAATTTATGAGACTTTTGATTTAGAAAATATTTTCATTATATACTCACCTTTATATCCATCAATTTCCACCATTCTGATTTTAATTGAAATACATAAAACTCTTAACTAAGAAAGACTGAATCTGTTTCCTCTATTTCATTTGTTTCGCACGTGCTATTCGATTGTTTACAATCAATTTTTGTATTGCACTGTTTTGACAGCTTTATGTTTTGTTTTGTTAATGAACAGTGTTGCCATGTACGATGCTAAAAAGCACTCAAAGTAAACAAATAGGGTTTACGCTTTTTAAAATATATATGTGTGGAACACATATGTACATGCTGTATGCAATAGTGAAAAATGAAAAAATAAATAAATAAAAAAAATAACAATATTTCAACCTGGTTTTATTTCAAATGCATTATTATCGTGTTCGCCTGGTCACCTTTAAATAAAAATCTTTTCACTGCGCCGAATCCTTTTTTGGACTCGGAAACTGACAAGGCTACGTCAGGCAGTTTGTGTGAGGATAAATTTAATCAATAAAAACTATTTTCGTTGTAACATAATATCTTGCAAAATATAAATATTTTGAGAAGGAATTAAACTGATTACCAACGAAAATAATTTGCATTGAGTTTTAACTAGGATCTAAAAAGATTAAGTTAGTTATAGATTTCAATGAATACTGTGCCAAATCATGGATATATTGAGGTGCATTCTATGCATCCTCATCACCAGCATCAACATCAACCGCACTGCAAGCAACAGTGTTTTGTGTTTACCGAAATCGCGGATATTGTTGAACTTCCACCGGAAATAACTAAAATCGGTAGTGAAAAAATGCAAAATGGCGTCATATCGTCATACACTAAAGATACATGTGGGTCGTCGGGTGGAATGGACTCACCGACAGAGTCGGAAATTAAAAAGTCCAGAAGCAAACGGATCCTAATTGTTTTAGGCATTATGTTAACCTGTATTGCTATGGCAGGTGGAATTCCACTGGCTTTACAGCTAAGACAGTCTTCGCTGTTGGAAGCTCGTTTGGCTTTTATCAGACGACTACTGAGTGAAGCTCCGCTTATTGAAGGTTCTTGGACACCGGCACGTGAGCAGAACTTCAGCAGTAGTATGCATGAAATGCGTCAGAAATATGTGGGAGCTGTATTGTGGCCCATTGCTGTTCCCTGTGGGGCTCAGTATCTGGATGCTGTGCAGTTAGCCTTGGAGGGAATAGATCAAGCTAGACGTATTACAGTCGCTACCGATTCTATGCATATTGTTGAATCTGCCGATGAAATGGAACAAACACATATTCGGGGTGAAGTTGCGGTATTAATGGGTCTCGGTGGTGGTCATGCTTTAGGCACTAGCTTAGCTGTACTTCGATCTATGTACTTGTTGGGTGCTCGATTTGTCTCAATAACTAGTTTAGAATGTACAACACCTTGGGCGGCATCTACAAAAAATTTGGACTATTTAGTCGAAGGCAATGGAACCAATTCTATTAACGATTTCGGAAAAGTACACATCGAAATTCTCTGAAATAAATGCAAATAAAAGTCTCTAATTTTCTACCTTTTCCTTAACAGACCATGTTGTTTGAAATGAATCGTATTGGAATGTTGATAGAAGTCTCCCATCTTTCGGAGGCTGCCATGGTAGCTGCGCTTCGATCAGCCAAAGCGCCAGTACTGTTGATTAATTCTGCACCCTCATCTTTTTGCAATAGCACAAATGTTGCCGCCATACCAGACCGTGTCTTAAGGTATATTACTGATCGTAGATTTTTACACTTTGATTTTACACTTTTTCTTATCAAATTTAGTCTGCTCCCAGATAATGGCGGAGTTATCATGTTGAATCTAGAACGTTGCGGAGAGCGTTTGATAAGTGTGCGAGAAGCAATCAATGTTATTAACTATGTACGTAAAGTATCTGGTGTCGATCATATCGGGCTAAGTGGCGCTCCTAAGGGATATGCTTTTCTGTTGGCTGAGTTGGCACGTGATCGCGTTTGGGGTAATGCTGCCATCAAGAAACTTATTGGCGGTAATGTTGTGCGTATACTACGTGAGGTTGAAACTCTAAAGAATCGTCTACCGCTCTACGAAGAATGGATTCCTCACGAGTTGATTGAAAGCAATTCGTATTGTCGTTATCCGGAATCTTAAAACAACAATGTGCATACAAACCACAGGCTTAGACAAAAAAAAAAATTCACAAAAATGTAAAATTAGTTCTGGAAGGTTGCAAGAGTATGTAAAAACAAGCAGATGTACGTAAATAGTAAGTTACGACAGCGTAAATTAAAAATAAAAATCTCTTTATCAATAAATCTTGTCGTATTTTAATCAAAAATAATGCATTACGCTTTATAATACAATAATGATTTGTTTTGTGAAAATTTGTTTTCTTTTTCTTGATTCATTCATTTATGTGTTACTGGCTGTACCATGCGCGCTGTACCAGGCGCGCGTTGCAACGCCACCAACTAAAACAAATTTGAAGGAAAGACATTACACAAATATCCTATTAATTTTAAATCATTTTATTGATTTTGTTTCCCGTTGTCCAGATGATCGCATTCGTCCAGTTTCTAATCTCACTTCTCGTTGTTCAGACGATTCAATTGGTCATACCAACTTAGAAAACTTCGTCGGCTCATGCGCGACAACTTTACTAAAGATCATAACATGAATCAAATTTACGATTTAATTAATTTTTAGTAATTTTCAGTGGCGCCACCTGTCGGAAATTGGTCATACCAACTTAGAAACCTTCTTCGTCTCATGCGCAACAACTTTGTTACATAACATAATCAAATGCATAGTTTATTATTCTATAAGGTGCATACAAACAGACATTCATTTTTATATACACATATAGATATACATAGATGAACAAACAATAATACTTTTTAAGTTACTGCAGCGTAAAAAGTATGTTTTGATTAAAAAAAAAAATAATAATATGTATTAAAAAATGTAAAATTAAAAAGATACAACTAAAGCAACCCCTCGCGGAAATAAAAAGAACAAATTTTTAAGTTCATATTTTACTGAAAATCGCTTAGTCTGAATAAGATACGCATGGTTAGGAATGGAGTGTATTAAATTATAATTATCACCAGAAGACATGCCCACCAGGCTATTTTCTCAGCTAAAAATTAATCTTTATTTTAATATTAACAATAAGTTCTTAATAGGATTGAAATCAGACCACTTGGGAACTTCAATACTACTTTGCGTTAACCTTAAGGCTTTGGAGCAATGTTTAGGATTGTTGTCCTGTATCTCTTCGTCTGTATGGGGCGGCATCACATTTTGTAATATGTGACGGTAAATGAATTGACCGACCCATTACTTAATTAATTTTCCAAATCCGCAAATATGAAAATTGAAATTTGTTTTTATGTGACTCACAGATCTTGATGAATCTATTAATTAAGAAATCTTCATGTCGTCCTGACAGCAAAAACTTAGATATAAATCGGGAAATTATCGACCGATTGATAGATTTGCAAATTTCAATAATTTTAACTTTAAACTGACTTGAATACTTCCTGCATGTCAGTATTATTTTTGTAAATAAATTGTGTTGTAATTCAGTTAGTCAGGATTCACACTAGTCAAGTCTGACTCGTCAAGTTTTTTTAGATTTTCTTTTCAAACTGCATTCGCGTTCATACGTGAACATTTCGTTTCGTCAATTTTTTGTTTTCTTTGCGTACAACTTTAGGTATTTTTTGACATTTCCTTTTATTTTATTTTAAAATTGACTGTACGGTCAAGTATTTACCCCTTTCAATTCTCTCTTCGTCCTTCACCAACAAACTTAAGACTTGACGAGACTTGACAAGACTTGACTTGACTAGTGTGAATTGTGACTTACCATTTACTACTTCTTTTTGTAATTTCTTCTGAGATAAGAAGATTTTCTTTTTTATTTTTATATACATAATCAGTAGCGTAGTTAGGTTTTTAAAGTATAAAGAGGTGTTTTTGTCTCTTTAATCTTGTGCGTTTTTATGATTTATAAATTTAAAAAATTTTAAATAAAATTATCTTTTTTGTTAGTAAACATATGTTATTTAACCTTATTATATAATAAAAGTAATAGGCAACATAAGCAAAAAATAGCATATTTCTGTAAAACATTTACATGTAAAAAGAAATCTGGTATGAAGGCGCTTTAATCATAACCGATATTGTATGTAATACAATTCGCATGGATACCAACCGATTTTATTTAACGGCTCATTGATGTGGTCAATTATGTTACCCAGGGTACGCTAAGCTCTTCCTTGTCATGATCCGTTAGTGGTGGGTTTCAACCACCCCGTGTTCCGGATGAAGCTGGCCAGTTCAGTTCTCTCAGTGGAACGTTTAAATTGAATGTCAGGCAGATGGAAAACTGAAAAACTACCAGCATAATTTTGCTTCAAAGTCACGATAAAAAGTCAGTGTTACTTCGAATTATTACTGGCTATAAAAAATGGATTTATTTACAAAATTCTAAACGAAAAAAATCATGGGTTAATCCGGTACAACCATCAACTAGAAAGATGTGGTGTAGCACGAACTCCTAAAACTTGGTTTAACCGTTAACATAGATCGATACAGAAAACAAATAACGGTAAAATAATTTTGCAACATGATAATGCACCCAAACAAAAGTAAAACCGATACAGGATACTATTAAAGCATTAGACTGAGACCTGGTAATGCACCCGTTAACCCGTATCCACTAGACGTGGCTCCTTCCGACCATTATTATTTTTATCGATGGGATGGATACGCACTGACTGAGCAGCACTTCGATTCCTATGATGAACTCTACTAATTGGTTTGGAATCGTCGTATTCTAGAAGATAGAGTGTTGTCTTATTAGAAGTGCGGTCTAGTTCAGACAAGTTGAAGAAAACGAAATCTGAAAGTATATTTCTTTAGCGAGTTTCTCTCAGGAGTTCGCTGAGATAAATTTTATTTGCCATAAACTTTTTTTTTCAAAAATCTGTCGCTCGGAGTAGACTTTAAACTGAAGGTCTCGACACCCAAGGATAAAATTAACACTTACAACGTCGGTGATGTATGAAGCTAGGTCGTAATCCTCCAATAATCGATTAAGTAAGTAATTGCTATGCTTCAATAAACGGAGAATTTTATTGGCGTTGAATTTACAAATTCTGTGAAAGGTGGAAAAGATTATTTGAAAAAAAAATGTTTTTACTGTCCCATTGAAAGATTTATTAATTTACTTTTACAAAAAGCACTCATTTCATACCGATACATACATACATAACTGGCCATTACAACACTTCAGTCAGGATTACGGCATAGCTTCTCACACCACTCATGTTGTGTGCCTTAATTTTATACTTGAGTGGCGGGACCTACAGTTTAACGTCGACTCCGAACGACAGATTCTGAGAAACTTTTTCATGGCCGTGGTCTAGTAGGTAGTGTGTTGGCTTATTAGACGAAAGGCCCGAGTTCGAATCCCAGGCCAGACATCAAAAACAAAAATACAAAAAAAAGTATTTCTTCGGCGACTTCCTCTCAGCAGATTTCTGGCAAAAACTCTGAGAGTAAAAATTGCCATGAAAAGCTTCTCAAAAAATCTGTCGTTCGGAGTCGACTTTAAACTGTAGGTCCCGCCACTCATGTATAAAATTAACGCACACAACATGAGGGGTGTTGAGAAGCTAGGCCGTAATCCTGACGAAGGGTTGTAATGGCCAATTATGTATGTATGTTTTTGCCAGAAATCTGCTGAGAGGAAATTGCCGAAGAAATATTTTTTTTTTTTCATATTTCGTTTTTGATGTCTGGCCTGGGACTCGAACCCGGGCTTTTCGTCTAATGAGCGAACACACTACCTACTAGACTACGGCCACTTCATACCGATACATCTGCTAATTTTATTGCTTTTCTCTTTTATTGTGGCAAACAAAAAATATCTTATGAACTTTTTTGTTTGTTTAATTTTCGCTTGAGAGGTGCCCTGCAGGTATGTATTTTGGATGCACATGTCGGTTGACAACAAAATCAAGGTATTATTTGTCCTTTTCGTTTTCATTTCTAGCAATGTAGTGTGTTTTTTTCCATGATTGGCGAGACTTCAGATTAGGAATTATTTATTCAAAGTGTAAATGCAAATGGTGTTTACAAGCAGTTAAACTGTTCCCTCTTTATCTTCTTCAGGTACATACATACATACATATATACATGGAAATGGATGTGTGCATTGGGATACATGTGCTGAGGTGGTGATACCGCTGCTGTATGAGTCATTTTCAATTATTCATAAAGAACATATGATTCTTTGTTCTCTTCATATTTTTTGTGTCACATTACCCGTTGGCGATGAGTTCTGATTTTTTAGTATGTAACTGATAAGAAGTTAATTTTTTCTTTTTTTTCGTTTGTTAGAGAAACTTATTCAAACCAAATAAAAATTCTGTTTACCTGAAAACTTGAGCAATAAAATATCTTTCTTTGCAGATCTTCCCTGAGCAGCAATTTTAAATATTATTATACATACATACATATGTATGTGTTCGTAGAAATGTATATTCATATGCACACATATACACTATATGTATGTACAAATATTAAGTGTATGCTTTTTATTTGTAATTGTTTGTACATACATACTTATGTACGTATTTATATACAATCCATTATTACATAAAATATTTTACCGTTTGTGACACTTTATCGTAAAATTTATTTCCGGCCAGTGGCACTTTAACTTGAGTGTTTCGAATATCCGTTTCCGTTTAACTGTAATGCTTTGAAAGTATTCATGCACGTGTGTTTGTGTATATGTATGTAGTTTTCTTTTGCCAGTACGCCAACAGTTACAGTTCGTATTTGTTTTGTCAGTTCTTACCTCTTGAATTAATCAACAATTTATAATATTAACGCAACATAATTAATGTGTCAAATACACAGAACTAAAAGCATATGCACACGTACATATGTACATCCGTACAAGTAGTTGTGAGTTGTGTACGTGGGTCTATAAGCATGGAAGTTTATGGGTAGAAAAGTATGAACCTTCACAGTACTACTTGCACAGTGTAGGACAAAATGCATAACAAAAGATAATTTCAAAATTCAACATAAACGTTGTTGATGCGGTGAATACTAATATGACATCATAATTGCTCCATCATTCTAGGTTTTAGAGATATACATATATATACAAAAAGTGTAAAAGAACACAGTTTTTGGCTTTACTCAAGCATTAGATATTGGATATACATACTACATATATCTGAAAGTGCTAATATTAGCATTGAAACTTTTTGAGTTTTTAAAATTTTTACGAAATCTTTTTTTGTCTCGAAGATGTCGTAGAATGAAAATCGGTGTTTCAGCGTTTAATTGGAACGATTTGAACGGAAACGCTAAAATACTAATTTGCATTTGCGGACATTTCCGAGTTTCAGTGCACAAAAAACTTGAATAAAATATAGTCTGCTTTTCGATTTAAAAATGATTTCGATCTGTGTATGTAATTGTAAGTGATTGTCAGATCTTAACTAAAGCCCCGCTTGAAGAAATTCTAATAAATTAGATGGACTTTTTTTTTTTGATTATTGAGACTATTTTTTAACTTTTTTTTTTTTTTTTGGTACTGAGTGTAGGAATACATACATATGTACATTTTAGGGTATTCGATACAAATCTTTTTAAATTAAATTTAAAGATGTTTAATAATCATATGATCGCATAAATGTATGCGTTTGATTTTATACGGTTTTCTGCAACAGTATACCAATCAGTTGTTTAGCTGGAGGGAAAAGATTGATTAATAAAACTGAAATAAAGCAATGAAACTGGAAATAACAACGTTTTAGTAATACTTTGTAGTGATGTCCTTTATTTTTTGTTTTCTTTGTTTGCTTATTATTATTATTATTATTATTATTATTATAATTTTAACGTAATGTTATGTTATGGGCATATATTTAAAGATACTTATGAAGAGAGGTAGTTTCTCGTATTATGGAAGTTTTTCAACTTTTAATTTAATAAACAAACGATCAGCAACAACCGAATGAATTGTATACCCTTGTCTACGATTTAAATGAAAATAACTGGGCTAAAGACCATCCAGCAAAGGCCATCACAGGTGGTACATATAATATTTCAAATTTATGCACATACTAAAACGTTTTCTCCATACATACAACAACAATCCATATTATATGTACTTGGTATGTACATATACATATGCATATACATACATGATGCCATGCTCCTTACATTTACAATTATAAATTAGTGTGTATGTACATATGCATGTATATTCTAATGTATTGTTTCAAATATGTTGGAATGCATTGTTATTGTGTTATTTGCTCAAACAATATTACAAGAGCGTATCCGTAGGAATGAATGGGCCTATTAAGTTTAAGTTTGTGACTGAATCTGTATATGCGGTCAATTTATAATATTTTCAGCATTATATACTGCTTGATTTAACAAACTAAACTAAAACATATTAAAATTTCAAAATAATCGTATTATAGTACAGTACAGTGCCATGAATAAATGAGTGAACGTGTATGTATGTATGTGCTTTTATTTGCAGATGCATATAATACATACATACATATGTATGTATTTGTATCGTCACCAAAAATCCAAAATAGCGGTAGAGGCATTAAAACTTGGACGAAAAAGTAAATTTAGGGAAAATTGTGAAAAAGTTTAAAAATTAAAGATAGAAAGCATACTTCCAGAATAACATACTTCCAGATAGCAGAACAGAATTTATTAAAAAATTGTTAGGAAAGAAAAAAAGAAAAAATAAAGTAAGATTCTCTTGTAAACTATCTGGATTGTGTGTTAAGCTTTGTAGATTTAAGATGACGATATATAGATGAATGTAAATATTTCATCCCTCTGACTATAGTTATAGTATCATTTGATATTGAAAGTAATTTTGAAATGCTGTTGGAAAAAATGCTGTTTTCAATATGGTGTGAAGCTGTTTGTATGCATGCGTGCGTGGATGCATTATCGTTATGATCATAAATTATAAAATTATAATAAAATTTTCTATTAGACACATCACAATTATCCACGAAGCAGTCTGCTTTTAAATGCAGAATGCAACAGAAATATTAGTGTTGTACTAATCATCGTTATTAATTGAGGTCTGATATCCATACTTGTATGTAAAATTATTTCAAAAAACGTATTAAAACAAATTTTTTGTTATATTACTTCGACAATTTCTTTTCAACGATTTCTTACCAATGATTTTTTGAATGTTTTTCACATTTAAACTCAAAAACACAAATTTTGTGAATTTATGATTTACATATATTTTTAAATCGTGATTTTCTTCTTTAGGCAATACACAAATTCGATATACTACATGACACTTTTATTGATGCTCAATTCAGTCTGCTTTTGTTGACAAACACTTACAATTTCTGCCATTAGCAGTGAAGAAGATAGGCCTAAACATATTGCAAATCTAGTCGAAATTTAGCTAAAACGTATCGAATTTTAAGCTAAGCAGATAGAAATGTTTGTCAGTGTTTGCAACTGTCAAATCGTAACGAACGTTTCTTGTCCGTCGCCGTTATGTATGGGCGACATTGAGACTGCTTTCCGATTAGCTGTGGTCTAGCTCCGAGCACATGGCTGATGCTAACCCTCGCATCAATTTGCCATTTCATAGTTGACCATATAACTATTAATAGCGACCACACATAGACCAGGATAACTAACGACTTCGAGCATAAATGCAGCTATTTATGAATTTTGAACAGAATGAAATAAAACACTCAACTTCTGTTTCGTTTCTTCACAGGTAAACAAAAAGCGCCTTCAAGATAATCACCGGGTTGTCTAAAATCGGTCTCTGCTCTGTAGAGATCGGTGGCAAAAAAAAAAGCGGTTAATGCCTTCAAAATTCATTTGAAATTTGGAACAGATACGTAGATATAGAACGCATTTATCTCACAGTTGCATACATTCTTGCACGTTAAGACACCCAGAATGCCTTTCTTGACATTGAGGGCGATTCTAACAACGTTTAACAAACATGCTTGTAAAACATTGAGACCTATTTCGCGACAGGTTTGTGCGTGATGAACTTGGCAGAGCATGCACACGCTTATCAAATTAAAATCCATATAAGCGTATATGTATACGCCTTACCTCTATTAAGTCGTTTCTAGACAAGAATATTTTTTGGCCACTGACAAATCCTGAACTTGAGGAGGAAGAGAATATTCCTCTCGTTGTTGTCAATGACGTTCGGGCTCGGTGCAGACTTCTCTTATTTGCCTCAGCCTTCACTACCTTCATTAAAGTTTCAAACTGGCTTTCATCGATGCTTATTGTGCAGATCAGTTAACATCTATTATCACAAAGTCAAAATGTTAATACACGAATGGACTTGTTCAGACATATCAAACATTTTGAGTGCTTTCATTTATTAAACCTAACTATCTATGAAATATAAATTGAACCAATCGTTACTTTTCATTGTAAAAATGAAAAATGACCATAAGAACGCACAAATTATTATGCACTTTAGAGTGTTTCAATAAATATATTTTTCTCTTTTATAAATTGATCAGAGATTTGAAAAGTGAGAAACATTTCAAATTTGAATACCCTATGATATTTAATTTTAAATATGTATTGACATCATGAATAGTTTTTAAT
This sequence comes from Sarcophaga rosellei, assembly GCA_930367235.1. Lineage (NCBI taxonomy): Eukaryota > Metazoa > Arthropoda > Insecta > Diptera > Sarcophagidae > Sarcophaga > Sarcophaga rosellei. The sequence continues at coordinate 773,786 of OV884017.1, read as the reverse complement.
TAATATTTTTAATATTTCACAATTTATAATCAGATTATACTTGTGATTTCAGCGATAAAAATTCAATATAAAATGGAGCAGAGCAAATACTCTACACTATTGTTATCCTAGTGCAGTTTTGTTTGTTACATTAAGAAACTCAACATTAATTGTAATTTTTCTCCCAATCTTCTTACGAATTCTTCTCGGAGTAGCAGATATATTTCTCGGTTTTGATAAAAAGGCAATACGTGTAAAAGTAAATGTAAAATTTTTGCATGAATAGGTCATCATACAGCTCCTACCTACATATCACTGCCAACAAATTATTGTGAGTCCCTACAAAAATAAAATAACTACAGTATGTGGTAAAAATTATACATACATACATACATGTGTATATTGATATTACTTTGCTTTATGTTTTTTAATTTAATTCACATTATGTATTAACATTTCCGTCAGAAACGAATAAAATTGAAATTATTTGATTACTTTTTATCAACACGGTATGTACATTTTTTTATCGACACTTTAAAATAATTAAAAAAATTTATAATAATAAAGAACAATAATAAAAAAACAATTCTCAATGAGCTTTTATTTAATTAAAACTATTGTAGTTTCGTAATATAAATTAGGAAAACAAAAAAAATAAAAAAAATAAATAAAATAAAATAAAATAAGCCATTAGCGAATTTATTTTTTAATGGCTCTAATGTGAAATATCTCAATAAATATTTCTGCAATTAATTATCTTATCAAATGCATTGACTCTACATTATAAAGGGTGTTTTTTTTTATAGAGGTATAGAACTTTAAGTTTGCATTACTTTTCAAGATGGCGACCGATTTAACAGCTGTCAAGTGATTTATTCTCAGTTTGGTTTGGCAAATCATCATGAATAGACTAACGCCTGAACAACGCTTGCAAGCAGTGCAATTTTATTTCGAAAATAATGGTTCTGTGCGGAGAACGTATCGCGCACTACGTCCATTTTATCTTCGACAAAATCGTCCATCAGAGCAGTTAATTCTATTAACCATATATAACGTTTTCGCACCACGTTTACTCTTATTGATAACTCGCATCCCCGTTATATCCAGAAAAACAGACTGTTTGGTGCGCTTTATGGGCTGGTGGAATCATTGGTCCGTACTTTTTCAAAAACGATGGTGGCCAGAATGTTATAGTCAATGGTGATCGGTATAGAGCCATGATTACTAACTTTTTCATTCCTGAATTGAGATGTGGTTTCAACAAGACGGCGCAACATGTCCCACAGCTCGTGCCACAATAGATTTATTGAAAGACACGTTTGGTGACCGCCTAATTTCACGTTTTGGACCTATGAATTAGCCTCCAAGATCTTGTGATTTAACACCGCTAGACTACTTTCTGTGGGGCTATGTAAAGTCATTGGTCTATGCGGTAAAGCCACAAACGCTTGACCATTTGGAAGACAACATTCGCCGTGTTATTGCCGATATACGGCCACAAATGTTGGAAAAAGTCATCGAAAATTGGACGTCCAGATTGGACTACATCCGCTCCAGCCGTGGCGGTCTATTGCCAGAAATCATATTTAAAATGTAATGCCACAAGATTATCTTTCGGATAAATAAAATTCATGTCAATCGAATAATCCATCGTTGTTTTATTGCAACTTAAAGTTCTATCTATACCTCTATAAAAAACACCCTTTAGTTTATATTATTGATTCTGAAATACATTAACAAGAAAATAGCCAAACATAACAGAATGATAATTTCTTTGCACCTTAAATTCAAATTCGATTTATATAAAATATTTCATAAATACATATTTTTCCAATCTGCAAGAAAAACAAAAAAAAAAACAAAAAAAAAAATCGATTACAAGAAAAAATCTGAATCTGATTAGTGAATTAACAAACAAGGAGAAATAGATTCGTTTACAAATAGTTCGATTGTTTGATTTCACCTTAGAAAATGTAAAATACGAGTGTATAGTATAGACTTTATTTCGAACCGTCATTTATGAGCATCACATTGTTAAGACGAATTCTCTTTAAGATAAAGTAAGCCAACATATTAAGCCCGTTAGCGCTTTAACCCAAAATTCAAGTACATTTACAAAATTTCCTCAAACTCAGTTAACTCTGTGGGCATGTCACTCACCCAAGCAGACAGCGGCATGCAGTGGTAAAAAGTTTCCTTCGTCATAGTTTTATTATTAGTCTCATTAAATAAATTGCATTTTATTTTTAATTTTATTTCTCTCTTGTTAAAATGCTTGGTGTTTCAATGGGCAAAGTGTCGTGGCTGGGGAATGGTAACTGGTACAGCTGGTGTTGGATGAAATTCTCACAAAAATAAATAAAATACGAATAAATTTTAATAACAAATATGTGCAGCAGTAGTACTTTAGTCAACCCGCATAAATTGTAAATGTGTTGGGTTTGGTGAGAGCGAATAGTTTAAATGGATCAGACAGGAAACTGGTCCTCTTTATACTGAAATACAAAGCCGTTATAGCATATCCCTGTAAATTTAAAAATTGTCACTAGTTGAGGTGTTGAAATTTAGAAAATTCGACATAACATTGATACAAGATGATGAAAAACTTAACGAGTGTGTTGCAAATTATGAAATTTTAAAATGAATTGTTAGTTTATCAATCCTTATAAAAATAATCTCAATTTTCTTGAATATTTTTTTTGTCCGCTAAAGTGCAGTTTTGTATTTGTTTGTTTATCCTAGTTTCGAGAAAAATCTCAAAAAAAAAGAAAACAAAAACATTTCAAGTATGCATAGGTTTGCTTGCCTTGGTTTTGTTGAAAAACCGAACCTGTGGATTTCTTCTACAATTTTCATTAAAATAGAAATAGAAACGCTCTAATCTATAATTTTACATCACAGTTTATAATTCACAATTAATAATAATAGTCTTGTATTGATTTTATAAGGATGTTGTTCCAGTAAGTTGTAATTGTCAAATTTCAATTTGCAATCACTCAGGTAAGAAAGGAAATCTAAATACAATTAAAAATAAATGTAACAATAATTGTTTTTTTTAATTGATCGGTGCAGTAAATTTTAGAGTGAGCTACTAAACAAAGTGCGGCATTTACTTCTTCAATAAAGAGAGAGAGTAAGTAAGGTGTAAAAAAATGTCCATATTTCCATGAACTCAATAGATTTGTGTTGTTTTCGAAAATTATTTTCTTTACAAATGAGAACAAAAACAATAATAGAAAACCTTATTGACTTTATTATCGTTCATTTATTCATTTATGCTTTGCGGTTTTATTGTGTCAACCTCAAAATTATTATTTCCTTTAGCTTAAAAACAACAGGCATTAATTCAGAAGAAAAAAAAAAAAAAAAAAGAACAACCATACCATACCATTTTTATTATTGTTATTGCTGTTGTTGCTGTTGTTGCTTTTAAACTTTTAATAAATTGTTCTTAACCACAAAAAAGGTGTTTAACAAAAACAAATATGTGAAAAATAAAAATTTGTTTTTGTAGTTCCAACAACCAACAATATGAGTGCTAGTAATAGCGGTTGCAGTGGCAACGTGATGAGACAACAACAACATACTGTATGCGCAATAGTCGAAGTATTAAGGCCACTCAGTAAGTGGATATAGACAGAGAGTCAATGAAAGTCAATGAAAGTACAAAAGTATTAAATATATACTTATGTACTTAAGGATATGAAATATAATTGAGATCATTAGTATCGCAAGTATAGTTAAATACAGTACGTTATACAAGAAGGCATGAAGTCAAACAAATACTTTTACGCTCAGACATTATTTCGGCTGTTTACGATATTAAAGCATACAGTTGCTATGCCGTTGTATTTGAGAAAAATTTAAATATAATTTGAAGGTACAGAGCTTTTTACGAATTAACTTGAATAACTTTTGAAGCTTTGAAATACTTAGCACTTTTAATCAACTCCTGACGCTTGCATACAAAGTAATCAAATGAAATAAATCCAAAACTTGTAAGCGTTTGCTTGTTTTTTTTTTTTTTCGTGAGCGAAGTATTTTTCTTATTTTAATTTTGATTTGAAAAGTTTTTTGTATTTCGCTTAATCACATTCAATTTCCATTTCCAAAAACCCAAAGCGTGAGATAATTTCGAAATTGTTTGTTCAAACAAGGTTTTATTCGTAAATGTAAAGTCTGTTTATAATCATTCACAGTCTCTCCTTACATAAGGAAGTTCCAAAAAAGTCTCATCCCTATTGAAACTCGTCTTTATTAAACAACCAATAAGAATCGAAAGAGTTTATGATGCAATATATAGCTAGGCTGTATGAGAAGCGCCTAAACAAATGTTGAATTAGTTGAAACGTGAAAAACTGAGAGAATTGAGATATATTCTATAATGATAATTTTCGTTTTTGTTTTATTATGTATTATTAAATCTGTTTGGTAATGTATTAGAGAATAACTCCTGAAAGTTTTGCACAATTTCTCGAATTGTTAATTGTTTGCTGACACAACTCTCTGTCGTTACACTTATTTAAATATTACTTAGCTTTGCCTAACTATAGTGGTAGAACTTATTGCACCCTATTGTTACGACTTTTAAACATAAACTATATAAACGTAGTAAATGGCGAGGGCGGAACAAAACAAATACAGTCAACCCTCCTATAACGCGGTGAGTGCGTACCGCGTTATATGGAAACCGCGCTATAAGAAACTCGGATTTCACCGTACAAACCAGTCTAATTCGTAGCGCGTTCTATGGAAACCGTCTACCGCGTTGTATGGAAACCGCGCTATAAGAAACTCAGAGTTAGTACAAATTCCATCATTTGTACCGCGTTATATAGAGACCAAGAAATTCAAAAGGCAAGATAAATTATAAATTATTTTTATTGAATTCAAGAGTTCATATAAGAGTTGATAGAAAAAAAATGAAATGAAAACTAAACTAAAAGACTGCAAGGATTTTAAGGGATGTTATTGAACGGAATCCGCGCTGTAAGAGTATCGCGTCATAGGAGGGCTCCGCGTTATATGGAAACCACGTTTTGAAAGTTCCGCGTTATAGGAGGGCTGTCGCAATTTCAGCCCCGCGTTGTATGGAAACCGCGTTCTGAGAGTACCGCGTTATAGGAGGGTTTACTGTATACATATTTACAAGAAAATCCAACGACAACGCTTATAGAAAGATGGCGAAATTACCAGACTTCAAATAAGGCAAAGAACGATGTTGCCAGTCAAATCATAAAGTGCGCTTTAATCACAGTGGTATTTTATAATCGAAAGTTTAATCTTCGTTAATAAGGATCGTGAAAATTGAAAACTGATAGTGCAGAAAAGTAAGGTTAAGATGGCAAGTTGAATGATAAGTAAAGTTTGAATGTAACAAGAAATCTTCTTGTTGCAATGTTTTAAGTGAACCTACTACAGAAAGTAGCTCTGGAATGTGCTTGCGTGACCGGATTTCTCAATTCTCAATAATTTTAACTCTAAACTAACTTGAATACTTGCTTCATGTCATTATTAATTTTAACAAATAACTGTGTAGCAATTCAATTACCATTTACTATTTCGTCTTTTAATTTAGTATTTATGATAGTCGCCGTGATCTAGTAGGTAGTGTGTTGGCTTATTAGACGTAAGCAGATTTCTCACACCACGTATATTGTGTGCCTTAATTTTATACTTGAGTGGCGGGATCTACAGTTTAACGTCGACTCCGAACGACAGATTTTTGAGAAACTATTCATGGCAATTTTATTTACCCTCAGAGTTTCTGCTAGAAATCTGCTGAGAAGAAGCCGCCGAAGAAATATTTTTTTTTTCATATTTCGTTTTGCTGTCTGGCCTGGGATACGAACCCTGGCTTTTACGTCTAATAAGTGAACACACTACCTACTAGACTACGGCGACTACATTCAATAACATTATTAAATACTAATTTTTGCAATATTTAAGAAATAATTTTTTAAGTTAATCATGCTTTACGTAAAAACTTTGTAAAATATTTCCATCTTTATTTCCAAAGTCAATAATATGTACTTGAGTACTTGAAGCATATACATATGTACATAAATATATACATACTATATTTATTACATTAGAAGTGGCCTATTTTTCGTTTCTGTTACATTATCATATAAAGAGTGACATTGTCATATACACTCTTCATTTATTAAGTGCTATTGTGTATCTCAAGCAAAAGAAAAAACCAAAAAAAAAAAATTATTTTTTGTAAGTAAACTCAAGTTAAGTTATCTTAACAAGAGAGTTGCGAATATTTATGTAACAACATTGCTTTCTTTAGGGCCATTATTACATCTTGCCGTTAACTAAAAGCAGGATTTCAACGGACAGATAACTTGATTTTCATTATTATGAGTACACAATAAGTTAAAAGTGAGCGTTAAGCTAAAGGGAAGATCATCCTACCTTTAACTTTTAAAGTTCACTTTTATCTTCGAACTTGCCATATAATATATATTAGTTTTGCAATATGGCAACTTCAAATATAAACATGAAAAATAAATGTTAATATATTAAAAGTTTTTCAAATCAAAATGGATATTGACGTATTCATTATATTTATTAAAAAAAAACCTAAAGCCTCAACACACAAATTTTATAAACAAAGTGAATAAATATAACAAATAAAAAGGTACGTCGTTGCCACTGCGTTTTTAAAACACTTGTTGAATAGCCAGTGTTATCGACATTGTTTCGGCACTGCCATATTTTTGAAAAAGTTAAGTAATAACGAGGTGCCTTTAAAGTGCACGTTGGCTAAAATTACCTTTAACTAAACCCCACTTTAACCTCAAGTTGTAATAATGGCCCTTAATGTTTTATAATTATGGGCGAAAAGATATTTAGAAATTTATATTTTTGATATTTTTTTGTATGATGGAGGTTGTATGCATACGAGAATCTTACGCAGAAAGTTTTATAATTCAGTTCGATAACTTCGATCTAAACTAAGTTCTACCAAGAATTTATTATTTGTATTTTTCAACTCCTGAAAAACTTATGCTCATCACTGTATTTCCAGTTTATAATTCTATGTATGGCACTGTGTGCTCGTATTTTGTTTTTTTTTGTTCTTATTGGTGAGTGTGGCTTTTAAGTGTTATTAAATAAATACTTTTAAAATTTATATGACTTGTTTATGTACATACATACATACATACATGCATATTTATAGGAGTATGTAGATATTATTTTTATTTTTATGCATCTTCTTATGATATCGGGTGAATGAATGAATGAATATTCGTTTTAATTAAAAATATTTTAATAACAATTTATATACACAAACCAATTCAGGTTTTCGTTTGTATATATGTACATACATACATGTCTCAGTAAAAAGAAAAAGATGGATTTAATAAAGAAAACAAAAAGTTCTTCATTTAATCTGACTTCAAAAAACATTTTTATGGGAAGAAATTTTTCTTTCGCTTTAAGACGGGAAATGTTAAAGAATGATGGAAACTGATAGACATTATGACAAACAGTCAGACAGTCAGACAGACGTAAAGGCAAAAATATAAAATTACACCCTTTGTCTGTAGCGAAAGTTTGTTGTCAACTGAAGGAAGTTATGAACTTTATTATTTCCTCGCTGCTATTTACTTTGTAATACTGAAATTAGTTTGAACAACTGAATTACACATTTTGTTTGGGGCAATTAATACTTAATAGATTAAGATTTTTGTTATTTAAATATTGTTGTGTCTTGAAACTTTAAATACTCGTATAAAATCAGTAAAAATTTAGTTAAACATTAAAAACGCAAACTGTATTGACTCTAGCGAAAGAAATAAAAACGTTATGAAGCATTTCGCTTAAGCGCAACGTTTTTCTTAAATCAAGCACTACAAATCTTTGGAAATGTTAACACTACCTTAAGGCTCTAGCACTAAGTTTAGGGTCACTAAGCAATATTATCATAAAGGTTTGCATCGTTTGCGGCAGGAGAATATGAAAAGAAAGTCGAGAAAAAAGAATTTGCAGTTTAATTTCGTTGCTTGGTCAAATCAGGCCTTAGCCACCGTTTTCATTGGCATTGGATCCTTATAAATTTCTTATATTTTTAAAATTAAAGACACCGATAATAAGGTGAAGATTTGCAACACAGTCATGACCCATGAATTCCAGAAATTAATTAATTGCGCGGTAATTATTAAAAATTGTTTCTTATTTAAAACACACCGTATTATGCAATAATAAAACTCTTAAATCGATTATGAAGTTTTGTTTTATTTTATTTTCATTGCCTCGGAAATATTTAAAAAGACCTTTAGGTCCTAGTAAATTACGAAAGTGTTTTCGTTTTCCAGTTATGTTCATCCAAATGGTTTCCTAAAATTTCTCATTTCTATGTATTGTACTCCTTCTATTATGTATTAGTATTTTTATTATCTTTTTGTTTGGTTTTCTTTGTAAACACAATTGTAATATTATGGCCATTAGTTGTTTATTATTTGGGTCCTTTGTTTACTTTTCTTCATTCTCAACAAAAGTAATAAGTAAATAAATGAAGTGCTTTTCCCTTCTATTTAATTAAAAGTGTTAAAAATAAACAAGATTAAAAACATGTTTATTTGACCATTCAAAAAAGAAAACCAAATAAATACCATTGAAAATTTGTAAAAAGGGAAATGAAAATGAAAATGAAAAAATTATTATTTTTTTATTAAAGTTAAAATATAAAATAATTAATGTTTTTTGTTTTTAATGTTGCTTGGTTTTCTATTTCTTGGTATTTTTGCTAATTTCAAGGGTGTGTGCAAGTGTGTTTATGCAGAAAACGACATAGTATAATGGCACGGGATAACTGAATTGATCGTTACTGTTATTTATGCTTTGTATGTTCCGTTTTTATGCAGATGAGGGCGGGTAGTATTGTGTAAGCTCAATACGTAATGAGAACATAGCAGATTGACAGCACTTATGTTGTGTGTGTTAATTTTTATACAAGAGTGGCGGAATCTACAATTTAAAGTCAACTCCGAACAACAGATATTTAAGAACATTATCATGGCAAATTTATTTGCTCTCAAAGTAGATCTACTGAGAGGAAAATGTCGAAGAAATATTTTTGCATATTTCGTTTTGCTGGAGATGTCTAACCTGGAGTTTGATCCTTGGCCTTACGTCTAATAACCCAACACTCTACCTACTAGACTTGAGGGTAAATATGAATAGAAATTTAGAAGTCGTACGGCATTGGTAGGTACTATCAACTAATTCTGAATTTTTGTACATATGTTTCGGCAAATATATAATTAATATCGTTCGACAAACTTTTGGTTGTGGAAGTGACAGATATTTGTATCGAGTGACAAACACGTGGAATGCCTGAAATATTGTCGTATTTTTTTCTTTAATTTAGCAACAACACCACAACATATTTTGTTTTTGTTCGTTCCTAATCAAACCACGTTCTTTAAATTTTTATTAAAAAGTTTTCAAATGTTGTCGGTATGCGAGTACATAATTGTTTAAAATATGATGTTTAACATTTTTTTTGGTCGATTGCCCATGCATTGACACAGTACTTAATTTTAACTTCCAACTGTTTCTTAATTTCTGTGGATATTTTCTCAAAATGAAAATAATATTTTTCCCAACTATCTTGAGTTTCAATCTTTGAAATTAAAGCATTTACTGATACTAGGTACGCAAAATTCTTACATGAAAGGCTAAAAAAGCTAAAGGCTAGTACAGAAGGCTCAAAGCAAATTAATAAAAATATAAAATGCTAAACTAATCACATTCGAATATTCTATACATGATAATAGTGGCTAATAGCGGGAATTTGAAAATGTGGTGAATTTAATTACATATCTCCCACTCTCCCTTTCTTTCACTCTCTTTCTGCCGCTTTCCGTTCGCTTTCTCTCTGAATTTATAATGGCGGGCATAAGTAAATCTTGAAGTTGTTAGTTTAGTTGTTAGTGTTAACATAAATTGTATGTCAAGTTGTGTATAATTAAAGTGCTGGTACCATTTGTTGTTGTTGGCTTCTAATAGCTGTTTGGTTGGTATAAAATTTTTTGAAAATTTTTAATTTTGTACAAGTTTATTGCATGCATGAGTTTATTGTATGTGGCTGGCAGCGTATTGAAGATGGACAATAACTTTTACGGCACTTGTGTGATTTCATCTGCACCGTATAACGACAAAACAAGCTCTTGTTCATTTCTATCCATGTGAGGTGAGTTGCCATCCTTTTGTCATCTTTTGCTATCCCAGAAGAGTAAAATCATCAAAAAAGGTTTTATTTGGAGAATATTTACAGTTGCAGTTTTTCTCTTTGTTTTTTTCCTTTTGTTTCCCTTCGTTTCTCTCAATTTGCATGAACAGGTGTGTGTGTGAGCGAGTGTGCAGGTATGCTTGCGTGTGTGTTTCGTTCACTTTATTATTTTTTTTTATTGCAAAATTTCTGGCAAATGTTTTACATTTCCAGTTGTACTCGCCGAGATATTGTGAAGTCAGCAGAATTTTTTTCTGCTCATTCATTCGCTTTTATGTTATTTTTACACTCGCAGCGTTGTTTAAGCCATGTTCTCTGGTTCATAAAGCATGAAATATTAAGCATGGCCATATTGCAACCGGTAACAGCAACAGCAACCAGAACAGCTAAAATACTACGTTGAAAAGGGCAAAGAGAGAAAAAAAAAATTGTTTCCATCTCTAACTGTGGCTGTGAAGGACCTCGTTTTACCATTTAATTGAAGTAAAATAAGCCGCGGTTGGAATTGAGTTTATTTTTGTTGTTCGCTGTTGGTTTTTGTTTCTGTATTACTATTGCGGGGTATGATGGTGTGGTTTCTCTAACTAAGAATAGAAATATTTTTAAACTTTATGAAAGGGAGAACATAAAAAAGGCAGTTTACCTCTATAAAAATTAAACATCCACCCACATACTTTCATTCACCAATGTGTACATATACAAACGTATTTACCTTCGTTTGTATGTGAATTAGTGGCCGTGTAAAATTCTTCTTTCAGCAGTTGCTGTTAACTAATTAAAGTCACTATTAAAGTTTCGTTTTATTGAAGGGATATTTATTTAAATTTCTGACAATAATAAATACGATGAATTTGTAAAGAAAAAGAAAAAAAAAAGTAAGAAATTCATAATTTTTATTTGATGTCAATCAATCTGTAAATTTCGTTTAATTAACATTTGCCCATGGTTCTAATTGGTTGACATCTGCTGTTTATGCATTCAACAAAAATAGTTGCTTTTAGGCACTTGTTTGTTGTTTTCTACGGTCAGTGTATCTGCTTGGCAGCGTGTTTGTGTGAATTGTGTCGTTGCGTTGATGATGATGGAAAGAGGTGATGGTTGAGGAGCGCAGCAGTTTATTGTCAAGTATTTAGAGTGTTTATATGCAGGAGGTCTAGTGTTGACCAACTTGTTCAAATTGTTATGACTTTATTAGTGTTGTGTTAATCCATCCCCTTGCTTTCTTCCCTATTGACGCTCACTTCCGTTGCTTATGTTTTGTGTTAAACACTGATACAAAGGCAAAGACAGATAAGGTTTTGTATCATACTTTAACAGTTACAGGAATAGAGATTTTTACTCAGATGCAGATGATTCTGTTACTGTTACTCATAATGTTGACGGTGATTTTGATGCCTAAACTGGTACCCTGCAACGAACATTCATTTCTTGGTGTGGATCTGTGTGTTGTTTTAACGGCTTTTGATGACTTTTTTGTTATCCGTTCTACCTGTTTTTTTTTACCTTTTTTTGATTAACTTTTCATCGTGTATTTAGAGTTGTTGTTGTTCTTTTGTGTTATTTTTGCTGTTATCTGATTGTTGTTGTTGCTGTTAGTTTTTTTTTTAGGAACTCTATAGCTTTTATTGTTCTTTCATTGTGATTTGCTACATGAAGTGGCGATAAACTGACAGGATTTTTTTGCAGTTGTCGACATTGTACTAAAGAGTTTATGCCACAGTGTTTTATTAAAATATTTTAGTTTATGGATGTATGTATATATGTATGTATGGTTAAGGAATCTAAATTTTTTATCGTAAATAATCTGGAATTGTTGAGGAATGGTAGTAGTAGTGCAGGTTAAACTTATAAATTATATGAAAAATTCCCACATATCTATCTGTACATGCTCTCGTATCTAATGAATACTGCAGAATCTGACCATAATTTATTAATTTTTTTGAACTAGGATTTTATATGCTGTATATTTATTTAAAGATTGACTCCACTAAATTTTGTGAATGCTTTAGTGAATGCACCATTACATTTTCATTTAGACAGATCCTGCTGAAAATTTCTTTTGGAAGTTCTAACTTCCACAACATGGGTCCGAAAGACGAGCTAAAAGGATATTATTTGATTTCTTTATTAAATTTGTTATTACTTGTAACTTGTTTAACTATTATTAGTCTGTGGAAAATACAACTTTTACTATTTTTTCAGTTCAGCACTTTCTCGCCAGCAACGATTTCAGTCCGGGTCATGGGTTTTGTGAAAGATATGTTGTGCGTAACACTGCAAATGTTATGAACATACATATATTCCGCAGCCTTTGTGTGAAATACATTTAAAAACTGATTTTTCGTTAAACATTTTAATATTTATATGCACATAAAAGCACATATAAGCATATTATTATATTTTAGTATATGAATTCGATCGGCGGAGTAAAAATTACAAATTACAGTACACATTCTTGTACGATAAAACCCAAGCAATTTGTGCAACACGTACATACTACGTACAATATCTGTTAAATTGATAAGTTATATACATAAGTGTCTAGCATTAAATTCAAATGTAATGGTAATTTCTTTGATTGTGAATGTTTGGAAAGAGAGCAAATTTTATGATTGTTTGTTCACTAATTCTCTTTGCTATAATCAAGCTGAACTTTAAACTTCATTATGAAATAAACATAATGAAGACAACAACAACGATATGAAGGAACAGAAATAAAAAGCAACAATAACACTGAGGAAACAAAAATATACGAATCCTTTAAACAGCGTATAAACAAACCAAAAATTAAAATAAACATATGCTGACAGGTTTTTCGTGAGAAAAAAAACTGGCTCAGCATGAAATTTTTTCAATATTCAATGCTATACGCACATACATATACACAGAGATACACACTTCTATAGATTCACTCTGGTATACAGTTTCAGTTTGACCATTCTCTCTTATCCTATCTCTCTCTCTTTCTCTCTGTTTCTCTCTATTATTTTGGCTATATGTTTTCTCTCACGTATTTTTCTCTCATTTATAGTGTGCCTGTTCAATTATTATTATATCCTGGAAACGTATTGGAAACGAAACACATAAAGATTCTCTAAAAACCAAACAGTTTAGTTTCTCTTCATCATAAGAAGTAGTAGGTTGGTGTTGCGTATGGATTGTTCAACTGTCGCAATAATTCTTCTGAACCATTTATCACGTAAAATATTTATTGAATCATTTATTACTTTGCGAGTGCGTGTGCGATTGCGAGTTATTACTCGTATAGAGTGTGCAGCACATCTCTTATGGATGCAATTAGACATTATGGAATATTTATTTTTATTGCACGCCATGAAATTCTAAGCGGAAATAATAAAATATTTTCATAAAATGCCGGTGCTCGCATTTAAAAATCCATTAAACGGCTCAATTGCATTATTATGAGCCAAAGGAATTTGGCTAACCGAAATCGGCCACAATCATCACCAAAGACATGTTTATTTTGTGATGGCATTCCATACACAATTGCATACAAACATTTTTTTACACATAAATTAATATAAATTTATAGCACACTCACACATGCTCATTATATGTATGCTCATAAAATTCCAATTTTAAATAGTTATGTTTAAGTGTGTATGTGTGTGTAAGTGAGAGTTTGTATGCAGGTATGTGTGTGTGTGTAAATAATTTATTTATTTTCAATGCCATAAACAATTGAAAATTTAATTCATTTCAATTATGTATGTTAGAATCGAGTGAAATAACAGTAAAAAACAAAAAAAATTATTTTATTTACTCATACAAGAAGACACGGGTATACATATATTTTATTACTTTTCACAAATAATGAAAGGAACTGACTGCCCCATTTCGGGCAAATGTGAGATCGTATAAAAAATGGCCTATTAACCAACCACTGGCAAACGTTGCATCAAAACTGATATAAAAATCACGGGAAAATAAAAGTTTTTAAATGTGATTCATTTGATTGAGGTAATGAATGATAAAATGGCTTAAATGTTTAATTCCACTTCAATTTTCTTTAATTTTGTTTCTTTTATTATCAAACGCCAATATTTAATGCTTTCCTTCGAAAGGTTTATTTTTTCAACACCGCCTAATAATTGCCACGAACGTCCTTTTAAATAATTCCGAACATAGAGGTTCTTTCTTTGATGTTGACAATGACAGCAAAGGAATATAATGTGAAATATTGAAATCATAAATCATTTTTGTATTAAAAAATTTGAAATGAAATCGACCCAACCTTCATCAAGATTATTTCTTAACGAATACTTATGTATGTACATTAGGGTGGGTCGAAAAAAAAAGTTGAGCCAGTCACCCCCTAGGATTAAAGGTATATTAATAACATTCCCAAAAATATAAAAATTATTTTTTTGCCACGCCTAGAAATACCGCCCTTTTTGTTTTTTATATACTACGTCGCCATTTTAGGTCCGATCATAACATATCATATATCAGTGCTTGTGGCTTGACGGCAGCTACATTTCACTCTAAGACGATTTTTTAATTCGACATCATATTCTATGCTCGACTTCTGGTATATCGGATTCTTCCCCAAAATTAGTAATTGTGGCTATGCAGGCATAAAGAGCATTTAATTATATAAAATATTCGCTTTTAAAATGCTCACTTTTATGCATTAACAGCTATTTTACAGATATTTTAAAATGTTCAAATGTTCATTCACAACCTTTCTCGCAACAAACAAAAAATGCATTAAAATGTGTCGAAAACATCATTAAATATATTTCAAAAAAAAATATATGTATTTATTTTTCCGTTACAAAGCAAATTGGATCTTCGGATTCTTAAGTCCCATTATCAAAAACAAGAAAGTCCATTTTATTCAGTAGTAGTTGTTGATAAGTAAGAAAAATTTTATTAATAAATACTTAAAAGTAATACAGTTATAAAGAAATTACAAATACATTTTTTTGATTATTATATGAACTACATTTAAAGTAAGTAATTAAAAGATAAGTAAACTTATCGTAACAAAAATTTATAATTTTATTAAAGTATTTAAACAAGCTTAATCTATACGTTGTAGATTTTGACGAGATTTGAGCTGTTGGTATTGCTCACGACTTCTTAATTTTGCAAATATGTAGCCAACACGCCTGTCATCTGTTACTTTAGCAGCTTACCACTCGTACGAAACGTTCTGTATTTTGAGAGTGACATGGAAATTCTAAAAGTATAATTTTTATAGTACTCTAAGGAACAAGTAGACAACTTTCTTGAAAATATGGTAAAAACATATTTTTTGAAAACAATGTTTCAAATAGTATAGTATAATAATACAGACAATTAATATAAATAATATATGTTCCATTAAAATATTATTACTTAACAGAATTAAAATAAAATTTCTTAAATATGTGGCATTAAAAATAATTTTGAAGTAAATTTTTGAACGGTTGTGAATGAATATTTGAACATTTTAAAATATCTGTAAAATAGCTGTTAATGCATAAAAGTGAGCATTTTAAAAGCGAATATTTTATATAATTAAATGCTCTTTATGCCTGCATAGCCACAATTACTAAGTTTGGGGAACGATCCGATATACCAGAAGTCTAGAATAGAATATGATGTCGAATTAAAAATTCGTCTTAGAGTGAAATGTAGCTGCCGTCAAGCCACAAACACTGACATATGACATGTTATGATCGGACCTAAAATGGCGACGTAGTATATAAAAAACAAAAAGGGCGGTATTTCTAGGCGTGGCAAAAAAATAATTTTTATATTTTTGGAAATGTTATTAATATACCTTTATTCCTAGGGGGTGACTGACATAACTTTTTTTTTGTCCATAGAGAGCGACCCGCTCTAATGTACATGGATACATATATATATATATATAAAAGATATATTTTTATTTTATATTTAAATACATAATTCCCTTCTATGAAAGATGTGCAAATAATATAAAAATACCGCACTTATTTAATTAAAAAATAAACCGTTATGTAGGAACTTGGACAAGAACCAAGAAATCATTAATTTAATGTTCCAATTTTCTCATTACATAACATACATAATTGCCCATTACAATCCTTCAGTCAAGATTAGGACCTAGCTTCTCACACCACTTATGCTTTGTGGCGGGACATACAATTTAAAGTCGATTCCGAACTACAGATTTTTGAGAAACTTTTCATGGCAATTTTATTTACTCTCAGAGTTTTAACCAAAAATCCGTTGAGAGGAAGTCGCCGAAGGGATATTTTTTCATATTTTCGTTTTGAAGTCTGACCTGGTACTTGAACCGTGGCCTCACGTCCAATAAATCAAATATCTCGCATAAAATACTAAAATAAGCAGATATACGATATAATCAGTCAATTAGATACAAAGGAAACGTGTTCCAATACCAATTTAAAATGTCAATTGTTGCTGGCAGAATTCAATCTCAACTGTAGTATCCTTTCTAACTTAGTTGTGCTGACACCTCACTTCAACTTATTTCAGAATAAATGACACATTTGAAACACCATAGCTTTGTAGGAAAGAAAGGAAAATGGAGAGAGAGAGAGCGAAAAAGAGAATGGGAGAGAGAAAGAAAGAGTTTGTGTTTGTGAATATTTTCATTTTGAGATCACAAAATTTAAAATGTTAGGTTAGGTACAAAATGTTGATAAATAAAGAACATATGTCTGTATAGGGTATAGAGAATAAAATATCTTTATGTTCTACATTGTCGCTGGTGGCCTCCAACAAATAGGATTTTATGGAATATACGAATTCTAAAGTTCTTTCGTTAAAACACTGCAAACACTGCATATGCTGCTTATGAAAATATTGAATTTTTCTTTTTAAATTGGTCACTCTTCCGCATTTATGAAAACAATTTTTTCAATGTTCAGTGTGAAACTAGCAGCACAATTTGTTTTTTTGCTTAGGGGCGGTAAAAGGAGAAGTAAATCAAAATATAAATTATTCCTTCATTCATAATTCAATTGTCCAATCATTTTAATATAAACAAGATTGATGATAAACGAAAGACAGCGCTCAACAATATTGCCGTTAAAATAAACAAGAAAACAAACAGACCAACTGATAGACATTCATTCATATGTATATGTGTGTACATACATTTGTATACACGCGTTTACACTTACTATAGATAGTGCAGTAACTGTGTATGATGAACTCTTCAAATTTTCATTGCTCTCTTTTCCTCTCCCTCTCCATAGATAAAGTTTTTCCTTACAATTTCTTTTTTCTTTTTCTTCTCTTTTACTTGTTGTTCAACTTTTTAAACTAATGGCGCCATGGGGGACAAGGATTATACGTAAAAAGTAAACATCCAGATAACTGTGGTAACCAACCAACCAACTAACCAACCAGCCAGCTAGTCAACCAACAATCTATGCTGAATGATGGCATAAGCTTTTTTTGCGTCGCTAATGTTGTTGTTATTGCCCTTACAGTCGTTGATGTCGTAGTGGCGGTATCCTCAGTAATAGTGTTGGTAATATTTGTAACCATGGTAATCTAATATTTCATTTAGAAAACATACCAATACAAATACAACGACAAACATGAATACAAAACATTAATATACGAATATACCAATACAAACACAGTTGTATTTGCAATAATGGCAGTGATATTAAAGATGATTTTAAGCAAAAAAAAAAAAAACAGAGATCGTATTATACCATTGCAGTTACATAAATGTTGTTACGTTTTTAAATTCCCTTCTCCTACTTTCCAACGTTTTTGTTTGTGTAATTTGGTGTACTGTACGATTATTTCTAATCGTTGCTAAAGTATGTACACATTTCACGGACAAAAGAGAAGTTTTAATTAACTTTTACTGATAAAAATCGAAAAATTATCAACGGTCTCATTTTTTTATAAGAAATTGCCTCTATCTGCAGACATTTAAGCTTTTTAACTTATGCTATAATCCTGAACGATACTGTAATCGTATAAAGGCTATAAGTGAGTAAATGTAATGCTTGTCCAGTGTATGTATGCTCATGCATGTGTGTGTGCTCATCTTGTGCTCTGAGGATAAGTTTTAGTTCTTATTTACTCACTTCAATTTATGATCTTCAAGAGTGTATTTTTACTTCTTTATTTCGACGTTTTTCTCCAATGCTTTCCTTTTCTCTCTCTCTTTCTCTCTGTCTCTCTGGCCAACTGCAGTATCTGATGATGTGTGGTCGTGTAACTGTGAATGTTATTCGTGTGTCCTATAATATGACAAATCGATATGATATTATAATAGTTTTGAGCTCACGATATCATGTTATTTTATCTGCAAAATAAAACAAGACAAGACACGACACGACAAGACAAGACAAGACCGTACACAATACGACACAACATAGCAAAACAAAATAAGTGCAAATATAAAACAAAAGAAATAAAAACAAAACAGAAAATCTTGTTAAACACTCTCAATTGACATCGATACACCAAAGCTGTTGTGTAAATGCTTATTTACGGTCACACATACATGTGTATGGACATACTTAGATTCGTACATACATACATACATACATACATATTTTTGTGGGAACACAATGAAAATAGTAATAATTTTATTGATTAATAACGTAAACAAAATATAAAAAAAATGCTTTCTATAAACATTAACATCATTTATGTTGTAATCGTTGTTGTGTTTTCATCGCTCCATTAATGTACACTCAAGTGTGTAAAATTTGCTTTATTTGTTGGTCATCGGAAAGGTGGTGAAAAAAGTAATATTTACATCACATACACATTTATGTCCCCAAAGAGAACAACACTACCTACAACATTAAATAGTCTAATATTACATTAAATATATCCTTAAAGATATTTCTAAGCAATGTAGCACAGTGTCTTCTTTATTCTATTTACAATGTTTGCGTGAATGTATGTTTATTTCTGGTTGAATAAAAAACAAATTCGATTGAAAGGTTTATTCTATTACATACGTACGTACATGTGAAATTGGAAATGAGGAAACTTCTTTTATTAATTATAATTGGAGAGTTCATTTTAAATGTGTATATAAATAAAAAACGAAACTTTTTAAATTTATAGACTTTATGGAAAATTTTTAATTGCAATTATTTTTTCACCTTTTCAATATTCAAACAAAATTCAAGAACAAAACCGATACCGAGTAAATATATTTGGTGCTGTAGAAAGAAATCTAATATTTTTCAAAGTAAAATCGCCGCGTGTATGATGATACTTACTTACTTATGTTCAGAAATATGTTGATGGCAGATATGGATAAAAGGTATTCTCGTAAACGTGCATTTACCCATGTTGTTCGAACAAAGTATTTGAAAAGAAAAAGTTACCGTTGTAGTGACAATACTGTTTGAATTGATTGGATTGAACTGAATAAGATTGGAAGATAATCCAAAAATGTCAACTATTTCCCTTTATCTCTCAACTCAACAACAATTTTTTCTTATATTAAGACTGAATTCAATAAAATTTATCATTAAAAATTCAATCGAATATCGACCATGTATTATTATCGCTTTAGAATTTACTTTTTAAAACTAATTTACATAAAGGGCAGATATTCTCTGCTTATCTTAAAAGTCATTGACACGCTATTTAAGCAAAAAAAAAAAAAAAATGTGTGACGTGCAGTAAACCATGGCATCAAGTGTCGAATGTTTACATAAATATAGAAATATTGTTAGCTAGTAAAACTTGCAGCAGTTTTCCACAAATTTAATACAGTATCATTGCAAACCAATTTGACTTTGAGAATTTGTAATAAATCTATTCAGACTTCAGATTTACGAATTTGAAGATACGTTTATTTCAAACCCCCCGTGACAAATTAGTCTTTTAATAATCTTTCTATATCTTAAGGTATTTCGATAATTAAAACGCTCACACTTACAACGAAGTGAGTTGAACGCAGACTTCATTAACAAGTTATCTTCATTAACAAGTCATATTTAAACTAAAAATGTAATTATAAATATTAAATAATAATAAAGAAAAACGCAATTAAAGATAAAGTTTTGCATTTTTTTTTTGTGATTCTGAACAAATGTTCGGCATTGGAATTTCGACATTTGTTGCAACGAAGCGAATCGTATAAATTCTGTACTGAGTGTCATTCAATATTATGTGAGAACAAAACACAACAAATGTAAAGCAGTGGGTAACGGTTTATAAAACGGTTTTTGTTTAAATTTTTTTCCCCCTTTTTTTTGGGGAAATTTTTGCTGTTGTTGCCGCTGTTGCTAATGTTGAATTTGTGTTTTTTTTTTTTAATAAAATAGAAACACCGAATGGCACAACATTCACAATAAGGACAAGAACAAATAAAAAGCGATGGACAGACAATAAGACAGACAGACAGACAGACATTTATTTAATTATCATAATTCGTAGGAAGTTTTTATGGATGTTGCTATTGTTTGTAGCGATGAACTGGACTGAGTGAGCTTGTAAATATTTATGATTTTAACAATTAAAGTTAT
The DNA here is from genome assembly GCA_930367235.1 of Sarcophaga rosellei. Taxonomy (NCBI): domain Eukaryota; kingdom Metazoa; phylum Arthropoda; class Insecta; order Diptera; family Sarcophagidae; genus Sarcophaga; species Sarcophaga rosellei. The sequence continues at coordinate 753,077 of OV884017.1, read as the reverse complement.
TGTTGTCAACACCACACTGTGACAATGGCGAAGAAGACAGAGAGAGAGAGAGAGAGAGAGAGAATGAGGAAGAGCTATGAAATGCCTTTGGCTCTATTGTTATACCTGGTTACTGCTGGTGCTGGTATTGTTACCACTTCTTTGCTTCTTCTTTGTGCTGCCAATGAAGATGATGTTGATGAAAATGATTGCGATGCTGTTGCTGCTGCTGCCGTTGTTGTTGTTACTACTCCTGGTCTTGAGTATTATTATTTTTATAAAATTGTTTGCAACTTTTCTTTTTTTGTTGTTATTGTTGCTGCTGCCATGTAATACTTTTGAATATTTAACAATAATCAAATTTTTGTATTCTTTCAATATACCACAACTCACCAGACTACACCACTCCCAGAGCATACTTTTCCTACTTCTTCTATGGTGGTAAACACCGTTTTCTATGGTACATATACGAGTCAACTCGACTTGAGCCAGTTCAAAACTGACTTTTTACTGTTGTTAACCTCTTTTGTATTATTATTTTTATTGTTGTTTTTTTGTTTTTTGTCTTTGGTGTTGTTGTTGTTTTATAAAGGTGGTGTCTATGTGCCTGAATATTTGTTTATTTGTTTGTTGTTTTTTCTCATTTTTTTATATTTTATTGTATAAAAGTATATAATCCTGTTGCTATTTGTAGTTGTTGTGGTAGTAGTAGTGGTAGAGGTAGAGGTAGAGGTTGTGTATTTCATTGGAGGGTTGACTTTCTTTAGCTGTTATTATTGTCGTCATCTTTGCTGTTATTGTGTATTTGTGTTATACTTGTTGTCATTACTTATTATTATACGAAGGTTGGCATATTTACAAATATACTTTTCTCTGCCACTGAGTTGAGAAAGCGTAAAAGTCAGAGACCGACAAATAAACACACAGACAATTAGAGTGACAAATGTACAGAGAGTCAGAAAGAGGGAGAGAGGCTTTTGTCATGTTAAATCCATTTCAGTTCAGTTGTTACATGCAGTTCAGAGAGAGGTTAGGGAAGTAAATTATAAAGAAGAGGCCCAATACTGACACCATTGATATTGGGGGTGTTGGTGTTACCTAAAGCAGAAGCTGTAACAATGTGAGAAGACCTCTTCTGCCATCGGTAATAACAATACTTTATTATATAATTTTCCATAATTTTATGTTGATGATGAGGATGTTATTTTTGTTTTGTTTTGTTTCGTTTTATTTTGTTGTTTTCAGTTTTAAGTATTTTTTTCTTCGTTTTCATCTTTATTAAGTTGTTGTTGTTTTCTGTTTCAACTTGTTTTATTGTCAGATAGATAAAGGGAGAGAAAGAGAGAGTTTCGTGCATTTAATTAAATAAGTTTGTTAGTTTTTGTTTTTGTCTAACGTTCGTCTTATGCCGTTTAAATTAAAAGTTACTTAAAGGTTAATGAAACCACATTAGAAGTAAACAGAAACTGTAAGCAGTTAAGTCAGCCTGTCAGTTAGTCTATGTTGGATGGGCTTTTAACCAACCAAAGTTTTGTAATCATATTTAATAAGAATTTAAATTACTCTTTCTCACTTTCACTCTTACTCTCCGCTCCTACTAAATAGAAATAAAAGCAAAATATTTATAATTATTAATGGGATAATAATACCACTTTTACACAAATATAACAGAACAAACAATTAAAATATGATTTAAAATTGTGTATCTTTTATGATTTTTGGTTTTATTATTCTGCTAAAGTTTAACATCCTCTCTCTCTCATATGCTCACATCAAAAGAGCTTTCTTTGGGGGATAAAATTAATTGTAACCGAATAACGGTACTAATTTTAAATAATCTAATCTTCTTCCCTAATATTGTTTTATTAGAAAATATGTATGTATGTATAATGGAAAAGATTATTATTGTAATTAAGAGAAGGAATGTTATTGTTTACTATGCCTGTACTAATGTTTTTCATTTTTTTTTGTTTAATACGCATGTAGTTAAACGGAAACAATAAATTAATTAAACAGATGTAACGTTCTCGAAAAATAGAAAAACAAGCACATAAATTTAAGAAAGGATCATGCCTTCTATTCTGTAATATGTAAACTACATACATACATAATTGGCCATTACAACCCTTCAGTCAGGATTACGGCCTAGCTTCTCACACCACTCATGTTGTGTGCCTTAATTTTACACTTGAGTGGCGTGACCTACAGCTTAATGTCGACTCCGAACGACAAATTTTTGAGAAACTTTTTCATGGCAAGTTTATTTACTCTCAGAGTTTTTGCCAGAAAGCTGCTGAGAGGAAGTCGGCCCAGAAATATTTTTTTTATGTTTCGTTTTGATGTCTGGCCTGGCGCTCGAACCCGAGCTTTACGTCTAATAAGCGAACACACTACCTACTAGATTACGGCGACTACAGCAAATGTAAACTATGCATTAATAAAATACCCTAAGTATTCTGAATCTTAATAATCGAATCTAGTCTATTCTAGTAGTGTAGGTGATCATTTTTTGAGAAACGGAAACGTTGGTTGTATACCAATTGATATTAAAATAATTTTAATTACATTCTGAGGCTTTTGAAATGTTATAGGAGTTGATATTCAAAATGAAAAAGAGTTCTTCAATAATTTAGGCAAATTGCATATAACAAGTTCCACATTTTTCAAAATAGGGAGAGAATTTTTTGTCATTACACTGTCAATAACTTTCTATTGAAGATGTTTTTTGTATAAAACTAATATGTACTTACATATTAAAAAATAAATAAGAAAATAAATGTGTATATATTTATTAATATTTGTGTATGTATGCATATGAATAATTTGATTGTTTTCATCGACGCAGGGGAAAATATCTTATTTTTGTGCTAAATAGGTACGTAAAAAGAATCTCAATTGAAGACAAATCACACAAAATCAATTCTTTAAAAATACGTAGAGATATTCATATAAATACATACATACATATACATATACTATTTATGAGTGTGTATATATGTAATAAGATACTTCAATTCATATGATGTTTTCAAATGTTTATAAAAAACATTTCATAATGTAATACAAAACACAGGGACACAGTAGACTTCTAGAGGGCCTCATTGTTTTGGAAAGTTATGAAATAAATGAGCAGGCCCAAATAAGTTGTCCTGCATCTATATATTTTCGTACTTATATATGTTTACAATGTTTGTTCTCTTTACAAAAATGTTAGCTACCATATAAGTAAGTGTGTATGTGTTAATGAGTGTTTTATTGTATACATTCGGTACTGCTCGAATGAGTGCGTAAATGAACGAAATAAATGACCACTTTGTTAACATACTTGTTATTATTGTACATGTCTACACTGCTATCTACCATCCTTGTGGTTGTTTGCCTTTCTTTTATACAAATTAACGCACAATACAAAAACAATTAATCAGTATTTAATCACCTTCACAAAGACTAATTACGAAAGATTTTGATGACCATTTATAACAATGATTAGTAACAGATGAAAAAGGAAAAAGAAGATCACTTCTCTCTCTCTCTCTCTCTCATACTCTTACGTTTCTTGTTGCTGCTGCTGTGGTTTGCTTAGTTTTTCTGTTCTTTTTCTTGTTTGTTGCTGTAATTATTTTTATTGTTGTTGATGAATATTCTTGTTGCTCTTGATGGTTGTATTATTGTTTCTTCGTTTATTTTCTTTCTTTTCTTCGTTGTTTTTTCTCGTTCTCGTTTCTCGTTGTTTCTTCTTATTTGCTTTATAAAATTAAATAGAAGACAAATTAAAGTGATTAATAATAAAAATGTTTGTAATGAAATAAAATGATATTAAATAAAGCAATTACGGCAACAAAATAAAAGGCAAATAAATGATGAAAACAAATGAATTTAAAATGAAATTGAAATGTATGTATGTATGTATTTCATTAAAAATTAATTAAAAATATAGTGTTTGAAATTTAATTTTCTTTTTGTTTTTAATTTTTTTTTTTTATTTTCCAGTTTGTTTACACAATTAATTAATTAAGAGTATCATTTATGCATCTCTTTCCTCTGGCATAAAATTTACGCATATCCATTTATATGTATATACATACATACACACACATACAATATGGTCATATGTTTGTTAGGAAATGTTTCTCCACCTAGGTTGTATTAGCAATGATTGATTGTTTATTACGTATACGCCTCAGTATTTAGAAGATGAGTGTAGTGATTTATTGTTTAACATTTGAAAATTCTTCTACTCATTACTGCACGAGTAGTTTAGTGATGTTAAAGACCGCTCATAATAATATGACAAATACAATTTGTAATGAAAATGTAATACAATAAATAAAAAAGAAGAAAACAAAGTTATTAAAAATTATAAAAATGAATTAAAATTTATTGAAATTAGCTAATAATTCTCTGTAGTTTGATGTACTTTATGCAACGTTTAATAAATTTTGTTTCGGCGCTTCGCAATCGGTTTAAGTTGAACTACTTTCGTTTTTCTTTTTTGTTTTTGATTCGATCTTGTTGGTATGGTTTCGTGCATTTTATTCGAACACTTTGTAAATATTCCGCGTTGAAATTATTAATTAAAATGAATGACCAAACCCCATCATGTGTCATTAGAGTCATTTCCATGCTGACTAATTAAAACTATTTTCAAATACAATACCTCCATATCTATGAGTGTGTAAGGGAATGTATTAATGTAAATATGAATGTGCGTGTGTGTGTGTGTGTTTGTGTGTGCTTATGTGCATGTGTGAATGCGTTTTACCCGTATTCTTAAAAGCTTTCAAAAATTACACCATATGTATGTATGTATGTACGAATGTACAGATTTTCACACTTGACCACTAAATAAATTTCATGTGATTTTTCGTATTTTGTTAAATAAATATTTTTGTAATTCTACCATCTGATGTTACCGGTATGCCCGCCTGCCTGTCAACCTCTTCATGCATGTATGTATGTAGTTAACATTTGCAAAATGCTGTGGACAACAGCAGACACAGTGTGCGTTTTGGGACAAACAATGGCTGTTGCCTATAAAATAGATGTTGATCTAACTGTAGCTGTCGTTGCGCGTTGTTGTTTTTTTTTTTTTGCCCTCATGTTGTGGTTCTAATTTATCCAACAATTGCCAAAAATTTTTAAAGTTTTCTACATGTTTAGATTAGTATGTCATGTAAATGTGTTAGTGTCGATGTGTACGATGGTGTTGATGTTGGTGCTGGTCTCGATATTTAAGTTAGAGTTGGGAACATTTTCATTTGCGTTTAAATGAGTAAAAATTTGAAACTGAAATGTATGTTTACGGTTCTCTGTTTTCTGTTCTCTGTTCATGTGAAATAATTTCAATGACCCTTTTGTTTAGATGGCGGACATGTTGAATGTAAATATGCGTTAAATACATAGACACATATTTTATGTATGCATGTACATATGTATACATTAGTTTAAATGCTGTGGTGTTTATGTGTTAATACGTATAATTTTTTTGCTGTCCTGATTGTCGAATGCAGTTGATAATAAATGTGAAAATATTTGTTCACAGTTAATGCCGTAGTGAAATGACTAAAAAATCTTTGAAATTAATTGTTAACACTTCTGTCAACCACAGTTAGTTGATGCATATGTATTCATATTTGTGTGTTGTTGTTGCCAGCATTGGGACATATTGAAATTTATCAGGTACAAATTTATAGAGACAACAAAAAATTGAATTGAAAACGAACGGTAAGTGCTAAATAAATAAACAACCGTTTGTGACAATTCAACAGCAGAATTTATTGAATCATTAACAAAATATGTTTTTTTTTTCTTTCGTTTTTACCCAGAGATATGCTTTAATAAACAAATAAGTGTCAACGTTAAAACACAGTCAATTTAAATTTTAAATTAAAAGTTTTATTAAATTTTTATGAGAAATCCAACCATTCGAAAGTAAAATTATCAGAATTTTTATTTTACCGTTTAAAACCCGTTTTTGTTTAATAGTTCAGCAGGGAACTTTACCTTTGTGTATAGGTAAATGGGCTTGTAATTATTGTTAAACTATGATCAACTCAGTATGAAGTGCATTAGCAAAACAATTTAAAATGAAAACACAAAATGGATTTTAGTACATATGTATGTACATATAATGACATTTGGACCAAAACTATTTTTCAAATGTAATTAAGCGTATTTCTATATTTTACATACATAAGAGCGTTAACCTTCAATGAAATTAATTTTCTTACACAATGGAGGATTCAAACTGCACTACAGATGAATGCAATGTTGGAAAACTCATAAACTTGAAAATATGGCTTCAAATTGAAAACCAAAATAACAAAAAAAAAACAAAACTTCAGTTTAGTTGGCTTTTGAAAATGACTAACTAACTCCAACTAAGCATTTGGAATTTTCATTTTATGGTGGCTACAATCAAGTGCTTTTTGTTGCCGTGCGTTTTATAACTTTGTCGTCGTCATTAATTAGTTTTGGTCTAATTTTCTCATTTAGAAGACGACTTTGCAGCATATTTTAAAAAAATATCAGAATTAATTTTGTGTCTCAAGTATTATATGTAATTATATCGACATAGGGATCATATATCTTCTCCCACAACAGAAGAGTCATCATTTGGTTTCTTGAAACTAAGTTTCTAATCAATTTTGTAGTGGTATTGTCATTGCCATTGTTGTTGTTGCAGTTGTTTTTATTGTTGGCACAATGAAGGCAACAATTTCTTTTGAAGAACTCTTAAAATCGTACAATTTCTACAAGATTGGTTTTCTTCGTAAGCAGCTAATTTTAAATTCTTGTGTATCAATTAGTAAAACAAATACAATCGCCATCTCTTCTAGTTTCGTATTCCACTCTCTCTTTCCCTCTTTCCCTCTTTCCCTCTATCTTTCTCCCTTTCTTGACAAACATTACAAAATGAGCCATCACAATACAATAAAAAAAGAAACGTTTTTAAAAGAGTGGGGCGAAGTGCAAAAGAAATTGATAAAAGCAAATACTGACAACACATTCAGCAAATAACTGCAAGTAAAAAAGCAACAATAACAACAACAATAGAAATGACAATTACAACTATATTATATATGTATGTATGTACGTGGAGAATACATACAGACACACCAAATAGCAAAAATAATAATAAAAACAACAACAACAAACAATTATAACGGTAGTATAAATAAAATAAAATGAAAAGAAAAAACTAGTAGCAGAATAAAAATGTTGCTGTGATGCTGAATGTACATATAAAACCGCAACAATAAAAACAACGATAAACTTGAACGTCAAATGCAGTTTCAAAACAATGACAGCAACAAAATAGAAAAAAAAAACAAGAAAAAAATCATAAAAAACTAGAAATAAAAGTGAAACAAAGATAAATATAAAAGAAATTGTCTCTGGTTTCTTTTTTCTATATTTTTTTTTATTATTTTTTTCATTTATTTTCAAAAAACAAAACGTCAAATGCTTCTATCAACCTGAAGGATGTCACCGTACAATAACACAACGATAAAAAAAATTAGCAAAAGAAAGAGAAAAAAAAAAAAGAGAAAAAGTATATGTGTGTATACAGAGAAAGACAAAGAAAAATATCCACTTAGTTAGTAAAAGGATTAGATGAGTACCTTGAATGTGGCTGGTGCATGTCAGATTGTTGCTGTAGCCGTAGCTGACAGCTTTATGTACATCACTCCCACGTTAACCAACAAACAAAGGGATTTTAAATTGTCACAGCATTTCAAACATAGGTATTCGAATTTTTAAAAACCTACAAATACAGTACATTGAGAATATATTGAGAAAATATTGAAGGCATTCGAAAAGAAATGACTGACGTACTACATACGTACACTTATAGATAAACAATTATGGTCACATAGGCGTCTTTTTTACTTTTAAGGATTGAAATTAAATTAAATAGTTTTAATGAAAGAGATAATGAAAACAAATATTTTTCTTTTTTAAAGGCAATTAACAAAATATTAAACGATTATCCATCAAAGTACCCTTTCTTATGGAAAACCATATTGAGTATTTCAATTAAAACGCACAAATAATGCTCTCATACAAAAAAAGGAATATAAAATTTTATTTGAATGCATTTATTTTAAATCGATATTGTTTTTGACCTTTAATTCCTTTGAAGACCACCGGACAAAGTTAAAAATATTTCCATATCTACCCTCCTTGCTTAAGTACGTTTTTTTAAATCCAACCTCTAATACATAGGGTCTGCCTTGTCTGATTGTGAAGGCATTGAACTCAAACTTATCATTCGAAACTATGAATTTCCAAATATTTGGATACATACTGAGATAGCAAACCGCAAGCGTTGCTTTTTTTTCTTTGATAAGTTTTACTTTTTTGTTACTATACGACAATGAAGACATCTTCTTACCCTTCGTACTGATATTTTAGCATTATGTTCTGACTCCATATTTGATCTTATTTGAACAGAATGTCAGGAAGCTCTAATAATTTTGGTAATAAGCGTACCTTTTCGGCTTGGATTCGTTTTGTGTTGTCGATTTCTTTTTAAATTGTAAAAAGTATTAAATTTTGGTGTTGTAATGTAATTACATAATGTTTGTGTTGTTTGTGTGTCCTATAGAATTCTAGTTTATTTGAAAAGCCTCAGAATTGTAGACGGCTTAATGTCATGGCAAAGTCAATTGCCGAAGTTAAAGAGAAATAAACAGTTTTGAAGTCTGATTAGTTTCTGATTTTTATTTACATAATTTGATAAAAATATTATACTATTCTTATTCTATGTTTTCTATAATAATCTTTACATGTTCTATGTTTTCTTTATTTCTCTTTCCCTTACTTATTATTTGTTTACATTTTGGTGACTCACAATAATATCAATGATAATATCGTATTCATTGATTGTAATGCACTTCTAGTGACCCATATTAATCAGTACGAGCCACCTGAAATCGCATATTCTGCATATTACGCATCTACTTTGTAATTTTAGTGTAATTTATATTTTTGCTTATTATTTTTATTTGTATGTACAAGTATTACTTTATTGGGTTGAACACTTTTTCCCCTGGATAACTTTTTTGTTTGTTTTTGCAACCTTAGAAACAGAGGTAAAAATTTCTTTTTTTGCCCATAAGAGAACGTAGACTTTTTAAAAAGTATCTTCAACATGTTCAAAGCAAAATTTAAATTTTTTAATTATCAAAATATGTTTATTCACAACCTTTCAGACTACGCAGCTCTAATGGAAAATACAAAATACACGAACTAAATAGACTTTTTAATTTATAATGGAAACCCTAAATACATTTTTCAAAAAAATGTTAAAAATTTATTTATTAATGCTGATCAAATCCAACTTTGGTTCCTCAGCGAAACATTACGTTTGTTAACACTGAAATGTGTTGGAGACAGAAAGTCAAATACATCCAAGACTAACATTTATAGGCCAGATAGCATTTGATTCGACTACTGTAGCCGCTAATTAATAGAAACTCGCTTTTAAATATTCAAAATAAAATGTTAATTCTTTTGTGATTTGAAACAAAGTTAATATTTAAACAGCACGAGATAATTTAAGCCTAAACTCTTTGTTGTTGTACATTTATTAAACAAAATTAATTGAATTGAAAAAGAAATGAAATGATCATATTAAATTTTAAATTTTGATATTTACTACGCATTAATATGGATTGCATACAGCATACTTGTGTGAATTTGGCAGTTAAAGTTCATATTCAATTGAAAATATTCTTAAATTAATTCCATCCTCTTTTTATTTTGTCAAGAACGTTATTCTTTACAATATTGGAGTCATTCCGGATGCATAGCGACAGTTTGACATCCTGTATGACGGCATCAAATGCCTTCGAGTTGTGCGTATAAAATTTGACGTTTTGTTTTTTCATGACATACGGAAATACACAAGTGTTCAGATGGCTTAAAGTACATGTGCGTCTGTGAGTGTGCCTTTTAATATTTAATTGTTTTATTTAACCATAACCATCAATAATCAAATAACAATATGTACTCGTACATATGCAGAGGAATAATAATCTACAATATATGTGAATGTACATATGTATGTACATATATACATACATATGTATGTATGTATGCATATAAATATGTACAAAAGAAAATAAAAGTATATAAAATAATAAAAACATAATAATTTTATTGTATTTATATTGTTTAATTGTTATGGCATGTCCCACGGAGTGAAATAAAATTGACACGTTTAAAGTATTTTCATAAAAATAAAATAAAAAAACACAACCACCAAAGTGCGAGTGTGTGTATTAATGTGTATGAATAGTTTTTTTTTGTTTGTTTTTAATACACAAATGCAGATCCACTAAAAAAAGAAAAGAAAAATTGTTTATTGAAACAAATTCCGCACAATCACTCATTCACACATAAAACCACAAAATGACATTGAATCGTTCAATAAATGATTTTGTTACTTGTCAGTGACATTTCAATATTAAACCAGGAATGGTAAACTCAACTGACAAGCCCCCTGCTCTCTCTACTCACTACTTCAGCATTGTGGATGTGTATTAGTATGGAATTTATTTTGTAGAAAAACGTATCTAAAAAAAAAAAACAAATAAATTGTTTGACAGCTGCCAGCTGACAGAGACAATGGATTTAAAAGACCAGAAAAACAAGAGGAAATAAAAATCTCAATAAAAAACTCTCTTTTGCTTATATGTACGAAATACAAATACACAACTGCACATACATAAGTTCATATAGAATGGTATGCATGTTTTTCATTTTAATTTTTTGTTGTTTTTTTTCAATTCTAAAAATGAAGAAATTCACTTGAAGTTATTTATTCTGGCACCCTCTGCCACCACATATTTAAATTTTGTTAACCTGAAATTGTGGTTAAATTTTTTAATTACATACAGATCAACTCAGCCCAGTTTAAATACCGTGCGGAAATATACAATTACGGTGTAAATATATTTTTCGCTTTAATACCTTCTCCATTTATTCATTCTTTTTTTTTTGTTTTCTTTTGTTATTTTCGGCAGTTACTTACAAAAAAGAACGGTTTTAATTCAATGAAATATTTTTCCGAATAATTATTCCGATCTGTGGAGAACGGTGTTTGGCATTGAATCCTTTTGGAAGTGTTCAAAGTGCCAAGGGTAAAGAAATGAATAATTAAGTCAAGTCAATTTACGAAGGTGGCAATGTATATTTTCTTAAAATAAAAAAAGTGGCAAGATTGTATATTCTGCATGGAATCTGAAATCAATACAATAAAGTCGTTTTTTGTAGAAGAAATATTCTTTGTACATATATACATATGTATATAGTATATCAAGTCTATTTTATGTCATTTCAACGTAGAGGCACTAGACCAGCGGTCCGGGAACTTGTTTAGTCATTACCCCAAAATATTTTTGTGCAAGTTGATATTACCCCATGGCGAAGAGCAAAAAAAAAAAAACCAAATCGCCTCTTTCATATATATATTTCTTAAATACTTACTTCTGATCGAAGTTCAAGAATTACTTCTGCCAAACCTGAAGGTTCTTCTGGTATCATAGCAATTTCACATTTAAAAGGATCTACAATCCAACTGAAAGTAAGTGTATCAAGATCTGGAAAGTAATCTGAAAGCCGCTTTCTGAGTTTGATAAGATGTCTTACAATTGTATCCTTGATATCACCTTTGTAACCTTGAAAAGGAAGCTATCCTGTTCTGTTCTACTTTCTGTCGCCAATATTGTAGCTTTAATCTATTTTAATTGAAATCTAGTTTAATTGAAAATAAACACATATTTGCTGTTACTTTGTTTGCAATCAACGAACTTATATTCTAAACGTAAACGTAAAAACGTAACAATATTTTTTACCCACAAAAATTTCATTTTTACCCCTTTTGGGGTAATTTACCCCGGTTCCCCGACCGCTGCACTAGTCCGTCCTAGAAATGTGTATATTTTTTCATGTCTGACACGGGGTTTGAAAACTGGTCTCGCATCTAAAAACCCAACACACCGCCTACTAAACTACGGCGCTTTCACAGTATTTTAGTTTACCTATAGCATATTTCATATTGCGTTACATATAATTACAATGTTGTTCTTAAATGATCCCGATTAGCTGGCTAAAAGTTTTAGTATAGTAAAGTTTTTCTACTTTCAAAGGATCAAGTATCCTTAGTTTCGTTAAGAGATTAATTTTGATGTTAAATACTCGTACATGTATACGAAACTTTAATTCGCTTAATCTCTCCCTCCTTTCGCATATTGCTTCCGTCAATTTTGAATTTTTTTTTGTTATCGAATCATTCACTCGCTCATTCATTCATTCATCCTGTCATCCATTCATTCGCTCATTCATTTATACCCTTCGTGTTTGTCTGAATTTAATTTGCATGCATAATTATATTATTTTTATTATCATTATTATTGTACTTCTGGTTTTTGTCATTTTTTATTTATTTTTTTTTTTAATTCATGTCCAATTGTAGATATTTGTAAATACATAATTGAGATGTCAATTTCGTTATAAATTTTTTCTTTCTCTTTTTTTTACCATTTATCTGCATACATATACTGTATTAAAATATTTTAAATATATGTATATGTATGTACGTACATATATATGTATATGTATATAGTATGTATGTATATACAGTGAAAACTCTCCTTACGGGTACCTCCAAAAACGGACTATCCCCGATAACGGAAGAATTTTGTGGTCCCATGCCTTTCATTGTAATGTTTAACAGCGTATGTAAGTTGAGAAAATACTAAAGTCAGCATAATTTTATCTTCAATGTACGTAACCGAAATGTATATAAGAAAATTGAAATTAAAAAAACATTAAAAGTCCATCAATAGTTGTGAAGATTGGAGAGTTTAATAGCAAATGTTAAACTAATTCAAAGTAATAACCCCATAAGCTGAGAAAACTAGCTGGACGGTCGTTATCCGCCAATAGGAGATTTCACTGTAATACTTTTGTAAGCATACGCTTACAATACTTACATACATACATATGTACATACATTGTATATATAACACAAAAGCAGGTAGATTTTAAAATATGATCAAAGGGAATTGAATTACACACGAATTGTAATGTTAAAATGGATCATCAATGACTCAGCTAAATTATTAAAAATATCCGTGACAATTTAATCTCGAAAAACTTATGAGGCTCTTTTTAACCAATATAAAACAAAAATAAAAGTATAAATTTAGAATAAACTAGTTTCTAAGCAGCGAATTATATAAAGCGCCACAAAAAAAACAATAAGTAGAGAGTGTAACCTCAGTTGTTAAAAACCTATTATCAAAGTCTTATTCTAGACAGAATGAGCTTGTCTTTGACTGCTGGAAACTTTAGAGCGTTTACAAATCGTTTGCGAAATGAAGCATGCTTTTAAGAGTGAGTAAAAAAGTGAGTTAGTGAGTAAAATACTCACTATATGCATTGTGCATTTATTAAAGGTACAACAAAGGTTTAAGTTTAAAGCTTCACTTTCCAATATATCCTCTGTTCTCTAGCAGGTTGAGATTAAAGGGTTTGTGTGAGTCGATTAACAGAATAAAAATGTCTGTAGTAACGGACATACATATATGGAAAAACTATAAAAACAAATATTTTTGTGATGAAAGCATAAAAATTCTCTGTAAATAATATTAAAAATGTTATAAAAAATTTGAAGAACAATGTCGAACAAAGCCATTAAAAGGATCCTTTAAAGTCCGTTGTCCGTTGTATATTTTTATGTACAAATAAGACTTAGAAGCAGCGGGTAAATCATTACTGTATTACCGTCAATTCCAATGATTAAACTGTTGTGTATTTTTCCTATAAACTAAATATAGTCTCAAGTAATGAGCACATTTTAACAAAGACTCAAAATCAATTCGTGCAAAATAGTTTGTCTGGATTATTTTCTTAAAGTATTTTTCGAATCTAAAAAAGAAAAAAAAAATATAAAAAAGATTCAAATTGTTCATTTGTTTTTTTTCTGTATTTTTTTTTCTTTTTTGTTTTGGCATTTCGTCAACAATTTTCATAGCGATAATGTTAAGGGGATTTTCCTAAATATTTATGCCTTAGTATCATCAAATTTACTTGTATTCATTTCTTTTTGGCATGATTTTTGAAATGATACACTCAGCTTCACTCAGTTTCGAGTGTAAATAGTCCTTGTAATATGTTCAATATGTTTTCTGGTCGAAGACGACTTCATCTTCCATCAAACATTACAAAACCAACACCAACGCCAACACCATTCTGGAACACTCAACAAAACGGTGTTGGGAAAATTGTATGGAAGAGTAAGCGAGGAAAAGAAGTGAAAAACCCAGTAGACACGTTTGTAAACGATTTCAATTTGATTATCATGGTCGTACAGAAGGGACCATCATCAAGCTGCCATTATTCATTGCATTCAAAATAATTTTCAAAAACTTTGGTAGTATTTTTTATACACTTACCACTTCAAATATAAATATATATATATATAAAGTATATATATATGTATGTGTGTGTATATTCCTATTGTATTGTACTTGTGTATTTAAAGTATCTCTTTATAGAAAGAATTCGTTTTTTTTTTGTTGTTGTTTGCTTTTTGGTTTTTGGTTTTCATTTGTATTTGTTGCATCATTTTTCGAAACTATAACAAATTCCTGTGTCTGTTGCACAAGTTCCTCTTTCTAAAGTGCCTCTGCCATTCATCTTACTTTTCACCTTTCCTCCTCTACTTTGGGGGAAGGGGGTTAAGTTGGACGGTAATGGTATGTAAGTCGATGGGCGTTGATTTCTTTTACTTTTTTATTTTTTTTGTATTTTGGAAATGAAAATGAATCGAAAAATGCTCTTTTTCATTTGGTTTCTGAGTTGTTGTCTGTAAATCGAAATGAATTCACGTAAATGTGAAAAGTTTTTGTGCAACAAAAGATATGTTTGTTTGTGTATGTTTTTGTTGTAAATTTGATTGCTGTTGCTGTTGCTGTTGCCGCTGCTGTTACTGTTGCAAGTACTTCTAAGTACTTTTATCAACAAATGCAACAACGATTCGTTGGAATGTTACAGTCCCATACATACAGTCTGATGCTGTGTTTTTAGTTTGGGTGTGAATCGGTTGGCCGGTCGGTCGGTCGTTGGGTTGGTTGTTCGCTTGGTTGGTTGCATAGTTTGCTGGATTGTAGTAATAAAGTGTTGAAGTATTGCAAACACATAGTAAGGTGATATAACAACAATAAATCAGTTTCCGAAAAGATTTTCTGATGAAGATTTTTTCCTCTAAATTTCCCCATCACTGCTGCAGTTTAGTAGTAGCAGTTCTTGTCTTTGCATGCAAAGGTCGATAGAGATGGTTTCACAATGATAATGTTGCGGCTGCAAATCGATTTTATTTTCTATAGTGTTTGGCTAAAGGATAGAATGGAAAAATTATATTCCATTTCCACTTTCGGTTCAGAATCGTTTTCATTTATATGCTCAAGTGCAGTGCACATAAAACAAACATGAGGTTCACACACAGGCATCTCTGGCATTAAGCACAGCGTATCAAATGAAATTAAGGCACAGAATTATATTCCAGAAGTAATTTGAACTAAAACGAAAGTACAAAATGGGGTCATCTGTTTAGTAAATGATTAATATTTTCAAAACTAAACTAATCACATAAAATAAAATGTAAAAAAATTATGTGAAAAAAATTCTCCAAAAACAAAAAAAAAAACTTCAAAATTTTCAAATGAAATGTATGAGACGGTGATAATTTTGAAATTAAAAGGAATGACGTTTTTTCCAAAAAGGGCACGTTCAACTTAACTTTAAAGAAGGAAGAATTCTTTAAGTTTTGTGAGAGATAGACAGATAGAGTTTCATCTTTTTTTTTATTTTTTTATTTTTAATACTTCATCAGGATAGTGACATCAAGTATTATTCGACCTATCGTACCTAAGATGCCATTCAAAGGCAATCATAAAATTTCTTTAGGTTTATATTTTTCTTCTATGAATTCCGCATGTTACAATTAGGCTATCGATAACTTTTTATTGAGTTTAGATTTAATGCAGAATATATAACTTTATCACTTTTTCATTATTAGAAATATATACACTGCGGCGTATACTTTTTTATATCTTTATAATGAAAATTTCAAAAAGAGTTAAATACCTTTCTCTTCCGGTGGGAATTGAATTGAAAGCGTTAAAAGCTCCCGGATGTAGAAATTTTGAAACTTGAGGTAGTCAACTTTGAGGCATTCAAGTGTTCATTAAATGATATGAGTAGAAAAGGGGATTTTACAGAATTGTTTGGACCTGTTGTGCAAAGGACTTTTTCATTAGAAATATTTCAGGAATCATTTAATATACAAACTCAAAGATATATTTTTTATTACTTTCGAAAAATTCCATAGAATAGGATGAATACATATGTACATGTGTATGTACATACTTAGGTATGAGTATGGGTACATATGTATATTACTTTTAAAACGATTATAAGAATAATTATTAGACAATGAAATTTTTCTTCTTTGATAAATACGATTTAATAATATTGTACGGTTTGCTTTATTTATTTTACATTATTTTCCTCACTTCTGTCTTTCTAATATCGATACCTCTCGTCGTTGCCTTCAATCTAACACCAAATAATTGCGCCTTTATTGTAGGGTATAATAACATTTAAATACTGAACTGAAAGAATTGTATTGAGAATCGCATTGAGTCAAGTTTTGCTAGCGAAATTTAGAAGCTTATCATTAACTTACAAACATAATCCGATTATATTTGTATGTACTCCTTCGATTCTTCTTAATAAATATAAGTGGGTGTTTTAGTTTTTGTTTTTGTTGTTGTTGTTGTTTTTAGTATCGTTAAGTGTTCTTTAATTTCTGTTCTTTTAATTTATAAAATTTGAAATTTAATTAACATTTATTGGCTATTGAAAGTTGCTGTTGTTGTAACAGTGCGAATACAAAGTATTAAGGACAACAACAGCAACACCAACAATAAAATATCATAACGATTTTCTGTCATGATAAAATGAAAATTTATTGCTTCAAGGTAAACAACGATAGAGGACAGGTTAAAAGAAACACAAAATAAGGAAAATAAAAAAATAAAATCAAAATGATAATGGGAAATTATTTCAAAATTACGTTCATTAATTACTGAATTGGCAAAGATGTCCTTACTCCTGATACGAGTACGAATCTAATAAAGACTGAAAATAAAAGAAAAACAAAAAAGAAAAAAGAGAAAGCAAGAAAAAAGGAACAAAAAATTAAGAAAAATACAGCGATTAAAATTGTTTTTTTTTTATTTACATCTTTCTACAATGTTAATTAAAATATACTTCAGAGAAAAGAAAAGATTATATACGTACATAGAGACATAATTTTTCTCTGCTCTGTTCTATGTCCCTTTCATCTACTGAAAATTATTTATTATTACAAGTCTTTAATATTAAAGTTAAAGTTTTGAATACCTTTACCGGCTGACACATATCCCCTGAGAATAGTTTACAAATTAGCAAATAAATGTCGAATGGAATATATTTCAACAGCAACAACAACAACAAATGTTCCAACACCAGATTTACTGCTGTTTCTGATTGAATATAAGTGCCGTTTCCATTTTACCTAAAAGAGAAACCCTGACTTATTTCTATTCAGTTAGGATGAAAGGAAAAAAGAAATAAACACAAACAACAACACAAACAACAACAAAAGTAAAGAATATAAAATATAAGTAAAACTTATTGAATACATATATTTATTTTGCAAACTCTTGAATTCTAACAATGTGACAATCTCTGGAGTAATGAAGAGAAAATAATAAAATATTGAAAAAAGAAGAAGATAACAACATTGAGAATCAGAATGTGACTCAATCAATGTCATTTGTTATAACACATACGCAACCACACGTACACACAAACTCGAACCAATATTTATGCGACGAATATATTTCTTTTCCGTGTATTTTTTTTGCGGGTATTAACTATTTGCTGATTCTTGGCGTAAATCTTCGGTAAGAAGACAGCGAATTGAAGAAAATAAAATCGATGAATAATTTACTCATTCTCTCATTTTTTTCTATTCAAATAATTTGTATGTATGTATCCTATCCATACACACACATACATGTATGAAGCTTTCTCGAATGATTCCGGGTACAAGAATATTCATTTCAAAGGCCCTTATTTTTCAAAAACGTATCCAAATTTTATAAAACCTTGTCTATTTAGCAGGTCTAAAGTGATTTTAAGATAACGTATTCAAATAGAATATTTAAATTACTTTGTTGTTATTGATTGGCAAGAGCTAAAAAAGTTGGTAAGGGCTCCAATCATCCACGGATTTAGAATAACATAAAGACAATTGAATATATAATAGTACTCCTCCATATAGTTCCTGCAAACAACTCTTGTTATCTGTGTTTATCTTAGCCATGAGTGACAGTTTAGCATCGACCACGATCGATAGATTAAAGAAGATTTTCATAGCATTTTTATTTACTCTCAGAGCTTCTGCTCGAAGACTGTCGACAAGAAGTCACCGAGAGATCGGAGCTAGTAAGCCAACACTACGGTGTCTTCATGTATTATTAGAACATTTCTTAAGTTTTAACGTGCCATAAAATAATTATTGATTCTTCATTCTGAAAATATTTTTTTGTTTCACTAACGACGTAGGATACCTATATAAAAGTTTTTAAGTTAAGGTTCACATTAAAAAAATTACATTTTAAAGTTTAATCGTTTAACGTTTTCACTAAAATACGGTCCACCTCAGAGAAAGGGCGCTGACCTAACACCTTCTGGTCCAAATGTGCCTTGTCGGAAGCTTAAAAAACAATTGCTTTCGTTATGGCTATTAACAACAAGTCCGGATTACATTTTAGCAGAAACTCTTTTTTTATCAAGTTGTACGTAATTTTTATACGGCGGTTAAATTATACAATTTTTGTTTGTTTAAACGGGCAAAAAGTAAAGAGAGAAGATTAAAGGATCAAGTCATTAGGGTAATAAGCATAAAATATTATTATTTTCATTCATTAACTATAAATATTTACCCAATTCACAAAATGTTATATTGTTGTAGATTATAGTTAAATGGCATTTCATTTTGTGAACACCTTGTCGTAAATATTGTTGTAGATGTTATCCAGTGTTATCAAATTTTTTGAATAAAAAATTTACAACATTTCGGAAACAGGAAAAATTGTCGTACAAGTTGTAGTAGTTTTTGACATGGAAATTACCAACAACATTATGTACAATAGTTGTAGTTTGTCATAGTTTCTACCGATCTACGACAACTATAACATTTTGTGAATTGGGTAATTGTAATTCTAATTACTTGTAATTAGGCCCTGTGACAAGGCTTCTGTATTCCTTTTACATTCACAGCTAACCATTTTCTTGTTGGCGAAAAACTTTGAATTAATTTTTTCTCATTTCTTTTTTTCATTTCATTTCATTTCAAGAAAAAAAAGAGGGAAAAAAGAAAAATTCATAAATTTTGTTATTATTCATGGCTGTTAAGATATTTTTAAATAAACTTCGACATTAATTTTGTGTTCGAGACTTCGACAGTACAAGCGTTTAATCCGAACTTGCGAAAACGTTTTATTTCCTGTTGGCCGGTTTACATCCACAATACGTAACAACAACAACAACAAAAACAAAAAAAAAACACAAAAAAAGGATAAATAAAATACGAAAACGCCGCTGTAAGTAATTTAAAGGTTTTCTTTCTTTATTGCTTTGATTTCGGGGCGGAATAAAAGTTTATTGGCAAAATTTTCTTAATCAAATTTAATGAATTGTAAAATTGTTGAATTTATTGTTTAGCACAACCAACACCGTTTCTTGCTCCCTTTCTTCGTATGTGTATCTATGTAAAAGAGTGTGTGTATGTATATGTAAGTCTGAAATTAAGTTAAAAAATTAAATAAAAACTTCCCCTTATGAAGTTCGGCTGCATAAATACAACAGTAGCGACAACAAAAACAACAACACCAATAAGAATTTTAAGAAATTATTGTATTAAAGCTTATTTGTTGTATGTATTGTGTTTGTGACTAACAATACGAAGTTATATGTACATACATACATACACATACATTTATAATAATACACACAAGTCCAAATATATACATACATGTATGTATGTGTGGTTCCCATATAAATAAAGGAACACAAAGCAATGAAATAAGATAGAGAGAGAGAGAGAGAAAGAGAATTTATAATAATAACAATAATACATACATAATAATAAAAGAGGTCATAAATATTAAAAATCCAGTCAAGTATAAGACAATAAAGGATTCTTTTACATTAGGGAGAGAGACAGAGATTATGAAAATAAAAATAACCATCAACGACATCGACATCGACAATCGACATCGACGTCATTGTTGTCATTAAAACAATTCTCTCACACCACATTACATTGAAAATGTACATTGTAGTCCTAAGTAATTTCTTCAGTTCGTTTGTAAGCTGCTTTCAGTTCATTTTTTCACCAAGAAGACTTTGATGAAGAGTACGATAAGAGAACAAATTTTAATTAAAACATTACAACTAGAAAGAAATACAAGAAAAAAGGAAGTAAATCATTAATTGCAGTGTACAATATAATATAATTCAGATTTTTTGATATATAATTCAAATACTTTTGTTTAATGTATGTATTTATGTATGTATGTATGTATGTATGTATGTTGGTGGTATTTGAGTTTTTGATAAATGCCACAAATATTAATTTTAATAAACTTTTCAAATGAATTCTTTTTAATATTGACGACACAATATTTAATGGTATTTTATTTGCTAAATGGCAATTAAACTGCTTAACATATATATTTTGTTTTCACGTCTTTTATTACAAATAGTAGTTCTGCATTTCTCGATAATTCCTTTCTAAGTTCTCGACACAAGTAAGCAAATACGTCAGCATTAGAATATTTTTTCATTCATTCATTTCTTTATTTCTCCTTCGTCTTCATTCGTTTTGTTTCTTCTTCTTTTTTTTTTTTTTTCATACCCATAAGTATACATACTTATGTACATACAATATTTGGTTTAAGGGGGTATTTTATTGCAAGTACAAATCGACTTTATTGAATATCTTAGAAGAGAAGAGCGAAAAGACTTGATGCAACCATCATGTTTTGAATTTTTGTAGAAAAGAGAAAAATTCTTTCTTAAAGTGCTTACTATCCTTCCACAATCTCTCACGACATAAATATTTGGCTCTTCAATAGCTGCAAGTCTCTTCATCAGTTTCGTCAATTCAAGCACTTGATACGCTATTACGGGGAGGCAATTTTTTCGCAAACAATTACATATGTATCTACGAGAGCATGGATCCACTATTCATTATTAATATCCAAAATCTGTGTATGTACATTTCTTCCACATTTTCTGAATATTTTCGCAATTGTCGCTTTTTATAGATCGTGTTAGTAAAATCCTCCATGGTTTCAATTTTCCCCATAAAATCTTTAAAGTAATGTGGTAATATGTATGAATATTTATTGAGTGAGGGAGTGAACGTTTGCTCATACATACAAACGTATGTACATAGATATGTGCAAAAGAAAGTGTTTGTTTGCATGTGTGATTGTATTTAAAAGTGATTTCTATGCAATTTGCTTAAGTAAATATTTTCATATTGAAAACATACTTATTCAACACTTTTACTACAAAAATTCCATACATCCGCATCTGTATTTGTATTGATATCTGCTGTGTCTATCACAGTTACAGTTAGCAAATGCATTGAGTGAGTGAGTGAGTAAATGGATGGATGGGCGATGAGCGGGGACATTCAAGTATAAATAAACAAACACATCTGTTTGTGGTATTCGATATCAAATAAAATTTCAAATAAACCAATTTTAAAACAAATACTTAAGGAAATCTAAAAATAAGAAGGATTCACAAGTGAAGCTATGTGATGATATCTTAGAGAACTCTTTCCACACAAAAACAAATACATGTACATACATACACACATACACATGGAAGGCTCACTTATCCGTGGATACGTTCAAATGCGTTTCAAATGATAATGTTTTTGCCAATAATTGAAAATAAATATTTTTATTTTATAAAGATTTTGCCATTTTCATTTTAATTTTCTTTTAATAAAGAACACACAAATCCAGAGCCTTAATATATTTGCTATTAATTTCGTGTCTGTATCCATTCCATCCATGTAAACAGCATTAACAAAATTCAATAGAAAAAAAAGAAAAGAAGAAGTAAAGAAAAAAACGAAAAATAATCATTATAATAAAAATTATTTATGCATAAATGGGACAACAGTCCCATACATACATACAGTCATACTTAATTAAAATATTACATTTTGTGCCTCCTTTATTTCCTATGCATTTATATTTTGCCAGCTTTATTTAGTTTCGGTATTATTATTTTTTTTTTGTAGCAACAATTTCATTTTTAAACTGAATTGGACGAAAAAATTTATGTGAAATAATTTATGTTGAATTTCCGTTATTAATAATAAGCGAATAAAGTTTTTAAAGACAAAAAAAGAAAAAAAATATTGCGACCAGCGGACGAACTGAAAAACTTTGCCAAATTTTTAATTGCGTTCAACTATGTATTTGTATACGCAAATACAGTGTAGAGCAAAAATAAAGTGACACTAAAGGCACCGAGAGAGTTTATTTTTTTTTTTCAATTGTAAAAAGTGATCACAAAATCATACGAATATACGATATTGGATAATTTTTAAGGAAATACAAAATGGAAGATTCAATGTAAAAGTAAAACAACATTAGCATTGCTGTCAAAGTTATCTGTAGAGTAAATATTGCAGAGTCGGACGTTTTTTATATTTGGGGTAAGAAATATCTCCTACTATCTGCATTCCTTAGTATTTAAATCGTACGAATGTGATGTAAAATGGAATATGTGTGTGTGGGCTGTAGCGATCGGGGCTGTTGTTACTATATTAATGCTAATATACAACATAAAATTTATTCAATTCGTAGGTTTTTCACACTAATCATAATTGTGTTTCTGAGGTGCTGGATTTGTCGTCAACTAGACTAGGGAAAACTAAACTTCTTGATCAAAACTTATTTTCTTTTTAAACTTTTGCATTGTAAAGTGCACATTTTCATACGTGATATGCTGGTGTACTTAAGTAGTCCTCTACAAACTCTTGTTGCAAATACTGTAAGACATAACGTGAATTAGACAACATTCATAGCTAGGCTAAGGGAAATGGACTGTGTTCGGAACCCCTAAAGTCTAGGTGTACCACAATTTATAAAAGAACATCTGATTTAAATATCAGTGTTAAGTTTTTAAAATCTATTGTAGATCGTGCAAGAATCTTGGAATAATAGTCAACAACATACTGACAGGGACAAACTATGTTAATGTATTAGTAGGTCAAACTTATAATAAGCTTACGTGCCTGTGACCGAAGCAATACTTTACTCCACATTAGGCAAACTTATGAACAATCTTATGAAAGTTCAACATGTCACGGAACAACATTGTTAGATACTCCGTTCACATATGTATCTAACAATGTTGTTCCGTGACATGTTGGACTTTAGGTAAATATTACCATTTATCTTCCATTTCGCTGTAAAGCTTTATGGTGTTCCATATGCAAACACATTTGAACACATAGTTTACTCACAACCATCACAACCCCTTAAAGATCAAGTTAGAATTGTCAGATCGATAAGGGGTGGCGGATTATAATTCCCCTACACCGTTGCTCTTTATCCGAATGGATTTTTTACACATGCAACTTGTCTTTGGAATTGTTTTAGGAAACTTTCATTTAAATGTTTTGCTCAACATCAAATATTATTTTATTTTTAATTTTGATTGGTTTTATGTTGAACTTTGAACTCTCTCTATTGTAAATAAACAAAAACGTAAATAAATAATTATTTTATTAATCTCGTCTTTGCAAAACACATGCAATTCTGATGGATGTTCATATATTTCATTAAGCTAGCATACAACTCTATTTGATTTACAAACTACATACATATATCCCGATTAAATGTTGTTCCAAAAGTGTGGTACCAAATTCAAGGATTTAGTCGACATTAATTTTCTTATTTAATTCCACTTGTCTTATTACATCATTATGCTAATTATTTACCCATCACTGTCTAGATAAAGGTAGTATACAATATAAATTTTCCCCATTCTTTTCGTTTTTTTTTCTGCGTGTAATTTTCTGAATTCCTTGTCTAAACTTTGTTCAGACTAAATAACTCATATTTTAAATGCGAATTTTTTTGAAGCTTCACATCCACCAAGTATAGTAAAAAAAACAAAAATTTCCCAAAAAACAACTCAATTTTTCGTTGAGCGTTTCGCAATGTTGCAATATTGTTGGTTTAATGTTTAGTTTCAACTTTTTTTTTCGTTTTTTAATTGATTTTATTTCTTATAGAATTCTTTAGTAAAACTTTTTATTTATGTTAAGGCTGGCGTTGTTGTTGTTGTTGATGATGTTTTAACCATTACTGCTAGAGAGAGAGAGAGAGAGAGAGAGAGAGCAGCTTGCTGGTCTGACTACAACCAAATATTAGTAAATAATGTAGTCGACGTTTTTAGTACATAAAGTATAATACTTGTATACACACACACACACAAACACACACAGCGACAGACACATACAGAAATCTTTGTACATGTGCATAAATGTTTACTTATAAAATGTAAAACTTTGAAAACTAACGAACTTGTTTGCAATCTTTAAATATTAAAATAAATGCAAGAGAATAAAGTCGATCAACACATAACAAAGAACACCCTGCACCCTGCATTTAGCAACATACGTACATATGCCGTTACATTCATAAGAGTACGTCTAGTACAGCATTTTACCAACGCGTGCATTTTAAATGCCCTTACATTTGTGTAGAGTGTATTGCATTACAATATAATTGGCCGACACAGTCATCACTATAAGAACTGAAGCTAGTGCTCAGAGTAAAAGAGTGAAAAGTGATAAAGATAGGAGAGAGAGAGAGAGAGAGGAAGTGCAGAGAGAGAGAGGGAGTGTGTTTTTATAAAATAATCTTTTTGGTAGTTTTTAGTATTTCGCCAATTGGGTTCCTAAACTTGCCGTTATTAAATGTTCGTACTTGTATTTGGGCAATTTAACTTTTCAAAGTATTTTTATATTCAATTTTATTTAAAACTTATGCCGAGTACACATTATGCCATTTTGTGACATCGCAAGTAAATATAATAATGTGTACTGTTCGCAATTCCTGTCAATTTCGATATTTTTCGATGTGTGGCATTGGATTGTTAATTAATTGCTAGCCTTATGTGTACTGTAGTCACAATAATATGACAACATTGCAGCCACAAAAACTTAATGACAACTTGTTGTCATTTTATTGTATAAAACTTAAAATTTTAAACAAGAACAAAAATTTAAAAAATCAAATAATGAAAAACACCTCCATCCGATTCACGACCAAATGCTCCAACGTCCACATATAAGAATTTATATTCTGCATCTACCAACGCCAACCAGACTAGGCTATTATGCTGCTTGTGACAAAAATACTCAGAGCCGGAATTCGGTGGAGCTTGAATCCGCACATGCTTACCATCCAATGCCCCACAACAATTTGGAAAATTCCAGCGTTCCTCAAAAGCTTTTGCAACATTTAGCCACTCTTCTGTACTGGTGGACATTTTCATATAGCTGTCTTTAAGGCATTCATAAAGGGCTTTGCAAGTCTCTTTGATAGCCTTAGCTACGGTCGCTTTACCCAGCAAAAAAAGACACATCAAAGATGCGAAGCTGTCCCTGTGGCCAGTTATCGAAGAGTTACTGCCAACCTCTCACCAACAGATATTGCATTTCGAAATGTTGTGTCTTCTCTTTTAATATATGGAGTTAATTTTTCGACGAGATAATCAAAATTTTCTTCCCTCATGCGCACAAAATTTTTAAATCAACCTTCATCCTGCACCCGTAGACTTGAATGAAGAGTGCTATAAAATCCCTTGGTTGTCCGCATATTCAGTCCAGGTCTTATCCTCCACTTTCTTTGTCTTTTTTGATTATTTTAATTTCTTTATTATAATTGCCACACAAGCTGTTGCACTTGCCAATTGAATAACTTTATGATTCGTTTTTAGTTTTTGTTTTCCATAGCTCGAACAAACGAAGTGAAATGCCTTTTTTACAATATTTGTCTTCAATGTAGACGGTTTTGACATATTGCCATCTTTTAGGGATGACACACTTTGCAGTCACATTGACACAATAAAATTGTATGTTATCGAAAAACATAATGTGAACAACAATACAAATGTTGCATGCAATTCAAATATGACTCCACAAAATGTCAACAAAAAAATGCCCAATGTGTACGAGGCTTTATAAGAATTAAAACGTTGTTAAAACTTTATTCTATAGCGGAATAGTAGAAAAATTTAAATCAAAATTAAAACATTATACTATGTATGTATGTATATATGTATGTATGTATGTATACACGAAAAATAAATATGTACTCTGGCCATGACATTATTATTGTTAATTAAATTATGGATAATTAATAAAAAAAAAACTAAGCAATCATTTCGGATGTTATTGTTCTATGCTTGATATGCAATTATCAGGATTGTTGGACGAATTTGCTCCTTATTTTTCAGTTAATTTCTAAATAAATTTCGATTACACGTGTATGTGTGTTTAAAGTTCTATTTACATATATGTATGTATGGTATGTGAATAAGTTTTAATTAAGAAACTGATAATCAAAATAAAAAGTGTATACATACATGTGTACATATGTACCTACTTAGTTTGAATGTTTAAAGCTGAAATTAATTCTTTTTACTCATATTCATATACCACATACATACATGTACCACATACATGTACCACATACATGTATGTACATATGTATACAATGTAAATATGTATGTATGTTTAAATCTGTAAATAAATTGTGAAATTCTTTAAAAAAATATTCGTTTTGATTTGATTTTTTTCTTTTGGGTATGACTTTGATTGTGTGTGCTAAGTCAATGTGTATGTGTTAGTTTTTTTTTTTTTTGTAACAAATTCAACAGAAATAATATTTACCAAAACTGTTTTGAATGCTAAAAATTACCGCTAAATTCGCAATGTTAATTCCGGTATTTTTTAAAATGCCTTATTCGCCATTTAAGGATCTTTTCTTAAACACTGTGGAACAAAAGAAAAGAAAAGAAAAGTTATTAATTACGTATTATTTAAAAAACCAACGTGGCTATTTTAATAACTGGAAATGAATACGCAAATGCTACCTCAAAATTTCCACTTTGATCTCCTCTTATCTCAAAAAATAATTATAATGCCAGAGATATTCTTCAGTATATCAAAATGTGAAGTCGCCGTAGTCTAGTAGGTAGTGTGTAGTCTTATTAGAGATAAGGCCACGGTTCAAAAATAGGTCAGACATCAAAACGAAAATATGAAAAAAATATTTATTCGGTGACTTTTTCTCAGCAGAAAAAAAACATTAATGATATATTTAATTCACTTATGTTAGTAAAATCGTTTTTTTGTAACGTATGTAATTAGTTCTCTTTTGTCACTACTGAATTTAAATTAATGACAATTATACTGTGCTAGAATTTTACACTTTTTTTTGTGAAAAGCGGGGCACCTGGCGGGTTAACCTAATTCGGGTACGCTGAATCCAGTGGTGCTAACCATTTTTTAGGTTAGCTCGTGTTTTCGAAACGTACCGTTATTTCGAAAATGGAGGAGGTTGCGCAACATATATTCGCGTAACTCAAAACCGGTTTAGGTTATTATAATAAACTAAAAACCGAAATTCCGCAATGAAACTTTCTTTAAGTAAGGTTAAACTTTTTCCAATATGCGCAGTCGTTGAAAAAACATAATTTTTTTTTACCAGAAAAAAAATATTTTTTAGCAAAATTTCGAAAATTTTGCTTTTTAAAAAGGCATAAAAAATGGAAAACGCAGCTGAGCTTTTTTTATTTTTATTTATTTTTTTTTTTGTTGTTGACGATTTCTGTTTCTGTTTGCAGCGTATTGCAGAAACGAGTTGCATAGTGTGTACCTAGCATTAGAAATAAAAAATAGAGTCATAAATTTTGTCCGCACAAAACGGTGTTGTAAAAACTTAAGTAACGTATTCTATCAGGTAGAAACAGACTTTGGTTTTTTACAGTTATTGTTCACACGAGTGAACATTCCCAACACACATCAACATCTCCTACATAATTGTTTGATCCTTGTTGATCACTTGACTAACGATGAAATAGTAGAAGATAAAAAAACATTTGGCTGATGTCTCCTTTACTAAAACTCACTTACAATGTAACCAGACTTTCTGATTTATCTTTAATTTGGGAATATAGTGATAAAAGCTTCATCATTGCAATTTCTATTTTCGAAAATGTGTTACATTTTAAAACTTCCAAGTGTGATACAATATTCTCTTGGCTTTGTTCTTAATTTGTTTTTGTGTGTTTCCAGGGCTTATTTCGAGTATTTTCAAATTAAAAAATCGGCTTACATATACATGTAAGTAGAGGAATAAGAGAATCTAATTGAGCCATGTCTTCAAAAATGAAATAAAAAAAAAGAACGGAACGATAAAAATGTAAGATGGCAGCTTTGTTTGTTCTCACTCAATGCTATTGTACGAATGTTTTCAGTCGTATTAGCAAATATATACGCGAGTATTCTGAACTGAATAATAAAAAGCAATGTCTTCCATATGTATGTAGCGTAACATTTATATGACATGCATACATTGTATTGTCTATGTATAGAATTTGAATACTTGTGTGTGTGTGTGTATGTGTTTGCATCGTTCGTATTTGATAGTATGTGTATACATGTATGAAATTAGTATTCTTTGCGTCAGTTGTTTTAACATCACAGTTTAGGCTAAGCTGAACACAACACCCCATGTTGGAAGTAACATTATGCACCCAATGTAACCACACAAAATTAACATATTATTTTAACTCAATAAAGAACATTATCAAATTGGATAATTGATGGAACAGAAAAACAAAAAAAAGATGAACGGTAATAAAACTTTATTAAATACTATAGTAGATGTAAGGCACGATAAAACAATTCGATTGTAAAAAAAAATTAAACCCGACCGACTTATATTAGTCTTTGATTTTCGCTCATAATAATGCAATATATTGTATAGAATAAATTTATAAATTTCAATTTTTAACTGATGCAACAGACTGTATTTGTTGTGTTTTTAAAGCGTTAGTAATTCTCGAATAACCATGTTTTCGATTTCATATTAAATTTAACAGAATTATTCCCATTCCAAACGATTCTCACTGCAGACTCATTTCAAGTAAATTAATTTTTGTTTCTTTTGTTCTGTTAGTGAAAGGGAAACTATTTAAATTTTCGAATGATTTTTTTTTCTTAATTTATTTCTGTTTAAAATAGGCTTTGGCATAAACGAGTACAACTTGTCATATATACATACATACATACATACATACATACATACATACATATGTATTTAAAAATACTATATGGACATTCACAAATAAATTCATTCGGTTTATGGCTGGGGTTTGTTTTAATTTGATGCAGAACAACATTATTATTTGATTTTATTTTTCAAGAATTTCCGAAAACAAAAGATTGCTTTTATGTGGTTTAGAAGCAAATTGTCCTGTAAGATTAATTTCGGAATCCCAAAAACTTCACAATGAAATCGGACGTATATCCATTCAAACATGTGCATGTACATACATATGTACGTAAGTACGCATACATTCGTACAGACATATGTATGGATGTACATATGTATATATAGACAGATAAACATGCAAATAAACCAAAATTTCATTGACTCCAAATAAGACCAACAAAACACCTATACATATACATACTTATACATCTACAGCAATAGTATAAAACTGTGAATTATAGAAACATGTAGACAGACAAAGAGACAGATATACCGATATGCTTGACGGACATGTACACAGTGCAAGATAGACATACAAAATATACTGAAACAGAAACAAAAACAAAGTAAAGAAAAAAAAACAAAAACAAAAAAATACTAAACCAACTCATTGATATCTCAGACATTTTAACATTTCAACAGATCAACGTATATATGTACATACATACTTACATGTAGAACCACCTTGAAATACCTAGCCAAACGGAGGGGTATATAGGCAAAGGCCTCAAGTCCTTTAATATATCACCACAGAGTAAATTCTTTATTAAATGCATCGTTATGCAGACAAAAGAGTAAGGCCTAGACATTGCGACTATTGGATATTGATCTACGTATCTATTATCGAAAAACTTGTTTTGAAATGCGTTCAAAATGAAAAAAGGAAAATTATCTGTGTTCAAATAATAAAACAGGAATGCTCCTGGAAAGTACTCCCGGAGAAGCATAAGAGTCTCAGCTAATAAAATAATTGCTTAAGAGAAATAAAAACAACAACCTAAGTATATCGATAGGACTAAAACTGATGGCGCAACATCATGATAAAAGAATTAGTTTTTGGGCTTTCTCGTCAGGTCAAATGATAAAATAATTTAATATTAAATCAAGGACGTTGAGTTATAGTCTTGACCTCAACAAATTGCATCTTCTACTTACTATATATTTGCGAATTAAGGGATCAGCAATGATTCGAATCACAACTTAGATCAACATCAATTTGATAATTTTACCGTGAGTATTCAATAGAGGCGTTATTTGGACAGGATTTCTTTAGTTTTGTTTTTTTTTTAATTTTAACAAGGATGAGTTAAATTTCGCATTGTTATACGGTGTTTTTCGTTATTAACAAGCGAAGCAAAGTCTTGAATAAGATCAATAACGAACCATAGATATACTTACATATAGCCAACTAATAAACTAATAAAATAATTAATAGAGAAGCTGTAACCGACTAGTTGAGTACAGCATCCATGTACATAGATTCGTTCTAAACATTCAACTACAAATATTACTACTGTAATCAAGAGTTTGTAAAGGATCAAACATTTGTTAATATGTCGGTGTTTACAGTCTCTACCAAGTTTTACAAGAAAGGAACTCAACGATATACATACAGAGAGTGTAACCACGATTTTGTGTAAAAATGCAGTTGGAAATGAGTTCAACATTAACGCTGACTAAATCCTGATAGAATTTGGTCATGCAGATAGACGGATTTAGTAATTTTGCACTGTCACAGTGATGGATTTTATTCAAATAAACTGCAAACATTTAAAAGTAACAATCGCTGGACACTAATGCTGAAACGCCATCCACATGTATGTAAAAGCATGCAATGACGTCGTTCATAATTTGTAGGCTCCCCTGAAGAGCTGAATTAATAAATTAAAGTTTCATATGCAATGATAGTTTAATTTGTGTTTTTAAAAACCCGTATCGAACATTAGATATCCTGTATAAGTTGAGTTCGTGTTCAGTTTACACTGTGGTATTGACAGAGCCAATGTTATTGAACATTTTTCTTTTACCAGAAAGGGATAAGTTTAATTAAATAACTTGGAAAGAATTTAGAAGCTAGAGAATTAGAAAAATTCACTGTAACAGTTAAAGATGATCACACCACAGTATAAAATAAAATTCATTTAGTTGTACAAGAATATACACAAGAAAAATCTGTAAAATGACAGGAGAGGCCTTCTGAGTGGGCTACAATGAACACTTATTTTTAAATGCCTATTTTGACATCATAAACATACATATAGACGCACTCATACCCACAAATACACACACACATAAATATACATGCATATATGTATGTATGTATATGATAGAAATGGATTCATTATTTGATCCAAATATTCTTCGTCATTTTTTGGTACAACATTTTGTTGTTGGTATTGTTAGTGTTTATTTTTGTTTATGTTGTTGTATTTGAGGGGGGGTTTTTGTTGTTGTTTTTTTTCAATTCAAAATCTATGCGAAAGTTGTGTTTGAATAATCAATGTGGTAATAGCATTACACTAAAGAACTCAATTTAATGGCAACTAACCAACCATCTAGCCAACCAGCCAACAAACCATACAACCCCCCCCCAAAAAAAAAAACGATCAACCAAGAAACCCAAAGACAGACCGACCCGTCGACCGAATGAATGAGTTGAAGGGACCATTTAAACAAAGAAATGAACAAACAAACGAACAACATTCACTATATTTCTCTGTATACATACATACATTCTTGTCATACACTCATACATACAAACATAGAATATATATAAAAATAAACTAATGGAATTTTATTGTTGTTTTTGTTTTTTTTTAATGATTTTGATGTTTTTCTTTCGCATGGTGATGATGATTGAAGAGGAGGCTAAAGTAGTTTAACGGAATTTAAATAATGTTTTATTCAGCTATAAAGGAATTCATTAAGTTTGGATGAATTTCAAGTGTTCGTGTATTTGCTTACGTGAGTGTGTGTGTGGGTGTGTGTGTGTGAATAGAAAGAGTGATGATTTAGTTTTTATTTTAATTTAAATATTTTTGAATTTAAAGAAAAAAAATCAGCAAAGTGGGTTAAGTAATGTTTGAAATAAAACACATTTCAAGTTCGAAAATACAGACGTATGAATAAAACACATGCATATACACTTTCAGTAGCTTATAAGTTTTTTAGTAACTTGGCTGCCTAACTACAATAAATATTAACTTTCAACAAATTGCTTATTCCATATACAACAAAGATGTAATTTTCTGGTGTTTAATACAACGGACTCACGTCTCATTACTGACTGAGTTTTCCGAACTGTCTGTGAGCATCATTCTTTGCTATACTTATACGGCCTTACTTTACGTCTTTTGTTTTTCATCGAAATTCTTCATTTTAAGGAATTTATTGCTAGGTTCGTTTTCTCGTGACGGAGTTGGTCCGTTGGTGAAAATCGATGGTATTTTGAATGCCACTCAATACAGTGAGATCCTAGAAGAAAATATGCTCCCACATCTTCTGGAAAAAATGCCCCCCAAACAGCATATTCCAACAAGACAATGACCTGAAGCACTCTAGTCGCTTGGTTCGTAACTACCTAAGCGACCATGATGTGCAAGTTTTGGATTAGCCGTCACAATCTCCCCTATGGAAACTTATGGGAGACTTTAGATGAGGAAGCTAGGAAGAAAAATCCCTCAAATTTGGCGGAATTAGAAAAAATTTTAAAGTCAGAATGGGAAAAAATACCCCTACACACCATCGTACCCCTAGTGGATTCTATGCCCTCCAGACTGCAAGCGGTAATAGACAATAAAGGCTACGCAACCAATTATTAGTTTTAAGTATATTTTTAACCAACATTTTGTAAGAATTTACATTTAATTTAAATAAAGTTATGAATAACATGGCGTTGCATTTTTTTGCTCGCTGAAATTTGGCGCTTTTTTCTTAAATGTTAAAATAAAAATAAGTGGATAGAAAAATTTTGATATTGTAACCTGCATTTGTTAACTAAGTTTGTGGAGCATAAAAATAAAAAAAAAGTTTTTAGTTTCCGTACTTTTTTTTGGAAAGAGGCGTACATAAAGATCCATCGGCTTAGCGTTGCATTTTTTTGCTCGTTACTGTATATCCACTAAATGAAAATATTACAAATTAGCATAATTTTAAAATAAAATAAAATAAATATTTGTAAAAATTAGTTTGCATCGACAATATGTACCACACAGGTACGCACTCTAGAATCTAAGTATACGTACATACAGACATATGTATGTACATACATATATGGATATTTTTGATCATCAAATACTCGTAATAATACAATAAGATATTTGAACTTACCGTTCCAGAATGCCTGTGTGTGTGTGATTATTGTTATTTTATATTTATTTGAACATCTTTTTGTCGGTTCTTTTGTTTGTTATTGTAGTAATTTATTCAGTTTTTACAATAGCATTGTATTCGTACACATTGTACACATATTATATGCATGGATACGTATGTATGTATGTATATACAAACATATACAAACATACATACATACATATATAAAATTATAAACATAACACGATACGTAAAGAGGAAAACAAGATGTGTTTTTTGTGTTAATTGACAAGACATTGCCAAAGGGATATTTGCGTAATAAAAGCTAAATATTCAAACATAATGATAATAGCAATATATATGTACATACATACATATACACTCTTACTTTCATACAACCCCCCACATACACATTCATATATATTTTGTAAGCATGTAAACACACACACACACACACAAATAAGCATATTCTATAAACATTATTCTATACCACAATGTCAGTCCAGTTCTATCTGATAATATATTCTTCTTTATATATTCACGTACAAACATACTACATATGTGTGTGTACGTGAGTGAGAGTGTATGAGTTCATTTCGGTATTGATGAGAATGTATGGAAAATAATATCAATTGCAAAAATTTCATTGTCAGCAAACTGATTATCTGGCATCAGCACTTAGACATCTCAATATCTCCATAACTCTCCTCTGACATGTACATACATAAACTGATGAAAAACGAATGGCATGTAGAACGGCAGAGCAGTATCAATTCCAGCAATAGAATGAAAATAGAAAAACAAAATGAGAAAAAAATTAAAAGAAAATGTATCAAAAAGACAAAAGGAAAAAACCAAAATCGAAAAAAAGTAAATAAAACAAGAATAAAACCAGCAATAACAACAGATATGTCGACAACAAAAACGAAAACAAAAACAAAAACAAAAACGAAAACAATGAGAACAACGTTAATAATAAAAACAACAAAATTGCAAGATAATTGTATACGTAGTATCATTTTGAAATTCAGTTTATTTCATTTCGATTGACAATCATTTTGTAACTTCGATTTTCATTTTATAACATGACAGGCATTAGTGTACGGTACGATATAGAAACAGACGTAGAGTGAGATTCGTAGACAGAGAGAGAGAGAGAGAGAAAACACAGATACAAGACACACTCTTGAAAATATTGAAATAATAAGGTAAAATAACAAACAAACAAAAAAAAAATGTTGTTCAGTAACAGAGTACATAGTTGGTTGGTTGGTTTTAATTTGTTTGTTTCGGTTTTGTTCTTGAGTGTCGGCATATGTGTGTGAAACTAGAGAATGATGACATCATTGAAGGGTATTATCCCTACCATTACAAAACAAAAAATGTAAATTAAAAAAGCAAAACCAAAAAAGAAAAGTTAATGAAAGAGAAAATCGCAAAGTGAGCCAATATTATTTACCTGTGAACCAACCAACAAACAAACCATTCAGTCAACACGCACAAAAACATTTTCACTTCCTTTTCACAACTACACCTGTTCGGATATTTTCCAGTTATTATCCCAGTTCAGACGACTCAGCATAAATGCGAAAACTTACATATACTCTTACTCTTTATATGTATGTACATACGTAGTACACACACACTGTCAGTGATATTGCGATAGATTGCCCATGGCAAACAAACGAATTACAATGAATATCATGCATAAACGACTTTGTTTCAATTACTCTTACCATACTCTGACAACAAGCCAACAGACAGGCAGTAAGAGTAAGAGAGTCTAGGCATATTTAACCCAATATTCTCATGTAATTTACCTATTATTTAATGAAAATGTTCATGTATCCACATATAAGTATGTATGTGTATGCATATGTGTGTGTATGTTGGTTTGTTTCTGATTATGTGAATATTTTCTTATTACAAATTCATTGTAAGATTTCTATAATTTTCTTATAGAAATTTTCGATTATTTACCAGACCTATCATTTTAGAAGTACATCCCCATCCAAGGAAAATAAATACATATTCCAATTCGTTCCCCTTTAATTTTTTGTTTATTTGTTTATGGATTCATAAATAATTTTGGAAAAATATCATTTTATTTTGCCAGTGAAGAGAAATTCATTCATTTTTCAAAATAATTCATTCATTAATTATTTTCAATGTCAGCATTTACACTCACGATGATATCGATAATAAGTCCAATCTATTCATTGGAAAGAGATTTCGGTATATTTTTGGTATGATGTTACCACATAATAGAAAATATGATTGAGCAAAAATATTTTCATTTTTCTCTTTGGCAGGATGTTCAAGATATTAACTAGAAACTTTACATAAACTTTGAATCAAATGTGATATTCTGTAAGAGAAATAAACTTAATCACTGCCTTGGAATTGCAAAAATAAAAGAGAATAAAAATAAAAACATGTTAAAATCTAAAGAAGAAGAGTAGCACCGATACAGAAGCTAACACACAAGATATTTATAACAATACACCTGCAAAAATTTTTTTACAAAGTGTTCTCTTATTTTTCCGATTGATGGCTTTAATAATCTGTTTACATGCCGCTGTCTTAGACTAGGTAAGCTTGTACTTCTTGCATTTCCCCTGTCATGGCTCGAAAAGTGTTAATTAATTGTAGTAATTAGTGTGGTAGTCGCCGTAGTCTAATATGTTCTAATGTGTTCGCTTATTAGATGTAAAGCTCGGGTTCGAGCCCCAGGCTAGACATCAAAACGAAACATGAAAAGAAAAAATATTTCTGCGGCGACTTCCTCTCAGCCGATTTCTAGCAAAATAAATAAATAAATAAACAAATAAATAAATAATTGGCCATTGCAACCCTTCAGTCTGGATTACGGCTTAGCTTCTCACACCACTCATGTTGTCATTTTATACATGAGTGGCGGGACCTACAGTTTAACGTTTAGTTCAACATTGAGTTATTTATCATCAATAAATCTGTATTTGACTAGTCACCGTAGTCTAGTAGGTAGTGTGTTCTCTTATTAGACGTAAAGCCCAGGTTCGATCCCCAGGCCAGACATCAAAACGAAAAATGAAAAAAAAATATTTCTTCGGCGTCTTGCTATCAGGAGATTTCTGGCAAAAACTCTCAAAATAAATAAAATTGCCATGAAAAGTTTCTCAAAAAACCTGTCTTTCGGAATCGACTTTAAACTGTAGGGCCCGCCACGTATAAAATTAATGCACACAACATGACTGGTGTTGAGAACCTAGGCCGTAATCCTGACTGAAGGGTTGTAATGGCCAATTATGTATGTACACATGTAATTATTGTGTTAATTACAATTTAAACAACAATTGGAAAACAAAACACAATCTTGTTTAACTGTCACATTTGCTCTTAATTCTTTGTCTAGCAAATAATATTTTGCATCTGGAGATATCATCGATATAGTGCACGTATATTACCTCAACTGACTCTTTTTACAGAGATACTACAGAGATCAAAAACTGTCGCACTTTTTTATAACAAATTTAGTACTGACCGGAATTTTTAACTTTCGTTCTATTTAGGGCGTTGTCCGTATGGCAACTTTGACAAGTGGTGTGATTCCTCTTATTTCGATCCTTTGTGGTTTTTCTTTGTAATTTTGTTTGTCTCTATTTTTCTTTACTGTTTCGTTATTGTAATCCTTTGATACCGTTAGTTCATTGTAATGAATTTTTGTTTGTTTTCTTTTTTACTTTCTGAAGGAAGCAGTCGCTGAAGGAAGCAGTCGCTGAAGGAAGCAATTGAAGCGATCAAAAGAAGATACAATATATTCCACAAGCCAACAAGGTAGACAAGTTCTTAAGCATACATTAGGTGATCACTGTTTGTTTCTGTCAACGAATAATAACTTTGTTATTTAAAAAACTTACCTCAATAGACGAATGATTGTATCGTTCTTTTGAGTGTACGGACTACTGTTTCTGAGAAATAAGAAAAATGGATTTCCCTACAAGTACGCAGTAGATTATCAAAAAACTGATGGGTTTTTCATCTGTGGCAACTTAAAGAATAAATATACCGTTTTTTGAAAGAAATGTAGAGTAGAGTAGAGAAACAAATTTGAAAAGTGTTGCGATACCTTTGTACACATGATAAGTACATATGTACATACATGCATATGTACAATATATCGGATATTTAAAAGCTTATTATTTTGTTCTGATTAGCTTTGCACCAACAGCCTAACACATTACTGTAATACTTTATATATCAGAGTTATTTAAGTTTTATTTTTTAAACGGAATATTTTTGTAATATTTGACGGTACTTACTTAATTGGCCATTAACAATCCGATTAATGGAATTCACCCTGCCTTAAGACATCCTTCCAGCTGCCTCTGATTCTTGCGCGCCTATGTCAGTTGGTCACACCAATCCATGTCAGGGCCTCCTCGATTTGGTCTTTCCAACGCCAGCAAGGTCATCCTCTTCGCCGACTTCCGCAAATCTCCGCATCAAATACCCGTCTCGCCGGAGCATACCCCTCTATTCAAACGACGGCTCCTCCATTAGAGATACAATGTCCACATAATTTTTAGATCTGAAAAATAATTTTGAAGACGAAGTACTGGATAGTTATTGAAATGCAACACAGTTTGTATGTGAATCTGGCTAATCACGGTATAAGGTGATTAAAAAATTTTTCCATCAACTGCTCATTATTATTTAGGCCATATTATTGGTACAATCTGGAGTTTAGAGATGAAGACGTGATGATTCAATAAAATTCTACATCCGTATGGCAAGTAAAAACACAATTTAAATTTTCGTTATTCCCGACAGCCGCATTAGTTAGTCGACGACCAGCAAAACAGCCTCCCATATCAACAAACAACACAAAGGCTTGGCTTGAGTTCTTTGTTTTGGGTTGTTCTGTTGTTTGAAGAATTCAAGTTCAATTAAAAAAATTCAGATGGAATAATAAGAGTTCGAAAACCAAAAGGTAACAGGTTAATTTCCAAGGATTGCAAAGTAACTTTTCAGCACGGTAAGGGCATAGTAATGTTTTGAGGTTTCTTCTCTCAGCAAGAATCGATGGATCGATATATAAAATTGATGAAATATTGTATCGATTAATAAGCCGTTACATGTTGCAATATGTGATGCTGTGAGGATAACACACCTTCAATGTCTGTAAAGGACGGCTAATGAAAAGTATGATTAAAGAGCTCGAGTGGTTTGTTCCATTCCTTGATCTCAATCCTGTTGTGAACTCATAGAAGATTGATAATATTAAATTGAATCAGAAAAATTGACTTAGGTAAGTAACTGTGAAAATATATTGTGAAGAAATATAGTCTGATGCTGTTAACAATAGTAATTTGATATCCTCTATGCCCGTGTCTCATTCAGACTAAGGGGTTTGTAGTAGAAATCGACTTTTACTTTTTTTACTTTTACTCCATAAAAATTTAGTGTTAAAAATGGAAATACGACACAAAATCGAGCGTAAAAATTATTAGAAAAAAAAGAAAAATAACGAATGACAGAAATATTTTTTGGGGTGTTATTTATTTTAGAAGTGACTTTTAATTCGAACATAATTTGTATATATATACACACATATATGTACATATGTAATATAGTATAATATCCCTGTCGGAAAAATAGTTAACTTTAAACTAACTTTAAGCTAACTATTTCTCAACTAGTGCTGACTACCACTTGGATTACTTTTCAATGGCAGCAACTAACTATTTTAACATTGTGATGTCCTAGGCAGTAGTCAGTTGTTCTATACATTACTTTTCAACTAACTTAAAGTTAACTACTTATAAGTTAGCTTTAAGTCGACTAGTTATAAGTTAGCTTTTAGTTGACTTTTTGTATCTAGGTTTCAGTTGACTTTTTGTAGCTGTAATTTAACCTCTGCGTCTTTTATTTTTATAATTAAAATAGCTGTAAACTGCGCGCGTTGCTGCGCCACCAACTAAAATAAATTTGAAGGAAAGACATTACACAAATATCCAATTAATTTCAAATCACTTTATTGATTTTGTTTCCCGTTGTCCAGATGATTCAGACGAACGGGCCTGAGTAGTACGCATTCGATCAGTTTCTAATCTCATTTCTCGTTGTTCAAGTGATTCATGTCAACGGGTCTCAACGGCATGTACTCGAAGATTTTCCTGTCTCATTGCTTGTTGCCAGTCTGATTCTGAGGCTCGTAATGCTCTTTTCTTCTATGCTTGAGGTGTAGGTCGACCAATTGCTTGTCGCTTTGGAGGTATGATTACACGGTAACGACGTGAAAAATGCGTTCAAATTTAGTAGAATATCACAATGTACCCAATCCAATTGAACCCAACAGCATTTTTAAAAATTTTCCAAAAATTAAAATTTTCAAATTTGTGATTGACAACTGCTCAGAATATACACTTCAGTTAATGAAAACTCTGCATTGAGTAGTAGTTGGCTTAAAGTTAGTAAATAAAAGCTAACTTAAAGTTGGTTTTTTTTGTAGTTAGCTACTCATTCTCCTACAGGGATAATTTAAACAATACAAACGAATGTTTATCATACACTTGAATAAATTAAAAGAAATGTTGACAAAATTAATACACACACACTGTAAACGTCAACCGCATTAAACTAATGTGCAATTATTTTATGGCCATTATCAGTTCTATTCTGTAAATATTTTGTCTCACCATTAGTTTTTTTTATTAAATTATTTCTTTAATTTCTTTCAACCTTCTGGTGTGTAAAATCCAAATAGAACGAAAAAAAAGCAAAAGTCTAACGGAAGAAAAAGTATTTTTGTATTCTTGTTAAATTTCTTTCATACACACACACTGAAGCAAACTAAACTAATGCGAATCAACAAACATGCATCCATATATTTATGTATGTATGAATGTATGTATGTATGTATGTATGGATGGACGTGAACATGAAAGTGGGGGCTTACGTTAATGCAATACAAGAAAGCAACGATTTTCCTCCAGAACGAACAGAGAACCACAAAACAATACTTAAAGGAATATAACACCAACAACAATGAAAACAATACCAAACAAAGAGAATAAGAAAGAAATAAAGAAAGAAAAATATTTTAACAGAAATTTATGCAACACTAGATTTTTCGAATACGTATGTATGTACATATACAATATATTTTTGGTGTTATTGCTGTTGTGAGTTTCGTTTGTTTGTTTGTTTTTTTTTTGTTCTATTATTTGTGTTGTTAGAGTTGTTGTTGTTATTTCCTTGAATCTGACTCATGTGCAGAAAATTTAAAGTGTTTGTGTTTATGTCTCAGCATTAATTCTCAATGTTCACAAGCAAACACACATAAATACACACATATATACATATGTATTTATATAGAATACACTGTAAAATGTAACTTATGGTTTTACGGTGCATTTGTATGTGTTTGTCAGCATGTGGGAAACGTTCTGTGAAACGTTTCAGTGTATACACTCTGTAACATTTGTAAATGGCGACGAAGTAAAGTTCGGCAATAACGAACTACGAGTATTTGGTGTGCGTGAGATAAAAAAAATGAATTATTTGTTGCTAAAATAAAGCGTTAGATATTATCACGGATGTAGTTTAGTTTTGTATTTATTTTAATCGAACTCTACTGTTCTTGCTGGTTCGCTCGTACTAAAATATGAAGGCCTTTCTCATCTTCACATTTAAAGATTTTCTACGCGAAAAGGCTATAAAAACCATAAATGTCGAGTAGAAAGAAGATGAGCAAACAAAAAACACAGAATGTATGTAGCTATTTAACGGTGTCACTAACATTCAAGCATTCAAGAAATATTATGTTTTATTCATGAACACTGGATGGAGAGAACGTGTGAACGAACAAATGAACCTCCGAATAAACGAATAGAAATGCTCATAATATTTTAGATAAAAGCTTTCCATTCAATGGATAACACTCACAAAACCTCTTATGCTGCACGCAGTCCATTTCAATTACCTTGACCTAATATTCTGACAATAGTATTACGACTTAAAATAAATAAAATTTCTTATTTATTGTGTGTTTAATCTGGATTTTATTCGAAAGGATATTTCTCTACAATATAACTCCTAATGCTTTATCATTAAATGGAAATTCAGACACTCACATCAATCTATTGTGGGATTTATGCCGGTAAGACTAACAAACATTTACTGAGTTTTGGACTTTTTTATTTTTTTAGATTACGACCTAGCTTTTCACAACATCCATGCTGTGTATGCTATTATTATTCATTAGTGACGGGATTTCCAACGTTACATGGACTCCGGATGACAAGGTTCAAAAGCCTCTCATGGCAGTTTAATTCATTCACATAGTTTTTGTCTGAATACTGTTGAGGAAAGGTCGTTAAAAATATTTTTTTTTAATTGTCGATATGTCGCAGCTGAGGTTCGAACACACAACTTCTCATTTAATAAGCCAAGACACTACCTACTCATATGACGTTGAAATAGTCATTTGAGATCAAAATTCAAAATATTCTTGTCTTGTGTGCTGTCAATTGTATCGTATGGTTTGTTAACACATATCTTCGTATAGCATCAAGGATCCCTGACGTATTAGATAAAACTGTTTAGAAATGACAATAAACAAATTAGCTTTAAATTTCTGGTAAGTATACCTAATGGTAATACAAAATGCGGAAGAATATGAAACCTGACTTCTGACTTCTTCTATACTGACAGTAAAATGTCTTAAATAAGAGAATCAATAAACTAACTCACCTGTACACATTGCATATATAAAAGTTTTACTCATTGCATTTGCCTACTGCGGAGGTATCTCAACAAATGCCACTAGCAAGGCGTAGGATATTACTTCCGCAGGGAATAATTGTGATCAGAATTTCATACAGATTCTCTAGAAGATTTTCATCTCAATCTCTTGTAATTAATTTTATTTTGCTGCAAATTATTAGCGACTAAGCTGACCATCGTATAGACTTCATTTCGTATATATTATTTTGTTTGTTTGCATTTGTTACAATTGAATGTTTTTTGAAAGTCTTTTCAATCCATCATTGTAATCTTTGTTTTACAAGAGCATTTAAAATTACTTTTTTTGCTGCTGTTTAACTGTTTAACTGCTAAGCAGTGTTTTGTCCAGTTCTTGCAAAACGAATTGTGTGGTGGTCAGGGAATTAAGTGTTGAGTACTTTTCGAACATTTCTTCTCTTCTTCTCTTCGGTTTCTTTGTTTGCAAGAGTTTCACCACACTTCTAGTTAGTTGTCAATTCTCTAATATATACAATATGTGTGTATGTGTGAGTTGGTATAAACGTGTAAATGTGTGTGTGGTCAGAAAAAAAAACAAGAAAAAGGAATGCAATTTTCATTTCGTCTAATTTTGTTGTATTTTTGTTGGTAAAAGTCCTTTAGCGAGGCAGCTTAAGTGAAACAAGTTTTGAAGTGTTTTTAATATTTGTTTTGGTATCTTGTTGTTGTTTTCTTGCATTTTCTTTTTGTTTATGTATGTATACAGTCTGATGTCTGCATGTGTGCTTGTCTTATTTTAATGAAGTTGAAATTAAAACGAAATAGTCCGCTTGCTTTTGAGAAAATTAAAAAAAAAATATTCATTAAAATTTAAGTAAAAGTGATTAAGGAGGCAATTGTAAAAAAGAAAAACAAATAAAAAAATTATGTGTTGACTGTAAATTATTAAATTTATTTAAAGATTTAATAACGTTCCGATTAATAACTTCTTATTTCTGCATTCACATACATACATACCATAGATGGGCACTTTGCAGTACCAGTAAAATTTCAGTAAAAATTGATTTTTACTGATTACTGAAAAAAATTTCAGTATTCAGTAAAATTTTACTGTTAATGCAATCTAAATTTGAATGAAATTTAAATAAAATTTAAATGAAAAAAAGTAAAATTTTACTGTTAATGCAATCTAAATTTAAATGACATTTAAATGAAATTTAAATGAAATTTAGATTGCATTACCAGTAAAATTTTACTGAATACTGAAATTTTTTTCAGTAATCAGTAAAAATCAATTTTTACTGAAATTTTACTGGTACTGCAAAGTGCCCATCTATGATACATACATACATACGTACATACATACATATGTATATTATTTTATGAAATGAACACAAGAGAAAATAAAAATAATAAAGAAAAACCAAAAACAAAAAAAAAGAAAAAGAAATTCCATTTCAATTAAAATTGTTTGGGAACTTAAGTTGTGTGTCCATACTCCTACTCCTCTCTTTTCTTATGTATCCGCTTTAACAAAATTGATGCTTATTATTATTTCATCGTATAAAGTTAAAAAACATATAAATTATATTAAAAATAAAACAGAAAATAAAATTAAAATACAAAATAAAAAAGTAATGAAAAAAGAAAATGAGCGTAGAAAACAGATGAGGAAAGAAAGCCATTTTTTGTGAAACATAAATTTGTATAAAAATTACTTAGAAATCATGGTTGTGGCACGTACTTACTTGCTACAGCCAATACAGTTCTGTTACACACATATACACTTACATACATATAATATTACACAATGAGGGCCTGAGTACTTGTAGCTTTGACTGGACAAGCTACTTACCGACTTACACTCTCTTACTAAGTTTCATACTTCTTATTACCATTATACTTGAGATTATAATTTAAAAAATTGATGAATGTATAGAGAGGAGCGAAGATGGCTGTTGGTGGTCCTGTGTCCGAACATTGGATGAAATGGACGAGTGAGTGAATGAATGAAGGCAAGACTAAAAGAAACCCTTGTGTATGAAACGTT
Source organism: Sarcophaga rosellei (assembly GCA_930367235.1). Taxonomy (NCBI): domain Eukaryota; kingdom Metazoa; phylum Arthropoda; class Insecta; order Diptera; family Sarcophagidae; genus Sarcophaga; species Sarcophaga rosellei. Next base: position 708,494 of record OV884017.1, on the reverse strand, counting down.
TCACTTTCGGGCCATGGAAAAAGTGTTGCAGGCTAAGGAAGGGAATACAAGAAATCGTATTCCTTTGAAGTGATGAAAGATGAAAACTGAAATTGAATGAAAATTAAGAAGTACATTGGGAATAAATGCAAAAAAAAAAAGAAAAAGAAATACAAAAAACAAAAAAGAATGGAAGAAGGGAACAAAATGGAAAAGTTTTCAACATGAAATATTTATGAAAATTAAAAATGTGCAAAAGGAAAATAAATTTGTAAATGAATGAACGGAATGGTGTCAGTAAAGGGTCAATATTCTAACAAATAATGATAATAATTGCAACAGCGATAAATACGATTATAAGAATAATAATAAAAAAATACAGTCAGAAATGTAAGAAAAGAAAACAAAATAACAAGTCGAATACAATTTAAATACAAATAATTTATGTCCGTAAATTATTACTATTCTAAGAATATTTGGATCAATTTTTCTAATAGAAGAATCCCGAATAAAAACAAAGGACAATAGAAAGAAAAAAACTTCATATTTCGCAAGAAGAACAAAAGAAGAGAATAAACTTTCATGGACATTGTAGATGCTCTCTCACAATTGCAATCGTAAACGGACACGCATTTCCGTCTTAAATTGGTTTAGTTAAACATGATTTAGTTATTGCTGATTGCATTTCGGCAAAATGCCAAATATCTTTCAAGATAAATTTATCCTTTTCCATACGATATCATACCATACCATACCATACCATACATACATACATACATTTACATTACATTTATAAATGAACGATAAATGATGAACAAGAAAAGTATTGTATTGTATTGATAACATCACAAAATACTTACTGTATGTATGTACATCAACTTTTATGCGTTCATTTATTCATACCAAATACATTTTCATTATGCCCATACTTACTCAAATGCACCATTCAAATGTATACATGTAAGTGTTGCCAAATGTACATTAAATTTTAAACATTTTGTGAAATTTCTATTTTTTTTTTGTTTTGTTTTATTTTGTTTTATTATAGCAAACGATGGTTTTGAATTTTTTAATACCTAATATTCTTTAATATGTATTTCCCGGATACCAGAGATAATCGATTAAAGAATTGATTCGGATAGCATGCGCCATAGGCTTAAAAAATAATCCAAAAATAAATTTATTCAGTTAAACTGTGTGTAAAAAATATTCGAAATGGCAACACCAACACCAACACATACACTATTATATACAAGATGTGGGGCATTATAACAGCCAATATAAAGACGAAAGTAAATGAAGAAAAGCATCATCAACCCGTTTGTCGTTATTACAAAATATCTGTGACTACAGACACAAACACAGATACATATACTAAGTAGATACGTTCAGGCATAATGTGTAAAACTATGGATAGTGAATGTAATATACATATATACATACATATATACATATATATTCTTTCTTTTTTTTTACTCATCTTCCATTCTGAAAACATTTGGGGTGAAACAAAAACTTCGTTGTCACGGTTGAGTGACTATTTGGCATCACTAGCAGTAGTTGGCCAATATAATTTGGCGTAAATTCAATTGCTGACAAATTTCTATGAATTGTTGTTAAAATGAACGTGAGGCATTTTTATTTCACTTTTTCAATATAATTTTATTTAATTTTATCAGTTTTTTTTCTGTTTTTTTTTTCTCTCAGCTTCCGGTCCGGAACAAATAAAAATACGCACAAAAATTCATATTGTGTTTATGGTCCAACACCATTTCTGTTGTTGTTCGATATTTCTGTTGTTATTCTTTCTGTTTTTTTTTGCTTTCCTTTTTTTAAAAAATATTTAATTCATATCCTGAAATAAACTGTTGATTCTTTTTCCATTGTGCTTGACTTTTTTGCCTCTTCCATGGCCATGGTTTTATTGTTTTTGACATAAAATTTTAAATTAAAAAAGAAGAAAAAAGAATGAAACTCAGAATGAAAAACAAAAAAACTTTCGAACCATCAAGTTGTGGTCTTAACGTTATTAAATGTTTAAATATTTATGCAAGTGTACGTATAAGCGTATTTGTCAAAACCAAGTAAAATAAACAAAAACAAAAACTTACGTTGGTATGTTGTTCGTTAATTTTGTGGCAAATGTGAAATAATATGCCATTAACACAGACAATTAGAAATACATACACTACGAACCATATAGACAAGAGGACAACATGTTTCAAGATTTATTGACTACAGAAAGAAAAATTAATGAATGAATGTATTCGCCTCAGGTAAATAAATGAAAAATAAAATTATTTCTATTCATTTTAAAATAATCGTAATTTTAAGGTCTCTATTGTTTTAAAATTTAGTCAATACTACAGTAATTTGTCTGGTAATTTGACATCCTTGTCGTCTGTTCAATTATTTGCTTAATTCATTTAGTTTTCATTTCATTCATTCTTTAACTCACAATTTTCTATTGTCTTTATATCTTCGTGGTCATCATTCCTCCATAAAGCAGAGATAAGTTTTGATGCAATTTTCCACGTTGAAATTGAGACAAAAAAGTTGATGAAAAAGCGTATAATAAAACGTAAAAGTGATAGTGAGATACCAAAAAGAAAATGAAAAACATGTTCCAGTCTGGTGTCCGTTGCATAAACTGGGTTGATATTCCTTTCGCGCTCGCACTCTCTAACTTGTTCACTCACTCACTCACATACAGTGACTAACCTCGTAATTCAATTAAAAAGTTTAAACATACACCACTTAATGAGCTATTGTCATTAAAGTTTCTCTGTACAAGGAGTACTACAATAAAAGTAACAATAGCAACAATATACAACAACAACAACAAGTAAAAGTTTTCACTTGAAATGCTCTAAAGAACTGCTAATGAACGGTAGTAGTAGTAGTGGTAGTAGAGTACCAAAAAGGTGAGATGGTACAATAAAAATAATTTTTGCTTTTTTTAATTATTCCTTGCTTGGTCAGATAGCTTTTGTTCAACAATTAAGACATGCCTCGCAATCAATCTGCATACCATATACATATCTACATGTATACGATTTTCATGTCCGTTCGAATATTAAATGCTAATAGATTATGATCGGATTATGAACACTTTAGTTTACACTGGTCACCCTATTCCCTAAGTTCCTATTATGGTGAGTTGATAATGCAAACGTATTGATTGCTATTCGATCATCCAAATAAATTACATGAAATAAACAAATTTTTTATTGAACAACTAGTGTGTAATTGTGTTCCTAACTTAACTGACTTTTGCTAAACATTTTACTGGTACACTCGAAACGGCTAATGTCCTAAAACACTTAGGGAGCAATCTCAGGGGCTTTGCTAAGATTTGCGTAAATGAATGAAGTAAAATTGATGAGTTCTTGAGGGCCACAATTGGAAGCCACAATTTTACCGAACCTACTGCCTCCGCAATAATAGCCAAATCAGTTCTCAGAGCTCCCGAAAATTCAGAACTTTTGAATTGATTGTTGTCGCGGATATACCCCAAAGAATATGTCTTACTTGAAGTAGGTATCACTTTATCCGTTTGTATTCCGATTTCTTGAAAATGTGGGTTAACAATGGCGTGTCTGTTAATTACGAATTTAAAAAATGCCAGAGCTCTAACGTTTGCTAAATCTGTAAGTGTCGCATTGGTGTCCGTATTATTTTTCATATCGCTGTATGTTAAACGTATAAACATTTTAGGATTATTTATTCATATATATATACATATATACTTTCGAACAATTTTACATGTTGTTAAAATTGAATAATTCAAATCGGATACTGATATTTTGTTCACAATCCTTTGTTCTTTAATACGATTTAAAAAAATTGTGAAGAATTTCACAATTTCACCGTTTATAAAATATGAACTTCAATCGCTCTCTTAAGCTGTATTTATGTGTCAAAAGCGTTTGATGTACTTCAAGATAAGAACGAAACTGTTTGTTTTTAGATTGAGAGTCATATTTAATGAAAATGTTTTAACATACCCAACGAACGTATACATTAGTCAGGTGAGAAAGCCTGTAAAAGAAAAGAATTTTTTTAAATGTAATGAACGCTTTCACTTTTCACTTTTTTGCATTTGTTAAATTTGAAATAATTATAAATCTTCTGTTTTGAAGATTTTCGATGTTTTATTTTGTTTTTACTTATTTGATGTTGCTTTTTTTCAACAACATAAAATATGCATTTCGAAATAAAGAAATATACTTTTTAGCTTTTAAAACCTCTTCAACAACTTTTTTGCGACGCATTTTTGAATACTTAAAACAATACTCGGAAGTAACTCCTTTAATCTTCAGTTTCCCCTTTCGTCCGTCAGTTCGTTCTGTTTTTTCTTAAAGTGGCTTTTGATTAGCTTTATTTGAAGCAAAAACCAAACACAACATTAAATAATAATTATAATAAAATTACTCCTCGTAATGTGTATAAAAAAACGTATGGACGGACATAAACTCTATGACACTTAGACATTTGAAACGTTCACAAAGACACGCACTCATTTTCATGTATAAAGTATTCAAAAATTTAAATATGTATACATACATACATGGTACATACAGAACAATGCTGGCTTATTTTTTATGTACAGACGAGAAATGTCTACAACTCACACAATTCATGATACTTTTTACTGAAAAGTTTTAATGCAAATAACACATTCACGAAGCAAAAAAAAAAAAAAGAAAATAAAAAGAAAAAAAGAAAAAAAAAAATAGAAAAAAGAGAATACAACACCATGTGATGGTCTCAGTTGAAGAAAATAAACTTCTACAGTGGCGAACGAAACCGAATTCTTACTAACACTTTAGCACATAAGTTCAAGCTAAACCTCTGACAGTGACTGTAGACGTGTGGGCATTGAAAAATAAAATTCGGAATTCGCTATTCTTTTTGTTTTACACTCCAATTCTAATTCAAAGCAACATCAGAATTCGTACACATATCCTTGTACGAAGGTATAATGAAATTTTTACAAAAATTTAATCAATATTATTTAAGCAAATAATTGATGAATTATTCGAAAATTATGAAAAAGTTTGTAAATTTTGAATTTAACATTTGCTTTCTTTTGGCTCACCATTGTGCATGGCAGTCCAGATGAACTCAGTTTATGAGTTAGTTAAACAGTTAGAGCTTTAACAAGTTATAAATTTCAATTTTTTTACCCTTAACTCGTTCCATATCTCACTCTCTCCATTTCTCTCTCCTTCTTTCTCTCTGTCGTTGTTCTATGTTCCCCTAACACGATTCAGGATTCAGTGATTTTAGACTTTTAATAATTTTAATGTTGCGTTGCGGAAAGCAAAAAAAGGCTTAACACTTTAGCCAACGCATATTGGTTGGCTTATTCGTTGTACTCATATGTATGTTTTTGTGTAAGGGTTTGTGTTTGTGTTTGTGTATTTACAAATGCTTTTAGTTTAGGTTGTTTGTTAGAATCTTATACAAGATTAAGTTCAGCACCATACTACCCACAAACGAACAAAAACAAACATGCAATCTAAAGCAGATATTAAGACAGTTAATCTTATTTGTTCACATACTCTCACACGTACACACATGCTTATAAATTTCAAACTCACTAATAGAATATGAATAGACCGACCGCATAGTTATGGTTCCCTCCGTCAACAGTATCGCATTGCGTCGCACAGTTAACCATTCTACCTTAAATACTTGAATTCTTTATGAAATTATTCAAGTGAAATTCTAAGAACACACACATACACATACACAGAAACAAAATTCTGGATTATTATTATGGTGGATGAGACCATATAAGAGAGCAAGTGTTTGAAAAGTGAAATTATCATTTTTGGTCTTTTTCGCCCATCACGCATGTGCATCTATGCAATACGTAATAATTAGTTGATATTAAAAAATATTAAACAAACAAGAAAAACAAAATGTATCTGGCAAACTTGAAATTTACTGTGTCAGGGTGTCATGTATAGCTTCCGATGAGTTCAACTTGATGAATTTTTGATGATTCATATCTACTATACTCCAAGTTGATCTACTAAACTCCACGTAGTATCTCCTTGGCATTGTCTTTACATCCGTCAAGTTACAACGAGTTGTGATTGATTGTGTTTGGCGATTGAGGTGCCTATTTTACTATAATTAGGCGTGTTGCTTACCTTATGCAGTAGGCCCATAGCATATCTATTTCTAGTTACACAAGAATAATGCAACTTCTAGAAGAATATATTAAGGATTTACAATCTGCAGCGTAAAAAGGACACGTTTTGGATTATGGGACGCGAACACTTTGCTGAAAGGATTTAGCGAGAGCCGTCTGTACGCTGTAAGAGAACCCATCAATTGGTCTTACACTTTTATTGTCGGACAAATCCGGTAACATTTGCAAATCGAATGAAGTGAAAAGTGAGATGAGTTCTTCTTCTTCTTTTATACCTGTACTCACAATCTTACTTGCATTCAATGATCTGAGCTCCTCTTGAATGTGTGTGTAGTAAATAATTCAATTATTAGTGTTTACACCGTTAAAGAGAAGGAAAAATTGTGAGAATCACATTTTTATTGTTATAAAATTCTTTTTATTACTTTCTATTAATTATAAATTTATTTTAAATGTATCATATTTTATGGGATTCCATTGAAAATATCACGTGAATAAACTTTGCGTTTATATCGTTTAGAATCAATAGCGTACTGTCAAGATCAATTTTCATGAGTTTACTTTAAATAAAATATGTACAAAATATTCCACTGATCCATGATTATGTATATATGTGTGTATGGAATTATACATATGTATGTGTGCGTAAACATATGATGTATAAGGTTTTTCGTTTACTTTCGGTTTATTTTCAATAACAAATATCTCATTAAATTCCATAAATGATTTTTATTTATATTTCTCCTGTATAGTACGTATGTATGTATGTATGTATGTACGGATGTACGGTTGTACTTGTAAAATGTCACGTCTTAGTTTCTCAAATTACGCTGGTAAAAGTGAGCAAAATGCTCGTAATAAAGAGGAAGAAGGAAGAAAAGGAGAGGGAAAAGGGGGAAAATATGAAGAGAAATAAACTTTGTCGCCAAAAGTTTTAAAAAGGCTTTTGAGTGTATAATAAAAGAGGTGTCCTTGTCCGTCGGTGTTATAAGACAACAACAACAACAACAACAACAACAACAACAAACAAAAGCTATTTATTTAAAGAAAATAAAGACAAGTTTGAATGTTTGCTTGTGTATGACTATGAATGTATGGCAAGAATATAAAAATCAAAATTGCTTCCTTAGCACGTGATATATTTAAAAAACTTTGACAAACTTATTGAGAGAATATTAAAACTTATGCTTTAAATGTGTATAAAAATATACTTTTAGAAACACTGACTTACACATACACACACATACAGACGCATACACGTACACGTAAAGGTAATAAGTTCAAAAAGATGAGCTGCTATCAAGAGTAAAAAATAATAATAAAATACTCAATTGCTATACATACATACTTATGTACACACAATTGAAGTTTAAAGTCAGCAGTATGGAGATTTTGGAGTTCTTCCTTTGGAAACCTATTTAGTAATACGTATTTAGTTTTTTTTTATTTTTCTATTTATTCTCTCTGTTTATAGATTTTAATCGCAAGTTGAAAATTTAAGCGTTTATAGCATGAGTACCAATTCAGCTACGATTTTTGCATTCATTTGGAAATTTTTAGTGGACATTTATGATTTAATCCATTCAAACATTAAATGGACGTACTATTTGAGATAAAATTCTGAAAATTTTACTGTGGGATAATTTGAGGCTGCTGATTCAGAATCTGAAGTCAAGTTATGTGTTGGTCGTCTCAGGGGTTGTGTTTCTCATTAATATAAAAAGAGGAATTTAATCATAAAAAATTCAATTGTAAGCGTAATTGTGTGATAAAGTAATAAAGTATTTAGTTTTTCCGTTTTCGCATGGATAAACCTATAAACCTTACATTTTTGCTAATAATAAAGTCGTTCGTTACACACCGACTTCCAAAGTTTTGCTTCCTTTCGAAAAATGACCTAATTTATCAAAGACCAAAGGCAAATTAGAAATTTAAATGATACATTCTAGATACTAAGTTTATACGGCTGTTTATTGAAGAAGACGAAATTATGAGATGCACAATAATAAAATTATTGAATAACAATTCAAATTCTAGACGCTTAAGTATTATTTTGGACAGTTTAACTCTATGTTTATATATGATTAGTATTTAATTTTTTCCGCAGTTTCAGAGTTTCAGGTCCAAAAAAGAAATATTCCGAGTACATGGTGAAACTAGTAGACATAATTGAAGTGAAAGTATAAGCCATCGAAATATGTGCCAAATTCAATTTCGATAGAATGTTAAAAGGACGGAACATTGCAATGTTAGCTAACAGCTTGTACGCCATCAGAACACTCGTTGTTATGAGGTTAAATCGAGGATAGTGTTGGACGGTCTGGAGAAGCCGATCAGTTAGATAGGGAAAATCGGGTTACTCTGCGCTGTATAGCAAATGTAAGCCGATGAGTTTACAAGGGATTCCACTCAGCTGTTGGAGCAAGGTGTTTAGCAAAAGGAAAGACAAAGAAAAAACTCTTCTCAAACCAAATACGTTCGAGACAATGAAAACTTTTGTTGTGAAATTACAATAAGAGGAGACTAGTAACCGGTCTTTTTTAGGGCACAGTAGACTCAAAGTTCACTTGTTCAGGATTGGAATCATCTCAAATCTGACATGTAGATTCTAGGTTGATAAAAGTATATCATTAAAACACATCTGTGGAAATTATAAGGCATTCTACTACGAATCACGTCAGGTGCTCTAGAAGTAGAGGGGTATTCCTATATATTTGGAGAGCTGTTGCAGTAATATGACACCTCTTTGCCACCATAATAATTACGTAAAGTCTGTGAATTCAAACAAAATAAATTTTCTACGGATGAAATACATATATGTACATGTGTGTACAGTGTGTGGAGTGTAATTTAACTAATTTGAGTTGGTTCCCCCTAAATTTGGACGTATGAGTGACAAATAACAAAATATTACTCATACGCTAGAAGTGTCTGTCTTATAATACAATATGGACGTCTAAAAACGATGCTCGTTTGTTTATTTTTCATTTTATTGATTTGTGTTACATAATAATTTATTATTATTGCCATTAGTATTTGAGCATATTTGTTTTGTATTTGTTGTGTGTGTGTGTGTGTATGTGTTTTTTAATGGCTTTTGGTTTTGAATCCAATTGAATGCTTCGCAATTATAATTATTTTGGAATAAACAATTGACTGGTTTAATTACAAATTTATGTTTCTATTTCTAATAATTGACGAAATTTTACAGTTTAATTATAGCAATTAAAATAAACGTAATATATATACGTAACGTAACATACATATGTATTATAGTGATAGTTTCGATTTGATGAAAGCTATATAATAGCAATAAATAAATGAAAAGAAAGTTTACTTAGTACAAAATATTCAAATTTTCATTCATTTTTCTTTTCTTTAACTGTTAATGTTATGGGTTATTTGTGTGGATGTATGTGTTTTTTTTCTTTTTTAAATTTTTTGAAATTATTTATGTTTTAATTATATACACTTGTACATACAAACATATATACATACATATGTATCTATGTGATGTATTTAGAGATTTTCTATTTTTCTAAATTCTATTTGATTTATTGTTTAATTTAATTTAAAGAAGAAATAGAATCAAAGTAAATATTAATAAATTTCATTTTAATATTTGTTTACTTTCTATTGTTGTTGTTGTTGTAGTTGTTGCTGTTGTCGTTACAATTTATACATTATTATTTTCATTGTTTTGATGTTTTATAAAAATTATTTTTTTTTGTGTTTTTCTGTTGTTGTTGCTCGGTTTTGAATTTGTTTAGTGTCACATAAATATTTGCCACTGACAGTTCAACATGTGTGGGCTATTGTTCTCTAGAGACTCCAAATACACTAACAAACTTGGCATCTCGTTTTCTAGCTTCTTTTTTTAATATACACACACACACACACACACACATCTTTAAGCAAACATACACATTTATATGAGTAGGTCTACTCATACATACATACATATGTGCATAACTACATATGTACATATATGCGTATACGTTGCTATAAAGTAATATTCTGGTATTTTTACACTTGCGTGTCTGTTCATCAGTCAGCTTCTGGCTGATAGGAAAGAGGGAGAGAGAGTGAGAAAGAGAGAGAGAGAGAGAGAATGGAAACATAAACTGTATCGGTCATAACAAATTTGCTTAAAGTTACCACACTACAGAAAATGCATGTTCTGATCCCAAGAAAAAAGAAAAGAATGAATTTAAATATGTATAAGAAGACAACGCTAAATCATTATAAAAAGTTAATATTTTGTTGTAAATCCAGTATTCGATGTGAGGCACGCACATCTGTTAGTTAAGCAGGATATCAAATTAATGATAGGATCAGACGATATCAATTTTTAGGTTATTTACACGGCTATTTAGACAATTTTGTCAGTTCAAATTAACTATTAACACTCTCCAATACTCTTCCCTATAGGAATCAGATAAGAAAATTGAAAGATAGGACATCTGAGAACTTCTGTTCTATTCCATCGGAGGCGCCTGCAAGGATGTGCTAAAGCAGGCCGAAACCCGATAATTGCGTTGTTAATGGCCAATTAATTAAGTAAGTAAAGGTGGGTTTAAAATCGGTTTCCTGTTGGAACCTCCATTGTAGTATAATCTCTTCGTCTGCATATACGACATCACATGTGCATATGATATGTCACGGCAAAGGAATTAACCCGTTATTCCACCAATATTATCAGACTGTTGAACTGCCTCCAAAATACTTAGGATATTCTGGCCTTCGTACTCCTCTTATGCGTTCGAATGTTTAAAATTGTTTTTGGATTCTTCTTTCTTTCAAATTGAAATTGTTTTTTATTTGACTCGCAGATGTAAGATCTTTATGAAAGGCTTTCTTTCATCAAGAAATCACTCAGGGTTTTAAACATTATACCAACAAGGGTTATTTTTGTTTTCTACCATTTCGTGAACCCTATTTTAGATAAATTGATAACTTATTAAACTTATATTATTTGAACAGTTGCCATATAAATAGAAACAAGAGGCAACTGAAATAAAGGACGGTATTTTCTTATAAAACATGCAATTTGATATGGAAAAATCTTACAAGGGGAATACTTTAGTTATGACCGATACTGTACTACTGTATACCTCATAAGCGTACATACTTACATAAATATGTATTTTTTATTATTATTTGTATTGTTGGTTTTTTTTAAGTTTATTTGTTGTTGTTGATGTTGTTTTTTAGACTGTATTGCTGCATTGAATAAAAGGATTTCATTTTATTTTGTTTGAGTTCAAATTAAAAAGTACCAACAAAAATAATACGAAACACAGTGGTCGTTAGTTCTATGAGAGAGAGAAAGAGAGAGGAGAGAGCAAGCAATTTATAATTTGATTTTGTTCCAGTTTGATATCAAGGAAATCCTTGAATGATAAACATTGCTTTTGACAAAACCATGTACATACATATACACCGATTATTTCATGATAGAAACAACGAAATACGTTCAAAGTTCAACTATTACTGAACAAATAATTCAGTCGAATTCTATTATGTTATCAACCACTGTATGTAGTTTTTTATTTTTATTTTTAAAGAAATTTTATTTTACTGTGTGAACAGAAGAAATTCTTTGCATATTGAAATATACTTTGGGGCCTCCTTGCAGGTCGGTCCCTAATAAGTAAACATACTCAATAGATAGGAAATAAAATCCACCAACACATATGCACATTTATTTATTTAAATACATTCACATGTAAGCTCTTGTCTCTATTCGTAAAAGTATTTGCATTCGAGAGAATGAATGAAACAGGAACTCTTTAGCTTTTGTTGGTGCTTTTTTTTTTGTTGTTGATGCTTTTTTTTTGGGCCTACGGCTGTTCGGATTCATAAATTGTTTCTACGGAAAATATTCTTTAAAATGATTCTAAAATGCTGTTGTTGTGATTGTTGTCTTTTACATTTGTACGAGTGAGTATTTGTATTTTATATGATTTTTTTTTTTTTGTTTGTACATTTATTTCCTGTATAAATATTGTATAAATTTTTATTATTTTTTGTTTTTTAATTTTTCCATTTTCATTACTTCTTCTTAGTGCCTACTTATACATATGTACATACGTATATATGTATAAATGAGATGTGAGTGTAAATGTGACTATGAGTTAAATTCAACATAGATTTGTGTACGAGTATGTATGTATGTATGTATGTGTGTATATCATATTTGTCTTTATAATTGTCTGTAATTAATGTCATTTGCTTGTGGTATTATCTGTTGTCATCTACGTAATTAACACTAAAGAGTACAAAAAATGAGAACGACGAACTAGTGTATGACGTCATGGTCGACAATGTACACCGGAAATGAGGTAATAATCACGCCATTTTAACTTTGTTCCATAAATCATTTATTTTTCAAATGATTAATGACTTCTTAATAGTGGTGTTGCTCAATTGTGTCGTTGTTGTCTATAATTAGCAACATCAGCAGACAATATAACTCCAACAACAGTAGTATTACCAACACCAACACCAAGTAAAAAATTTCATTTTATTTGATCATCATCGTATATGTATTTGCAGCAGCCATAAAAATCATTTTTTGTTCAGATTTTCTAATGAATGCCACACTATTTCGGTAGCGTTGAAGCAAAATTATTTTTTTTCAATTTCATTTGAATTGTGTATGTATGTATCAATATATATGTATGTATGAATTAATGTATGTACATATTTATGTATGCGTGTGTAATATTTGAAAATGAAATTAATTAAAATTAAATTGTCAAAAAAAAAATCTCAAACTGCGCAATAAATAATAATTTTTCTGTACATGTTGCTTGATTAAGTGTTTTTCTTCTTCGTGTTTCTGCTTCTGCTTCTGTTGTGGCTATTGCTGTAATTGTTGTTGTTGTTGTTTTACAACAAGTGAAAGTTGTTTGTGAAAGCATTTGTCGAGATGGTTTTTGTTTGTTGTTTCGTTTATTGTTTTCTGACTTTTGCAATTGTTAATAATGTGTTCTTTCTATTCATGATTTTTTGTTTGTTTGTTGTTGTTTTTCATTGCTGTTGCCGTTGGCAATAATTTTTGATTAGAAGCAACAGAAAAAAAACACAGGATAATGAAATTATTCGTCTGTCTGCTTGTCTGTCCGTTCATACATATATCTTCTATTCATTTCATTTGTAGGTTCACTTGTTTATTTATTATTGCAGCTCAACATGAGTTGGCACTGCAGGAGTCCTTTAATTAGTCGGTTCGTTGGTTGTCTGGCAGCAGTGGTTGGATTTAAGCATTCTGTTTGTTGTTGAATGAATGTATGTATGTGGCGCATACGAGTGCCATAATAACTGCTGTTAATGCTACTTCTTTAACTGCTGGTACTATTTCTGAAGTTGCTTTTGTAGCTGCATAAAGATGTTGACTTTATTTAGTCTGATCATGACAAGTGAATTAGAGGCAAAGTGTTCAGCCAGCATGTGAGGGAGTTTAAGAGTTTGCGTGCCGACACAAGTATGTCTTTTAATGGGGGAGGGCGGGGTGGTCGTTTATTTTTAGAATGTCTTTTTTCTCTCTCTATATTTAACTTGTTGATTGTCACAAATGTGTTAGTTAGTTCGTTGTAATTAAACGAAGATTTCATCTGAATTTAAGTTCGTACAATACAATTGGTTTAAATAATTTAATTAATCGTTTATGTTTGAAAATAAATTAAAATCAATAATCACATTATTTTTTGATCCATCCAAAGTTTTCGAATAAAAAAGAATTCCATCTATTCCGTACATTTTTTTTCTTAAATTATCAAACTTTAATTATCACTTTTGACAATTGGTGTGATGTTTTCACATTCATTACAATCGTAATAGAAAAAGAGAACGAAAAGTTAGTATATTTGTATATATGTATATATAATTATATTTCAAACATTAAAAGTGAATGTCATCGTTTCTTAATTTTTTTTCTCTCTCTATTTTTATATGTATGTATCATGCGAAAAAGACCGCAAATATTTTGAACAACACATTCTATCAATTGGTGAAAACAATTTGCCACAAATGTTGTTGTAATCATATGATAACAAAATGACATTTAACCCACAAAACGCCAAAGCAAAGTAAATACTTTTAAAACAATAGCAACAGGAAGTGTGACACGAATGTACAGGCGTTTATGTATTCTGAAAATGATCCACAGAAAGAAAACAAAAAAAACGGGGACTCTAAACAAATGAGACTGAAAGTATAATTCGTGTTCAATTCATAGAAAACATTTAAAGAGAAATTTTCCAAGTGTAGACTGTTCATATACATTCACACAAACACACACACACATATATATTTTCAATATTGAATATGAATAACGAAATGCAAAGACAAGATTGCCGTTTGTGGTTGAGGGTGTATGTGGTGAATATACATTTAAGAGGCCTTAGTCTAAGGACTTTTAGGATTCCTTAAATTCATTACACATTGATAAAATAGAAAAGTTAATCTTCTTACTTCTGAAATTTTCTTTGCTGCACGTTTCCCTCTGTTGCTCTTCTCAATGGAACAGTAAATGGATCGTATTTCTCTATCAACAGAATTTAACAGTTTCTAAAATAAGAAAACGAATTCTCTTACAAATTAAAACTGAACAAAAAACGAGAAAAAAGAACAACTATATTGGCGACAACTTTTACGATTAAGTGAATAAATGAATGAATGATTGAATGAGTTGGTGTATGAGTAAGCGTTGGACATGTTTTTTTTTCGATAAAATACAAAATTTCTTGGGGAATATTATAGATTTTCTGCACAGGTATTGATTGGTACATATATTTTTAGTTGTTGTGTTTGATTTTCATTTTCTTTTTGTTTCCATTCTTTGTATTCTTATTTTGACAGTCAAAGTAAAAGTTTTGTTCTTTTGTTAGTGAAAAAAAAACTTTGTAAAAAAGTTTCCTTTAAACTATTTGATCGATGTGTATTAGTTGCTCCGACTGAGTAAGAGTAAATGTCTGCCTGTATATGTACATATGTTTCGGTAAGTGTAGGTAACTTTCTTTTAACAAGATTCTTTAATTTGGGATTGTCCTTAAAATATTTGATGAAAATTAGAGAATGTTGAAAAATTTGAAATGAAAAACTTTTATTTTACGATTGAATAATTTTATTAACAGTTATTTGCTTGTTCTTTCTTTTCCATAGTTTGAGTATCTTTTCAGAATTTAACGTAACGTGAGAAATTATTTTTTTCCGTTTTTATAAGGCGAACAAATCAATAAATTAATATAAGATTTGGAATTTAATACGACGATTCTATTAGAAATTGGGGGAAAAAAAGAAATGTATATGAAAATAATATTTAATGTGTTTAAATTTAAGTTTTTCGTTTCATAACGACCGTTGTCGTTTCGCTTATTTTAAATTTTATTAAACTCTTCATTCGGCTTTTATATTCAGTTATGTTTTTTGATTAATAAAAATCCAATATCTTGTTGGCTTTTGTTTTTTATTATTATTGTTTCTATTATATTCAACAAAAATTACTTATAATTTCAGAAATTAATGCATTCGCTATTGTCAGACGAATGTGTTCAATATTTTCCTTTTCTTTTTCTATTTTCCTTGTTTGTATTGGTGCTGTGGTGTGAAACAATTAAATCGAATTTCATATTACGATCATATATGTATATAAATATGAATAGACTTTAAAAGATTATTGATAATATTTATTTTTTAATTTTTATTATTCTCTTTTTGTTTTCAAATAATAATTCTGTTAGGGAATTAATTAAATCAGTTGCATGTTTTTATTGTTTTCATAATAAAGATTATCAGAAAATAGTATAAATAATCGCTATTGTTCATGTTTCGATGCAGTTTTCATTGAATTTATAGATGAAACATTTCTCTTGATGTTTGGCGTTTTAATTAAACTTTTATTTATTTAAATTATTGTTGAAAAGCATTTTAATTTAAAAAAATTAAATTTTTTCAAGGTTCGGGAATCCGTATGCGTTTTTAGATTATCTACCCCACCATCTTTTTTTTGTTTTGTCCTGTCTTTTGTAGGACAATATTTCAATAACATTGTAGGATTAGAATTTAAAAAATCCATGATATTATTTCTTTAAAATTTCTGTACGTGTTGTGATGTTAAAGAATAAGAATTAAATTATTTTTTAAAAATGATTTCCTTAACTTAGACGTTCAAAAACATATGCAGAAATAGGTAATCGCTGCAAAATTAATCTGATTACAAAAGTTATTTTAGGGATTATATATTTGCTCACATACATACATCCAATATTTTTGTACAATTTTTAATAAGTTTATAAAAGCAACAACAAAAGTGACAACCATTTAGACAATAATAGTAAACAAAGCATATAATGAAATTGAAATGCATTTATGGTATTTAGCTGAACTGTTTTGCAATTTAATTGCATTTTCTCAACAGAGATACATAAACATATGGAATCGCGTGTATTTGTGCCATAGGCAAGTATATACATACATCGTCATTATTTTGAAATGAACAAAAATGTTCATAGAATAACATTTTTTTGCTCTTTAATATAAAACGTTCATTTTGTGTGTGGGAACGTCAATGTTTTGTGGTCATAATGTAAAATGTAAATTAATATACATACATACATACATACATGTGCATATATGTACACATATACACTTTTATAACCAAATACACATTCACTAACATTTCAATGCCAATAAGATGTACATTCGTATGGATGTCCGCGTTTCTGTATGAGAGATTTGATATGATTGTAGAGGTCTGGGTGTGTGTTCCTTTTTTTTTAAAACGTTATAAACTGATATTAAAAGCATGTTAAACACAACAAAAATATAAACTCACTTAAACTCTGTCAGGACATTTATATCAACTCGGCTACATTTGCACATATTGAGAGTGAGTGTCTGTGCGTGTGCATGTGTGTGTTAGGAAACATAAAATAAGAAATAAATGATAAACAACACAAAACGTATATTCGGGAAAAAATAAAGATGAAACACAAACGAAAGAACAGCAGAACATACGTGCGGCATTTTTCTCTCTTTTTAAAAACCTTCATATTCTATTTGATTCTTCTGCGTATTCATATGTATGTGCAAGGGTATGTTTGTGTTTACGTGTGCTGTGTTTATGCCCTTCCATTCTATTTTGTTCCTTTTTCCTTCATATGTATGAGTATGATTTCATATCATTTCCCATTTTTGCATTTTATTTTTTATATTCTTGTTTTATGCTATTTTGCATTTTTATTATAAACTTAAAAGAAAAACATTTTACTGTTACACATGATATAATGCCCCATATATGTATGTATGTATGTACATATGTATGTTTAAGCACGCATATATAGAAATATGTAAGTGTATTGGTTTTGTTGTTATTATTATTGTTGTTGTCATTGTTGGTATTTGTTGTTAGTGGTTTTAGTGGTTAGAAGGTTATAAACATGATGTTTTTGTTAGCAAAGGTTAAATTATAAACAGCAACAACAATAGGAACAGAAACAGGCGGTAATAGTAGAAGCAACAGCAATGACAACAAAATGTTGTAAATTATTTAAACAGTAAATATATGTACATATGTGCTACCAATACATACACTTATCCATACTGTATTACCTCCTACCCAATAGACAAAATGGAAAACATTTTGAAAGAGAGTTGAATACGGATCGGAATGCGTTCTTTTAAATTGTTTAAAAAGTTAATCTTGTTTTATTAATTCACCGATAAATGAATGTAAATAATGTAATAACTGTTGATTAAATTAAGCAAATTATCTTTTGAAATAATTTGCTTTTTACAGATTCCGGACTGACGACATCAGTAACAGTGCAAGAACAAGAATATTTTTTTTCAATTCAATTTTAAAATTAAATTTTCCGAGTGTCCACGACTAGGATCTACCGAATGCGTTTGTTGTATTCATTATTTATTTTATTTTATTTATTTATTTATTTTTATTTATTGTAATTAACATAGCACAACAAGACATAAATCTTATAAGTGACAGTGCTATGTTTAGAATCAAAAAGATGTTAAGTATATAAAAAATTAACATTAATTAAAAATAAAAAAATTAAGTATAAAGTTCAAAGTGTATATAAAGCTATTAAATCAAATATAAAGAAAAAAAAGTTATAACACATAGGAACTTAGAAAAACTAACAATATTTCTACAATATAAAAGAGTTTAAAGATAATAAATTATAAAAATATAAAAAAGGTAATAATTTAGAAAATCAGTTTAATAAAAATATAATATAGATGTAGACCTAAAAAAATAAAAACAAAAAAATTATAAATATGCACTTCCTCTAACTAAGTGTGTCTAAGGTGTTGTAAAAAATATTATTTATGAAAATAATTTAAATAACTCCTTTTTGAACGCATTTGCATTGCCTAGATTTTGAATATAATTTGGTAGAGAATTCCAAAGACTAGTAGTGTGTATAAAAAACTGTCGCTGAGGCAGAAGAGTCTTAAAGCGTTGCTGAATAATCTTCATACCACGGTTGGATCTAGCAAACTTAATTCTACTAAATAAGTATTTAAGTATTCATTTTAAAATTATCTCTAAAAAATCTGATCTTAATAGAAGAACACGTCATTTTTTCCACGTAGCTGTTGTATAATAATTATTGTCAGCAGAATTTGGTAGCGGATATACACTTTTCCAAAAATACTGAGTATAAGTAAACTAAAATAAATAAATAAAATAAAATACTGGGTTATTCTATAAAAGTAATCTGGCATACCGTCATAATCTCAAAGACAAGCATAAAAGAAAAAACATTTTAAACAGTAGAGAAATATAAACGAATATAAAATTTCTATTTCTGTTTTTATAAAAACGTAAAAATAAATATGAGAAGCAAAGTTGAAAGGAATTGTAAAAATGTTAAATTGTATCCTTAAACTCGTACGTACGTTTTAAACATGCTTACACTGTTGTTTAACAATAGAGGTAAGAGTTTATGCAATCGGACACAAAATAAATAAAACAAGTTTGAATGTTTTATTGTGGCGTTTGGAAGAGAAATTACCCACGTCGCGTTTAGTTTAATTCATTAAATCAGTTAAGCTTACAACTGATTATTTACAGACTTGAATACCAGTCAGCAGAATTAAGCCAATCTATATAGAATTTTGTTTACTAGACTAATCAATTTGGCTTAAAAGAACTCAAGAAATATCTGTTATTGATTCACAACTTTTGTACCCAACTGTAATGAAATGTTCTGATCAGATCACAATGTAAGCCGTAGGTGTGTGGCTGTGTGTTATTCAGTCATTTTATTTTCATATCTTTTGTAGTAAAAAATCTTCAACCAAATTTATGGTTGTTGGAATAAAATACACAAAAAAAAAGGAAATTATGGTTGTATTTCTCTATTTGTTTCGAATATATTTTTTTTTTCGTCGGTAAACCGTGTTTGTGATTTGCACAGTTTATGATCCTTGTTTATGTTTTAAATATACGAGGAATTCTTTTTTATACCACCACCTTATTTGCATTTCTATTACAACAAAACAACAACGATTACGAAAATAGAAATAATGAAGTTATAATTCGTAAAGCATACACATATTATTTTCCGTGTTTTTCTTTTGATTCCTTCTAATGTATTTCATTTCATTTCATTTCATTTTTCGTGTTTACTACCTCATTAAACAACGTCTTTAGGCTAGAAACATACGTACTTGGATATGAAATAACACACACACATCCATTTTAATACCTATTTGTGGTTTTGGATATGTTTATTACAATAAAATAAAACATTAGAAGCAAAAAGAATTGGATATTTAAACTAACTAAACTACAATAATCAAACATGTATGAGTTCAAAGAAAATGGAAATGTTTAAGTATATATACACACACACACACACACACATAGTATACATATTGAGATAATGGAGACCATAATATGAACTGCAATATCGTATGATGATGAGTATGAATTTTATTGATGGAAATAAAAAAAAAATATTATTTTTCTACTTCCGCTCTAGCTCTCTAAGCCATATCCTTAAATAAAATTTTTTTTATTTTTTATGGGAATATTGGCGAAACGATACCAGCGAGTTGAAACAGTGGTGTAGGGGTGAGTGAGTTCGTTAGTGTGGGAACTATAAAAAGTTGAAAAATAACGTCATAATTTAAAAAGTATTAAAGGAATCTTTAGCAATTGCCTTCAAATACATTTGGTTTTATATTTTTTGATTTTACTTTGTTGCCAGTGAAATTAAAACATAGAAAGGAAGGAAAAAGAAAAACAAAACATAGCCAAAGAACGTATAATCGAAATCGAAATTCTGTGAGAAAATTTCGCATTTTCATTGTTAGAGAGAAGATGTTCGAGAAGAGGTGTGCGTGTTGTGCCATTTCATTTTATAACAATTTTTTCACTCTCACATTTGCTTGTGGCATGTTGTACGAACATTATTTTCATTTTAACCAAATTGAACTTGGGTGCAAAAATCTCGGTCAGTGATTTTGTTTGGAAGTGAACAAGAAAAAAAGTGAAAAGGAAAACTAAAATTAAAAAAAAAACAACGACTGAATAAAACCAGAAAGGCAGCAGCAACAGCATCAATAATAGCAGTTAGACTAACTGCTAATTCAAAACTTATGCAAAGGGGGGGGACTTGACATAATTAGGCCAACAAAGCGTAACTATCGCAACAAAACAGACTCTCCACAATGTTACCAAATAAGCCACATTTTATGTTTAGAATAATTTTCATAATTGTTTTATGCATAAAGAAGCAAAAGTTTTACTTTTAAATTTATAAAATACAGAAAATAACGCGCAACTAAATTCACAGACTCAAATCCATGCGTCCGTACATATGGTATACTTCTAAACATAGCAGTTTTCTAACTGAAATCTAAGAAAATTTCATTTAAAAAAAATTATTTAATATTTAAATTACCACACTTAAATTAATTATGCATTAAGAAAAACATATTCTATTAGCAATGAGGAGAGATTATTCGCAAACTTACTTGACCATAAATGAGTGACAGTTACTGTGTAAAAAGATAAAGTCTTTATATGCATTGTAACATTGTGAAATGTAATAAAAATATTGTAATAACAATAAACAATTAATTAAATAATTCAAACAGAAGTTAAATAGTATAGAGAGAGAGAAAGAGAGAGAGAGAGAGAGAGAAAAAAAGGAACAACTATCAGGTATCTCTTACGCAAGCTAGACCATGTTGGAGGAGGATTTAATTAATGTTAATACGCTGTTCAACGCTCATGTCATTGAGGGTCTTATACAGCTCATTGTTGGATCGGATACGCAAACTTGCGCTAGACCGAAGATCTTACGTAGGATGCCATTCCGTTGCATTTCCGACTTCCGCAGAACACCCTCTATGACAAAGTTGAAGAGGTCGCATGATAAGAGATTGTCTTGTCTGAAATTGTACCAAAAGGTCCGGAGAGGTCCATCCTTACCTAGACGGGGCTGCAGGAGTTGTTCAATGCCATTCTGCACATCAATGCCATTCCTTATCAGCTTCGCAAGTATGCGATTATCGAAGGCTAATTTGTAATTGACAAAAAGATAATGTGTATCGACTTGTTTTTCACTGCACTTATCCAGGATTTGACGTAGTGTGTAGATTTGGTAAATGGTATGTTTGGCAGGAGCTTCTTTGATAAGGTCCAGTCGGTGTTTTAACAAGTAGCCTCAGTAGTTCACACAATACGCCTGTAGTTGGTCTACCTTCTTCCAGACAAGACAGACGACACTGAGGTTCCAATCGTTGGGCACACTTTCTTCTAGCCTCGGACGATTTAGATGTCATTGGCCGGGTACTTATCATATACGTCGTTGAGCTTAGCCTAGAAGGCATCATTAACCCCATCGTCCTTTTCTTCCGTCGAGGCGTGGGCACAAATTAAGTTGATATTATAAAATTTTGCTCTGTTGCTGATTGTGGCTATTCTTTCGTATACTGGAGTGAGCTCAGAGACAAAATGGCGAAATCGAGCTTATCCTTATGTCAGTTGTAGTATATGTATATCACACGATGCCAGGCAGAAGCGCATACCGTGTGAAGGCCTCGAACGTTCCATGTGTCTAATTTTAAATCGTAAGCGATTATATTTTAATTATTATTATTTCTTTTTGTTTAAATAAAAATGATTTCAAAATTGCTCAAACGTGCACATATATATACATACCTAGTCATTCATTATTCGGCAACACAATTTACATGTCTAAACCACTTCTCTATGTTGTTGTGATTATCACAGGCAGCTATTTAAAGGGAAAAATTGCTGACAACATATTCGAATGTATTAAAAAAAAGTAAAGACGGATGGAAAAAGTAAGCAATCAAAGCAAATTTTTGACTTTAAAAAGTCACGTTTATTTATTTTCGTCGTAGTAAGAGAGTGAGAGAGGGGGTACAAAGGAAACATTTCTGCATTATGTACATTGTATGTGTGAGTGTGTGTGTGTGTGTATTTTTATATTTAGAATTATATGTGTTTCCATTGTATTTTATTTTTATTTTTTTTTTTAATATTATTTTCCTACATTATGGCAGCTGTGTCTTTTGGCATTGTCTGTGTATTGTCTGTATTGTCCTCCTGCAATTACTAGTAAATTTGTGTTGTATAGCCTGTATAGGATGAACTTTTATAACAGTTTGTGTCTGTGTGTGTGTGTGTGTATAATGAATTTAATTTTTATTACCATCAGGGGCGCAATTGTATCAGTAACATGTTGATTCGCAATTTATTGCTTTAACGTTTAAGAATTTTGGCTCATTCTTTGCCATATCTAGTCATCCAATTGAATCGTTTCAATTATTTCAGTTCTATTTAAGAACAGTGTCGATTGTCGATTGCCGATTGTCGATTGTCTGATTTAATTCCCTTTCTTAAATTTAAGTTAATTTCTATTGAAAGAGAGGTACTTTAAATTCAATACCAATGTATGGTTTCGATTACGATTATGATTATTTTTATGTTTCCATTTTACTTTCCATTTTACTTTGCATTCGATTTTATTTTTCATTTTTGCTTAGATGGTATCAGTATCAGTATCTTTAACTGTAAATATGTCCGCGTATTAAATTCCCTCTAATCAAAACTAATTATATAATGTCTGCGGACATTATACAATTTACGTGACATGATTTATTTATGCGGATGCTATTTAAAAAAGCAAGTGTGAGCTTACAAAAAAAAAAAAAATAAATAAATAAAAACGATAGGAGGAAAAACGTTTCACAAAAACGACTTGTTTATTTATATTTCAAAATAAAAAAAAAAAAAACAAAAAAGAAGAAGAGAATTCCATCTTGTGGATAATGAAAATCACATCAATGTTAAAAGTGTTGTTTTTGTTCCCTTCGTTGCTTGGTTGGAAAATCATCTCCTGTAATTAATCTCATAATAAATCAGTTTTCAACAGCGGTAATTAAAACTGTCAGACATGCTTAATCAAAATCACTATTTTGCGGAAGTTCATAAATTTAAATGAGTTTGTTTGGCTGTGTTAAAATGGATGCAAAAAAGCAGCAACAAAAGCAAAAAATATGTAGAAAAAGAATACAAACAGACACACTCTATATAAAGAGTACATGGAAAAACCAAATGATTAATGAGTTTTTAATTTATACTCTTGAAGGCGCAATATCTTTAACTAGAAGAAATAAATAATTATAGCATCAAATCTTAGGTTGACTATGTGTTGAAGTAATATTTTGAAATTAATATGACTCGAACATCACAACATTATTGGACGATAAATTCTAGATTAGAATTCTAGATAGAGTTGTCATGTTAGCAAAACAATGCATTTAAGATAAAAATAAATGAGCTCTGGTGTTTAGCATTTCATAAAAAAGACAAATAGTCTAAAATAGAGTCTTAGTCTTATCTTATCCTAACCAACTCTAATGGTAATCAGCGTTATAAATCTTATAACATACATATGCCTCCAGTGTGTGTTCGTTATTTAATCTTATCGAAATTTTACAAAAATAACGCGAATGCAATAAAATATAAGCCACTCAATGGCATCAAAATAACTTACCTAATAAATAATGAAGAATAGAAATATCAGAGGCATTTCTTTGTTAACTTATCACACAAGTATCCTTTATTGCGTATATATGTGTATTTTCGAATTATTTGTACTTAATAATCGTGTTTCTTTAATATCGTTTGTATCTGTTAATATCAATAGAATGCTGCCGATTTATGCGAAATTAATACTTACAGGCCTTTTGAAATTAATTTAACATTTTTCAATCGCCCATCGCTCATCGCCCATTTACGTGATTTCATCTGTTCTGTTCTGTTCATTCGTTTATATTTTGCCCAATCCTACACTTCTTTCCGGTGTATCGCTTTAAACAGTTTGAATTTAAATTCGATTTGCCTTGTAATTGAATACGACGAGTACTAAGGTATTTATGAATACATAAATGCAATTTAATGCAAATAAATTAATAAACAAATTTAAATAAATGAAATAAATTGACAAATTGTATGTGCAGATCAAACGATAATACGGTAGAATGTCATACAAATAAACAAATAATACACTATGCAAACAAAATATCTTTACATTTTCATTTTGATTTTGAATATTTAACTAATTAAACTAAATTGTGATTCAGTCAGCCAGTCTGCCAGTCCGTCTATTAAATAAGTGTGAAGTTTGAAGTGCATGTAAATATTTTATTGTGATGAAATCGTTTCTTAAATTTTCTTGGAGTTTTCTCCATGAAAATAATATTTAAAGTTCATAATAAATTCAAGGCAAAAAAAGACACACATGAACTGATGCACACTGGGGTGCAAAAGTATTATTATTATTTATTATTTACTAAATAACTATTTTCTGAAGAGAATTTTAAAATATACGATATTGTACTCCAAATAGTTAAAAGTTAAGTACACATTAATTCCATTGAAATGGCTTTGTTCGTTTTAGCACATTAAATACGATTTGTGATACTTTTTTCCCCTAATTATGTGAATATTTTCATTTCTTTTGATCCCGTTTCGGCGCTACTTCGTATACTATCAGTCTTATCTCCAAATACGAATTTGGACTTTCTTTTGGCTAGTTAATTATTTGGTTTGCAATTTAATTTTATAATTGAAATGAAATGTCTTCCTTCTTCAAAATATCTAGGCAAGCTGGTCTACGTACGGTCCAGTCATTTCCCGGTTTTGTTAATTGCTTTAACAGACAATTTTACTCTTTATGAGCCGTTTAATGTGTTGAAAGTAATCAACGTAAAATTTTTGTCTAGAATTTTGAAACTAAATTTCATCTTTCCATTTTTACATTTTTAATGAAATATTCTATGAAGTGAAACCCAACAAATCCGTCTACATTCGCATACTTTTGCTTACCAGTGTAAACAAACTATTATGAGTGCATTTATTTTATGATTTTCTAATCATATTATTATTATTCTCTATATACATATATTAAAGTGCATACTCGTAGAATAGCAAACGTCATTCATATTGTATTTGAAATATAATTTAAATCTGTATTCACACACACATTATAATTGTATTATAAAATTTTATGTTTATCACAATCATGATTACACATACACACGTATGTTAATATACACACCTTACATAGTTGTAAAGACAATAATAACAACAATGACAACAACAACAACTATTCTAATATCAATACATACAATAATAATTTAAATCCTATAAATTTCTTATTTCATGCAATCCGAAATACAATTCAAATAAAACAAAAGACATAAAAACTCAAACGAATAAAAAACGAAATAAAAGTAGAAATGGAAATGGATTTGAAAAATTTAACTTTTTATCAAAGACAAAAATAACAAAAACAATAAAAAAAAAATAAATCTTGTAATATTCTTGATAATCTTTTTTTTGAGTTTTCTTTTGTTCTTATGTTAGTGCTGACTATGAGACTGTGTGGTGCGGCGTGGTGTGGTCTGGTGTGGCATTAGTCTTTTATATTTCTTATATTTCTTGCAACATGCAGCATGAAAGAACTGTTTTGGCTGCTTGGCTTATTTCTTTCTATACATTTCTCATTTCTACATTTCATACATAGGTAAAGAGTACAGATTCACATACATGGTGGTAGTATCAGATATTTATGTGACATTAATCACAGTAGCAAAGGAAATTTATACACTTATCCAGTGTTATAAATAAAGTCGTAGATGTCATCGAGAGATTTATGCTTTTTTCAATTTATTTTCGTTTTTTTTTCTATTTGAATTTTATATACGGCGATCAATCGATAGACAAAGATTGTTTTTGTGTTCAGTTGCCTTCAATAACGCATCGACTAATTTGATTAAACCGCTGAGAACTGTAAACTCAATGGGATACCATTTAAAGTCAATGCATTCCAGCTGACAGACACATTTTCATTTGCCATTTGCCATTCGCCATTCACCATTCGCCAGTTGCATTGGCATTCATTTGCCGCCAATTTATTCAATTTATTTTAGATGATTTGATCGATGTTGCCTTTTATGTTTTACAAAATTAATACGGAACTCCTGTATATCTGGAGATTTCCATTCAATTCCATTCCAGTGTGTTTTTCAGTCAGTTGCCATTGAGACACCAGCTTCGTCTATTGGCTGTCGCTTGAGGAAACCTCGACGTTTGTGTGGATGTGCTTGTATTATTGTGTGCTTGTATGCTTGTGTGCTGTCATGCTGTAAAGGTGAGACTGTAAAGATAAGGTTTTATACGTGGGGTGTATTTAATTGATTTGTGGTTTTTGCACAGTTTAATCGCTCTTATGCTCATTCACATACACATACACTAACATACATATATTCACACTGCGGCACTGATGACGGCATAGTGTTGCGTTAATGAATAATGTTACTTAAATGTCAATAACTTCTTAAGAATAATTACTGACTTGTGTTTAATCAGAGCATTTCTGAGCCACAAAATCATTAAAAACGTAATTATACATTTTGCACCTTCTGTTCACAATAAATGATGGATGTGTAATGGATGTGTGGATGTACGAATGTTCTTTTTATTGGAAGTTAATGTACATATACACCTTATTACAAAAGTTGAGTGACAGTGTGTGCAAGTACCTGCAATTTTTGTTTTTATGTTTTTGTAAGATTTGTATTCGTGATTTAAAGCTGCAACAGATACCGTAGACTACTTATTGTAGAAGTAACATTTGATCGATCATTTCATGAGATCGCATCATATGTACATACTTACATACTTTATTATTCAATTCTTTTCTGTAAAAAAGTTGTCCTCGTAAACAACATACATATGTAATTAAAAAATTAGTGAATTGAATTTGAATTTTAAAGACGATTTAATAAATAAACAAATCATGTTAAGTACATATTTACCAAAAATATTATTTTTTTTTTTTCAAAAATTTATATAAAAACGAATAATCGTCTTATGAAAACATTATGGCTACCCCCATTAGAGAAAACTAAACTAGACGAAAATTATTACTTTCTGTTGAATTATCATCAGTGATGAACACGATGAATTTGCGCCATTTTATTTCATGTAGGCCTTGGAAAGATTTGTCCAGTTTAGACTTCTCGCCAAACTTATATGGCCAATCATTTCCTGATTATTCTTGTTGAATCTAGTGGCAATAAAATGTTCACTTATTGCTTACACTTAGTGACAGCTATTATCAGCTGATTCGCTTTAGGAAATGAGTTTCGTTCATCGTTAAATTTCACAAGGGATTGGCGAAACAGCGCAAAAGATACTTTTCATTCTTCTTGACCATCTCGGTCAAGTGATACTTCTTTCTTTTCTGCAAGTATAAAGTATACATTTGTAGCGTTTCGGATTAAAGTACATATTTAAAATCGTTTCCTTACTAAATTTGATATTGTATTTAAACTTTATTTTATGATTTAAAAATAACAATAAAGTAGGTTTTATATTGTGTATGTATTTCAGAATTAATTTTATTTCAACAGTCAACAACTGTAAACGACTATAATACCAATAAAATTTATACTTTTGTATATCATATCCCAAGAGGAAACGTTTTTGAAACACTAATTTGACCTTCTGGTTGTGCTTGCAAAGGTGATTAAATTGAAGATCAAATTTAATTGCCATGAAAAGTTTCCAAAAAATCTGTTGTTTGGATCGACTTTAAACTGTAGGTCCCACCACTCATGCATCAAATTAACACACACAAAATCAGTGATGTGAGAAGCTAGGTCGTAATCCTGCCTAAGGGATTGTAATGACCAATTACGTACGTATGTAAATTGAAAATCTAGAGCTAATTATAAGGAAAAAAGTGTGTTAGAATGTGTTTCAATTATACAGATAATATATTAGAATTTCATTTATTTCAGATGCTAATATGACTACAAATTTAAGATTTAATTTGTATATAGAATTTGTATATAAATTGTTAAATTATAAACAAACATAGAAGAACTAAAGTAATTTAATTATAATGTGGAAATAGTTCAACATTAAAACAACATTTGTTTTTCTTTCAAATTTTCTGTTAAATCAAGTCATAATTTCTAACTAAAGCCAATTATTGTACACTTGAAAAAATCGGAGGATCAGAGGAGAAGAATTTTTTCTCAATAAAATATATGCATATTTAAACATTTAATAGCACGAGTGATTTTCAACATGATATATCATAGTTTGGAAACATTTTTTATCAGGTTAGGTTTTGGAGAAATACATTTTAAGCATTTTAATTAGACCATGTTGTTTTATTTGAGTGTAACTAAAAGTAAAGTAAACTTTTGCTACTACACATCATCATTAACCTACTCAGCAACCAACAAGCAAAGCAAGAACAAAAACAAAAAAAAAAAACAAATTGTGGCAACTATAAACTATTAACCAGCCTTGACTAACCGGTCAAATGAAACAAAAAAAAAAAAAAAAGTGAAACGAAACGAAACTAATATCAACAGGCTCTTTGCTGCTTTTTAAGGGTATTGTTCTAAAATGACCACATCCGCTATGGGACAGCACAAAAAGAAAAAAAAAAAATGAACAGAAAACTAGAAATTGAAATCGATGAGAGTGGAAGAGAGAGAAAAAAAAAGAAAGCAGGCGGCACATGCCATACATTAGTACATATTTAGTCTGGTTACATCATACATATGGAACGTGTTGAAGTCGCGTGCTCTGAGGATAATGCACTTGGTTTTTACAAAATATTACTGCATACGGTCTGGTCTGTAAATGGCCGAGTCCCTATAAACTAGCCTTTGTGTATGTGAGAGGGTTTGTGTATTTATTCGTTTAATAGCTCTGTTCGCATGAACTCACGAACACACACGGACATATGTATGTACGTACACACAGAGGCTATAATTCTTTTTGAGAGTAATTTTTCTCGTTTGCTTTGCCTTCTATCGTTGGAAAATTGTTAGAACTAAATGTATGTGACCACATATACATACATCTACATGCACTTATACATACGTACATATCCCAGTAAATGTACATATACACGTAAACATACAATGCCGGAAGTAGGCCGATACTCAATAAATGTTGGCAAAAATTCTAAACATACTTTTTGCATAATACAAATGACAGTCATACACATTAACATTCATACATACATATGTACATTTTAGAAATGTATGTACATTTTAGATATGTATGTATCTACATACAGTCAAGCTCGATATGAATGAATCAATACAATTATCTATACATTTACGTACGTATGTATGTATGTATAAAAGGGTTACAGTATGCGAGTATGTTACGAAACAAAAAAATAAAAAACGTGTTTTAACATGCTTATGGATATCCTACGCCACCCTTTTCTCCTGCTGTTGCTGCTGCCTATTGAACTCCCTTTATGGTTTTCTTTTATTTTTCATCCATTGATGCAAACACTAACTCACACACACTCACAAATGAGGGACTTTTAAATAAAAAGCAACAAATCGTTTGTATTGTGACATCCGTTTTTTTGTTGCCGATGTTCTGTATGGTTTTTGTTGTTGTTATTATTTCTGTTCATTTCGGTATAGTAGCGGTCACTCGGATGCGCCTAATTTAGAGACTTATGAGTACTTCCTTCTTTTTGGTGAAAACTTTTTCCTTTCGATTTCTCCCTTTGAGAGCGAGAGAGAGAGAGAGAGAGACAGTGTGCGTGTGAGAGAGTGTAGATGTAAGTATGTGTATGGAATAGCTTGTTTGGAAAGTATGAGAGTATTTATGAGAGAATTGAAATTTTTCATGTGCATGTCTGTAAATTTACATGTGTTTGGTTAGTTGTAGTGTGCAAATGGCTGACTGGCTAGTTGACTGGTCTGGTTAGCTGGTTGTATTTGCATTGTACGTACCACAAAAGCACTTAGCATTTGGCAATTATTTATGAATATTATTTTTATTTAATTTTGTTTTCTTTACGGCTTCTGTAACCAAAAATATTCTGTATTTCGTACATGGGTAGATGGTATGATACAACTGAATGAATATGATTGGAATGGAGAAAAGAAGGCTTTGGCGAGTGGATTAAATTTTTAATATTTTTACCCAAAAATAAAGCTTCCCTTTGTCTGCGGAAAACTTTGTTTTTGTTGAAAGTGTATAAAAAATTCATTGTGTATATGAGTTTTACACAATTTCTGTTTAATTGTTTGTACAGATCTTCCTTTTTTTTTTTGATTATTTTACATTTATCGTAGGAATGCTTTTTTATTTGTAATAAAAATTTGCTAATATATATGAATGGTATATGTACATATGTATATCCTATACACATACATAGATGTATGTATGTATACATATTTTTATTTTAAAGTAAAATTCTTTGTATGTACACAGTGTTTTTTACTCGAATTCTGTATTGTTGTGTTGCTATCAGTTTTATTTGGGTATTAATATGTGATGGTTTAATTTAGCTTTGCCAACATACTCGTATTCACACTCAAATACACACATACGTATCATAATATATTGTATATGTACGTACACAGGCAAGTAGTGAGAGACGACAATTCAAGGGACAACATAAAAGCCTCATACAAACCAGTATATGTAAGTAGTCATGAGATGTTGTCCTTGTCCACCACACAAAGCCCAAAAACACAGTGATTTATGACTTTGTCGGTTGCTTGGCTTCCAGCGAGAGTATTAGTCTGCCGTTGGTATTCCATCCGTTTTTCATTTTTTCTATTTATGTTGTCATGCATACAACAATAGAAATTGCTGTTGTTGTATGCATGTGAGAATGACTGATTTCTAATGTTAGAAGAACTCGAATGTTTGTACTCGTACTCATGTATGTATATACAAGGATGTGTCCACTTTTTTTGTTTTTCTTTTACATTTTAATTAAATAATTTTTAATTTGCTTAAAAAAAAAACAAGAAATAATTTCTTCTTTTTTTTTTATAAAGTTTGTACTTGTGGGGGGTAGTAGTCCTGTAATTGATATCGTTGGTATTTGTTTATGAATTTATGATCAAATGCAAATAGAAATGGAAACAACCACAAAGGTATTAATTAGTGGTATTCAAATGTATGTATGTACTCTGCATTGAAATGATTTATAATAAATTCAATAAAATTATTCTATTAAACAGTTTACTTACTTAAATTCAACATGAATACATGATTTTAATTTTTAGTTAAATTCGATTGTAATAATACAATAAACTATTGAAAGCAGAAAGGAAACAAAAGTTTGCTGTTTGATGTCCGAGTAAGATTTTTGAAATTCTAAACATTTGTGAACACTGTAAACTAAGAATTTTTTAGTTAGTTAGTCAGGGGTAACGTTACCATCGAAACAAATGGAATTTAATAATAAAAAAAATGCAATTATAAGTATTTACACAGTGTTAAATTGTACATTTTACATCAACCTGCTTGTGTCCTTTACAAAACTCTTCTTCTTTATGAAAATAAATTATTATAACACAAAAAACCTCTTTAAATTAAGCACTCTGTAGTAACAGCAAAATTATGTTTTGTTGGGAATGACACGTGACATGGAGCTGGAACCATGCCCTCATGTTTAATAAGTCAACACACTACCTACTAAGCTACGGTGACTTTAGTTTGTGGCAATGTTGTAAAGTTCATCTCTTTCAAACTTCATTCAATATTTTGAAAATTCTTTGTCAGTATTTATTTTTTTACTGTTTTATATTAGCACTTCTCTAAATTTGGCCTAAAAAAAGATTTCTCTTTTCATTTCATACAAAATTAAGTTATTTTTTGACAATCTTTTATTGCATTCCAACAAATATGAGCCGTATATAATTGCTCGTTTTGCTTTAATGATGTTTTTACAGAAATCTTTGTCTTTTGGAAGAAATGAATGACCCGATAATAAAATCTTGTTAGCCAGTAACAGATGCTACCGTTTTCTCTCATGCCATCACATGAATTCTATTTTCACGAAAATTATAAAAACAATATGTATAAAAAAAAAAAAAAAAAAATTGTTATTAAGCTTTTCTAGCCCGTTTTGCATTCCTCAAATGTATGCTGTGTTCTTTTAAAAAGGCTATGTTGTTCAGTTATTTTTAAATTTATGTAAATCCCGTTTTTGACAAGTACCCTTATTTCATAAGTAAAAATCCGAAGTTGAAGTATTTTCTGATATTCTGATAATCAGAATGCATGTAATGATTTGCATACAGTAAACAATACTGTAAACATATTCTCTTGCGGCATCCAATAGCTTCACATGTTTCATTTCTATTACTTTTGCTTAGAGAGCTCTTTAGGTAGTACATATATCAAATGCATTTAGAAAGAACCGTTTATACACCGTTATGCTTTCGTTTTCTATATGAAGTATTTATAACTTTAATTTCTTCGTTAAAATTTCTGCCCTGCCATCTTTTTATTGGCATATGCTAAGCATATTTTTAATCGAATTTCTTTGCAGAATATACATACGTTTCCAGTTTTTGTACAAATGTTTTCCATTGAAATATTTATTTCACTTTTCCCAATCTTGTATTGATTGTCTTCGTAACGGACTCGCTTGTACTCGTAGTACAAATTCCGAAAATTCTAATTATCTTTCTAGTTTGTGGCAATCTTGAATTGATACTGTTACTGTAAAGGGTCCGCCAAATAACTTTTTTGTTTTTTTTTTGAAAATGCTTTAAAAAAACTACTGAATATTTTCTCAAATTTCTTTTTTTATTTGAAAGTACAATCCTTCCGGTTAATAATAAAAAATAATTTCATTCAAATGGCTGCCTCGGCTGGCCATGCAGTAGCCTACACGATCGGTCCAATTTTTAATCACATTATCGATTGTGTGCAGCTGTATTTCACCAATGGCTTCACGAAAATTGTCCTTTAAAGCGTCAATTGTCTCTGGCCTGTCGGCGTAACACTTATCTTTGACGGCACCCCACAAATAATAGTCCAACGGAGTCAAATTGCAGCTCCGAGGTGACCTAACGACATCAGCTCTGCGGCTGATAATACGATCTTCAAAAACAGGTCGCAAAACATCGAGTGTACCTTCGGCTGTGTGGCACGTAGCGCCGTCCTGTTGAAACCAAATGTTGCCAATATCCTCCTCTTCAATTTTTGTGAACAAAAATTCGTTCAACATGGCCCGATAACTATCGCCATTGACTGTAACGGCCACTCCTTGCTCATTTTCGAAGAAAAATGGCCCAATTATGCCTCTGGACCAAAATCCGCACCAAACAGTGACTCGTCGGCTTTTCAATGTATGCGTGCGGGTTTTCTGTGCCTCAAATGCGACAATTTTGCTTGTTTACATACCCGCCAAGATCAAAATGAGCTTCATCTGTAAAGATGATTTTTTTTTGCTAAAATCGGCATCTTATGTAAGTCGATCGCAGGCCCACTTAGCGAAGCGAAAACGCATTGGATGGTCAATATTCGTTCAGCGGAAGGATAAAACTAATTATCTGTCAAATCAGACATGAGCTAAGTGTTACCATTCACGAAATAAGCACTAGTTGAAAAAAGAAACGTTAGATGGCGGACCCTTTACAAAGTTTTTAAATCCTATAGGATCTCTTAACTCTACAAATTTAAGATGTTTTATTTTTTATTTTGAATCTGCTGTTTCTTTTTGTTTTTTTTTTCTTCTCTTTTATATTGTTGTTGTTGTAAATGTTATTGTTTTAATTACCAATTGTTAAAACTATTCATAAACACACTTAATCTTTATCGACGGCAATTTGCTAACAATTTATTACGTGATAATCTGTACGCACGTACGTACGTATGTATAAAAAGTTACTCATACGCAACCAGCACAATAGTAATAAACAGGAAGAAAGAATTCAAAAAATAACTCACCTACGTACTCTGGTACTCTCGAACATGTGGCACATGATTATGCAATACTTTACCTGTGAACTTTCAAAAATTGTTTGTTTTTGTTGTTGTTGTTTTTTTGTTTTACTTTGGTTTTTGGTTTACATTTATATTTGTACATGAGTATGGGTACATGGAAGTGTATCTGTTCATTTTAGAGATTTCTAGTGAAAGAGTTTGTTTGTAACGAGCTTTTTCTGTTGTTTATCCATTTTTCGATATTTTTGTTTTGGATTTTGTTCTGGGTTTTGATTTCGTTTTTTGTTACTCTACGTTTAGTTTTTATTGTCTTTACTTTTATTTCCGAATATATTTTTCACCCTGAACTTTAAAACTTTTATTAACTAAAAATAACAATCCATTCTAATGATAATGATCATGATGATGATGATGTAGAAAAAAAATCTTCATTATAAATTTATGTTCATATCCAACGGTTTATTGGACAAATGAGTGCGTAAAGTGTAAAACTTGGCGTTGAACACTAGTTGGAAAAGTAAGTTTAATTGATTTTTTAGGTGAACCTTGATACTTTCTTAACGACTGGAGAGATTGACTGGCTGAAAATGATTTTATTTTCGTTAAGCCAATAATGTAACATTGCTGAAACAACAAGCAAAATTTTGAACGAATGAATGAAAATGAACTGCGCTAATGAATATATGTACATACATAGGAGATGTTGTGATTGAAATATTATGTGCACGAGTGTTGAAAGTTGAAAGAATTTGAACCGCATTAAGTTTTTAACATTTGCTAACAATCAGATAACATTGTGTCCAGTAAAGGTGTGGACATTAAAAATTTCTTGTGGAATAGGTACAAATAAATAATCAAATAAATATATTTGCAGAGATCAACTACAATGTTTATGTTACCTACTACCAGGAGGTCTTCCGTCTGATCCTGGTATAGATGGGCATTGTTCAGTGATGGGCAATATGTAGCTATTGCGGTAATTGCCTGCTTCACATGGGGATTATGTGCTTCGGTATTTCATTAATAAATCCATCGATTATTTATGATGATTTATGATTGTTGGCTCATATTTTTGTATTCTTTTGATATATTTTTACTCATTGTTATTGTTAGGATTTTGGACAGTTGCTTGCCTTCTTTCCTTTTTCTTTTTTTCGTTGTTTTTGCTTTTTTTGTGGTTGTGTTTATATGAAGTCATTCCATGTGCTTATTATTGGCTTTTATACCTTTATTGAAAGTGTGACTTGGCAATATTTCAATATTTCACTAAAGTAAAGTCATCTCTAGAATAAATACATGAAATAATGACGAAAAGAAAGAATAAAAGTTAATTTGCTTTGGTTGTGATGTAAGTCGGTGTACTGACCATGTGACTATGCAACATACATATACCAATACATACATATGTATGTATGTGTATATGATATTGGAACGATGCTTTTTATTGAGTTTCGGGGGCGTATTGGTTAACACATTTAAATGGAATTGAACTTTGGAATGCCACATTTTATTTATTGTATATTTAATTTCATAACAAATTTAAGATAATAAAAATCAATCTCGATATAAGAGGTGAACAAGAATAATTAGTTTTAAATTCTTAACATATTAATTGCAAACATAAGTGATGAGTTTCGAATTCTAATTCCATTAAGTGTGTCATTTTAAAGGAAGATATTTTATTGATTGAATCTTTGGCTGTTCGTATTGAATCTTCTTAATGGTTGCAATGGTTTTACAGTTAGAATAAAAAGCAGTTTCTAATATTTTAAACCTGATCAATGAAAAGTGAATATTTGGTTGAGTTTTATTGGATTTTAATGCTTAAATAAGTTGATAAATACGATTAAATGTTGATTAAATTACTTAAACCATCTGCCATCTAAGTTATAAGTTCTGTAATGTATAAATGTACGCAGATGATGTTCAGCTATGCACTAGCTGCTTGCCATCTGAAATTACAAATTTTACAAGAAAATTAATTGTGATCGGACCACTATTTTGTGGTAAAACGCTTGCCATAATGCGAAATCTTATCATATGTTAATGATTATCATTTGTTAATCGTATTATTTTTTCTACATAATCTTATAAATTTTTTTCAAATTTTAATCATATTTTTAAGTAAAATAATTTTTTAAATAAAATTTTCAAACTTTATAATGCTTAAGAGAGAATATCTTGTTCATGTTGTACTGCATTTATATTTATATTTAAATAAAATTAAATTAATAAGAAAAAAAAAAAACATAATCTATTGATTAAGAAATTGTATATAATTATAATTATTTTTTGTCCACGAGTTGTTTATTAAATGTTGTTGTTTTTTTGTGTTATTATTTTCTTCTTTATATGCTTTCTATTTTGTTTTTTTTTTCTTTTTGAGTCTACTACATGTGCATTTAAAATAATAAATGAAAAATGATGGTATAAAGACGATTTATGATCGCGTAAAGATGTCCAATAATTTTTCTTAAATTAATGAAAATATTTCATTGTTAGTGTTCTCCATTCAGTATCATTTCTATACTATTTTCGCAGCTTACATTATTGGGATAAATTTCAAATTGTTTCAATATAACACAACGTAACTGCTAAAGTCGATTGGCTGAATTCATTTTCGAATCAACTAAAGGTAGAAAATGTTTAAAATACTGAAAATAACCATAAATTCCAGGAACTATTGTGTTTCTATTATCCTAGACAAATGAGCACTTTTTTCATAATTTGTAGGAATTTATGTTTTATCTCAAAAACCTCTACAACACCGCACCTCTAAAAAAAAGACAAGGTTTTAATGGTGATTAAATTTGTTAATCTAGAAATTTTTTTCCAATTTCAAAAATATTATGTGTTTATAATTCTAAATAATTAGTTGTTTAATACGGCATAAGATGTTTTGTAAAATAATAATAACAATAATATCCCCGTTTTTGTAATTTCTTTTCGCACTTTCTTTTTGGTTTAAATAAAATACCAATCGTACATACATACTTACATACATATTGAAGCTCACATGTGCGGATGCAATAATGTGTGTGAGAAACATTAAATTATTTGTTGCCATTCCGCTATGTATCTTATCAACGGTATGATCAAAAGGGATTAAAAACAGACTCAATTATTTTTAATCTTCCTGTCGCAAATTAATGTTCACCTGAAATTTATTTAAAAGTGTTACGATTTCAGATATCATAATGCTCTCAAATAACATTTTTTTTTCTTTTTTCTTTGCACTATTTGCGTGACAATAAAAAACAATTAAAAACACTCTTTGACATATTCGTGCATTATTTGTGAAATTATAACTAAAAATATACAAATTCATATATAAAAAGAGAACACCAATATGTATATGTACATATGTATGTACATATACTACACACATATAGTATGTAGATATGGTAGACTACAAACGAATAAATAAATAAGAAGAATGAAAAAAAAATAATGATTATAATCGTTGTCATTTACATAATTTAAATCCTTTCATAAAATCAGTTTAATAGGATTACGTACCAATATTAATTAAACACTGATTATATTGTCAATATTAACAATTAAATTAATAGGAAAATTAAAATTTTAATATAAACACAAACATACACACACACACACGGATATGTACATGCATATATGTATACACGTGATCACACATGCAATACTAATAAATAATAAATATTATGAGGTAATAATCCAAATCTACATACACTTACACTCACATTTATTTATTTAAAACTACATACATACTCGCGAATACACATACATACACTCACAATTAAATATGTAATCGTATTTAGTAATGAAGAGTAACAAATATGGAAATAGTTAAAGTGGAAGCCGACGCATTTAAAGAGATCGACATATTGTCGAAATTCAATTGATCCATTTGCTTATAACTGTTTGTAGGCTTATTGCCCATCGTCGCACTACTTCGCCGCATTAACGGTTAAGTAAGAAAAATACTACAAAAATTATGTACTCGTCTTTTCTTATATATTTTGTTTAATGTTTTTTTTTATTTTTCTGTTCTGTTTACGCACATTCAAAAAATCACATTTGCACATATGTACCATACATATGCATATATACATATGTGTGTATGTATAGTATTTAAGTCGTTAACACATAATGCTTTCTCTCACATGCATGCGTACGTGTATGTGTGTTGTGGCTGTTTGGTATGCCACAATACGTTTGCATAAATGTTGACTGTGTGTAATGTCGCGTGTATTTTTGGTTTTGTTAACTGATTCAGTTTATATGTATGTGTATGCATATGCGTAATTGTCGTGCATCACGTTTAATTTTTATATTTTTACTCACAAGCCAACACAAATTAGCACAGTATAAGTGCGTGTGTATGCGAGTGTATCTATAGCATCAACATGATCATTGCATGAGTATGCAATCATTATCATCATCATCATCATCATTACTATCGTCAGGGTTATTATGATTGGTCTATATAGGGTATGATTTTCCCATTAGCTTAACGTGTGTGTAATTTTGCAATTTATTTAATGAGACTAATTGCATAATGATAGCGTACATATGTACATCACGCATAAACTCACACACACACAAAAATATATATATATTTTCATTTTTACAATAGAGTATACCCCTAAACCTTTTTTTAAACGGTAGAAACGTTCCAGTGGATACCGTGTAAAAAAAAACTCGTAAAAAAGACAAATATTATGTACATATGTATGTAAGTGTATAAACAAACTGAAAAGATATACATACGATTGATGCAGCAGCCTACATATGCCTATAAAATTGAATAACTTTATAAAAACGCACAGATTTAGTTCAGTAGTATACACAGAGTTTTTATTTTATTTCATTTTATGATTATAAAAACTCTTAAGACAATTAGGAACGGAATTATTTTCAAATAAAAATTTTTTTTTATTTTATTCGAAGTCAGTTTCTGATAGCAAGCGCATTCTCTTTTGCTGGGGTGGCTCAATATCAGTCTCGTCAGTAGAAATACTTATTACTTCTACATCTTCAGAAGCTGCTTCTGGCGCTGGTTTATTTCTTTTGACAGCAAATTCTGTTATAGTGCGTTGTGATCCAACTTTGGAAAGCTCTTTATAGAGCTCTATGTATCTAGTCATACATATTTTGTATGCACAAGCTGAGAGTTAAACGGGATTAAACGATTTTATCCGTATAAAAAGGAGCGAACAAAAAAAAAAAAAAAGTAAATTTGTTAAAAAAAACCGTGTTATTTCAAATTCGCTTAAAAAACCGTGTAAAAACAGGTTTGGGTGTACATTATATGTGCCTAAATGCATGCTTCACACACAACACACAAATTTATAAATTAATACACAAGAGCCTCTCACATTCGCATTCACACACACCCACTGTAGCTGATGTCTCCATCAGTTACAGTTTTCTGCTCTGGAAAAAAAAAATTCAATAAAAAAATTAAATTAAAATAAAATAATAAAATAAAATTAAAAATAATAATGATTGTTTTAATAGACTTATTACCGAAATGGATCGTTTCATTTGGGTGTTTTTTTTTGTAATAGCAAATCCACCCTCCCCTAAATGAAGTTAAATTTGTTTGAAATTCTTTTCTTTCAGTTGCTTTGTTCGGTGGAAATTGCAATTTAAAAAGAAATTTCTTTGACTTCCATTTAGTTTTCCTTTAAGAAAGTTTTATTCATTTGTCATTATCCATTTGGTAAGTGTACAAAGTATGAAGGATAATATGTAGTAACAGTAACAATAAAAACAAAAGTCTGTAGTAACTTTCGGACTCCTAGACGTCGCGTCACTAACAGTGGTGATGACCTAAGAAAACTACAGTATGCCATAGTATGGAACTCTAAAATTTGTTCTTCTTTTTCATGATGCATGGTAGTGCAATACGTTTACTGATGCCATGTAGTGTGTGGCCCACTGTCAGTCGCAAGTCGCAGATATTGTGGTATCTTTTACCATTTTTCATTTCATTTTAGTTTTACGCTGTATCTTTGGTTGCATTTGCAAGAAAGAGTATCTATTTGAAACATTTAGCAAATGCATGAATTTCAATTCAATTTAAGCACATAAAGTGTGGCTGCAATTTCCTCTAATTAATGTTGCATAAAGTCATTTCCGTTTAAATCGTAAAGCTTAACTCCTATAAATATTGTGTTGGTAGTTTTTTCTTTTCATTTTTCTCTTTCAATTCAGTTTTAGTTTCTTTTTTCCATCGAATCCAAGTTTAATTTCAAAGCATTTGTTGTGGTGTCTTGGTGTGCACTTTTCAGTGCTTTTTAATGTATTTACCAAGCGAGAGAGATAGAGAGAGAGAGAGAGAGAGAAATGCGAAGAAATGAGGAGTAGAAGAAGAAAAGTTTTAATTTTATTAAAAATGAAAAGTATATAAAAAAGGAATTACTTTAACAATGGATAAGTTTCATTAAGCTCACCTTTTTAGTTTTCTTCCATTCTTTATTCCATTCGTTAACTTGTTTTGGATTCAGTTCAAATTTCTTTTTCCCCATCCGCTGTTCCCATTCGGTTTTATAATTCATTATAAATATTTATCGTGCGTTGACTTAACGAAGATTTGGAAATTGTTTCACTTAAACTAAATGCTCCAAATAAACTGTTTTTCTGTTTGTTGTTGTTTTCAGTTGGGCCAAAATCATGGAAAAATTATTAAAGAATTTTAAACTATTTTTTATTTATTCAAACAGTAAACAAAGAAAATAATTCAAGAGCAATGAATGCTAAAGAAAAAGAAAAAAACAAAACAAACAGAAATAGAAATGAAGTAAAGTCTACTAATAAATACTAAATTTCAAAATGCATCTGATTTTGTTGGTTGGTTTAGCGGTTGTTGCTACACTTGCATTATAAAAGGCTTTTCAATAAGATATTCTTCTTTTGAAGATACAGCGCAAGAAATTAATTTCGTAATAATATTCTGGCAATTGTAACTAGAAGCAATTAATATATGTATATATTACTATTATAAATATTACTGTTATGGACGCAAGTTGAGAGTTATCGTTGGCCGAATTGAAATGTTGTAATTTTATGTGAAAGATGACTAGAAACAAATTCTTTTTATCCTTTTTATATAACGGTAATAAATATGTAAACCGTAAGAATGGAAATAAAACTCTAATCCAAGTACAAAAAAACAAAAAAAAAAAAAGTGAAATGAAATGTAAAAATCTTGGTGTGGGTACTTTACTTATGACCGACACTATATGTAGGTACCAAATCACAAATGAAATTTGTATTTTGTTTGTACGTACATATGTATATGTATGTATTTGCTTTTGTATTTTCCTGATTTTTCTTCGTTCCGCTTTTGTTTGTTTATGAATTTGTTTTTCTTGGCTCTCGTGCCAGAGACATTTTAAATTGTCAGAAAGAGAGAGAGAGAGAGAGAGAGGAATATATTTTATTGTTTTAGGAGGTCATCTACCAGACACTTGTCACATCAATTAAAACATACAAGTGGTTACGACCAAACGGCCAATCGACTGACCCGTTTTCTTATACATACATACATACATAAATGTAAATAGATAACACTTGGCAAGTGTATGTGTGTATGTTTGTGTAAATAAACACGAAGATACGAGCAAAGCACACAGTATCTGTTAATATACAGTAGCGAGCATAAAAAATGCAACGCTAAGCAGATTGATCTTTATGTGCGCCTCTTTCAAAAAAATAAGTATGCAATTTAAAAACTTTTTTTTTATTTTTATGCTCCACAAACTTAGTTAACAAATGCAGGTTACAATATCAAAATTTTTCTATCCACTTATTTTTATTTTAACATTTAAGAAAAAAAGTGCCAAATTTCAGCGAGCAAAAAAAATGCAACGCTATGTTATTCATAACTTTATTTAAATTAAATGTAAATTCTTACAAAATGTTGGTTAAAAATATACTTAAAACTAATACTTGGTTGCGTAGCCTTTATTTTCTATTACCGCTTGCACTCTGGAGGGCATAGAATCTACTAGGGGCACGATGGTGTGTAGGGGTATTTTTTCCCATTCTGACTTCAAAATTTTTTCTAATTCCGCCAAATTTGAAGGATTTTTCTTCTTAGCTTCCCGATCTAAAGTCTCCCATAGGTTTTCTAAGGGGAGATGGTGACGGCTAATCCAAAATTTGCACATCATGGTCGCTTAGGTAGTTACGAACCAAGCGACTAGAGTGCTTCAGGTCATTGTCTTGTTGGAATATGCTGTTTGGTGGCATTTTTTCCAGAAGATGTAGGGGCATATTTTCTTCTAGGATCTCACAGTATTTAGTGACATTCAAGATACCATCGATTTTCACCAACGGATCAACTCAGTCATGAGGAAACGAACCTACCAATAAATTCCATAAAATAAAGAATTTCGGTGAAAAACAAAAGTAACTTACCCCACACCATTAGCCATGTTTTACTGTTGGTAGCTGCTATCTGGAAGAGTATCTCTGCTCAGGCGGTCTTCTAATATATTTTATCCCATCAGATCCAGAAAGATTAAATTTACTTTCACTACTAATGGTGTGGGGTAAGTTACTTTTGTTTTTCACCGAAATTCTTTATTTTAAGGAATTTATTGGTAGGTTCGTTTTCTCGTAACGGAGTTAGTCCGCTGGTGAAAATCGATGGTATTTTGAATGCCACTAATTACTGGGAGATCCTAGAAGGAAATATGCTCCCACATCTTCTGGAAAAAATGCCCCCAAACAGCATATTCCAACAAGACAATGACCTGAAGCACTCTAGTCGCTTGGTTCGTAACTACCTAAGCGACCATGATGTGCAAATTTTGGATTAGCCGTCACCATCTCCCCTTAGAAAACCTATGGGAGACTTTAGATCGGGAAGCTAAGAAGAAAAATCCTTCAAATTTGGCGGAATTAGAAAAAATTTTGAAGTCAGAATGGGAAAAAATACCCCTACACACCATCGTGCCCCTAGTAGATTCTATGCCCTCCAGAGTGCAAGCGGTAATAGAAAATAAAGGCTACGCAACCAAGTATTAGTTTTAAGTATATTTTTAACCAACATTTTGTAAGAATTTACATTTAATTTAAATAAAGTTATGAATAACATAGCGTTGCATTTTTTTTGCTCGCTGAAATTTGGCACTTTTTTTCTTAAATGTTAAAATAAAAATAAGTGGATAGAAAAATTTTGATATTGTAACCTGCATTTGTTAACTAAGTTTGTGGAGCATCAAAATAAAAAAAAAGTTTTTAAATTGCATACTTATTTTTTTGAAAGAGGCGCACATAAATATTAATTGGCTTAGCGTTGCATTTTTTATGCTCGCTACTGTATGTATGTGTCTGACTGAATTTGTCTGTTTGGCTGTTGTGTGAGGCAAGTCCGTCTTGTAGATGTTTTGAACCGACGACCATTTACAGATAAACGATGACATTTGTTGGTCATTCAAGTAGTGACCACACAATGATTGTGTTTTGTGGTTATTTGTAATTGTTTTTGCTTTTGTTTTTGTTGTTTATTTATTTACACCAACAACTAGAAAAACAAATAAAACAATAAAGTATATATGTATGTATGCATGTATGTATATATGTATGTACATACATATTATATGAGAAATATATGAGAATATGTTCTTTGATTTTCTTTCTCTCTTTATGTAGTCTCTCTCTCAGTCACTCTTTCGTTCACACTTTATGTCGTAAATAAATTTTTAATGTTTAACTTCAGGAAATTAAAGTAAATAAAAAATGAGAAAATAGAAATGAAACTGAAAAATAAAAATTGAAATAAAAAATAACAAATAAATAGAAAAAGGAAAAGTTCTGCACACATATACTAAAATTAAAGAAGATAAACACGAATGAAATGAGAAGCAAAAGAATAA
Organism: Sarcophaga rosellei; assembly: GCA_930367235.1. Classification (NCBI taxonomy): domain Eukaryota; kingdom Metazoa; phylum Arthropoda; class Insecta; order Diptera; family Sarcophagidae; genus Sarcophaga; species Sarcophaga rosellei. Next base: position 664,150 of record OV884017.1, on the reverse strand, counting down.
TAGTAATAGTTTTACGTGTTAATGTATCAATTCTATTTCGAACTTATATTGTATAAGGTACGTATGTATATGTATGAACATGTGTGCATATATTTCTATGTACATAATGTAAGTCTATTGCATTTTTAAAACGAAACAAATATGTATAATATTATTGTGCATATCTATGTATTTGTGTGTTTTAGTGTTTGGGTGTGTGCGTATATTTGAAATTGTTATTTTTTACGATTAACCAATATAAACTTGCATGTACATGCATGTGTGTATGTGTTTATGTATTAGTGTGTTCTATGTACGTATATCTATTTAGTCATAAAATTTAATATCATTCTAATTTATTTGTCAAAGACTTTTTTATCGCCTGATTTCATTGCTATTTAACATTAATTTATGAGATTTTTGTCGCTGTATGTTTACGTGACTTTATGACTTTTGACATAAATATGTTGCAACATATTAACATTTCATCTGCTTTAACTTGCTGCACGATACATGAGACAAGTATTTTTTATAGCCTTCCTCTACCATCAGATTTCTTAAGATTGTGTGTGAGTGTGTGTGTGTGTTTGTGATACAATTTGCCTGTAGGGTAAGGATGTATGCGTGTATGCGAATTTTAGAAAGTTTTCTTTTTTTTTTTGTATTCGCTTGCGTGTATAAACGGTTTATTGAATAGAAAAAGAAATACATATGGGTGAGGGAGGGGGGAATTTAAGGTGGCAATTTTTAAAAGAATATTTGCTTTCCTTGCTTTCACATTATTTTCCTTCAGATTAAACTCTAAGTGTGTAAGAAATTTACGAATTTCTTTATAAATCGAACATTTTAAAAATAAACTTGAATTGTTTAATACGAAAAGCATGTAGAAAAGCGTTGCTTGCTATTCAAATGTTTAAATATGAGAAGGGAAGCTAGTCCTAAACAGCATAAGTTTAATTAAAGATTTTGAGCTTAATGATCTTATTGAAATTGAATTCGTTATAAATTTATGAGGCCTTTTCCATTACAAAAGTTATGTCATATATACACATATTATGCTTTGACAATGAGTATCGTTTTACTTGGGCATATACGTACATTAGTAAGTGAATGATGAGATTACTTCTGGATGCAGTTTTTGTCATTTTGAATAAATATTTTCTTCCTTATTTCTTTTTGTTGCTTTTTCATTTTGAAAGAATCAGTGAGAGAGCTATTCGGTGTATGCTCATCGGAAAATTAAAACTAGCCTTTCTATTGTGTTTTTTATGTGTTTTTACTGTTCAATATCTTTCACATTCTCAAAGTACTCTTCTACTACTATTGACGTTTCTATTTCTTTATGGAAAATCATAGTAATCAAATTCTTTTTTCATAGACCTTCTTTGCGAAGACACGCATCGCGTTTCAATTTTCGCAATTCGATTGTTCTTTCAAGACAATTTCGCTGGTTTTCGTGTCGCGTCAACCAATTGAATGGGATGAGCTAAACCTGTTTCCCTCATTGCAATCACGTAAGCCGCATTTGTAGAAGTCTTGCGGATGCCAGAAATTGTCCTGAGGGTGGATCCCCTGTAGACTGCATCTATTCCCGCCCTAGAGATCTTCTTATTCATAGCAGCCCATATAGCAATCGATCTAACCATATTCATCAGCAACTGCGTTTTCTGCTGATTAGGTTTTCCCAGGTTAGAGTGTAAGTGTTGACGCTGCACAATTTCCATCATTTGCGTGTTTTTTTTTTTGTCATGAACAAGAGGTGTAAATTTTCAAAAGACACTTATTTTTTATCATATCACGATTCACGATTATTGGTACTTATGTACTCAAATCCTTTGAACCAGTGTCCCTTTGCGCGACTAAAGAAGGTATTACCTCGTGGAGGGCTGTTTTGCTGTAAAGTTTTCTCACATTATATTTCGCCTTTTCATCTTCAACCTTCGGAATTCCAGCATAACTTCAGCCATACGCTGACTGTACTGACTCCATAGAATTCTAGAATTTAATGTCTCCGTCATTAGCTGGAATGACCCTGAACTTGTTGGTCCGGGTGATCTTAATCTCGGGCAGCTTATTAGCATCTGCAACTTCGTCCTCATCCACACGGTTTGGGCATATATAGAATCTGTCATCCAGACTAGTTAGGTACCAGAACGCGTATAAGTTCAGATCGCAATGTTTGTTTTCCAACCAGGGAGTTATATTAGATAGAAAGTGAAATGTCCAGCTTTCCTTTACCATCATATGAGTGTGTGTCTGTGTATGTGAGTGTATTTGTATTGAATGAATTATCATATTTAATCTTATTTTGTATTGTTTATGATAAACATAAATAAATAAATAAATAAATTATTATAGTTTACATATAATCGTATTGTTTTTTATTTATTTTTTTTATTGTCTTATTTTGTTTTCGTATTATTTATCCATTGTTTTGTTTTATGATGCTGATGATACAGACTTGTATTGCATTTGTATGTTTATGGGTATGTGATTGCGTATGTGTGCGAAAAAATATAAAAGAAGCTCATTATGACAGATACAACAACAACAACAACAACAACAACAACAACAACAGCGACAACATTAACACGACGAATTACAAATGCAACACCATAATTAACATTATTGACTGTAATGAATGTCAACTGCATGAAATACTTTAATTATGATGTCAATTGAACATTGCTTTCTTGTTTTATTCTATTAAAAAAATATAAATAAATACGGAACTCATGTGTGAATACAGTGAAATCGTTAAAATTCTACACGATTTATTTACCAGTTGTAGGGCGTATTTAAAGCAAAAGTTTTTTTTTACGTCTTCTCTTTATCATTTTTTGGCTACCCCTTTATGGAAATCATATCGTCACTAATTTGTAACGTTTAAGAAAACTTTAGAAAAATACTGTTTACACTTCACCATAATGCAATACGATGTTATTTTGTTATCTTTCCAGTCTGTTGCGAAACAAATATTTGTTGGCACCTAGAGCAAGTGGCCAGAATAATACAATTTTTTTTTAACAATTTAAGTTGTTGAAGTTTCATTTGCTTGGTTTTTGTTTTAAGGATAGCGGCGATTTTCGTCTTTTGCTTTTGAAGTACCATTTTCACATCGCGTAGTTAAACCGGACGGAACCTATTAAACTGAATGCAATTAAATTATAGTAAATTAATCGTCCTGCATTGTTCCTTATAAAATAATATAAAAGAGAAATAAAATATAATTTTAAAACTTAACTTGTACAGTGTGGGATTGGTTATATACGTTTTGCTTTAATATCGTTTATGTGTTGTTGCATGAATTTCTGTGAAGATTCCCGTTTTGTCTTTGGTTTAAGAAGAATATTTTCTGTTTGCCAAATTACTTTCAAATAATTGTTGTCAACACCCCTTTTCACTGTTCAGTACCACAAAACACCTGCAGGCTCTTTGAAATTGTATCTGTCTGAGGACAATGGCAGAATTCAAATTTACTTCCCATTGTCAACCTTAAAATGTTAGAGGAAAAGATTTGTCGCATTACCCTGTTCCGTTCGCTTGGCGAAATTAGTAAATTTTACATAAATTTTGTGTTTTTAGATTACGGAGCACTGTAGAAAATTGTTATGGTGGCAGAACCGAATTGTTTACAAACGTGGTAAAGAGTGTTGAAATCTTGTGATAAAGGTCTATTTTTTTTTATATTTTTGTTAAATCTCCTATTTAAGAGGATTTCCACCTTATTCAGAAAAAGAATTCAAGTATTGTTTAAAGTTCTTCATTTATTCTTTCATTCAATTTCAATATCACAAAATTAAGTGGCTTCACTTTAAATTAATCGGCTTCTTTTTCAGCACCTTGTAAATAACAAAAAAAAAAAAAAAAACGAGAGATGGAAAAAAGAGATAAATTGTAGCTTAATGGATTTAAATATGAGTTGTTTTTCTTTCTATATTTTTTGTTTTGTTCTGTTTTCGTTTTCGTTTTCGTTTTCTTTTTAAAACTGTTAAAGTCAAAATATGATAATAAATAATACGAAAACCATAAATTTTAATTTTCATTCTGTCCAAAATGACCTGTTAGCTCTAGCCTCTCTACTCTCCTCTCGGGAATGAAAAACATGAACTAAAATGTGAGGAATAGAATAAAACGGTTAAGTCAGCATGGACAAAACAAAAGGGAGATGAAAATAATAGGCATATAGATACGGGAATTATTTGTAAAATTTCTTTTTGAGAATATTTATAAAGTGATTTATGCTTTATTTTTGAACATGTCAAAACTTTGTTTAATAGAGATAATTAGGGTATTTTCATAAAGACGAGAAAATAACCCACTGATTTACTCTTCCATTTACAAATATACTCTTTACTCTTAAGCTACAGCGGTGAACAGGAAAATAGCACGTGAATCCATTAATAGTCGAAAAGAATTTTTATTTGATAAAACTTGCAGATAACGATGGATTTCTTAACTAAACTAAGAACTTTTGAAGAATTAATTGCCTATTTTAGTTTTCTTCTTTGTTTCTTTGCTTTTATTTATATAGTTAGGACTGCAATTACATAAAATTCATGTGTGCATATAGTATATAAAAAATTGATGAATTTCGATGATGTTATCAAGCAATTTTCCCGATCTTTTAGAAGCAAAACTTTTTATAAGGGGTGGAATTGAGTACAAATTTAATGAAATAATTATTTAAAATTAATTAGTATTATAGTTGGTATTGAAAGTCAAAAGTATTTGATCATCATTTCCACTATCAGCACATCTCCTGGGATGGTAGAGAAATTTCAGATGAGATATTTCCTACATGGGTTTGATTTGAAAAATATTTTTAAATTCAAAAGAATACCAAGAGCCACATTGACAAACAATCATTGATCATAACACTCATTGCCAAAAATTAAGTTTGATTTTAATTTCAAAATTTTTTTAAATAACTCACCACATACGATACTAGAATTGTGATCATCGCTTTAAAGCTTAAAACAGCAAAATAAAAAATCAACATTAAGATGTTTGACCTTCTAAATTACTTTCTATATTTCATTCAAATCCAACCTACAACTACCACATACGTTTGTATACAATCTTGAGTTATGCTCGAGATACAACATTTTTTTGTGAATTTAAGACAAAGATCATCATTTGGAGAACGAGCATGATGTTAAGGATATTAAATTCGTCTCTTTTCACTTTTACACATAAAAGTGTTAAAGTTTTTAAGACCTTTAAAGACTTCATGGATCCTATTGTGGACTTCAAATTATAAAAATGAACTCATGAACAAGAACAAGAAGAAGGAGAAGGAGAACAAAATGTTACGTGCTCTGAATAATAATGATAACAATACTGATGATAATGATGATGATGATGATGATGGCCATTTAAGAATAAAATAAAACCAAATTCAAATAATCTTTCACGTATTTTATTGATTTCTTTATTTTAAAAATTTTCTATGAATTGAATCGAATGTTGCCTCTAAATCTCTTTACTTTACTTTTATTGTATATTATTTTTATTTTTTTTTATTGGTTGGTTTTTCTGTTGTTGTTGCCGTTGTACTTTCAATAGACATGCAAACACATACTCACACACACACCCACACACATTCAGCCGATCGAATTTATTACGAACACATGTATAATTTACAACCATAAACAATAAATTTATAAAACAAAGGAAGGGGGGGAGAAACAGGCTAAAGAAATAAGCCGATTCGTATTTTTATTTATTTACTATACGCTTACGGTTACTACAATAGCGATAAAAAGCTAAACGGGGATAATAGTGGTAAATAACGGGTTCATCATCAATACAAACGCAATACGTAATACGATCTGAAGCCAAGCTATTTTTTAATTTATTGCCTGGTGCTTTATACAGAGTGTAAGTTTTAGTTTGAAGAGTATACGAGTGTACAATCCAAGCCATTTATTCGGACACCCTGTCTGGTCTGTTTGTGTGAGTGTGTGCGTGATTTCTTTATTAAATTCAATGAGCGTGTAATAAAAATGGATTGATTTTAAGTTCACTTTTATGGGAATATCTTTCTAATGCTGACTTCTATTAATTTTATTCGCTTTTACTTTTTTTTTATCGTACAATATCATCTCATTATGGTTTATAAGTTTTTAATTCTTTAACGTTTCATTTCGCTTCGCGTTTTCGTTTTTATTTCTCTTAATTTGAATGGAAGGGCGGGGGTGTTGTGGTGAGGCATGGAACTGACCGTTGTTTATATTCGTAAAGTACTTCATTAGAAGTGAATTTTATTTATTATTTCGTACTTAAGACTGCGATATCCTCGTATTTTGTTTATTTTCCTCTGTCCCTTTTACATTTTAAATAATTTCCGTTTTGTTTTTCTGCTACACAAGTAGGTGTTTTGCTTTATATTTTTATTTCATGTGGACCTTTTTGTGATTTTTATTTGTATCAGGTTGAACTTCCACTAGGGTATGACCTTTTTCATGCATTTGGGTGATGGTCCAATGGTAATTTTGTCCCTTGGCAAATGCTTGAAGATGTGGATGAAGAGCTGAAGATAAAGTTTTGGCGGTTCGTGTTGAAAAACAAGTCTTAGAAAAATAATTTGAAATCGACTTCACGCATTTTGTAGCTTATCATTGAGTTTACAATGATAATCCGCTTTTAAGGTTAATTTTCTCTTTTTATTTATTATTAAAATTGCTTTTTTTGTACCATTTTTTTCTTATCATAGTAACAACAACACAAAAAATTATTCGAAGAAGGACAAAAAATTTAATTAACATTTGGAAGTATTTTAATAAGCAAAGTGAAAATGGAGGCGATTAGGCTAGTAGTGATGACAACGCAAAGTTGTTTTTTTTTTTTTTGGAGAAATTCAAAAGAAATATCTATGCTTTGTTTTTCATCTTTTCTGGCATTTTAAATTGTAGAAATTTAATTTTGCGCAGCAAACTTGAAAATTTGTTTCTGTTGCGTACTTAGTAGTTTGTCTCGTATAAAAGATTGTTAAATCTCAAAAAGGACTGAGTATTAAAATGCTGTGGCCTTCGGCTTTAAGACATTACAATATAGTGAATCCTATACACTTAGAGGTGAGGAGATGTAAATAAATAGCGTTTAGTTGGTAATAATTTCCTTTTAATCCAGTAGATATGCCCAGCTTTTATTTGATTAATGTGGAAAATATTACATTTGACACCCACTTGTCGTATGGGTAATATCAATTTCGATACATTTCTTTTTATTGGGCACATGGGGCGTATGATTGATATGTATCTAATCAAAGTTCATTCTTTTATGCCTCACACGCTTCATATATTAATGGAAAGGCGGCTAAAACATGTCTATAAATTATATTCATATAAAAAATAAAAGGAAAATAGAAAACTAATAATAAATTTATCACACTTACACACATACACACTTATATGTAGATACGTAAGATATTAGCGAACTATTCATTCATTCACTGTGTTATCTCTCTGTTACGTTGCTGGTTTTCTTTGGGGTTTAGTGTGGATTTGTTTGTTATGCTGCTCATGATTTCGCCAATGATTTTGCTTCAAATTATTGTTTAATTAGCTGTTCTGTTTTCATTCAACCACACTTTATTGATTTTTCCTAATTATTTGTGGACCACACTGTCCATTGAATGTTTAAAAAGTTCATTGTCTATTGATGAAATGAATGAACGAATGAACGAATGAATGAATATTTAATAATTGTTATTTTATATGTACTTTACTTCTATGCAAATTTAAATTCAAATGTGTTTCCCTCAATGATTGAATAAATTATTTTAAAATATAAAAATTATAATAATAAAATAAAAAAACTGTGATCTAGTGTAGAAATTCAAATATTTGCTAAACAAAATATTTACTGGAGTGGTGTCCACTCCATTATTATTGGGATGAAATATTTTTTCGAACAGAATTTAGTTGTTCAAAGGCAATAAAATAATTTGTATTTTAAAATATTAAATACATATGTACATACATACATACATGTATCTATTTAATGTATTTTTAATATGGTTGAAATAAAATCAAAATAATAATGCCAATAATCTCTTTCAATACATTGAGAAGGAATTCTTGAAATCTACTTCTTGCCGAGATTAATTAATAGAGAACACAATATGCCTTGTTAACACTACTGGAAAGCGTATATTTTTTTAACTTATGACTTTATTGAATGCAAACGGTTGTATCTCAATCTACAAATTTGGGTTTCGAAAGTTGCAGAGGCTAACGTTGAAAGAAGTGTTCCGTTCTCTATAGATATTACGAAAGCCTTTAATAAATAAAATTAAGAAATATTTTATAGTAAATACACATAACCTATTAGTGATCTGTTGTCGTTCTAGTCTAGTAGGCAGGCATCACCAACGAAAAAAAAAAATATTTAATCGGCGACTTCCTCCCAGCAGATTTCTGGCAAAAACTCTGAGAGTGAATAAAATTACCTTGAAAACTTTCTCCAACATCTTTCGTTCGGAGTCGATATTAAACTATAGGACCCGCGACTCATGTATAAAATTAATACACACAATATGAGTGGTGTGAGAAGGTAGATCGTACCATTGACTGAATGGTTGTAATATTCAATAATGACACAGTGATACAAACTTGTAATTATCTTTCTCTATTTTTCTACGCTTCCCTCGGATACAAACTCGAATATATGTATGTTCACAGGACTGTTTCGCTAATACGTATAGCGCATTCAACCCAACGACATCGATGTTCGCATAAAGCTCCAATTAAAATGCATAAGACAGCAGGCGCATAGAGACAAAATCAATTTGTTATTGTTAGGTTACTTGTTTTTCCAGACTTCAATCTCTTCTAATATTTAAATTTAATTCATATTCTTTGTTGTATGTTCGTTTTTATAAGATTTCACTGTAAATATATGCGAAATGCAAGTGTAAGTGATTATTTTATTTGTACGTCGGATATGACAGTGAAATTGACTGCGTACATGAGAGGATTGTGTATGGCTGTGTTTGTGTGTGTGTGTGTGTGTAAGTACGACTGGTCGTGTTCATGTAGTAAATGTGATTAATGTCAATTTGTTGCATTTTCATATTAATGTTACAATTTCATATGGTCAACCGCAACATTGAACAGAAGTTAATTTATTATTCATTTTTTTAAATTGAATTAAAAAACAGAAAACAAACAAAAATCGAATGAATTTACAATAATAAGCAATTAAACAAAAGGGTAGACAGGTAGTAGAGGACAACTCTATGAAAATAAGCAGAACAGAAGCAGATAAAAAAAGTAATACAAGATGTCTCATAATAATTTCTCGTTCACCGTTTATAATTTTTTTTTTTTTTTTTTTTGTAAAATTTGAATTAATTAGTGAATGTTAAATAGATTGCTTGTATGCGACATAATGTCAATTAATTAAAGAGTTGCAAATTGACAGGTTTAAAACTTATGAGGCCAATTGAAAATTAATCTGTGAATGACATTAATTGTTGTAACAGATGTGCGAACTGCTTCATTTAATGTTTTTCTATCGAAACCAAACCAGACCATTCACTGCAATTGCCAAGAGCTGAGATTTTTTTATTTATTTTTTTTTTTTTGATACAACAGGATGAAATTAAAAATAAACAAATAAAGAAATTATAAAATTTAAATAAAAACGAACAATAAATAAAAATTATTTCTTGTCCGTGTTAGACATGTAATGGCATACGTTTTTTTTTTTATTTTTTTTGTATGGGTTCGCATCATGTGTCATATTATTTGCACTATTCAACATTATTTACTAACAAACAAACACATGTTTAAATAAATTTAAATTGCAATTTAAATTAAACTTACCATACACATATAAATAAATAAATACACTGTGTGTGTGTGTGTACATATGTGTGTACGAGAAAATGTATATTTATTTGTCCTTAACCTGCCCTGTATACGTACGTATGTATGTTGGCGTTGTATCTACGATTATGTATTTGTTCTTAGTTGCATGCCTGTAAGTTTAAATATTTGTTTTAATATAGTTTTATTTACATTCTTTAATTTTTTGTTTTGTTTTTTTTTTTTTTCTTATAACAAACTTTTCGGTAGAAAATCTAGATACATATAGAATAACTGACAAACTGACTACTTATGCACACAGTTATGCGTTTGTATGTATGTACATGAAATATTCATTTAAATGTTTATGTAGCTTATGCATGTGTTTTTGTATCACAAACCAGAAATTTAATTAATGGTTATTAAAACAAAAAAAAAAAAAAAACCAAACAAAAAAAATAATAAAAATATATAAATAAATATCAAAATGAAATAAGTAAATAAATAAATAGAAAAAAAGAAAAGAAAAGAAAAGAAACAAAAATGAAAAATAAATGAACAAAAAAGATGAGAAACAAAATCAAACAGAACCAAGAGAATTTTATATTTTCCACAAACATATGTATGTACGTAAATAGCAATTGTAGCCAAACAAATGAACATTCATTCATTCATTCATGCGATCACATGTACAGACATTTATTCGTAGTTAGTTAGAATGGTTTTGTAATGCTCAAATATGCTTTTGTTAAAATATTTCTTTTACATTTATTGAATACTTTTCAACTCGTTCTTCTGTTACTAAGAAAAGGGTACAGACAACATAATAAAACAGAACAACAGAAAAGAAAAAAAAAACCCACACACACACAGAACTTGCTACAAATGTTAAATTCTTTTGAGTTTTCCTTTGTTCTATTTTTGTATTTTAAATGACTAATCAAATAAGTACACATCTCTCTCTCTCTCTCTCTCTCTCTCAATCTCTCTGAATATTTTAAATTTTTATCTGAGAAATTAATTGCCGAAATAATATAACGTTTATCGTAGGACTGCAAATAAATATTTTTCCTTTTATTGTGTCTTCCAAGTTTCATATCCAAAAATAAATCATTCTTTTTGAAAGTGATTCTTTTCCTTTCAAGATGTTGTTTGAATAAAGAAAAAAAAAACCCAGTCAGAAACGAAATTAAATAACTAGTTAAACAAAGCATAAGACACCGTAAGATACTCTATTGTACTCAATTGAAATTGACATGCAGAAATAGTTTACTATGTACTCCTATAATAATTCCAATCTTAAAAAACAAAACAAAACATCAGAAGTATGTTATGATATAATAACAATAATTATGTTTTCATAAACTCAATATTTTAAATGCAGTTATATGATGATGCAGATTGGCAACACTGGTATATACATATGTGTATAAATTTGCTGTTTTCGTTTATTAAATGGCAGAATTGCATTCCAAACGGATGAAATATATTGTACAATAGGGTTTACAATATTCTTTTTTTTCTATTCATTTAATAACATAATATAGCACAACAATATTCATACATATGTATGAATCTTATGAATGAAAGTGCTATGGTAGTAATCAATAAACTTTAAGGGAATAATATGAAAAATAAAATGAAATTATATGTTTTATATTAGAACAAAAGTAAAAACACGTATAAATTTGACTTTAGATTTATAGAAAAAATATTAAAAAACACAAAAAAAAAAACAAAAAATAATTATTTTATAAAAATATACCACGAATTTTTGAAATATTCTGCTGTTCTTGTAATTTACTTTTCGTCTCCCTTATTTCCTCACGCACTCTTTCTGTTTTTTTTAATAGTATTTAGCTAATATGCTTTAAAAGTCTGTTTTTATGAAATATATATTTTGAATTCTCGAATATTTTGTGTTTGCAAATAATTATCGTACAAATATATAATTTGAAAAGGAGGCACAGGACATACATATGTACATATGTATGTACCTGTCTCTTAGGTTGATTTGATAAAAATCGTTTTCTATATCCTTATAGTTTTCGTGTTATTTGTGTTGTTATTTTAATTTAATTGAATTGAATTTTTTTGTTTTGATTCCTTTTGGATTGAGTTGATTATTTCTTATGTGTGGGATTCTTTATGACAATTTTACATTTCATTAAATTTTATGAAGTACAAGAGTTGCGTTATGATTCTTCTTTCTTTACGTTATACTTCTACATATTACGTGTACTATATTCATATATGTATGTATACACATGTATGTATGTAAGTTTACAGTTTGTTTCATTCAGTAATATGACAGAAAACTTTTCGAGGAAACTTTTTATTTTTATTTCTTTTAAGTGCTATTGTTGTTGTTGCTTCAGTTGTATAAATCTTGGATTCCTTTCGTGTTTCCTCGTGTTTTAGGTTTTTTGTTGTTTTGGCCTTAAATACAAAAACAAAATTACTTACTAACAAGTTTAGAGTGTGTATTGATGTGTATGGGGGTGAGTGTGTGTGTGTGTGATTAAATTTTAAAAGGCACACAGACAGACAGAAAGTTTGTTCGTGTTGTATTTTATTTTGTTTGATTGTATTGTTAGAAGGCGTTATTGAAATATTGTAAGTAAACGCCTTTAAGGTGAATGACATGGAAAATTACTTTCGTAAACTATTTACTTTTGCTATGTGTTTTGTTTTCCTTTCAAGATGTTGTATATTTATTGGTTTTCTTTATTTGTTTGGGTTTTTTACACATAAAACGAATCCTTAACAAATTCTGTTACGTTCACCAGAACAAGAATTTTGCCTTTCTTTATGAAACAGAGAGAAAATTCTGTCGAATGTCTAAGGTTAATTTATTTAAACAATCGCAGTGTTTGTAAAATAAATTTAAATTTAAATTCGTTAGTTTTATTCTGTTTGAATATTGTCATGCTGTATGTAGAGCTTATTCTTCGCGCTGGTTACTAATAATTTCATAACTTTTTTGTTTTTGGATCAGGCAAATTGTACAATAAATCGCATAACTATTGTTGTTAATAGTAAATGAAATCTTATACTATATGTAGAGTTTGTTTATAAACTGTCTGTTGACAGATTTATTATCAAGTGCTTTGAACTCTAATTTCAATTGAAATTCAATGTCTTGAGGCCTGTCGTTCCTTCCAAAGGTGTTTGTCACATAGTAAAACCTTTCGTTGAAAATCTTCATTTTCTTTTCTCCAAAGTTCAACTGGAAATTTATATATTTCTGTGAAATTATTAGCGGTGCTAAGTAGCACCCTCTCTGTGGCTTTGTGAAACAATACAAAAAAAAAAGGATTTTAAAGCTGCCTGGCGGTTAAGTGATAATAACCCTGTTAGTTCGCAAATAGCGGTAATACGTACATTCATATATACATACATTATTATACACATAAATGGAAGTTTGTTAGTATGTATGTATGCATGTATGTATGTATATTGTTGGAGATTTTTCTGTGATGTAGGCACTTATAAACATATTAAAAGTAAATGAAAGGTTAACGTAACACCATCATCAGCATTTGCGGTAAAATCCTGCTTAGGATCACTTTGTTCTTGGTTTTATAAATAATGATGATAACGATGATGTTGATAATGTTGTTGATATCCATGTTGTTGTTGTTGTTGTTGTTCTTGTTATCGTTGCTAATGTTGTTGATACAGATGCTGATGATGTCGATGGCTAAAACGATTGCGTCGTTATAAATATGACTGGCTGACAAAAATGCCTCATAAAATATTAAATAAAAAAGAACGAAATACATATACAAAAAAAAAAAAAAAAAAAATACACCAACCATAGAGCGAACGCTTAGCATGTAGAAAATGATGGGATAATAGCTTACGTTAGAAATAGTTGGTTACCAACATATTTACACGCACTTACACCTAAATATGCTCACATGTGTTTATATAATATGTATGCATGTACATATGTATGTATGTAAATATTTGTAAGTGTATGTATGTACATATATATGTACTTGCATGGATACAAGAGTTGTAAATTACCTTTTATCATGAAATATTTATAAACATGTGATGAAATACATGAAACATGCTGCGATGGCTTATTTTCTAAACACACATAACGAACACACATCATTTTGAGGCTTTTTTAAATCTCTTTTGTTGGTTTTATTGAAACGAAAACAAAAAAAAAAACAAACAAAAAAATGTGATTAATTGTTTTAGCTTTTATGAGGAATTACATGAGACTTTACGCTTATAATATTTTAACAAATTACACGCCATTTTAGGCAAAATGTTCACAACATTTAAAATAATGTATGTTTTTACACCTCAAAAATATTTATTTTGATGACAAACACTGTGCAGTACTAATTTTTTTTTACTGTATATACACATACATGTGTATGTATAATTTAAATTAAAATTAACTTTTTGTAAGAAAACGCAAAATAAGTTCCTTAGTAGTTAAAGAGTTTTGAAAGCAATATGGAATTAGCGGTGTGAGCCGTATTTTCTTTCAATAATTTTGACAATTACTTACAAAGACTATCAAGAGGGCTGCTCATTTGATTTGCTTAAACAAATGATGCTGCGGAAAACTAAGTTGAACTACGCCTATTAAAAGTGGAGTGCAAATGTTTGTTTGATTTAGCGTGGTGTCGAAATATGCCGTGTAGTGTTTATATATTAAAAACATGTAGTATTTATTTTAATGAATTTCCTTATTTAATTACAAGTTAAGATTGCAAAAGTAAAACCTGTTTTGTTTTTGACATTTCCTCTTGAGCTTTATTCTAATATTATAATTTATGATGTCGTTTTAATTTTCTGTCGTTAATACATCTGTTACTGTTACTGGGAAAAATACAATATTTTTCCTTTAAGTTCCTTCAGTTGCTATGAAAAGTATTGAAATCACGTCAATAGTTTTTGTTAGTCTGGATTTTTAATAAATATCGTTGATGGCATTTTAATAAATATTCTTTCATGATTTTATTTTTAGTTTTGTTTTTTTTTTTGGGAATACCACATGTGTCTATTAGACAACGACCGTATGTTGTGTTATACAGCAATATTGAAATAAAATAATAAAAAAAAGAATGTTGCTTCTTTTTTTATCTTAGCAATATGCGGGTTTATAAGTTTTCTAATAAAATAAACATCCTCTACACATACATACATACATACAAACACATGTGTACATACATATATGTTCATACATTTTATAATTTTGTCTTGAAACAAAATAAGAATTATGAAAAAAAAAAATAAAAATTTTAGTTTTAAACATTGTCTCTGTATAGAAGAGTAAAATATCGTCATATTCTAAAGATTAATTTTCGTTTTTGCAGCTTTTCAATGAATTTTTGTGAAGAATTGTAATTAATTGAATATTAAACAAACGAATAAAAAAGAAAATCCACCGAAGATCTAAAGTGCATTCAATTCAGGTTCTTGTGGAAAATTGTATTTCAAAGTGCCACGTTGTTAAAGAATGAAAATGTATGCAGGAAAACAAACAAAAAATGAAGATGATTGTTAGAGGTAAAGTGGTTTCGTTGAAGGATTCGAAAGGATAAAATAAAAATGAACAAGTGACGACATGTGTTACGGAATGACTGCGGGAAAATGTAAGACAACATAAAAGAGAGCAAAAAAAAGAACACACACACACAGTTAAGTGGAAATGCAAATTTTTTTTACCGCAGGATCTTCATACATACACATTTCAATATGGTGGGTGTATGATTGATTCACTGAACGAACGACTGAAGGAGTGTTTGAGTGTGTGAGTGTGCGTGTGAGTGAGTGACTCTCATAACGAACACTGTGAGTTATACATAGACACGCATTGTCATTTTAAACATGCTGATGATTGTGTTGGTTATTGGTTCTTGGCATTTTGCGAATTTTCCATAACAAATCAAATATGGCGTGACTAGATTCATATTAAAATTTCTAACAAAAATACAACAAATCAACATGATTTGAAATATTGATGTTGATTTGTTCGTTTTATTATTAGTATTTCGACCCCCTGCTCTCTCTCTCTCTCTCTCTCTCCTATAGACCATTCTCTCAACTTTAAAGAGCACTAACACTTACACTCATATACACACGTTCGTGCACCCACTTGTGAAACAACCGTGTGTCAGCATTGAGTTTATATTCCATTCATGTTATTTCCACAATCTAAATAATAATTTCGTATGTATTTGATGTTATTCCATGATTTAAGTAAATTTTTTGAAGCGAAAAAAACCCCAATATTTACCGAATCTGTTTTGAATGTAAATGCTCCCCCAACTTAAATACATATATTAAATGAATTATAAAATAATGAAACTGAAAAACTGAAATTGAAACGAAAACTAAAACTAAAACTACAATTACAATAGCTGCTGTCGCGGTTTAAGACTTGCAAGAATTTTTTAATCTTAAAAAAACAACATTTTGAATACAAATATGAAATATTTTTAACTGAAGTACTTGTATTTACTGTTGAAAGTTAATTTTCTTTAGTTTCAAAGCGACGTACATACTCCAGTCATCCATCCATAAGTACACAAACGCAGCACAATTGAGACGACTGTTTTCATTTAAATTTAAATCCTTTTAATACGGCATTGAAGATAAGTAAACGGTGGAAGATAAACAACAACAATAACATTCTTATTAAAACATGTAATATACCAACAGCTAGCGACAACATACACACACACACAAACACACGAGCATACTACAAAAATATTAAAACAATTCATATTACGGTTGTTACGTATGAGTGTAGATTGTAGTTGTAGTTGTTATGACGGATATGGAATCTAAAGTAGATCTCTTTCAGCAATAACAGTAACTTAAGTAGCAACACACATACACACCTACACAGAGAAACAAGTTGCAACTGATTTAAAGTTCCTGTTGCCTTTGAATGTGTAATAAAAACAGCAAAACAGCCATAAAAAACAATAAAAGAAAAACAAAAACAACATCAACTTGAAAGAACAACAAGGAAAAGTGAAAAGAGAAGGAAAGAGTTGAAAAATGTTGTTGATATTTAAGAACGACAACTACGCCTTTGACTCTCTGATGAAGACAATGACGGAAAGGCGATGACAACAACAACAGCAGGGACAATAGCAACGGTAACGACAACAACAACGACAACGAAATCTATGTTTATAATGATATTCGTTTTGTTTTATTTTGTTGTTGTCATTGTTATTGTTGTATTTGGATAATATTTCTTACATTGACACTAAAGACAATATATAAACATGAAAGTATGCTGCGTGTTTGTGAGTGCAAAAGTGTGTGTGTGCGAGCTCCTATGTTGAATGGCATCGCGTAAATGTTTTTGATGTGTTTATAATTGCATTTTACAAATGCTTCAATAGATATTCGCTTCTCTTAGCTTTGCTGACTGACTACAGCAACAAATAATAATGAACGACAGAAAAATATGTTACACGTTCAACAATTTCTATAATTTTTGTTTCATTGTTGGGAAATTCATTGTCATTAACATCCAATGTTGTAATTGTTATTGTGTTGTGTTTGTTTGAGAGTGTTGTTTGTTGTTTTCAGCATGTTAGTGTTGCAAATAGTTTAAACACTCATTCGCCAATAAAGATACAATCAAGACATATTGTTGTCAATTACTTTAAGCCACATTGCAGAAGCAACAACAACACTAACACTAACACCAACAGCAATAACAATACAAACAATATCTTTTGTTGGCATACTTAATTGCAATCAACAATTAGTCGAAACGAAGAAATGAAGAAAATGAAAAGAACACCGAAAACACCAATGCTTGTTTCAATTTCATTGGATAACGTGACGATGACAACTTATTTGAAATTGTGTAAAAACAAAAATATAGAAATTTACTTAGTTATTGTTGTAATTTTAAATATTATTTTATTGACATTGATTTGATTTTATTGGCAAAGTATCTATGTAAATCAAATAACAATACAAAAACAAAGAAAAAAAAAACACAAACAAATTCTCTTCAAAATATTGAGATTTATACTAAGTTCACGTATACAACTTAATTGAGAACAATAGTCGTTTAATTGATAACAATATTTTACCCGTTTAGGTATAATAAATATACGCAATATTCATTAAACAGCTGATAAACAACAACATTGTTTTTATTTTGGTCACGTGTTTTTGTAATTTATGTTTGTGTTTGTTTGCAAGTTGCCATTTTTTTTTGTAGTTGTTGACATTTGAGTTGTCAAATATCAACAGGAAGTGTTCGGTTACTTATAATGTGCTCACAAAACAGACTTATGACAGTGCTGTATTTAAAGTTTTAATCAATATTATAACAATTAGCATTTAATTGATCAATAATTAATTGAGATTTTATATGAAGTATTGAGATCAATATTGGCGTAAATCGCAATTAACGCCAATATTGATCTCAATACTTCATATAAAATCTCAATTAATTATTGATCAATTAAATGCTAATTGTTATAATATTGATTAAAACTTAAAATACAACACTGTCATTAGTATGTTTAGTGAGCATATTACAGTTTTCCGAACACTTTCTGTTAATGTTTGACAACTCAAATGTAAACAACGACAAAAAAAAAATTGAAGGTCAGCAGGTCCACTATTATCAAATTTTTCTTTCTCATCCTTCCGAGAGAATCCACTTTGGAGTCAAAAGTAGTCCCTACTAACCGCAACAGCTGGGCGTTTCGGTCAATCATTAGCAAGACCTTTTGTAATGTTAAATTGTTTTCCATTTTTTCTAAAATGTTTTTGGCACTAATTTTCGCGATTAAATTAAAAGCAATGTTGTTGAAGCAATCAGCTGTTTTGTTTACCAGCTGTCAAATGAATATTGCTTATATTATATATGTGAACACTTAAAATATTGTACTCAAATAACCGAATATTTTATTGATAGATGATGTCATAATATATTCAATCATAATCAATACCACAAAAGGCCCTTGTCAAATACCTGGGTTTACAACTGGATCGTCGTTTAACGTGGAAATCGTTTATTGAGGCAAAATAGGTAAAAATAAAGGTGAAGACAACTCAAATTAGTTGGATTTTTGGAAGGAACTTAATGTTGAGTTTATATTGCAGCGCGCAAAAATAAATTTCTTTGAATGACTACTGCCGAACTGTGCTATATTAAAAATATTAATATTCGTAAAGACGTAAATATTAAAAACGTTTGTTAAAATGAACATCATAAGACATGCTGAAACGTCTCATACAAATTAATGAGTATGTGATATATGAAATTATCCTGGTTATACTTCGACTTCTTAGTCGAAAGCACTCAGATGAAGACAGGACAGGCGAACGTGGTCTAACTTTCTTTTAAATTGAAATATCTGTATAGAACTCTGTTTACACAAATATAATTTGTATTCTTAGTTTTAGTACTAAGATTTGAACACCTATTGTTAGTTCATTGAAATACGACGAACATAAAAAAATAGAATTTTTAATATGGAAAGCCTTCAATTTCCTATAAAATTTTATCCCTCCAAAGTTCCTCCCCTCATTGATATAACCAATACCTATTTCTTTGTATATTCATACCTAGGGACGGTGTTTCTAGGTTGAGATAACGTAGCACCTTTGAACCTACTATATAGACCAATCGCTCTGTTGAAAAAATTTTACTAATGAAACTGTAACAACGAAAGTTATAAAGAAATATTGAAATGCCCAAAGCAACATCAAAACTTATGAAACAATAAACATTTATGACTATCAACATCAAGTGCATTTAAATCTTTCGACAACTATTTGCTAAACATTACAATATAATTGCAAAAAAATCGCAAGCGTTCTTCCTGAGTTATCGATTTGATTAAATTGATTAAAAACAATCATCGATTTAAAGAATTTTCAATCGAATTACTTAATTGCTATGAACATATTTCAACATGATTGAGATGATAGAAATGAATGAGTTAAAGTCTGTTAATTATTGACACGTTTTTTACTTCTAGCGTTACGTTACGTTGTTTATTTCTAGACATTAAATTAAAAAAAAAAAAAGTGAAAATGAAAAAAATTTGAGAATGATAATCAAATGCTCGTATATATTTATTTTTGTTGCCACCAATTCATCAATTTATATTGACTGACTGACTGACTGACTGTTTATTTCTAATTAACACCTCACACTTTTTAATTCGTTTTTTTCTTTTAAGTTTTTAGTGTATGAATGTGGCTGAGGTTTTTTTATTTGAGAAGTTTTTATAAATTTGATTAAGTAGATGATACCATGGCATTTTATGGTCTTTTAGGGTGTTCCAGTAAACAAAGAAAAGCAATGAAAAGTAAAAGTAATTAATTTAATTTAATATGAAATGTATTATGTAGTCGTATCGTATGTTAATCAATTAAGTGCATTACGTAATGACTGGCATACCCTAATGATGTGAGTGAGTGTATAAATTGATGAAATAACAACGCTTGAATGTATTACATGGAATACAATATTTATTAAAAATATTTAAAATAAAATGTTAATTTAACATTTTAACAGGATATACATACATACATTCATAGATATGTTTTTTGGTAGCTATTAATGAATTTTTATACGGTCAAATTTATTTTTTAATTTATTTGTGTTTGAAATGTTTTTCCCTCTTTAGTTTTGCTCGTGCATGTCAGAAATTCGAATTTGTTGAAAAAAAAAAAAAAATATAAATGCATTCATACCGAATAGTAGTTAGTGTATGAACTTGTTTGGACAAAAAAAAAATGGATATGAATTTGATTAAATTTATATTGTGCTTCACCTGCATGCATTTAATAATAGAATACATAATAAAAAATAATTTGAATTTTGTTTCATACGTTACAAAATAATATTTTCTCTACCGACAATGTGTTTAATAAATAAATATACATATGTATGTAGCTGGGAGTATCTGGAAAATAGTGATTTGAGCCTTTATAAACTTTATATTTGACACGCGTTGCCTTCTCTTACTTACATACATATGTTTAAAGGAAATTTGTATGCCAGTAATGATCATAAATTATGTAAATTCTTTAAACTCTTAATACAGTACGTATGTATATCATTTACGTATTGTTAATAATCTTGCCTGTTTCTTTAGGATTATAAAACTTTTCTTTTAGAGTTTAAATGTTGTATCACATTTAGAAAGCTTTTACAACAACATTGTGTTGAGCAATTCGCCATAAGAAATTAACGTACCCTAGTTGCAAAGTATCTATTATTAATGGTAAGGATTTCTATGAATAAATGAAACCATGTATTACGAAAAATTATAACGCAATTGGATAGATTTGTACGATTGAAAGCCTTCTGCGGAAGGGCAACATTTAAAGACTACGACAAGACTTTGGAAATTCAATATTCTCTTACTATAATTGTTAAATTTAATTTAAAAATATGAAAGCATTCTCATGAGTGGTGTTGGAAATCAATTTAATATTGTATTGTATTGTTGTATTTCACACAGGTATCCTGGACTCTTCTACTTAAACCTTGTTGCTGCCTCTATCATCGTACCATTTAAAATCCTTATGGAATTGTAGCAATAGTAGTAGTAGTAGTAGTAGTAAAAACCTCTAGAATAGTCTGCGTCTGATTGGTCCCGACGTTATGCATTTTTCGTAATTTTGTCAGCAAGTGTTATCATTGAAGAACAAAAATAAGATTAGAAGCTAATCTCAGACCGATTAATTGCTATAACAATGTGTGAATTTAACTGTGTGGCCAGGTAAACCTTCAATTTGTGTTTTTGTTTTTTTTGTTTGTTTGTTTGTTTCATTAATACAATTAAGGATTAATCATTTAAACTGACTGGGACTTTTAAAGTTGCACTTTGCGACTTATTTATTTAAGTTGTAGTTGCAGTCTAAATTCCGTCATACGCCTTATTATCTAATTTATGAGAAATACATACAGATGTACATCCGTATATACGTATATGTATGTGTGTATTTATGAACGAGTATGTATGTACTTGCTTCATAATTTGAAATTATAAGAACGAATAATTCTAATTTAAAATTCGTACGTTTAATGTTGAAGAAAGACGAAGTGGAACATGTCAAGTATGCGTCTTGAATTACCTCATACGTATGTATGTAAGTATGCGTATGCATGTGTGTAATGATATTTATAAATATTTTAATATACATGAATGTGTAGATGTTTAAAGTTTGCTCGTGAGGAATTTTTCATAAATTCATTCATTTATTTAGAAATCTTGAAGGGAATGTTGTAATCACTTGATCTCTCTCACAACGGTGAAGTGAAATCTTTGGTTTTATTAGACTGTGTATGCGGGGAAAAAAAACACCCATTTAAAGTAATGGAATGTATTTTTAAAAGATTTTACCGTTATCATTAACAATTTTAAGGATCAAGTATTAAATAATATTCGTCTGTCTAACAAGAACAGAGGGAGAGAGAGAGATCGAGAGATAGAGAGAGAGAGAGAGACTGTATCAAAATCTTTATATTTTTCTATTCGCAATGCAATGTGTAGATTTACGTTAATATGTGCATTTGTGCGAGTAAGTGAACGAATGAATAAGTGAGTGAGTGAGTGAGTACTTTCACGGCATGCCAGGCAGTCACTTATGCTACTTGTATGTTTTATTCGAGTCTCCTTAGAGGCTACACACTAAACAAACGTACCCATATGAACTTCGACACAAAATGTCGTAATACAACTGTGCTTAGGTATGTACATATGTATGTACATATGTATGTACATACGTAAGTATGAAATATATTTAAGAAAACATATGCAAATATATGTACGTAATTATATACACATATGCATATAATTCGTATAAATGTACGCTGCTTATACAATTCATGTAACATTACATGTAGAGTTTGTGTAAAATCAGTTCAGTTCTACTGTTTTATTCAGTCAGTCAGTCAATTTGTAAGTCCGTAGGTTCCCTTTTTATGCAAAACTTTTTAGCATACTCAAGACATACTAATACTAACATAATTCTTCTTTTGATACAACAATAACAACGACAACAACAAACAACTATAACAGCAACAACAACACTAAAGAACTAAATACTTGTATTTTGTCGGATGTAAAGTTTATTTAATGTAATGTGACAAGTGTCTCAGCATTTCGTCTCCATCTATTCATTCACATCACATTGCATGGGCATGGGCATGGGCATGGGAATGGGCATGGAATGTACGTATATTTTTCATATTTTTCATCAAGCTACTGTCATATATAGCGAATCATAAACCATAAGTAACATCTTCCAATATTTATAATAATTAATCGAAATTTTCAAATGACCAATAATCCTTATATGATGTATAATTAATTACAGATTGGTCTCAAGACAAAAATCTTCGGAACCATTTTACGTCAGTTCTTATAAAATCTAAGTTGTTATTCTATTTGAGGATTTGAGTTAATTTGCCAAAAATATTTTCGCAACGAATTCTTATTTCTTTAGTTTTACATCGATATTTGGCATAATTTGGTAAAAATTATTTCGATTGCATATGAAAGGCCACATTGCGGTGAATCTCTGTTGCAATAGATTTCAACACACTCCGATCTCATAATCCTACATAATTTAGGTGCTTATAACTTCCCTATAAATGTTTAATCACTTACGATCAAATGTTTAATTATTAACAGAATAGTGACGCATCTTGTCGTATGTAGTTCGACTGTGAATGAGGCGTTAGTGAGTAATTTTTGACTGAAAGTTCTTGAATTTTGTTTATAGTTAAAGTGTAGTTGTAGAATTCGTTAAATGATTCATTTAACTGTCTAACCTAAGATTATTATTCATCAGCAGGATTGTGGCTTCTGTTCGATTTTAGATATTCCACAAGCTCGTGTTGCATCATACATTCCAAAATTTTAAATTTTTGTGGTGCGACACGCATTAGCACGAAATTAGACTATCGAGGAAGACAAACTGCTAAAGAGCTTGAATAATAGACGAGAAACAGATGCCTTATTGTCATATGAAGATAACAATCTGACAATCACATTAAAAATTAATTGACATTTTGGTGATTGTCTATTTTATGAAGACTTTATGACTACTTAAGGAACATTGTATAGATTGAGGATTATTTTAAAAGTTAAAGAAATTGCCATGCGGTCATTGTATTTCTGAAAGTAATGCTTGGCTGTGTTAAATTCTAAACCTAAACAAAGAACTTATAAGAGTATTCGAAATTCGGTTATGGCGATAGTTATATAACAGCGGCAGGTCTTCTTTAAATCTTTTACATCTTCAGTGTACATATGTAAATATTGGTGTAAATATGTACATAACTGGTATATTTTTTGTCTTTCTCTTCTTTTCTGATTTTCTTAATTTTTTTTTAATCTTTTTTTTTTATACGGTACTTGAACAGAAATTGTTTTTTCTTTTTCTGTCATCATCGTCTTGTGGACGTGTGTATGGGTGTGTGTGTGTTGAAATGCGTATCTATGTATATACATACATACACACACATTTCGGTGTATAATAAGTCTTTACAGTACCACAAGTAGCATAAATACTGGTGTAAAACGTCATCCATATGAGTGTACAAGCAGCATTTAGTAACACTGTTATTTCTGTGGCATATGTAGAGCATGATTTAATTCAATTTCTTGGTTTGCAGTTTTCTACTCTGATATTCATTTTTCTCGTTTTCTTTTACTCTTTTTTTTTTTTTTGCTTTTTTTCTTGTGTTTCTTTTTTTACTTTTTGTTGCACCATGTCACTCGTGTAGTTTTTCCATTTTCGCCTACTTATTGTTTTGTGTTGTTGCATAACATTTGTAATGTAAATAAGTTTAGAGAATGATTGTTGCAACCACTTACCCATAAACTACAGAAGTGAAGTGTGTGTGTGTGTGTGTTTTTTTTTTGAAGCTCAAGTATTTCTTATAATTTTTTTTGCAATTCTCTTAGATTTTTTTGTTATTTGTTATGTTTTGCTTGTAAATGTTGCAAATTGTTTGATAAGATTTTTTTTTGTTTGTTTGCTGACTAAAGAAGACAGGGAAAGAGTTTATTTAATGTTTTTATTATTTTTTTTTAATAATTAATAACTGAACGAATTGACAGACACAAGGGTTTACAATATATGTACATACATATGTATACATACATTCCTACATACATATATGTATGTATGTTGAAGGACTTTGAATTGATTTTAAAATTTTGAAATATTTTCCTCCTGATTATGGAATTGAATATGTGTTCAAATGAAGTCATGCTTTAAGTCACATGCGCTTGTTCATGCTGCCATAAAATTGTGGCTGTTTCTTGTGTGTGCTAAAACGAATTTAAGAAAATTTATTGGTGCCTCCCAAGATATTAGAGAGAAATACAAGTAAAATATTATTTTTATTGTATTTAACAGTAATTGTTGCTAAAACGGATGTCTATGTTCGTTCCAATGTGTACAAGTATGCACCTGCATGTGTATGTTTGTGTGTGTGTATGGTACGACATACATACTATATATTTTATTCATGAGGCTATAAAATTGCTCAATTTTCAGACTATTAAGAAAATTTACGCCTTTTCAAACGAAAGAGTAATGTTCCAAAAACACTTGCCTCACACATACATACATGCATACATATAAACAAAAACTCTAACGAATACATACATAAGTATATCGAGTCACACATTGTGAATTTAAAAAATGAAAATAAAAATTAAAAATAAAATGGCAATAACAAGAAAAAAAGCGAACCAGAAGCATCTCTTATGTGGTGGCATATGGCAGAAGATATACAACAACGGTGTAACAAATGCCACAAGAACCATTACAAGATTTCGTTCAGATTATATTCCTCCGTCGACTTTTCATTTTCATTTTTGTTTCTGTTATTGTTATTGTTGGTAGAAAACCACAAAGAAACCGAACTACAATAAGAAATGGAGAAGGAGCTGCAAAAGAAACTCAACATAAAATTGCATACAAAAAAAAAAAAAAAAAAGAAAGAAAAGCAGAAAAAATGGTACAAAATGAAAGGAAAATAATAATAAAACCAAAATGGAAACATTCTATGGGAGTAAAGTAAAGGAAAGAAATGAAATTATTGCAAATGCAGAAGATTTTTTCGAGAACTGCCTAAAGGTAGTGAGTGGCAGTGAGTATCCGAAACAAAAAAGTCTGAACAAGAAAATCTAAAGGAACCGTTCAAAAGTGGAAAAAGATATTTTCTACTGGAACAAGTGCAACTTTTTGGCTCCGGCTTCTTCATGATTTCATCTTTTTCTTCTTCTTCTGTTGGTAGTCAACCTTAAACTCGTGAAAACAGCAACTAAAGGAGCACAACAGTGGCAGTCAGTAAGAAGAGCACTCTTTGACTTGTGGCATTTCGTTCAAGTGTACGAGAACATAGTCTAACGTTTGGCAACTGTTAACAGTAGAAAAGAGCATATAAGATCCGACTCATAGAAATAAAAATATATGTATGTACTTACGTATGTACATACCTATGGATGGTATTATTGCTAAGATGAAGTCGGTATATTTTTTTGGAATACAAACCATTAATGGAAATAAGACAATAACAAAAAAAAAAAAAAAAAAAAAATGAAACTCTGCAACTGCTAAGGTCCATAAGTCACTTTTTGACTGTAGTTGGCATTGAGAATGTGTTTTATTTCGTAGATAATTCAACTTGAAACTTTCTATAATATTGTTCCGTATTTTTTTGTTTGTTTTTTTTTGTTGTTTTTATAGTATGTGCTTAAAATAGCATAATTTTGTATTATTTTTTGCTTTTGTTCCTATAGGTCATATGAAGATCATGAACATTTCAAGCAGATTTTATTAAATAAAATATCAATTTTTTTCAATAGCACTTTGAATTTGAATAAACTTTTGGATACATTCTGTCCATGTCCGCTGTTGCAATAATGTTCAAAGAAAAATAAGTATTTCGGTCTTTGTGCCTTTTACCACATTTCAGAGGTGGTAAAATTTATTGGATATGTTCTGATGAGCATAACACCTCAGAAATGCATGGTTCTGGATCCATATTCAATTGTATCCATCACCACGGTATAAAAAAGTCATTTCAACCTTTCACGAAAATGAACGAATTCTTGTTATTACGAATCATAATCCCAACAGATATATAAAACAATATTACACATTAATGTATGAATAATTTCAATTAAAAAAGCTTTTTAGAGAAAGCGGCAAAGGCATTTTTCTGCCGACCTATTCTAACTAAATTCTCACCATTGGCTTATTCGTCTTTATTGCACAATAATAATAACTAATAAAAATAATTTATCAATAATATAAGCCAACTGGCCATTTGACATCTGAGTGTTAAGTACTAACGAAATGTTTATAACATTTGTCTTGGTGAATCGAAGTTTCTAACATTGGAACTGAAATGATAAAGCGCGATGTGTCTAACATGTTCCTTTGTCTTTGGAGCCTCAACTATCTCGATCAACATTACATTGTGGTTATCCAAAATTATGTATGATAATCGCCGTTGTCTACTAGGTAGTGTGACGTCTTATTAGACATGAGGCCACGTTTCAAACCACAGCTCAGATATTTTCAATAAAAAATGAAAAATGAACAAATATTTCTTCACCGACTTCCTCTCAGCAGATTTCTGACAAAATAAGAGTGAAATAAAATTATCATGAAAAGTTTCTCAAAAGTCGATTCAAACAACAACATGAGTGGTGTGAGCAGCTAGGTCGTAATCCTGATTGAAGGGTTGTAACGACCAGTTATGTTGTGTGTGTGTCTCTAAAAAATTGTTTGTGGGATTTGTTTGAGATGTTTTTACTAGTAAAAATCTCTTTTGGGCTTCCACGTTATGAGTCGTCTACCGTGTTCATTTCGCCTCCTTTAAACTGAGCAAATGTGTACAAATTTAAAGTAAAGAATTACATCGTATTTTCGAATGGTCTGCAGCTAATGGTCTCGGACTTAATTCGAGATTGACCTGTCACCCTGTTTTGTTTTTGAACGGTCTAAATGGTTTAATTCGCAAAAGCTCACATCTCACATCTAAGCACTTCGCTTATGGCCGTGTATCCTCTATAAACCAATGCTTTATTATTACACGAAACTCGTTTTTATCCATTTTCTTCATACTAACAATAGTTAATAGTAAACAAAATAGAGAAAGAAAAAGGAAAAACTGTAAACAAATGTTATATTATTATTGAAATTTATTTTTTGTCCAAAATTTCATACGTATGAGCATATGTTTAAAAAAAAAAATATTCGCGTTTAATCGGTAATTGGTTAAATTGAAAATTAATTTTATTTTATTTCTCATTAAATGTTGTATGTACGTTTTAATAATGAACAAATAGGAGCGGCTGTGTGTGATAGTGATCATCAGACTGGCTTGAACGTTTTTATTGCTTATTTGCCTGAATATAATAATTACATGACATTGTATACTATACAGATTGAAATAAAATTGTTTTGAAATTTCTTTGTCATTCCACGAATTTTTTGAAAGTTTTGTTTTGTTTTTTTTGCTTTAAGAAAAAAAAAACAACAAGTAATTTTTAAGACAAGGATGTGTGCATATTTTTCCAGCAATTTTTTGATGTTGTTTTTTAACTTCATATTCTTATGCTGTTATATGTACGTGTATGTAGAGAAGAGAGATTCATATAATTTTCCTTACAGATTTTAAAATGTGCATTTGCAAACAAAATTCTTATTTGAAATTGCTAAAATAAAAGTCATTAGGGAGAATCTAAAGTATTGGGTAAAATCGTATTGAAATCCTTGTTAATAATTTCGAATTTTAAAAACAATTCAAATTCGTCTCTTTGATAATTTTTGAATGATTAAATGTTTTCACACACAAATTTTCTCAATTGTTTTTTTCCTGCTTCAGATAAAAGTTCATAATATTTCTGATAGTCTATAACGTTAATGTATTTTTGTTTATCACTGTAGTTAGACGAACTGCATGCTGATTGCCGTAAGGTAAAGATTTCTAATTACAAACTGTTGTCTGTATTTAAAATGATTTTACGATGAGAGAGAAAATTAGAATAAAACACAAACTCTATTTAAGCATATATGTATGTACATACACGTATACACATACATACACATGCCTTTGTAGCCAATTTAAGTATATTCAAATAGACATACATAAATACATGCATACATATACATATGTCTGTATTCTTTGAATATACATAAGTATGTATGTTCTCTATATACATTCATTATGTGATGTGATGTGAGCATCGTCAGTCCATCTTTGTGAAACGAAGTCTGTTTGGTGAATTTTCAATGAAATTTTTCTATGAAAGGATTTACATTTTTCAATTACAATCATTATACAAAAGATTATTTGAATGTCTATGTATATCGGATGGCTAATTAACATTTAAAAGTAAAATATTGATTCCATTAATGTCACATTCTTCTGTCCAATCCCATGCAAATCCCATGAAATCTGGCAGAATTTTAAATTTTGCAAAAACCTTAACAAAAACGTCTTATTTAATAAATTTGTTGCTGAAAGCTGAGTGTTAAACACGGTCTCAATATTTATTGCTTATTTTTATTTTTATTATAAGTATACGAGATATTTTTTCTTGTTTTTTTCCTATGGTCCCTACAGTTTGTTTACCTGAACTTGATAAGTTGGTGTAATTATGTGGCTTTTAATCATGATAAATTAATGCGGAACGTGCAACACATTCTTCTTACTAACTAATGTGCACATAAAATTAATCACCTTTCGGTTAAAAGTTTTTAAAATCTATAAACGTGTGGTATGGTCTAAAGAGAAAGAATGTTTATGTAAGAGAATATTTTATTTTCTTTCCAATGAAAACAAAGGAAAACTATTGATTTATAACCTTCGCCATTTCGAACAAAGAAAACAAGAACAGTGGAACCCTTAAAGGATTTGTCGAGATGATATCTTAGCTATCGTTGACGTTTAACGATTTCGATAGAAATATTTACAACACGCTTTAAAATGATTTTTTTTTAATTACTTAATTTAATTCATTATTTTACAACCTCTTACTTAGGGTTACAAGCTAGCTTTCATACCAGCCATCCTGTTTGAGATTGTTTTTTGTAGCAATATTTTTACTCTAAGAGTTTTTGATGATTGTTTTGAGGACTGATGTGAAGAGGATGTCTGAGATGGAGTTTTATTAACGGGCCTAAGTACATAAGCCAGTATACTGACTTCTAGGCTAGATTTGATTTCTTTTACATGCATACATACATACATACAAATCAGAAATCCATAGATAGTCACTAATTTAGATGAGAATAAACCAATAAAAAATCTTTCAGATTAACATCTAATGATCACTATCTGGGTAGTGTCTGCATTTATTGAGAATAAATAGAAGAACATAACGTTTGGAACATTTGTAACTTGTTTGCCGTTTTCATACTTCTAGCTTATTAACATCATAACACTTACGAAGTTGATGTGGTTATTCCTTATCTTTTTTGGACTCTTTGATATCTTCGTTTCTGCTTGCGAAAATTTACTAAATCCATAAAGTTAGTTTTTTTGATGGTCAGTATACACGGTCAAACATTTTTAATGCCCACAACATATTTTTGGTTGAATTACTTCAATATTTTCTTCTTTTACACAAAACTTGTGCGCTTAACTAAAATCATTTCATTCAATTGTTTCAGTTGTAAAATAATTACAAATGTAATTTGCATTTATTTTATTATTTTTATTTTTAACTTTACTTATTTCATTACAAATCTTAAAATTGAAAACAGTTTTAAACTGTATGAAACAACAGTTGAGAGTTGGGCTTTAAAATTACCCTCATTTTCTATCTGTCGGGGTTGCAAGACCTTTACAAAGTCGTCCGCGTCC
The DNA here is from genome assembly GCA_930367235.1 of Sarcophaga rosellei. Lineage (NCBI taxonomy): Eukaryota > Metazoa > Arthropoda > Insecta > Diptera > Sarcophagidae > Sarcophaga > Sarcophaga rosellei. The sequence goes on along the minus strand of OV884017.1, from coordinate 633,478 downwards.
ATATGAATAGAATGTTTCGAAGGGGTTAACTTCAATTTTTCATTCGAATTTAAAACTAATGCGCAGTGCTTACGAGCAATAACATATACTTCACTGATCTGTATTTATACCAATGCAATCGGTATGATTTTTTTGTAAACGAAATTTTCATTTTATTTGGTTATCAGCTAGTTTTGTAATATATGTATAAGTGACTGTGATGTGACCCAGCTTAACCCACTGTCTAAAAATAAGTTGTTTTTCTTTCGTACATACAATATAAGTGCTCATTTTGATAATTGCATAAACAAGAACTTACGTAGCAAAAATATAATTTATATCAAGCTATTGAGGGTGAAACTGTTTTACTCTTTGAAAATAAATGGCACAGAAGAATCAAAAAAAAAATAAAAGAAATTCATCTAACAATAGTCATGTGTTTATATGAGAATAAAAAAAAAAAGTTAAAATATGTTCACCTGCCATACCCCTGCTAATCACAATATATTTTCATTAACTTATTTGAATGAATTGTTCAAATTTAAATTCAAATGAAATTTGAATTTGCATGAATGTTTCATCATAATTCAATTAAAATAAGTCATATTTAAAAAAGTTACAGACCTCATGATGTCCATTTTCTATTCATAGGGCAATGTGGATGCAGATCCCAACACATCAATAGAGATGACTGTATATTTTTATTTTCGTTTTAAATTCACGATTAGGAGCTTATACGTATTTTAATACATAGATTATTAAAATTCAATTTCATTTCAAAGGACATTCGGATTCGGCATAAATAAATCTTAAGAAATATATGATGTACACATTATTTTCATTATTTCTTAAAAAGAGTTTTATGAAGTTGCAATTGAGGCCTTTATTGTTTAGTTGTTTTTTTCCTCTCTATTCTAAGTTTTTATTATAAGTGCTCAAGATGTATCCATGTATGTATGTATGCATGTACTTAGAATTGGATTTTTTTTTTAAATATACAACGATTTTATCAAAACAATTCCGAATTATACATTGGACAATTTAAAATACTTTATTTAATATATTCTTTAAACATATTTATACAGATCTACACATTGCATGTATGTATCTTATACGTTAACATATAAAATGTTTTTTTTTTTGTAAATATTTTCAATATACATACATATGTATGCTCATATACATTTCATTAAAGCTCTCAACGACTATTAAATGAATCAAGTGCTGCAGAGTTTTACTTTAAATAAGCTCTTTGTCTTGTACTATTACATTTAGAGAAATTATTCTACAGTCTTACCAAACAATTTGAAAATAAACGTTCAGTTTTCTTGAAGCGATTTAACTTGGGATTAATCATTTCTGTTGCTATAACACTGTCGATTTCTTTTTTAACCCTATGTTTTGCGTATTGAAGAATGTACAATGTTGGAGATCATAAATTTTAGTTGGAACCAATAATTATCTTAATAAAATACATACAGTGTGTAAATTTTAAGAAACTGTAAAGAAATAAAGAAATCGCCGTAGTCTAGTAGGTAGCGTGTTGGCTTATTAGACGTAAAGCCCGGGTTCGTATCCCAGGTCAGACATCAAAACGATATATGAAAAAAAATATTTCTTCTTTAAACTGTAGGTTCCGCCACTCACGTACAAAATTAACGCACACAACATGAGCGGTGTGAGAAGCTAGGCCGTAATCCTGACTGAAGGGTTGTAATGGCCAATTATGTAAAAATAAAGAAATAAAAGGAATATCAAGTGTGGAATTGCTGTACACAATGAGTTAGATGGACATTACATTCTAAAAATATTTGAAAATAGTTGATAGTGAATTAGAGAGGTACTATGACGTGATGGCGAACTTTACATTGGAACATCTTCCATTCGATGTAATGAAGTGTTGAAAGACTTCGAATATCTTAGACATATTATACAGAAACCGAAAAATTTGATTTATAGGTTTAGGTTAGAGGACGTATACTTGCCAATTGAGACAACTACAGTAAGCGGAGATCCAGTTGACATATTGTACAACGTCTTAAAGGGGAGAGGATAATAGGGGAGATACGAAAAAAGGAGAGGAAGTAGGAAAGGGAGAATAAAGAAGCACAGTAACTACACAGACTAACAAAACACACAAGAGAACCCGGCTACACTATTGAAGCCTTAGCACTCCTCAACCAGCTCAAACTAATAATAAATCTATGGAGAGCCTTTATGCCGCCTCTCGGCACAGGATTCTAACCCTCAAAAAAGCCTCAGCCAAGGGTCTTCAACCTCAATCTACTACGAAATGGACAGTTACAGAGGAGGTGTTCGATAGTCTCCAACCCCTCCTTATCGCAACACACCCTGCAATAGTCCGGATGTGAATTATAAGTATACCATGAAATTAACTAACAAAACTTATAATCAAGTGCGCTGGCAGTAAGAATTCAAGGAATTTGTGTTCGATACATAAAATCTTACAACAATTTAAAATTTTCTTTTTTCTTTTAGGTCATGTTCTAAAATTAAATACATACGTTAAGAACATACAGAATGAAGTCTTTAAGTGTAAGTGAATATTTTAAGTCTGCCTAAATGTGAAACTTTTTCATGTAAACTCAAGTCATTTCGAAGTATAATAATTCTCATACAGACAAAATTATATAAAAGTACTCATATACCTATGTATGTATGTACACTTTTATTTTCATATTAAAAGGACACATAAATATTTAAAAATGAATGAGTTGCACAATTTTTTGTTGTTCTTCTTGTCTTTTATTTTAAAAAAACCAACCAAAAAATAAAAACATTTTCTCTCTATATATTGTTTTCATATTCTTTACGAGTATGTACGTATATGGTATCGTATGAATGACAAAATGAAAAGAAAAAATGGTACAATGCTAGTTTTTTCAATACCTGCATACTGTTAATATCAAAACACACAAATCCAAACATAAACTCTCTTAGTTGCCCTACCTGTTATGCATGGTTGTGTGCATACACATACACATATGCAAGTACTTAGAGAATAAAGTTTAAAGAGTATAATTTATAAGTGTCTTTTGGCTTTTATATGACGTTTTCGTTCGTACTCTTCTTAGAAATGCATTGTCAAATAACCTCAAGCATTCTAAGCAAAACAACAATCACATTCAATTTCGTCCATACACGTATGTATGTACCTATGTTTTATACATAGTTACATGTACATATATACTAATACATATTTAAATGGTTGTGTGAGGGTGAATGTGTATGAGAATAAGAGAGACATTTGAATCGTGCTTAATACTTATAACTGACACAACACATACATTAACACGTTCAGGTAGTATTCATAAATGTACTTAATTTAAAACGAAAACACTACCTTGTCAAAATAATAAGAACGCGTTAATGAATGTCGCAGTAAAATTATAAAAACTTACATTACAGAGTCATCCTGTAATCTGTCAGAGAGCGTACGATTTTAAATTTATGTATGTATGTGAACACACATCATTTTTATTTAAATCCTCAAATAGAACAAGGTGTGGATGGGAGCCCTCAATGGTTTGTATTAAATGGTTTTTAACCTCTGTGTATGTACAGTATGTATAGTATAGTATAGTATGCAATGGAAGTTATTATGATTTTCCGCTAGGCTTTCATATGTTATAAATTGAATAGCAAATTTACCTTTGGAGGTGTACCCCAATAAAGAAAATGATGCTAAAGTGAGAGTGACGTAAAATAACTTACAAATGGCTGATGCAGATAACTTTTCAAAAATGTTGTCAAATTGGTATTATCTATCCAGAGCGAATGCAATTAAAAGGCAATCCCAAAAAAATTTCACTCTACTCACGTTTCATTAATTTAAATTTGAAATATTATTGTTTGTGTTGTATTTTTGTTTTTCAATTAAGCAACTTATTTAAGCAACAATTCAAAATACATATACATACATATATGTATGTATGTGTGCTGTAGATTAGAATGAAACTGACACTCATTTTGTTTTGTTTACTGAAAAAATATTTATTATTCCATTTCATTTTATCATTTTTATTTGTTAAAATAAACGTTTTCTAGTTATTGTTCTTGTTGGAAACAACTTTTCAAGGGAAACTCAAAATACCAAAAAACTAAAAAAACAAAAAATTAGAAAATAGAAAATGAATAAATAACAATAACAATAACAAAATAAATAAATAAATGTATGAATATTTCTTTCTTTGTTTTTTTATTTTGTTTTTATTTTTAATAATTGTGTTCTAAAGTTTTTTGTTTATTTACCAGACTAGAAATTTTTGTTTCTTCTCGTATTGTTGCGAAACATACACGTTGTTCAGTTGCATTAGGGAAGGATCGTATGAAATTTTGAATCCATTTTCAAATTACAAATTTAACATCCTAAGGTCCGATAGAGTGCGTACTCATATAAATTTTACTAATTATGTAATAACCATCGTTTGCTAAAAGCACTAGAAGGTGTTATGTTTTATATATTTTTATTTGTTTTTTCATTTGGTAGTACCCTAATCATGCACTTGTATGTACATACATATGTAAATGAATGGAAAAACATAAATTCATAATTGTATTGTATAACTTAAGTAAAATGTAGTAAGTTCTTCAACAGTGCTGCTAATAACTTGTGTGATTTTGTTATTTTTAATTGTTTAGAGCTTCAATTGATGCAATTGTTTAAAATCGCAAATCAAGAATCACAATGAATTCAAAATCGATTTTATTATTGCCAGAGAATTGGCAACAATTTTTATTAAGAAAATGAAAAGAGAGAGATTTCAAATTTAATAAAATTTTATTGTTGTCCTCTTTGATACATCGCAACAAGAAGAAATTGTTTCAACACGCTAAATTAGCAATATTGTTTTGAAGGGATTGCACTTTTCTTTTTTTAATTTTATTTTTTTAATTTATTTTTTTATTTACAATTTTTCCTTTTACTTTTTTTATTTCGTTTATAGTTTTCAGTCTCATTCTTATTTCTCTTTCGACGTTTCGTTCTCTTACCACTTCCGTTGCATTCAAAATAGAAGACGACTTAACTAAGGAGTATCATCATCAACTCGTTTGTTTACATAGCAATGAATCTGTATGTATTTCATGTGTTGTTGTAATTGTTGTTCTTGTTAAATGTTATTAAAAAAGTAAAATAGTTTATACATTAATACTATAGATATATGTATGCATGCATGTCTGTATGCAGTACAAGTACTGGTATGTGAGTGTTAAGCTCATATGCTTAACAAAATTGCAACACAATTTTTGTTTCAATAAAAATGTTTGAATTGAAAGCAAAACTTTTAAATGCCATGTAAATTAATTTGAAAAGTACAAGAAATAACTTCTTTCATTCAATTTTCTCCCTTATTCTTGATATTGAATGTTTTTTGGATACTTACTACTCACAAACGACTCTCAGTCTCAGTCTCATTCTCATATGAATATTATTTTTTATTTTTTGTTTTTTTTTTTTCGGTTTCTTTTCATTTTCATTTTGGATTCATTAATTTTTTTTGTTTATTTTTTGTGATTGTGTGATTTTGTTTTTCTGTTTATTATTGTTTCAGTTGTTTTCGTTAGACAAACAAATGGTTTTGATATATTGTTCATTTGATTACTTGCAAAAACCACTTAAAGTTAATGAAAACAAGTCTTTGGCGTTTGCAGATAAACAATATTTATTGTACGTGTACATACACATACAAAGACATACATACATACATACATAGATGAGTTTTATTCAAAAACAGTTTCAGTTTTTTGTTTTCTATCTCAAAGTGTATACACATACACATGTACATACACATATAAACACAGGCTCTAGATGCAACATATGTATGTATTTATGGTTTTGTTGTTGGTGTAGTTGTTGTTCTTGTATATTATATGTATGCGTGTACAAGTATGCATGTATGTACGGGATTTGAAGTATAGTTTAAGTATATCGGGCATGTATGTATGTATGTACATATGAAGAGACGTAACATATGTATGTATACCTTGGAGTTCAGATAGAGGAACGAATATTGCCAACCGCCACCGAACAGGAAGCAATAAGCGCTAACCAACTAAAGGAAATAAAACAAAAGATATGAGTAAACTATGAGCATAAAAGCCAATATGACATGGCAGTAATACAAACAGACATTAATTTGGTTGTGTTGCAAATGTTCGCTGTTGCACAATTTAAAATTCTCCATTAAATCGTATAAAATTTTCACAAATTTCAGTAAATTTAAATCATTTCATAATAACAGAGCTAAGCTGAAACAATCAAACTTGGAAATACAAATGTACACATACACATACATACGTACATGTACTTATAGTACAGTTTAAAACATGGATGTTTGTTTTTTAAGTACAAATTAAAATACATATGTATTTAAACTTTCCATAACATAGTGATCTTGTTCTATACTATGTATATACGTACGTATGGATTTATCTATGAGATGAAACTTGTGTAACTTTATCGGCTCTATTTTAATTTAAATAATTTTTATTTTCCTTCCAGTATGCATACATACATATATGTACAATCGGTTTAAAGACCTCCTCAATTTCCTTTAACTTTCTAGAGTTTTAGAGTTGTTGGCACATTGTTTGATTTGAACATTTTTGTTAAATATAAAATAAATATTGACAAAAGATTGCCACATTGGGCTAAACTTGTAACAAAAAACAAAGAAAAAACACTGAATTGCAATTGACAACAGCTGTTTTGATCCTGTGTTATAACATGCCCTTCAACAAAGACAATCGTTTGTACTTAAATGTGTTTTTGTTGTTGTTGTTGCAGCCTAAATATATTCCTAAGCAACCATATTTTTCATTCATTTTAGTTGCAGCAACAAACTTTTCTTTCCTGTTAGTTTCTCTTACAGCGCCTTGCACCGAAATTCCGTGCCTTTAGTAAACGAGCGGGGCTGTTTTATAGTAAAACTTCAATTTTGGTTTTATTTTTTCAAAAATCAAGGCTTTTTCACAATTTATTTGCTGTGGCGCTGGGTGAAAGATGTTAAGCGTGGAACGTAAAGTACAGAAAACACAATACAAAACTTTTAATGCTTCCTTATAGACAAAAACTGAAACAAACAACTGACGTTCCCTACTTTTACTGACTATCACTAACACTACCACTACCACTGCCACTACTACTACCACTACAAACACCATAAGCGACTCCAACTGCTTATATGCACATCCTTTCTTTGTTCAGTCTCTAACTCGTTCTGTCTGCATACAGTTGTAGTTGTGAATGTACAGAGTAAGTCTATGTATGTATGTGTTTTGTATTGGTTGGTGATGGCTATATTTACTTTTAAATTCAAAGTCTTTTAAAGTACATTTAAAAAAAAAGTGGTTAAAAATAAAGAGAAAACAACGTAATAACGTAGAAAGATAAAATAAAACTTTTCCGCATACACCGAACACAAATAGCTCGGTTGGTTCTGTTCTACATCAAAACAACCAACTGGCGGAAGAGCCAACAGATAGATGGACTTTTATAAATTGTAAAGTTATACACAAGAAAAGTTAAATTTACTAAATGGCTTTTTATAAACTCTTCTTCTATTCTTTTTTACGTTTGCCACTCCACTCTAAGTACTCTAGTACATTGCCTCCTCTTCTATGTATGTATATCTCGCATACCATGATTTTGAATTTGTGTCTTTAATGGTTCTGGTCCTGGTTCTGGCAGGAAAAAATATTTCTATCTTTAATAAAGTTGTAAAGACAAATGGAAAAGCAAAACTAACAACAACAACAAAATAAAAGAAAAAGAAAAACAGTAACAGTAACAGTAACGAAGAAATTTATTTATTAGCCCAGACCGCCTATATGTCATAAATTATATGAAACAAGACATAAAAATAATTATTAACAGAAAATAAAGGACATTTCTCTTTACGAAAGCTGACTCAGCTTCTAAACAATATGGTTTTGTATACACAATTTCAAAAATTACTACACACACACCAACCATCACACACATGCACAGGCATGCCTAAAAATATAGTCGTGCGTTTTTTTATGTCATTTTCTTTTTTGTTCATCAAGTAATTATTTGTCAGAATTCATAAATCACTTCTAAACGAGGCGTATTTCATTATCCAAGAAAGCAATTCGAAAAAAAAGTAAAGTGGATTAGAACTACGCTCCTAAGAAGAACCTTCGTACTACAAGAATATCATTAAACACAGCATACCATGTTGGCGATAATGTTTTTGTTTTAGGTATTAGGTGTTTTAGTATTACAAAAGTACCGGATTATATTAAAATAAATAAAATCGTCCGAACTCATTTGTTTCTTTCATAGGTGTTTGTTTCACCATATTAATGTCTCTAACCAAACGCACAGCCATTCTATGCTATCCGCCTCACCCATCCAGCTCAAATGCATCAGTAAAGACGAGTTCTCCATAAGGACACTAATCGTCCTGCTTCATTCACGTTTATCCAGTCTTAACAGACGCATAATGTGAACCG